>CM044955.1:53965256-54210256 GCA_024516035.1 Bactericera cockerelli
GAATTCCACCACTAACGCGCACGCGCATTGATAATAAATATATTTCATGTCCTAATTGATTTTTCAACTCCTGTGACTTTTGTGTCACTCGGCCACACTTGAGACTTTCTTACTCCCCCAATGACCAGTTCTTCTATTCCGAGATGATCGTTTCTCGAAAACTTTTTGTCTCCACATCAGGAATTGTTGTCTTGTAAAATCGCATCCCGTAAGTGTTTCTTGAATTGTTTAATTATCATCTCGTTCACGTGATCTGAATGTTCACTCGAAACATAATAGAGGAAGCTTATGAATTGTAAGGAGCTAGCAGCAGCAGATGCCATGCTTGAGATACGCAATAAAATTAGGGAAGACGGAATATTTATTAATACTATTATTATATTATTTCGCAAACATTTTTGCCTTTTATTTAAAAAAAAATCAGTTTTTTTATCCACTCATCTCCTTATTAAGCTTGTCCTTGAAACGCCTTCTTTGGATATCATGTCTTCCTAGAATTTTGACTTGAAATTTTGATGGTTAAAATTTTAAAATTCTAGCAGGACTTTATACTGCCATACCGGCGCGTGCCTGGCTAGATTTATTAATACTAATAAGTTACTACAATCTGTGACGGATACTGGATACATAGGATTCATATCAATCTAGAAATTCTAGGGGAATCGTCCCTTTCATCTGATAATTATTTCTACTGGGCAGAGATGAGGCACGCGACTCCACACCACGTGGTGAGTGGTCCCCCCCCGGGCCCCCCCCCCCTCCATTCATCTCGTGCCGGCGAGCACATGGCAGTGCGAGCTAGAGACTAAATTTATTCGTTTCTATTCAAATGGTGGATGGGGATTCATGTTTTTTACTTTCCTTATTCTTCCTATTCGTCTTTTATTTCATATCTCCACATCAGGAAGTGTTGTTTTTTTGTGGTTTGAAAATTTGATCGAACATGTTTTTGATATTTTTTAACTTAAATTCTTGTTAATATTTAACGGACTTTTCTGTAAATTCTTTTCTGATATTGAATTCAAAACGTTACAGAAATGAAATTGATCGTTTGTTATTTGATTGATGGTCGTCCCCAATCGCACCTATTGCGGAGGGTTTTTTTTTTCTTCATTATTCTCTTTTTCATTATTCTCGTAGGAAAAAGGTAGAGGGGGGTCTGAATGCGTATGTGCTTGCTGTTTGAAATTTGGTGTATTGTGCAAGGGGTTTGTTTAAAAAGTTTGAAAATGGAATTGTACCTACAACCCACCTGGATAGTCACTGTTTGCAGTTGTTTCACCAGTGGGGGAATACGAGCGCTTTTTGGCAAATATGGCGGTACAAAAGGGTTACAGGTATCGTGAAAATGAAACCCCCTTTGATTTCCTAGTGAACCACCATTTTAAAGTAAAAATTAAAAGTCGTTAGTATAGTCGGTGGTGGTACCGGGTGAGCGGAGTGAGAATGAGTCTTCCAGAAATGTTATAGGTGTTATTTTTGAAACGTACGTAACCGATTACAATAATTTCTATGCCTTCCAGGTGTATTGGAGAGTAAAAATGTGAGTGATGGTACAGTGTGAGTCATGTGTGAAAGGGGGAGAGAGACACGGAGACAGTCGAACAGAGAGGTAATATTCTGCCGTGGTTACAAGAGAAGATAGAAAGAAAATGGAAAAAATAATAAATGTGATGCAAGTAAAGATGTGTAGAGAGAGAGAGAGAGAGAGAGGGCAGGGATGTGTTGTAGATACGAAGTGCGAAAATTGTAATAAAGATTAATTTAGAAGGAGGAGAACTGTGATTCATGGAAATAATTTCCGAAACTATAGGATGACGGAGAATAGAAGCGGCAGTGTTGCCGTTGTGTTGTTGGCCATTGGTATTTCCGTACGTGAGGTCAGTGTCATGGCTGGAATGAGTGGCACTGGTCGAATCTTTGTCCCCCGGATGATATTATACTCGAGTTCGATCTTTGCAGCAGTGTTGCAACGCTGTCTTTACATGTTGGTGAGAAACTGGAGAATGGGCCGACCACCTTGAAGTCTTTCTGAGCACCGACATCTTGTCTCAAATCTTAAATGCAAAATGTTGCAGTGTTTCAGTCCGTCATTCTTTCTCATTTGATTCTTATTTATTGAACATGTTTCAAAACTCTTAGTTGTAGCGTTATTTATAAACATATACAGATATAAATAGATAAGAAAGTAATTAAATAATACAAAGTTAAATCAAATAACATTGATTCTTAAAGAAGAGCAGATAATGAAAAGTTTTGCAGCAAAATGCTGCACTCAGTGTGAAACCTAAACAAGTCGTGTATGAATAACTTGAATTTAAATACCGTGCCCGTTGTATGGTGAAGCGGCTAGTTGAAGATGGCCCACCGTTCTGTCTTCCTATGCTATAAGCGAGGAAGCTTTGAAGCTAAGAGAAGTCGGTGTATTTGTTGTTCCTGCCGTGTTTCCTCCCATCACCGCATGCTTCTTGCGTCAGTTGCTTCTCTTTGTGTCGAGCGGTCTAGAAATATGCCGGCCGGTTCCGCCCCTCCACTCACTCCTGCTCCCCCACTGGTGAAGTAATGCCATCTCTACTTCTCCTACCACTCTCTCCTACGCCCCCACTGGTGAAGTAATAGCAATCTACTTCCCCTACCACTCTCTCCTACTCCGGCGTGTGATTGTGATCTCACCAATCTCACCGTTCAGATAAACGTACGAGTGTTCTCTGCCTCCCTCTCTACTGCTCCCTGGTCCAACACGACTTCCTCATACGCTACTATTCTCGTCTCCACCGGTGTACTCGGTGATCTTTAACCGGTGTGCGCGATGTTTTCAAGTCGTGTGAGGGGATTTGATTCCTAAGGACGAGTGCACACGAGAGGGAAATGTACCCGATGGAATTTTTAGCTGCGATTGTACTTTAGTTTCAACAAGTCACCGTGGCAGAGTGAGTTAGCGCGCTAGGCATTGCACACACGGTGACCTGGGTTCGATCCCCAGCGGGACAGGAATTTTTCTGCTCTGTACTTGGATGTTCGGGGTCCACTCATACCTCGTGAGGAAAAATGAGTAGTTACTTGTATGAGTAACGACCAGTGGCGGCATTACCAGAGTAAAAAGAAATTCATGTAATAGAATAATTCGAAATGTAAAGGAGGCTCTTAGTAACGCTGCGCTACCCACAAAAATTGTGAAGAGGCCTTGTGCTTCACCACAAATAAAATAATACATACATACATACTTTAGTTTCAACAATTGAAAAAAAATCTCTGTTGTACTGAAAACACACTAAAAGCGCGTTGGATGAAAGAAATGCCCATTTGAACATTTTGCCTCAGCGATTTTTCGGGTAAGATGTACCTACAAGAAGAAGACTCTTGTGAAATTTTATTAAGCATAAACAGCGCGCCCAAATTGTTGTTCGGATACCTGTCGTGAAAGTACTGAATTTTACGATCACATACTTAAATGACAGCTGAGATCAGCTGGGGGATCTAAGAAAGTATTGAACACTTCATTAATATTGTGCCTTTTTCTGACCCTTAGATCTTATTCCCTCATGTGTATTATTCCTGTTTGGTGAAATCGAAATATAAAGCACGAGAACCATTCAGAATCTGTTGAATCAAAAACTTGTCAGGTTCCTTGCGTTGGTGGTATTAATTTTTTTTTTTTTTAATTTCAAAATAAATTCGTTTGATACTCGGAATTTCAATATCTGTAATTCATAGAATTTCGACGTTGAAATTCTGTAAAAAAAAATCCTCTTCATTTTACACTCCGAGTTTTATTCCTCGTTAGATTTTTTCTCTCTGCCCGTCAGACCTCAGCCTTGAGCGGTGAAGTGAAGGCATGCGTACATTTCTCCAGAGTTCATCGTTCTCTCCCGCTCCATGTTGGTCTCTCCCTCTCTCTCTATCCCTATGGCTTCTTATCCACCGTTTGTTATTTCTCCTTCCTGTCTCTTTCTCTCTCTGCCATATAATGAAAATACTTCCGAGTTTACATACGGTGGTCGACCGGGGATTTTACCATGTTCAAAATTCAATGAGTCATAAGTACGTAAAAAATTAAGAATAGAATCTCTTTTTTTTGTTTTTCGTTTCTAGGTCCACCATGTAGGTCATTTTAGACGGGGGTTTTACCCTCCTTTCCTCGGAAAACTGCAAATCAGCCAACCGCATAAAGCTTACCCATCCTGGGTTGGGCCGGGAACAGATAGTTTCACGAGTGGTTTTCCCACTCGTGTCTTGACCTGGCGGGGGACGTTATATTAAATGAGAAAAAAAATATTGTCCAGCAACGCTGCGAAGCGATTTGGAACGTTTCATGCTCCGCTCTTTCTCGTTAATCAAATGAGATTGAATCCCACTATGTGAAACATTGCTTTCCAGCACTTTCCATTTCAAATTCAAGAAAAAAGGCGAAATTAATAGACAAATTCTATATCACAAGTCATCGCTAAGTGTCGGTTTTCCCTATCCCACACAGTACGCAATCTGTGACTTAGCGCAACAGAGGTATATAGAAACGTCTATTAATTTCGCCTTTAGGGTGGAATTAATAGACGTTTTTGTAAAACCTCTGTGGCGCCAAGTCACAGATTGCGTACTGTGTGGGATAGGGAAAACCGACACTTAGCAATGACTTGTAATATAGAATTAATTTCGCCCTAAATGTTGCACTTTATAGTGGGATCCGAAACCAACCAACACTTGATAGGGATCCCGGCTTTAACAATTGGTAATTGCTCCCGATGCTTGTCTTATTCGTTCGTATGCCTCTGAAGTGTAGGTACATGTTTTTTTTTTTTTTTTTTTTTTTTTTTTTTTTCCAATATTATTATTAAAAATGACTAATCCATGTTTTGTTTGTTTCTTCCCCCCTGCAGGAAAAAGACGCGGAAGTGAAAAAACAGAAGAAGGACGCCGAGAACGGAGACGAGGAGGAGTTGGACGGGGAGGCGGAGGATGAGGAGGTGGAGGGGGAGGAGGAGGATGAGGAGGACGAGCTACCAGAGGAGGAAGACCTAGACGAGGGAGAAGGTAAGTGGAGGGGGAGGAGGAGGATGAGGAGGTGAAGGGGGAGGAGGAGGATGAGGAGGACGAGCTACCAGAGGAGGAAGACCTAGACGAGGGAGAAGGTAAGTGGAGGATGTGGAGGAGGAGGAGGATGAGGAGGTGAAGGGGGAGGAGGAGGATGAGGAGGACGAGCTACCAGAGGAGGAAGACCTAGACGAGGGAGAAGGTAATGCCCAGAGATGAGAGATAGATACCATAATGCCAAGAGATGAGAGATAGATACCATAATGCCAAGAGATGAGAGATAGATACCATAATGCCAAGAGATGAGAGATAGATACCATAATGCCAAGAGATGAGAGATAGATACCATAATGCCAAGAGATGAGAGATAGATACCATAATGCCAAGAGATGAGAGATAGATACCATAATGCCAAGAGATGAGAGATAGATACCATAATGCCAAGAGATGAGAGATAGATACCATAATGCCAAGAGATGAGAGATAGATACCATAATGCCAAGAGATGAGAGATAGATACCATGGCACAGAGAGATGAGAGATAGATACCATGGCACATAGAGATGAGAGATAACCATAGCACAGAATTGGAACATGAGCAATTTTAGCAGTTTTATCTGTGGTTTATAAGGGGTGGAGGATTGTCATACAATTTTGACAGCAACTATTTCACACAAAAACATCGTTAACTTGTACATGAAAAATATATGGTAATCAATTCCTCTTATCTTAATTGGCGGTTTTGGGGCACCATAAGTTCTAATCCCTCTTATCTAATTTGGCGGTTTTGGGGCACCATAAGTTTTACTCAAACCCATGTAAAATTGTAGAGAGGTACAAACTCAGATGAATCGTTTTCAAGAAAATCATACTTTCGGCTTTCCCCAGGTCACTTCGATGTTCTGTCCCTCATTTTACTAGGCCATATTACCTGTGCCCATCTGTGTCAAAGTCGTACTTCTAGAAATTTAGACAGCTGGAATTGATCAGCAACTAGTTGGTAAAATGAAATATGTCAACTATAGTAGGATGACCCCAGTTCATTGGAAGGTCTTGTCTGAGTTTCTAAATTTCAAACTGCCTTGTTACCTACTTTAATAAAACTTATTTTTGGTTTACTTCTGCAGGATGTTGGCTATCTATGAACTTGATGTTTTCCTTGTAACTCATTTTTTTTTTTTTTTTTTTTTTTTTTTTTTTTAACACTATTAGGTAATAGGACATATTATATACAATACAAATAATTACAAATGAATATACAATATACAATGTAATAGAAGAAAAAAATAAAGAAAAAATAAATAAATATATACATAATATATGTCCCACCTAAAGGGCGGGGTTATTGCCTGTGGCAATCTCTTCCACCCAACCCTTGTGGTTTTGTGTTCCTCGCCACTAATGGGTTTTGTGTTTTGTTCCAGAAGAGGAGGACGAGGACCCGGAAGGCGTGGAAGAGGAAGAGGACGACGCATAAACCAGACGGCGGAACATCCAATAAACTCAACTGTGTTTCCAATTCCAACAAAATGAATAGTTTTGACATTCTCTGTGCGTGACCCTGTACATAGGCCATCCCGCCCCGTGCAGACCCAACCCCACAGAACCGTGACAAGGGAACCAACGAGGCTCTTCCCGCTCTATACGTTGTCTGTTTTTCATTGTTGTCCCTCCTGCATTTGTACATTTATCAATTTTATTTATATTTAAAAAAATACAAAAGTAATTTAATGTATGCTCGACGAAACAATGACCTCCATAATAGAAATTCAATTGAGAATGATTCTTACAACTAGAATCTAAGAAGAAAGCAAAACTATTTGTTTTGTTTGACATTTACATTTTGTAAGTATAAAAACTCTACTTTTAATTTTAAGTTTATATTGATTTTTTTTTCTCGATTACTTGTGAAGAAAAGAAAAGAAACTCATTTTTATTGAAATGTGTGTCTCATGCCTCCTTGAAGAATCGCCCCTGATCTTCTCGAATGAGTTTGGTTTCTTTTCTTTTTCAATAATTTAATTGCAACATGTTTCTTTCCCTCTCTCCTTTTTCTTTCCAACACTCTTCTCACATGGAGACAGTTTAAGTTATTCCTTCTCTCCCTCATTTGTGTTCTCTCCTACTCCTCCCTCTCCCTCTCTCCAACATAATATTGTTTAGATAAGATCTCTCTTGTGCGATACAACAAACTGAATGAATTTACACAATCTTGAACTAAATACAAACTTGTCTCGTTCAATACAAACAAAACCCTCTTGTATGATTATTGTCTGTTCCTTCTCCTAACTAGTTTCTCTGTTCTTATGATTAGATAAGGTATATTCTTAGTTGTTTACTAGTGCAAAGTTGTCTACGATGTTTTATTTGACGCCACTGCATTTATTTTTAAGTCCATCCTCAACTCGGAAGGTTCTTTTTGAAATCAAAAGGTTCTGATTTTCAATCATTAGGTGACTATTTTTTTCCCTCTTCTTTCATTATGGTTTCTTAATACTTGCCTGAACTCGAGACTACACTCTTTGAGCATCTCTTGCACTATGTACTCCCGAACGCTGCTCACAGGGTCGTTACTAAGGTCACAGGACCTTGCCTGGTACAGATTGTAAATAACACTTGTTTGATATTTGTACAATGCTTGTAATTATTCTTTTGTGACAAGGTGCGCAAGTTGTGTATCATCTGAGTGCCTGTTTCTGAGGACTTGGCGGTTCCTTGCGTGTGGAGACCTGTTGCCGGGTCGGCATTCGCATGTCAGCTACTAGCTCAGGGCGTGCAAGGACTTTCCTCAAGGCACTTCCCGCTCTGAGCTAGTGCACCATCAGTATCTCGATCTGGACATGAAATGCTCTTACAATGACCCTTTGTTGGTCCTGTGGGATTTCCAAATCCTCAGAAACAGAAGTGCCAGGGTAGCTTCCCACTTGTGGGCAATTTTCTCGAGTACCAACACAAGGAAGCCCTAGAGTGTTCTCTTTATCCACAAGTCTCAGTTCAAACCATCTTTTCTATTCATTTATTTTTTCGAAGCCATCTTCCGTTTTTTTCCATGATTCCTAAATTTCCTTCTTCCCGTCAAAAGTATTCAGTGTGCTGTACAAGTGTTTAATCTCGCAGGCTGTATAGACAGTCCATTGAAATGACATTTGCAAAAAAAAATGGTTGGAAATCATGCTAAAGAAATTCTCAAGGGGATTGTGTTCACTATAAATGCCTGGCGCTGACACTTTTTGGTTCATGATACTAGGGAATTTTTGGGCAGCTCTTCAGCTGAATTTCAGATGCCACTTTTTCATCCAAGCCTTGGTTCGAACCCAAGGACCTCCAATTTCTTCTCCGTCTCAGACCCCCCCCCTGTCTTGTGTAGCTCATTTACTTATTTGTTTTTCTTATGTACTTCTTTTTTTTATTTTGAACATTTTAAGAATATGTAGTTTAATTCTAAACAATACAGCGAAGTTAGGGATTTTTTAAAAAAATAAATCAATTGAAAAAAAAGAAACCACCTTCCACGGACCTTGTTTTTAATGCATCTCTTAGCTTTAGTCATCTCTTAGTCAGGAGTTATGAACAGCCAGTGGAGGAATGGAGCGGTAATTAATGGTGACTATTCGGAAGGGAAAAAGCTAATAAGGAAGGGGATGTACCTTAACGGCTATATCTTTTAAGCCGGGACTTATGGGTTGTCAAAGCAATCAGACGGGACTCGAGTGTTGGACGTTTTTATGACTCTTCTGGGAATTGGCATTAGGACAACTGACTGTTCTTTATTTTCACCACGTGACAGAGTGGAGTACCACTCTCTAGGCTCAGTGACCTGGGTTCGAATCCCAGATCAGTAGAACACTTTGGATTTCTGGTGTCCACTCATTTCCTCCAGAGAAAGTTGGTATTAATTGTAATAGTAACGTCCAGCGGCGGCACTAGGAATGTGTTGGATTCGGCAAATCATGGGGAGTTTCATAGTGCTGGGTTACCCATTACACGAAGAAATTTATACATGTTTACCACTGTATTGCATAACTGTTGTAGTCTATGACAAGGACCCCCGAACATTTTGAAAAATGGTCTGTGGATTTCACCTGTTCAAGCGAGGCTGGAAAATAATAATAAACTCTTGTGGAAGGGAATCACTCGGCGAGGTTAATTACTGAAGCATTTTCAAATTATATGAGACACGAGCCTAAGGTATTATGTGTTCACGTATCTAGGTGGTGACACCTTCGCCAGGCCAGCGCACTTAGGGCGGAATGAATAGACAACACAATAACTTAAGTCGTTGGTAAGTGTAGATTTTCCCCATCTTACACAGTACGCAATCCGTGACTTAGCGCCACAGAGGTATTACAAAAACGTCTATTAATTCCGCCCTTAATATCCAGGATGAGCATAAAGTCTCATTCCACTTCTTGTATCTTGAGAACCACTTGAGATATCGACAAACGTCAAAATACGAGTAGCCTCGTTTTTTAAGGTATTGATTTTTGACGAAATCGACAAGCAACTAACGTAAACAGAATGAGTCGGGTAACGCTTATTGTGAATCACTGATGTAAGGTTGTGCTACCCAATAAAATTTCCCTAAAGAGACCAGTATTAAAATACTTTTTCTGACCATTCCAAGCTAGTACTTACCTATTGTACTAACTGATCAGTGTTGTTTTCTTCAAATGTCAGCCGGGACCATATTCAGATAGGTAAGTATAATCTCATAATCAGTAGCTAAATCAATAAGCCATTAAACTTTACCTAGAGGTCAAACAGAAAAAAGAATTAATAACTGCGAAATAATAAAATCTTCTATGAACATCTTTTTATTTTAAAACTTAATGTAAATATTGAGATTTATTGGTGGTTAGTGCGTAATACCGAGTTCGATTCCCACCCAATGCATGAATTTTACCTAATTTATTCAAGACACAATCGTTATTTTAGCCCATTCACCGACCTCAGTTGCTCCATCGATAAGGCGTCGGACTTGTAACCTGGAGGTCGGTGGTTCGAGTCCCGGTTTAGCCAAAAATGAACTAAAACAAATCTGATAAGTGGTGATATCACAAAAGTGATAAACACAAATATTTTAACTTTTTTTTTAGTCCAGCTGATCTTGCTTGCTCGTACTGCCGCCACTGGTCACTGAAAGTTATACAAATGCGCTCACTTTTTCTCACGAGGTCTAATTAGACGCCGAAACATCCCAAGCACAGAGCCCAAAAACGTTGACACGTTTTCGACTAGAACTCCCGAGGTTCCACATCATTTGGCAGAGATGATGTGCATATAGCTGTAACGATTCCCAGTGAGTGGGAGGTAGAACCTACCCTCGTCCTGTAGAATCTTAAATGACGGAATCGTGGAAAATGATCAGAAAGTTCACATTCTAGGCCAAGTCAGCAAACCTAATTTCACCCAATTCGAAACAAAAATTACAGAGAGTTTAGAATCAGAGATATTTAGAGGCTAGGAAAACTCTATTGTCATCAAAAATAAATATAAATCTATCTCCTGAAAAACCAGTCCTTTGAGGGAGCCTTCACCCTTCCAATTAATTTACTCACTTCCTTAATTTCATTTCACTTCAATTCAAGAAATTCCCAAATCAAAATCACATTATATAAATAAATCAATGTGTTGATGTTATAATATCACAATTTTTAGTGGGTAGCGCGGAACAATAAGACTTACATTTTCCTTGAATATTCCTAATATCTTATTTTTCCCGTAATTCCGTCACTGGTCGCTGCTAACGTTAAATGAGCTACTCATTTTTCCTCACAAGGTAAGAGTGGACCCCGTACATCTAAAGAACAGACGCGAAAAATTCCGGCCACGCTGGGATTGGAACCTATACCAACTTCTGTGCAAGCCGAGCGCGCTACCGACTCGGCCACAGAGAAAATACTGCTTAATAGTAAGAAGAGACCTTTAGTTGAGGGTAACCCCACTAAGCGGAATTAATGCCTTAAGGCGAAGATAATAGACAAAATCAATAACTTAAGCAATTGCTTAGCGTCTGTTTTCCCTATCTTAATAGACAGTACACAATCCGAGACTTATCGCCGACCTATTATTCTATTAATTTCGCCCTTTATCATTGTTGCCACCTCATTCTTGATAACACTGACAAGGTCTAATTGGAGTTTTAGCTAGTGATTCGTTAAACCTTATGGAAAAACCGATTGATTAATCTGCCTCGGTGCTAATCGAGTTCTTCACTCAGCGGTATTTTTTCACCAGTGGAAAATTATTGTTTACTATGCTTCGAACTCTCTAAGTGGTTGATTAAACAAAAGACAAAGGACGCAAAATACTCGTAGATTCTGGATTCTGTTTAAAGACTTTAAAGTACCGATTAAGATTTGAATAATTTTACTATTGTTACCCTGAGCAACGAATATTCAAAATTAAACAACCAAGTACAAGCTTAATCGGTTACTCAATGTGTTAAGTATGTTAAGAGGCTGTTAAGTATGATTATGCATTTGGGCCTGAGTACTATGTATTTAGTAGATGTTATTTAGTTAAATAAATGAAGAAGATGGGCATTTTTTGTTAAACATCGCTTTCAACTGCATGGTCATATCACAACGAGGATGTTACTCTCCATTCGCAGGAAACTCACAAACCTGCTACCACATGAAACTCAGGCAGCCTGGTTTTGGCCGGAATGACAGCATCATGAAGTCTTCACTTCGCTGAACGTTGTTTAACTTTGGTGATCCTAGGAGAACCGGTGCATTCAACCATTGACGCTGGCACATTCAACCATTGACGCTGATGCTAATTGGGTATTTGTTTGGATCCAATCAATACAACGCTACATAATGTCATGTTGACGGATATTTTTCTCTGTAGTTCAGAAACTTTCCGTGGTTATTCGTTAATGTAAGGTAGGTTATGCATTGTATAATCCACTTGGCCTGAACATAACAAATAATCTATGTATGGTTAATGTCTATAGCAATTATGTACTTTCTAAAAATTGTGCCTAGCACCTAATATAAATTATTTGTGATAAACCAAGTGGTTCTTTACAACCACAAGCTGATTTCAGTATCTTTGGCATTAGTTTCTTTTTACTTTCGTCTCATTACTCATCAAAGTAGCTCATTTTTCCTCACGATAAATGAGTGAAAATATTTTGAGACAAAATCGAGATCTCAAGTTCGACCAAGAACTCACATTTCCTCATTGAAAACAAAACTCAAAATCTAGACTTCAGAAGTCCACAGAGGTATAGCAAAAGTGTCTATAAATTTCGCCCCAGTCTTGGAATTAAATTTAACCCTTCTCTAATTTTAGAGCACACATCTCTGAGCCGGCCGGCTTCCAGAAATCTGTAGGCTGGCATTTTGAAAATGCTCAATTTCACATGTAACGAATTTTTTAAACGCTTTTTTCCGTGTGCGCCGTTGGCAGAGCGCAGAAATACAATCACGCGCTAATGGCAGGGAGCAGGGGTGCGCCAGGGATGCTCAGAGGGATGAGCGAGGATGACAGGGAATAGGGAGAAAGGCGGGGGGGGGGGGGGGGTTCTGGAATGAAAGGATAGAAGGGGAAGATTGATGAAGTAAGTGAGGAGGAGAGGGATGGGAGAAGAATAAGAAGGGATGAATGTTAGAGCAGGGGGTTGAAAAACAGGGGTTGTTCAAGAGGGTTGATAGAAGGGGAAGGTTGTTGAGGTGAGTCGGGAGGGGAGGGTATGGGATGAATTCTAGGGGTGAGACAGTAGTGGATGAATGGTAGGACTCGTGGTGAGTGGGGGTTGAGATATCAGGGGATGGTTAGACGGAGGGCGATGGGGTAAGTTAGCAGGGGTGGGTGAGGGGGGTAGAAGGGGAAGGTTAATAGCGGGATAATGGCATATGGCACAGGAGGTGCTAAGGTTGAGGAGGGGGGGGGGGGTGCTGCTGCTGCTAGATGGAAGAAGAAGATTTCCCTTCCCTATTTTAAAATAACTTCCCTTTTTCATTCCTCATTCCTCTTTGCTTCGAGAAATCTAGACTTAAATTATTGTTTCGTCTTCCTTTCCCTCTCTCCCTCTCTCTCTCTCTTTCTGTTCTTCCCTTTTTCTTATTCCCTCTCACACTAACAATCGTTCTTCATTTGCCTCTTGAACCTCACTCAAACCTTCTCTCTCATATTTTACATCCTCTCCTTCAGTATGGATACTCTCTCTCTCTCTTTCTCATGTTCGTTTTCCATTTGTCACAACTCCCTCACTTTTTCATAACTCAAATTCTCTCTCTCACTCACTCTCGCGTATTGAATTGGGTTCAAAGGAAAATAAAAGATAACGGAATTTCGGGAAGAGAAAGGAAGGTCACTGCGCGCGTGTTCTCTCTTTTATTTTGCGCGAGGAAGTAAAGATAGGATGCGCGAGTTGTTGCACCTGAACTGCTCTTTGCTTACTCAGTATTTCATTTCTTTAACTTGAACTTGCGTACCTATTGTTTTAAATGGGTTCTCAACCGATTAGTTAAACCTGCCAAATCCATCGTCGAATTCCACTACAAATTTGACTCAACTATACAAATTTTTATATTAGGTACCTAGGTACCTATTGCACAATCAAATGGCTAGGCTAATGGCTGACTTAGTAGAATCGGTGAGATGCCAGCGAGCATCTAAGGAGAGATACAGAAAAATCGAATTCATAAAGTGATCGACTCATTGATTCTTACCTAGATTCAATCAGCAGCTACTGATAGACGGAAGTGAACGATTGATTATGGTAATAAAAGCAATACCTACCTGATATTATGGTACAAAATATTCATCAGCTTTGAGTTCTGAAGCAATATTTACGTATGGTATTATTTATGTTCCCTATCTATCTTATTTTATATGTAGGTATCGGTCTTTTGAGGGCCAAATTTTTAAAATAGGTATATAGGTACATACATAATTTATTAGGATGAACGCGAGCATATTATTATTAGCTAACGGAAGACCTACCCTTATCCGAGACGTATTGTGAAGACTGAAGCCCGGTGATCGATGGATAGGATTTTTCAAATCGCATCTTACAAAAAATCTCGTATAAAGGTTGGTCTTCCTAATTGTAATTTCTATTCCATTATTTGACCCTTATTAAGTTCTTCAAACCAGTTGAAACTTGAAAATTGGAAAATCCTCTAATACGCCACTGATCTTGAAGAAGAAGTGAAAAGTGCACTCTAGTGGAATCAAATTTGTACTACTCGAAATCAGCAGTGAGTTTTATTTAGACCTTTTGATTTGATCGATGCTGTAATTTGATATCTTCTATATCTATAAAAGAAAGCTGTCTGTATGTGTGTGTGTATGTATGTATGTAACACCGCTACGCCCGTCCCAAGCCGGGGGCTTGTCACGCAAGAGACAAGAAGAGTGGAGGGGGAGGAGTAACACCTCGTTAAAAAACCTTGGTTCCGCAAGCCCGGCGGATAGTACCATGTTATGGGTCCCTGCCTAGGGTTACAGGTGAAAACTGGTCAACGGATTTAGATAAGGATTTCTAGATGCGGAAGAGCCTGGACAACGGCTTCAATATCATTTTTGATACGGAAGGCGGATGATCCACTAGGAGAAGGACACTCTTGAAACCGAACTTTCCTACGTCTTACTGTAATCGCTTAGTCCACGGGCTACTGAATGCAGTAAATGGAATGTTGACAGTGTAACCGGCTGCATACCCAGTGCCACTTTAAACAATACATTGCAAAACAAACTTCTTCAGATAACCAAGCAAACATGGCATACTCACAAAACATTTTGGATAATATACCCCAGGTGAGTAGGAGAACTTTCTCTGAATCTCACCCTCGTAGAGGCTACCTCATGGATTCTGGGGGAGGTAAAAGTGTGAAGTGTTTGCAAAATTCATTATCTGATCATAGAAAGACTGAAAACATAAAGATAGCTACGTGGAACATCAGAACACTGCTGGATTCAAACAGAAAAAGCACAAAAACACTTCCAAGAAGAACTGCAGTAATTGCTAAAGAATTTGAACGTTATAAGATAGACATAATAGCACTGCAAGAAACACACCTAATGTCAGTTGGACAACTAGAAGAAAGAGGAACAGGTTATACTTATTTCTGGTCTGGCTCAAATGATTCTACTAATAAATATGGCGTAGCAATTTGCGTTCGCACAAAACTTCTCAGATCTGGAATAATATCAGAACCCACATGTATTGACGAAAGACTCATGAGCATCAACATCATTGAAAGAAACACGAAAACAACATTTATCTGTTGCTATGCCCCCACAACACGGTTTCAGAAAAAAGCTATCAACAACAACAGCATTGGTTGAATTTGTACACAATGCTCTTCAAGATCTTGATATGGGGAAGCAAGTTGCAGGCTGTATAATTGATCTCTCAAAAGCATTTGATAGAGTTGACATTGACATTCTATTAAACAAAATAGAACAATACGGCGTAACAGGCAACACTCTTGAGCTCCTTAAAACTTATCTGAAACAAAGAAAACAATATGTGAGTATAAAATTTTCAGAACAGGAAAAACAAAAAAAGAACACAAAAACCATAAAAGAGGTAAAATCCAAAATCCAAGATGTCTGCCAAGGGGTCCCCCAAGGCTCCATTCTAGGGCCACTATTCTTTATAATGTATGTCAACACCATGGCCGACAATATTCCAACGGAACATAGCGCAATTGCATATGCAGATGATACAACAATAAAATGCCAAGGAGAAACCCAAAATCAACTAAAAGAAGAAAGTGAAAAACTATTAACTACCCTCAAATCTTATCTTGAAAATCACAATATGATCATGAACGTTGAAAAAACACAAATAATACACTTTAGTCTTGGTCATAAAAAGAAACAAGATTTGATGATAAAAATTAACAATGACATTTCTATAACACCATGCGAAGAAACTAAAATTCTGGGGGTAACTGTTGACAACTGCTTTACCTGGGAATCGCACATCAGCAAACTACGATCCAAAATAAGTTCTGCGATTTACTTACTAAGAAGACTAGCTCAAGTAGTTGACAACCAAACATTATTAATGATATACCATGGTACAATTATGGCACACTTGTCGTATGGCATTGAAATATGGGGAGGAGCAGCACACTGTCATCTTGAAAAATTATTAACGCTACAAAAGAAAGCTGTACGCATAATGTTCAACATGAATTACAAAGATTCATGTAAAGAAATATTTGCGAGTGAGATGCTCCTTACCATATTTGGACTATATGTCTTCAAATCAATTTTATTCATAAAAAACTATGATAGTGAAAAAATCAAACTGAAAAACGAAATAAACCCTCATACTTATAATCTAAGAAATAACAAAAATGATCTTTATATACATCACTATAAAACAGATAAGCTATCGAAAAGCACATTTATATCAGGGGCCAGAATGTACAATCACTTACCTAAAACTTTAAAAGAAATACAGTCAAAAGAACTTTTTAAAATAAAACTAAAGGAATACCTTGTAAGAAAAAGCTTTTACTCAATGAAAGAATTCTGGACCAAGTGATACAGATCTGAAAGAAACTGAGTGAAGAAGAAGAGAAAAAAATAAGACAAACAACAATAACAAAGAGAAGCAAAATAAAGGAGATAAATAAATTAAATACTACAAACACAAAATATCATAAACTGATACTACATACCTTACAAATTACGACGAAAACACTAAAATACAAGACGCGACACTCATCAACACAACACTACGCCCGCGCACTAATTAATTATTTATTTATTTATTTTTTTTTTTCTTCTTTTTCTTTTTATTATAATTTATATACCCTCTTGACGTTTGATTCATGTACTAAATCTGTATTTATCAATCAATAAAACATATCTTATATCTTATATCTTATATCTTATATCTTATATCACAAATGTACAAGATGAAAATACGAAAGACAGATTTTATGAAAATTTAAGCAATCTCATACGAAGAACCCCTAAATCATATAGAATCATCATTGCAGGGGATTTCAATGCACGTGTCGGCAAAGAATACCAAACATGGATGGGCGCAATTGGTAAACACGGATTTGGATCAACAAACGGAAATGGACTGAGACTTCTAGAACTATGCAAACTTGAAGAGTTGACAATTGTGAATACATGCTTCCAACAGAAGGAAAAATATAAGGGCACATGGCAACACCCGAGATCTAAAAAGTGGCATATGATCGACCACATAATAGTACGACAAGCAAGAAAAAACGATATAAAAAGATGTAGAGTCATGCGCGGAGCACAATGCGAGACAGACCACCTAATGATGAGAGCTACCATAGAACTCAAACCAAAGTACTTCCCAAAGAAACCCAAGAAAATAGTATACGACAGCCGAAGTCTCAAAGACCACCATACCCAACAACGCTTCAAATCATGTATTGATGAAAGTATACAAAATGTACCTAGTAACGTTGACGGGATATGGCAACATTTAAAACAAACATACCAAAAAGCAGCCAAAGAAACCATGGAGAAGAAAACAAGCAAAAGACCTGACTGGTTTGATGAATGTAACGACGAAATAACAAAAATGCTTGATAAAAAAACGGAAGCGCATAAAAAGTATCTAAACAACCCAACATCACAAAGAAAAAAAGATTTTCAAGATATTAGAAGAACATGCCAGAAGGAGTTAAGAAAAATCAAGGACAATTGGTGGAATACTAGAGCCCAAGAGCTTCAAAACTTTTCAGACAAAGGAGACCACCATAACCTATACCAAGGGATCAAAGCCATAATTGGACCACAGAAAATGACATCAAACATACTAGAAGACGAAAATGGCCATCAAGTCGAAAATACTAACGACAGATTAAATTTGTGGAACAAATATTTTGAGAATCTTTTCAACCTAGAATCCGAAACTTCTCCTCTAGCAATTAACCTCGATGTAAATGATGAAAGCATGATACCTACCGACAATCCACCAAACAAAACAGAAATAAGAGATGCAATATATCTACTAAAGAATAACAAAAGTCCAGGTAATGATGATATTACTACAGAAATGCTGAAATCTGGAGAGGAGGCAACCGTCGATCTACTTTATATCCTCTTCCAAAAAATCTGGAGTGAGAAGAAAATACCTCAGGAATGGAAAAACTCAGTGATTGTCCCCATTCATAAGAAAGGATCTAAAAGACTTTGTAGCAATTATCGTGGTATTTCGCTACTATCCGTTCCGAGCAAAGTCCTTTCACGAATTATCCATAACAGAATATCTCCAATTATCAACACAGTGCTCAATGATACACAATGCGGATTTCGCAGCGGCAGATCAACAGTCGATATGGTTTTTACAGCACGACAACTCGTTGAAAAGGCAATAGAACAAAAGGCACCACTTTGCATAGCGTTTGTAGATATATCAAAGGCGTTTGACTCCGTTGATCGTAATATGCTTATCAAGATTCTAGAACGACTAAAATGCCCCACAACAACTCTTACAATTCTCGAGTCTATGCTTACAGATACAACATCTTCTGTCAGAGTAGAAAATACGCTAACCGAACCTTTTCAAATACGATCCGGCGTAAAACAAGGATGTGTCGTATCGCCTCTCTTATTTATCCTTTACATGCAAGGTATTATGAAAAATGTTGTAGACACACAAATTGGAGGTATAAATATCATATATAGAAACGACTCAAACCTGTTCAATAGGCGAAACCTTAAAGCAAAAACTAAGATAAAACAAAACAAACTCGTTGACCTCATGTATGCTGATGACTGCGCTCTAGTGGCAGAATCACCAGAACTTTTACAAGAATTGTTAAATGTATTTGTTAGAGAAACTGAAAAGTTTGGATTAAGAGTTAACGAAGAAAAAACAGAAGTAATGCTTATCAATACCCTGCCTAAGGAAATCATA
This sequence comes from Bactericera cockerelli, assembly GCA_024516035.1. Lineage (NCBI taxonomy): Eukaryota > Metazoa > Arthropoda > Insecta > Hemiptera > Triozidae > Bactericera > Bactericera cockerelli. Next base: position 53,984,170 of record CM044955.1, read on the forward strand.
TCCAAAGGAAAAGTCATAAAAGAAGTGAAACAATTTAAATACCTAGGTAGCATTATTCAAGCCGATGGATACTTCGACAAGGAAATAAATAACCGTATTAGTACAGCAAGTATGGCATTTCAGAAATTATACCACAGAGTCTGGAAATGTCACGAAATAAACATCAAAACCAAACTCCTAGTATACAACTCTGTCGTATTAAGTACTCTCTTATATTCTGCAGAAACATGGATATTAAAAGCGGCAGATATAAAAAGACTAAACAGCTTCCATGTAAAGTGTCTGAGAACCATCCAAAAAATTACCTGGCGCGACATGATACCATATGAAGAAATCTTGAAAAAAAGTAACATGCTATCGATTGAAAATATTATCAAGATCAAAAGATTGAGATGGGCAGGACACCTCAGCAGAATGTTGGAAGAAAGAATACCCCATCAAATAGTATTTGGTGAGCTAAAATATGGGAAAAGGCTACAATCAAAACCCAAATTGAGATGGTTAGACATGTTGAAAAAAGATTTAACTGAACAAAAAATAGGACTACAAGAATGGAGGACTGTGGCGACAAACAGAGATGAATGGAGAAATCAAATAAACGCAGGAATACACAATATCCAACAAACAACAATATCGGAAGCAGAGAATAAAAGAAGATTAAGACATAATGAGGAAGAAAAGTTTGAATGGTCCTGCCCAATCTGCGATTTCAAAAGAGAAGGCAAAACAGGAAGACAATATGTAAACTCACACTTATCTCAAGCACATAGAAACTTGATGATTGATAGACAAAACCAAAATAATGACCCATATTGTACCCTCTGTAATATTAGATATAAAACGAAAGCAGGATATTCAAGCCATCTCAGGCATAAACACCCAAACTTGATAGAAATAAATCCACTGCAACCTATCAAAAAGACTATCACTACAAGTAGCAGACCTGATGAAGCACAACAACCCCAACAGAATCCAAACTCAACACCCCAACAAGATCCTGCTGAATATCCAACACCACAACGACAACCCGGCTCAGAAATTATACTTCAATGCAGAGCTTGTGGCAGACAATGTAGAAGCAAGGCGGGCTTGCTCAGTCATCAGCGAAACGCCATCTGCAAACGTCATCTGGAGGAGATGGAATCGTCGGACACGACGGAATCCCAATAACATGTATGTATGTGTGTATGTATGTTCTTTATACAAATCCACACTGTTTGACCGAGAAACCTGAAATTTTGCACATAGGTCCCTTTGGATCAGGAAATTCTTCTAGGCTAGATTATATCTCCCTGAGGTTAAGCTACAATGAGTAAGGATAAAAATGGATGGGTGACGCAAAAATAATTCACGTTTTTTGACAAAAATCACATTTTTTCTCGAAATTTGTCGCGACGACCTATCAACTCAAAGCGAGAAAGTTTTAGGCAAGGGTTTGAGCTTTCAATTGACATATCGATCGCGAATTTCTGATGAGCCGTTCTTGAGCTACGCCGGGTAAGGTAAAAAAATGGATGGGTAACATGTAAAATATTCACTTTTTTTGACCAAAATGACATTTTTCCTCGAAATTTGAAGTGACGACCTATCAACTCAGAGCAAAAAAGTTTTAGGCAAGGGTTTAGGCTTTCATTTGACATATTGATCGCGAAATTCTGATGAGCCATTCTTGAGCTACGCCGGGGAAGACCAGAAAATAAATGGGCGACAAAAAATATTCAGGTTTTTTTTCAAACCTAAATGACATTTTTTGTGTGTGTGTGTGTGTGTGTGTTGTGTGGGTGGTGTGGTGTTGTGTGTGGGCGTGGTGGTGGTGTGCGTGTGGGGCGTGCGTGTGGTGTTGCGTGTGTGTGTGTGGTTGTGTGTGTGTGTGTGGTGGTGTGTATGTGTGTGTGTGTGTGTGTGTGGTGTGTGTGTGTGTGTGTGTGTGTATGTGTGTGTGTGTGTGTGGTGTGTGTGTTGTGGTGTGTGTGTGGTGTGTGTGTGTATGTGTGTGTGTGTGTGTGTGTGTGTGTGTGGTGTGTGGTGTGTGTGTGTGTGGTGTGTGTGTGTGTGGTGTGTTTGTGTGGTGTGTTTGTGTGGGTGTGCGTAGATGTGTGGGTGTGTGTGGGTGGGTGTGTGTGGGTGAGCGTTGTGTGTGTTTGATGGGCTGGCGAAGCGGCGGGTGTAACCCGCTAGTTTTATATAAAAAATACTATCACTATCATAAATTTAGATATCATTATTATTTTAATAAGTTTTTATGGATAAACAACAGATTTATAATAATGGAATATGTATTTTAAAATAGGTGATATTTTATTGGATTAGACATCTTTTAAATAACGTGAATAACTTCCGACTCATATCTCGTTGAATCTGATGTTTTGTGCACATGCGTTGTGATGAAATTACAAACATGAAAGGACAAAATTCGTAATCAGCTATTAAAACTCGCCCTAGTTGTAGCTGTTGTGTTCAAATAAAATAATTAAACAAAACAAAAGTATTATAAAAGAAATTTGCATTAGGAATTTGAAATTAGAAGAAGTTCTGTACATAATTGTATTTCTACATCGTAGTAGAATTCATCTGTAAAAAGAGTTTAAATGTAAAATGGTAAGAGAAACTAGAACTGGCAAGTGTCGAGAGATACCCACTTTCTTTTATATATTTAGCATACTCTCATACTTTGATCATTTGCGTTATCAGTGAAGAAAGATGATAACAAAAGTGTTCCATTTTCTCGACTAGTAATCAGGTGCCAATGAAAATGTCTTCAAAAAAAGTTAATATTATGAAATATCACTAAATTCGTATTCAATTTCATATTACATTTCTATGTGTTATCTGATCTTACATGATAAATAAATGACAAGAGTAGGTATAGTTTAAATATGTGTCTTGTTAATGAAGGAAATAAGTAAAAGTCTCTTAAGTTGAATTTTATTTTGAGTTAAACGTAACAACTCAAACAAGTCATATTAAAATGCATATTTTTCTATTAGGTACACTAATGTATTAAATGCATCAAATATCCTAACAGTTCTCCAAACAGCTAAAACAGTTAGTTATTTTTGGACAAACAGCATTAATTTTTCAACGGATCAGATACAACTATCATGAAAATATGCATATTATGTTTGGTTTTAAAACATAATAAAATTTCAAATTTATTTTCAAGAAGATGATTTTAAAGAAACCTTACCTTACATCTGTTAGTTTGCAACATGATTTTTTTAATTAAAATTGCTAGTTATGTTCATTTTACCTATGTTTTTTGGACCACATTACTACAGACCACAGCACAATTCTTGGATCCAGAATCCATGATGATGATGATTCTATTAAAACAACATAGATATCTATTTACAACTAGGAAATACACAAATGATGTCATATAAATAAGTAAATGAATCTGATATGATAAATGCTCCATCTTCAAATTCATTTAATGCTGAAATGAGTTTCTCTCATCAATTACAACATAACCTCATAATTTTGTTCTGGGCTTTATAGCTTTATGCTTTGTCAATTTTACTATTAGTTTTAGACTCCATCGAATGTTCTTAAATAATTTTAAAACTTATTGTTTCAGATTTTCTGAGTGACTGTCATGGCTTCTTATGTGGTTTCCCAGCCTGACAAAGACAAGGAATTGGTTCTTGGAAAAACCCATGATAAAGAACTTTTTGATGAATGTAATATATCCAATGGCAAACCATTTGTTGAAGAACTTAATAAAGGTAAAACACTTGTTGAAGAACATACAAAACCAGTCGAAGAACCTCTTGTCAGTAAAATCAGAAGCATGAGTGTTGTGAATTCTTCCTGCATTTGCATGAGCATCAACAATGTATGCACCTGCATTCACTTGAATGGAAACTTCAACAAAGTAATGATCAAAAAAGTGCTTACCATCATACGGAGGCCACCTTTGTGTGAACCAGGACCATCAACTTCTGGTCATAGTAGTGTCAAGAGGAGAAAGCTATTGGGCTCGGACAGTGAGGAAAGACTGAAAACATCTGATATTATTAAACTTTGTGAAAGTGGAGCTATGGACTCTGATGATTTAGACTCAGATGATATATCAGCTGATGAAACTAATGTGAGTGATTTTTTTTCTTTTCTTTTTAATTTGGGTTTAACATCACTTTCAACTGCATGAGTGAGTATTCAGTATTATTATTTTAAAATTGATGGGCACCATGTCTGCACTTGTAACCAATAAAATCTTCTAAAACTTTCAATTTTTTTGTAGAAACTGTGCCTTAACTTTGGATGCATCTAAACTTATAGGTACCATAAAATTAGAGTGTGATGTGGGTTGTCTGATGCTTAGTTTATTTCTCAATTGTTTTAGTACATGGCCACATCAATATTATGATAACAATTTCTGGAATATAGAAACTTGTTTCCTAGATGAGCAGTATGAGATCTTTTTGGCCTTTTGGCTAAGACCAAAAATATCTCTTCTTATCATCTTAACTAATTATTATTAGAACAAAGAAATATACACATCAGCCTTTTCCTATTATGAAATTTTCAGGATAAACAAAAATCATCCAAGACTGAGGATAGTGAAAACCTAGAGAGCCGAGAAAAGCCTGAAGATCTTGAGCTCTCATATCAAAACAAAGTTTCTGCTGCTAGTCCATCTTCTGCTGTTTCATGCAGTAGCTCTTCCTCCTCTGTTTTCTCTTCACCAACCATCCCGACCCCTAGCATGTCTTCATCAAGTTCACCCGCTAGAGATGATAATGTTGAAGTCAGTATTTCTGGGCGCAATCGGTCCTCGGTCAGTGCACTCTTCAATCTCCTAAGCAGCACTTTGAGAAATCAAAATGACAGTACACCACTTGATCTCTTTGATGCTGCTCCCGGGAGTGATGATGATGATGGTAAGTACAAGAAATACTTTTCATCATAGTCAGACAGTGGAGGAATGACTCTGCACTTCTACCACTATCTTTACAAGGAGGCTGATAATTGACTAGGGCCCCCAGAATCAAGCCAATGCTGGTCTACTCCTTGTTTATAGTCTCCCAGCCAGACTGCTGGTCTCCTCCCTGTATATAGTCCCCCAACTAGACTTTTATGACTTTTACATACATAGTGATATGTAAAAGGATGGTCTTGTATGTAATAAATAACTATATTGATACACCATTTACCAATCAATATAATAATAATAATAAAAAAAAATATATATAAAAAAAATCTTTTTTCAACAATTCCTACTTCAAAAGAAATATAGAACAAATCTTGTAAATTTTGAAAGTATGTACAACAAGAGTGGGTTTATTGTTTCTAAATAAAACACGAGAAATATTGGACAAGACATATGAACATAGGAAGAGAACATTGGAAGAGAATGCCGTTGGCATTAGCACCGCCCTTGATCAAGTTTTGTTATTGTTAATTTTAATTCTTATGTATGTATATATTCTTTGTTATTTGTAAATAAAACTTGATCAAATATGTTTAATAATAACATAGGTTTCTTTTACATTAGAGAAAATAAAAAAAATCATATGTGGAGTTCACTTACATATAATTGATAAAAAAAATCATGTTCAAATATCGGGTTAAGGTAAGTAGTTTCCTACGCAAGGTAAACATAGGGAATTCAAATATGGGGTTAAGTTAAGTAGATTCCTATGTAAGGTAAACATAGGGAATTCTAATATGGTGTTAAGATAAGTAGCTTCCTATGTAAGGTAAACATAAGGAATTCAAATATGGGGTTAAGTTAAGTAGATTCATATGTAAGGTAATCATAGAGAATTCAAATATGGGGTACGTTAAGTACATTACTATGTAAGGTAAACATAGGGTTGACCTACTTATTGATAGGGGAATAGTGTTAGGAGACAGAAAAAAAATTAGTGAGGAAGTCATGCAATATATTTACGGCAGAAAAAGGACAGAGTTTCAAGGTCGCTTGTAGGGTCGTCCAGCAGCACGGGTTTGCGTTCTGTGGCGCTTATGCTGAGCGGGACGAGCGGAGGTGGGACGAAACGTCGGGACGATCGACGGGTCTCTTGCCACGCTGTCTATACTCTCCTCCATTGAGGAGCGTCTTTGAGGCGCAGGACTGGGGTGATCTGAGAGCGGGGAGGAAGCTGAGGGTGTAGTTGATGAAGCGGGAGCAGCGTGGGGGACGGATGACGCTGTCGAGGTGGTAGCGGGAGCAGCATGTTGGCAACAGCAGCGGTGTGTAGCGTGTTCTGCTAGCGTCTCGAGCGCTGCAACCATCCGCTGGATCATCGCAGGAGCAAACTCGGTGGGGGGAGTCGTGGGTCGGAGGGAAGGCGTGGTGAAGACGAACTAGATGAGGGCAAGACAGGGATTGGTTCAGGAGGTGTGGGGCTTACTATTCTGATGGATAAACAAATTATTTACACTGCACCACACACACAGACTGGGAACACAACGAGGGAAACTTAACACGGACGGACTAGGGGTGTTTACACAGACATGAAAAAGATCGCGATTCAGAATTTAAGAAAAAATTGCTCTGAGTAGCGTGGACTAAGTGTCGGAGAAGGTTGGGAAGGGACTGCTCGATAGGTGAAAAAATCAGGGGTATTTATAGGAAAATTAAGGATAGGGAGAATACATTGATCAAGCCATTTTAACATGGAAAATGTGGGTAAAGATAGGAGGTGTAAAAGAAACATGGGGAGAAAAGATAGTCATAAATGTAAAGAAATATGGGGAAACGTAGGGATGAATAGGGTAGTAAACCATGGGGAATAGGTAATGGAGTACACAAAGGTAGGATACGTAATATCAGACATGGGGCCTGGTTTAGATTAGCAGGTTGACAAATATGGGGAGGAGTAAGGAAGTTTGAGGTGATTCATAACGTTAAAAAGATAGGGAGAAATGTGTGTGGTTCAGTTAGTTAATAAATTATTGATTTTGATTTGTTATTATGATTTTGTTTATTTTTGTTAAAATTTAGGCATTTGCGGAAAGGCGATAGGCCTTAACGCATCAATAGAATGACTTTTACATTCACATTTTGTTGCCTCATACTCAAGTTAGTCTCTTTGGTAAAATTCCAAATAAAGCAAACCATTTCAAAAACAAAATAAAGGTCATATGAAATATTTTACACAAATGAAAATAACTAACTTTCATTTCATATTCAAGCAACTACATATTAAATTTATATTTTGTATGAATTTATAAAATTCATATAGGAGACACCCTCCTATATGGTTAGCCTTTATGTTAACTGTCCAATCCTCTAAAAAATATATTTTTCCAGGAACCATGAACCAGACCAAGTGAATATATTTTTTTTAAGTTTAAAAAAGTAAGTTTTACAAGACATAAATACATAAATTGTTTCAGGATAAACACAATATTGTAATAATAAAACTAATTTATACTCCACAATGTGGAATAAAATAAATAGACCTTTTATTACAGCAGTTGTTTAGTGCCATTATTATTTTTAATATGTGAAATAAGGTATATGAGAAGAGATTCATTCATTTGGTGTGATACAAAACAATGGATGCAAATGCTAGCTAGATTACCATGCTAACACCATATTCATTGGACCACCAAAACTGAGCTTGTTGTGTTATTATTATTTTCAAGATATGAGAGTTTCTCAGCCATTCTTATTTTGTAGCCATGAAACAGCTGCTATGATAAATGTTTGTGGTCTGTGTTGTAGCTTGCTAAAATGCCCTCCCCTCTGATGGACGAAAAGTGACACTATACTTCCCATTTAGGTGCTGGGTGAACCCAAGCACCCAGAATGTATTCCTTATTTCCTTACCAACAACTGTAACCACATTTTGATGCAACCATGTTTTACTTGCCTCTGGGATTTGAACCCAGTACCTACCACTGAGCTTAAAATTGAATTCATTTTTTTTTTATATATATATATATAAAGATGAGTGTTTCACAGCCTTTTTTTTCGTAGCCATGAAACAGGAGCTACTGTAGACGCTTGTGGTCTGTGTTGTAGCCTGCCCATCCCGTAGTATGCCTCCCCTCTGATGGGCGAGAAGTGACACAATACTTTCCAATCAGGTGCTGGGTCAACACGAGCGCACCGGAAGGTATCCCTTACAAACAATAAAATTGTAACCAAAATAAAAATACAAATTTTTGTCGGAACGGGGGATCGAACCCAGGACCTTCCGCATGGCAAGCGAGTGCTTAACCACTGAGCTAATCGTGCGATTATTCCACAGAGGATGATGATGATGACGAGGATGATAGCTGGATGGACTCCCTGGATAGTGACTTAGAGATTACAGAGGACATAGACAAGGTACCCAATCCAGAGGTGCTTAATAATCCACCCCCCAAACATACATGGTTCCCATTACAGGAAATTGTTCAGAGGTAAGTAATGTAATGTAATGTAATGTAATGTAAAAAGCCTTTATTTGTACAAATCAATTTACACACAAGATTAATATCAGAGGTAAGTATCAGTACTTATTTGTCTTAGTTTCAAATTCTTTCTCTTATCTATTAACAGAATATTTTCTGTCTTAAACAATACATCATGCTTTTTTTTTTAAAGGTAAGTGTGCCCCGGAACCGCTTTTACATTACTTCAGGGCACTTTACCTTTACATCCATGCCATTCCGGGAAAGGAAAATTTCGGTCAGAAATTTCCGCTCCGGCCGGGATTCGAGCCCGCAACCTCCAGGTCAGTAACCAATGCTCTTAACCACTGAGCCACGGAGGTCGGCATTCTTTTTTTTTTATCACAATAATTACTGAAACTTGCCTTGCAAAATTTGTATTTGTTTTGGGAGAATTAAATACCGACCTCAAGTTTAAGAGTCCACCGCCATATCGGATCTAGCTACTGAGGTCAGTTTTCTTCATATCACATGTTCAACATATTATGTATTATGTCCTTGTCAATCCGACCTCAGTAGCTTCATCGATAATGTGGTGGACTTGTAACCTGGAAGTCGATGGTTCAAGTCTCGGTTTTAGCGTAGATTTAGTAGAGCAAGTTTGAGTAGTTGTGATATCACGAAAGTGATTAACACAAATATGATAACTTTTTTAACTTAACTTTTAGTATGTCCTTGTGACTGTGTAAAAAGAATCTTACCGTAATCAATTATACCTACCATTTAGTCCAAAAACACGTCTTCTCTTCTTCTTTGTCTTTTCCCTTATGCCCTAACGAGCGTCGGGTTCCTCGTTTATCCAACGGCGGAAGTCATTCCTTTGCCTGGAAATTCTTTTGACCTCAGAAAAGGATTTCCCTTTTGCTTTTTTAACCTCACAAAAACACGTCAACATAATAATATATACAAAAAACAACCCTGTACTTGCAGGCAGTACGGGAGTCGAACCCAGTACCAGTGCCCGGCCCTGTTCCAGCAGCGCTACTGCAGCTCCCTGCATGCCATCCAGCGGCTGGAGCTCATGTACAAGCTGGCCCAGCATAGAGGCTGCGTCAACGCGCTCGACTTTCATCCTCGCGGGAACCTGCTGGCCTCCGCAGCTGATGACCGCAAGGTTCGAACCTCCTGTTGTCATTTTTTTTGTAGTCTCTCTCTATCTATATTCTATTATATTATATTAAAGTGGTGTTTTTCAACTTTTTAGTTATATACACCACTTTTTTTGTAGTAATTTTCCTATAACTTTTCTGTTTTTTTTTTTTCCTAGAAGTATTATTTTTTATCAGAGGCACGCTTCCTCTCGGTAGTGAGTTTGAAGAAATGTTTTACCTTTGAAATATATGTAGTCGATAGTCTAGGGTACGTGATGAGTGAGAAAGAAAATAAGTAAAAATTGCGGAGGTTCAGATGTTTTTCAGAGCTATGTCTCAAGCAAGGTGGAAGAGATTGCGATTGGAAGTATTATTTTAAAGTTTGGTAATAATACTTAAGTAAGTCATTGAATCTAATATTTATTTATTTCTTGCAAGAATGAATTATTATAATAATATTTTATACTCAGATTAAGTTATAAACAAACAAAAAAAAATATTCATGCAGGAATGTATCTATAAAATCTTATCATAATTGAATTGATAAAATATTATTGTAAGTAATGAAAATAAATGAAAAATGGTAGGTATTACAAATCAAAAACTGATGATTGTTTATTTTTTTATTTGATGGGATCCACCCAATTGACAAACTGTTCCCTAACATTAAAATTAGAATCTTAACACTAAATACTATAAAAAGAAATCAAAAACACCAATTGGAGTGTCTATGTCTAATGACTTAAATGAGTAATTTGTTAATCAATGCATTAAAACTCCACGACTTATTTATTACCATGTACCTACATAGTATAATATATTTTATATTATACAGTCTGTCCGGTAGCTCAGTGGTAAAGACGGCACTCTGGGAATCCAGAGATTCCCGAGGTCGTGGGTTCGAAACCCATCCGGGACATGACAAGTTATCCTCCCATTTGGGATTTTTACCACAATAATATGTCTACTGCTGGAATAATGGGACTTTAATAGTCTTAATCGGGCAGTATAAATAAGGCCATATTATTATTATTATTATCTATTTATCTTTATCCTACTTTCTATCTATCAATTTATTTATTTAAAATCTATTTATATTTTCCATCTCTGTTCAGGTAGTAATCTGGGATTGGGCGCGGGGTCGATCTCTCTACTCGTATCGGAGTGGTCACTCATCCAATGTCTTTCAGTCCAAGTGGTTGCATCTAGCTGGGTCCACGGGGTTTGTGGTGAGCTCTGCGCGTGATGGAATGATTCGGCTTGCTGACCTGGCAAAGGTAAGTTTTTTTTTGTTTAGCATTTTTTGAAAATAACATTTTTTTTGTTGCTTAACAATAATATATAAAAAAATGAAGAAAAAAAATCTCTGAATAACGTAATTGTAATACATATATTAATTTTACTAAATTTAAATGATCAAGAAATAAAATAAATCAATTCCTTAAATTTGGAGTTCATTCAAACAAGATAAGTTTGTCCTGCAGGGCTTCTTAAATTATAAACACCATTGAACTTTAAGGAAAAAATATACGAAATAGCCAACTAATTTGTCGATTGAACCTTTAAGGAAAAAATATACGAAATAGCCAACTAATTTGTCAATTACTGACAACATTTGGCGAATTTTCTTTTGTCTGAGGAGTAGCTTGAATCTACAGCCTCTAAACTGTAGGGCCTAAAAAGCTGAAGTTAACTTTGTTGAATTCCTCTTTGAAATAGACATGGTATTTGTTCCTCAAATTGTTTTTTTGATAAAAATTGCCAGCTAGACATTGAAACTCCAAGTCACCATAGAAAGTGAAAATCCTGTTTATATATTTTTTAATCCGAGTGAGTAGTATTCTTCCCCGTAGTGCACCTGGGTAACGCTAAACATACTACAACCGGACGCCAAATTGTCCCAATTGATCTCCTGGCGAATATTTGATAAACCAGCGGTCGGCAACCTTTTGAACTACGCGGACCCCTAGCTTATCTCTAAATTTTTTAAGGGACCCCCACATTACAAAAGCGTGGGGGAAAATTAATCACTGACCTACCACCTACCTAACGCACTAATCAAGGAAAACTAAACTTAATAAACATTCACTATGAATTGGGATTATTGGGATTCCCGGGACTCGGAAGAAACAAGAGAAAATTCACGTTTGTACTTGTTTTTTAAATCCTGAAATGGCTTCGCGGACCCCAGGTTGCCGAACGCTGTGATAAACAATATTGTTATATGGTATATTATTCTTATGTATGCCATGTACAATTTTGTTAAAATATAAAAATCCATACGATAAATAAATAAATAAAATCCGAGTTAGATTTACAGTTGAAAGAACCTCTAGTAACCCTTATCCTGTTTCCAGGTAGGTGCATCCACCCCCACATCTCTGATAGCCAAACACAAGCGCTCTGCTCACAAGTTGAGTGTGATGCGGGACACACCGCATGTGATCCTGAGTGTCGGGGAAGATGGGAAAGTGCTCTCGGTGGATATCAGGGAGAATTGTACAGCCAACAGTAGGCCGTAAGTATGACTCGAGGATAGCTGACACATTGGAGATAATACCAGACTCAATATGTGTGAGCCCCTTAAATTAAATATGACTCGAGGATAGCTGACACATTTTTTTTTTTTTTTTTAAGCTTTATTAGGAGGACAAAGTACAGTAACAGTATTAAATTAAGAAAAGAAAAGAAAAAAAAAAAAAAAACAAAGAAATGACAAAATAAATAAATAAATAAAAAGAAAATAACAATAATGTCCTACCTAAAGGGCGGGGTTATTGCCTGTGGCAATCTCTTCCACCCAATCCTTTTTGGAGATAATACCAGACTCAATATGTGCGAGCCTCTCAAATTTGATGGGTCAATAATGTACTAGCAAAATGCATATAAAAAGCTGGGTTTTGCAGTTTTTTGACCTTGTAGTTTGTCAGAAGAAGAAAAATAAATGGCAAAGTGGAATACATGAATATAGGCAATAATCCTACCCTTTAGTTAAAATATTTTTATTTAACTTTTTAAATGAAAATAATAATAAAAATCCACGATTTAGGGCGAAATTAATAGACAAATTCTATATCACAAGTCATAGCTAAGCGTCGGTTCTATCTCACACAGTACGCAATCCGTGACTTAGCGCCACAGAGGTATTACAAAAACGTCTATTAATTCCGCCCTTAGTAAGCAAAAATACCTGTTCCAGTTTGACAGTGTTGCACAAGGGCTACACAGTCATGCCTCTGTACAGCGTTGCCAGCAACCCTCTCAACAGTCAGGAGTTCATCGTGGCGGGAGAGGACACCCAGGTGCACCTGTTTGACAGGAGATTCATCCAAGGTCCAAGGAACTCCAAGGCTCTCAAGAGATTCGTCCCCAGTACCATCGTGAGTGTCGTTGGTTGGGTGGAAGAGATTGCCGCAGACAATATCCCCGCCCTTTAGTTATAGTTAAACCCAATTATTATTATTATTAACAAATGTATCGTAGCAAGAGCTTTATTTATTTTTCAAAATACAATTTAGGTATACAATAATTACAATGTAAGTATACAAGTATAAATTACAGAATGAGAACAGAGATACCTATAAAACATTTGAGCATTGTACATTTTTTTTTTTTTTTTTTACACATGAAGTTATCTACATTGCCCTTATCTTATCTAGATTACACAGAATACTGGTTAATGTTAATGGCTTTCTATGGTGTGGTTATCCAAGTGATATCTGCTGGTTATGGATTGGTCACAGGTTTAAGTATACAATAATTACAATTTAAGTAATAATTATAATAAGGGTGTACAAGAATAAATTACAAAATGAGTATATAGATATAAACCCAATTAGAGAACTAAATATAAGAGAACGATGTCCAGGTCAAATTAACCTTTCTATGAAGGAAAATAACCTCTTTTAAATCTGGATATAGGAGATAAAAATTCGGGTCCCTTGAGTTCTCTTATATCCAGGTTCCACTGTAAATTTTTATTTCACTTTTCATGATGCAAAAAGTCATTTCTATATTCTTACTATTTGGTTGCAAAAAAAAACTACGCAATAGGACGAGCCAACTTTCAACTTGAGTTGGCTGGAGACCATCACATGCCCCAGCAGAGGCAAGGCTGGTTACAACAACAACAACTACATTATTATTATTTCTTCTTTATCACATAACTTGTGTTATGGTTTCATTTCTGGGATTTCACCGAGTGCAAACCATGCACCTGGGGTGAATCCTTGAGTTGATGACATTGCGTTGGGATCATCACAGTACTTTGCGTAGTATGTGTGCTGTTCTCAGCACTACAGCTTTTTGCATCAGGAGAAGATTGTGTGTTCCAGGGACTTCTTTTTTTATTATTATTATTAGTTTGTCTTGGTAGCTCAGTGGTAAAGGCGGCACTCTGTGAATCCAGAGATTCCATAGGTCGTGGGTTCGAAACCCAGCCAAGACATGACAAGTTATCTTCCCATTTGGGATTTTTACCTCATAATAATATGTCTTGGGCTTACTGCTGGAATAATGGGACTTTAATAGTCTCAATCGGGCAGTATAAATAAGGCGATATTATTATTATTATGCTTCCAGCGCACGGACGTGCACTGCTACATCACCAGCGCTGTCTACAACTACTGCGGCTCCGAGATCCTGGCCTCGTACAACGACGAGAAGATCTACCTGTTCAGCGGAGCCGACGCCTGCACCGAGGTGCCCAAGGCCGCCCGTTCATCCCGAGCACCGGCGTACGCCTCACCCAACGACTCGAAGAAAGCTCACGCGAAACCATCGTCCAGGGAAAAGAGTCCGCCCACTGCCGGTGATAAAAGTGGGTCAGAGAAACAGCAAACAGCGTGTAAAAGCACTGATCTTACCGAAAAGGTGACGGATACCACGACTGACCGCAAAGGATCTTCTAAAACCACTTCGACTGGCTCCGAGATACCGACCCCCCCTCCGAGACCAAAGAGCCCCCACAGCAAGAGCCCTTCCAAGAAGGGCTACGCCCACTGCTACGAAGGGCACCGGAACAGTGCCACAGTGAAGGGCGTCAACTTCCTGGGCCCCCGCTCGGAGTACGTGGTGTCGGGGTCGGATGATGGGTACATCTACATCTGGGACAGGAGGACCCAGGCCATTGTGAACTGGCTGAGGGGGGATGACCATGGGGTGGTAAGTGGAACTGTTTGTTTAAGTTATCATATTTGTGTTAATCACTTTCGTAATATCACAACTACTCAAACTCGCTTTACTAAATCTACGCTGAAACCGGGACTTGAACCACCGACCTCCAGATTACGAGTCCGCCGCCTTATCGATCGAGCTACTGAGGTCGGATGGTAAGTGGAACTGTTTTTAACCCATTGCCTACCAAGCCGTTTTTATGAAACTTGCCCTGGGGACCAAGGGTATTTTCCTCAAAATCACCTGTCTAGCATGTGTGCAACACGCGGTCTCCCAGACAAAAAACCCATGTTTCCTTGTCACTAGGGACCGTGTATAGCATGTGTGCTAGACAAATTGTCTTGCATATATGCTATACATGGTACCCAAGAAGGTTCAAACGTGTCTAGCATATATGCAACCCAGGTACCCCAGGCAATACCAGTGTCTTGCAAATGTGCTACCCATGGTAGGCAATGGGTTAATTAACACGTTCATTGTTTGTCCGGGTAGCTCAGTGGTCAAGGCGTCAGGCTGGTAATCCAGAGGTCGCGGATCCCGTCCATACTAGTGAATTTCGTAGTATGCCATACGCTCGCGTTACGCGTTACATTAAGAAGGTCCCGGGATTAGACTAAGGGCAGAATTAATAGACAAGCTCACGATTAGCTCAGTGGTTAAGCACTCGCTTGCCATGCCGAAGGTCCCGGGTTCGAACCCCCGTGCCGACAAAAATTTGTATTCAAAATTTGGTTACAGTTGTTTGTAAGGGATACCTTCCGGTGCGCTCGTGTTGACCCAGCACCTAAATGGGAAGTATTGTGTCACTTCTCGCCCATCAGAGGGGAGGCATACTACGGGATGGGCAGGCTACAACACAGACCACAAGCGTCTACAGTAGCTCCTGTTTCATGGCTACGAAATAAAAAAGGCTGTGAAACTCTCATCTTAAAAAAAAAAAAAAAAAAAATACCTCGGTGGCGCTAAGTCACGGATTGCGTACTGTGTAAGATAGGGAAAACAGACGCTTAGCAATGACTTGTGATGTAGGATTTGTCTATTAATTTCGCCCTAAGTTTCCAAAAAAATTCGATGAAATTTTGGTACCCGAACCACCGACTTCCTGGTTTTGTCGTCTTATCCATCAAGCTAATAGGGTATTCTTCTGATGTGGTAACGGTGCTAGACTTGTAATGTAAACAATCTAGCGCATGGGTCCGTGTATTTTTCATTTCTTTGAGTATGTGAGAGCATAATATTAAAACTCTGAGGATTAGGTGGTAGTAAATGTTTTGAGCATTAACCTTCCACTAACAAGTTAGTATTATTATTCACTGACGATACCGTAACTGGCGAAAAAGCCATCTTAAAATAGAAAATTAAGTTAAAAAAGCCAAGTGTTTTCATCTTCATTTTTTTACTTTTTTTTTGAGAAAGAGATAGGGGACATATCTTTTAAAGACACCCGGAAAACATGGGGAGTGGGATTTCCATCCACTAAAAAACCTATCTCTCTCATTTAAAGACAGTGCATCCGGAACCGTTACTTGAAAATTACTTCAGATACACTGACTCATTTTTTTACTTAGAGTTGTGTATAACTTGTGTGTTCTTCCTGAGACCTTATGTAATTTCAGTATTATTACTTCCCAGGTGAACGTGATAGAGCCTCACCCCGACACACCTGTGATGGCCACAAGTGGTCTGGACTACAACGTGAAGATCTGGGTGCCGTCCAGTGAGCAACCGCCTACCTTCAAGGGCCTGAAAAAGGTGAGTTAGTCCTTCAATTGTTTTTCTTTTTTTTTTTTGTCTTTAATTAATTTTGTCCGTAATTAATTTTGTCTGACTGTTGACCAAAACAGAAATGATCTATTTCACCAACAATTTATGTATGTACTTTTTTTGTAAAAACTCTCAATTTAAATTATAATTATATAATAATAATAATAATATCGCCTTATTTATACTGCCCGATAAGGACTATTAAAGTCCCATTATTGCAGCAGTAAGCCCAAGACATATTATTATGTGGTAAAAATCCCAAATGGGAGGATAACTTGTCATGTCCCGGCTGGGTTTCGAACCCACGACCTCTGGAACCTGTGGATTCACAGAGTGCCACCTTTACCACTGAGCTACTGGGATAGACATAAAGTTCGGAACATAAAATTTTCCTCACGAATTTCAGTGAGCTTTGTAACATCCAAGCACAGAACATAAAAGTTTTTACCCTGCTTGGGATGGAAACCTGGCTTGCCTAGATCATGCGAGTGCAGTGCACTACTCCACCAACAGTTTAACGGACTGTTAAACCATTATCCTGAAAATAGGTTTTTTTTTTTAATCTAAGAAGCCAAATAAACATGGCTTGGGATGGAATAAAAAGAAATATATGAATAATAAAACAAATGATTTATTATTATTATTTAAAAAAAAAAGAAACGAGGAAGGACCGGTTTCGAGAAAAGGTAACCACCTACAAGATTGAATATTTTCATTACATAATTGAACAGATAAATTTCAATTTTTACATTTACTTGATAGTTTTACTTTATTTGAGACGTTGAACACATAATAATGACAACAAAACAACTGCTGGACTATAGGGACTTATTAGTCTTAATCGAATGCCGTTGGCATTAGCACCGCCCTTGTACAAGTTTTGTTTTATTAATTTCAATTTCCATGTATGTACATATAATTATATTCTATGTCAATTGTAAATAGAACTTAATCAACATGTTTTAAAAAAAAATAAGTGTGTTATTATTATAAATGTTTCATTTCGTAATTTACTATTTCAGGCCATCCTACTGAACGAGAAGAAGCGAGATCTGGTGGGCTCCATCCCAATGCACTCTCATCTGCGCTGGCTGTGGCAGGGCACCTTCGATTCCACCCTGGCTGATGTCGAAGATGCTGCCTCTATGGTGAGTAGCGGGGGCTCCGTCAGTACAGTTTTCTATCCCGGACTTTATTATTATTCAACCATTTTGATCAATCTTTATTTACATTTTTTTATATAAAGGTACAGTGAAAAGGTATAATTAATGAAAGGTAAACAAAGTTTGATCAAGGGTGGTGATAATGCCTTTGGCATTCTCTTCACTTTACGGGTTCGAATCCAAGCCAAGTCAGAATTTTTGTTGTCAATGGTGGAGTTAGAATATTATTCTGAAGAAAATTATGTGAACAGGAAAGTTGATAAATTTGAGGTGGGGGACTAAGAAAAGGAGGGAAGCCCAAGCTTAGGTGAAGAAATAAAGTAGAGGAAGATTTGAGAGGGAACAGGGATACCCTAATCAGAAACAAGTGGAGGACTAGACTTTATCAAATCAACGCCTACCCCAATTAGGGTGGTAAGAAAGAAGAAGAAAAAAGTATTGTGATCGGCTTTTTCTATTGATATTGAGCTGATATCTTTTCTAGACAAATTAGACCCTTCTGATACCTACCTAACGGTACTTCACATACTATCCTGTGTCTTACACACCAACATCCGCGCCTCTCTCCCTGCTCCCTCGGCACTGGCAGACAGTACCGAGAGCGTCGATTCTATGCTTCAATACCTGAGAGCTCTTAAACTCTACAACATGACATAAAATTAGGGAATCGGCGCGAATGACCTGTCTGTCGACAAGGTTAAAGCGCTTAAAAAAAAAGTTATTTTTATCAAAGTGTATGTATTGTGTGTTTATGACAAAATATTTTTCATACTTTTTTATTTCAGGACAGAATGGACGATGGTGACGAGGACTCAGATATTGATATAGACGATCCACGGCAGTGCACATCTTCATAGTACTATCCCAGCCACTTGTAATTGCTAACTGTTAGTCTAACTGTTTTTTTATTTCGGCCCTTGTTACTATCCCTCTTCGCGCGCAGCGTAATGTCAGCGCAAAGGGACTACCTGTCTTGCACTGACAACCTCAATAGAGCACTACCTATCCTAGACATAGTCGCGGGTAAGTCAACAACACCTCGAAACAGGCTGGTACTACTTATATAGGGTCAATAACCCGTACTTAATTGCTTCAGAGTGATACGACATGCAGTTGAAAGCGACGTTAAAAAAAAAAAATGCAACAGACAGTTCCGTTTCAAAGTACCGAAAAAGAGAAGGAAAGTCTGTTAAGTCTCCTCTATAAATTAATATGTATCAATAAATGAAAAAGTACCGAAGATGACCTGAAAATGTCACATGCCTTTTTGAGGTTTCACTATTTGAGTGAAAAAATCAGTTTGAAAATCATTATTAAGAATATTTTACTATTTAAAACTTTCAGTTCAATAAGAATTTGATAACTCTTATTTTTAGTCATTTGAATGTACTTAAGGTCCTGCGACATTATTCTCAATCAATTTAAACAACCTCAGTAGTCTATTTTTATAAGGTAGTGGACTCGTAACCTGGAGGTCGGTGGTTCAAGTCCCTAGCATTGGAAAAATTCACAAGGCGGAATGGAACAGATATACATACATGGCTAAACTGGATGATTTTCTTTGAGATTTTGTTATTGTAAAGGTTTAAGAATTGATTTATATTACTTTAAATGACCGGGTCGAGATTCGCGTGCTAGCTCAGAGAACGCAATGAGTTTCCACCAATCACAGCACTGCATGGAGTAGGTAGCACAGCATAGGATTCTCTATACAGCTCTGTGATTGGTGGAAAGTTCATGCCCGCTCTGAGCTAGTAGCTAGCTTGAGTATCTTGACCTGGCTATTAGAAGCGTTGGTACTACTAGTTTTTTTGTTTTGTTTTTATAAATAATATTGTACAGGACAGTTGAAAAATAAAAGTTTATATTTTGTAATTACTGAAAAAAAGATTCTTTTACTTGCCAAATGGTAGTTTCTGATTATGTTGATGGCATTCATTGCAATTTGGTGCCAAGAAGTTGTTAGTGATAGCCTTTGTTGAGGTTAGGAACGTTGACGACTCCAAGTGGTCCTGTGGGGTAGACGCATCCATCAAGAGGACCAATGAGGTCAAGAAAACAACTGATCATAACACCCTGTTGGTATACTTTACACAAGGCGGAATGGAACAGATATACATACTCTTACCACTGCTCAGACGGGATTTTTAACCTCCATTCGCTGAAAACTTACAAACCAGCTACACAGAATTAACTCCACCCAGCTTGGGTTTGTCCGGGAATAGTATCACGACGCGACGCGCGACCGACCGACGGTTCGAATTCGAATGCTCACCCCATCCAAATTCTAACCTCGCTGGACGTTGCTTAGCTAGTGAGTGACAGAACGAGATCTGGCTGGAGGCTTATTATCGTTCTAGTTCCAAGCGGATCACCGAAATTATTGTCTTTATATTGTTTTATTTTATATTCTGGTAATTCTACCACTGGTAGTTACTTCTTCAACTAACTCATCATTGAAACCCCACGAGACGCCAGCCTCCGTGGCCTAATGGTTGTGACTACTGCCCGTAGTCCAGAGGTCTCAAGTTCGACTCCCGGTTGAGGCAGATTTTTCGAAGAAATTTCTGTCCCTTCCAAACACGTGAGCCTGGCACTTCCGGCCCTACCCAGGTTGGGTGAGGTTAATGTGGGTAGCTGGTACGATTCCCAGCGAATGGAGGGTAAAACACCCGTCCTGACTATCTCAAATCAGGACGTTAAAACCGAATAGAATCAACTGGTCACAATAGATCTAATTAGGTCGCAGTGTTAATTGTAAGGGTTTCACTGAAAACCCTGCAACCAGGTCAGATAATAAAATAGTAATAACCCCACGAGACAGACATCCTGAATAGATTCGTAGATTCTATTCTACCCAGGCTGTATTGTTATAGGAAGGAGGAGCTACCTATTCGGGCACAGGTGATTAATCTCAGATATAAATAATTCACATACACAATATGTGAATTAAAAAAAGACCCTCAATTTAATAAAAAAATCCGAAAAAGAAAGAAAAACATAGAATTTCATGGACGGTACAAAACATACTCGTTTGTACAGGAAGTATGGAAAAAGTCTTGCATGACTGAGTAGCAGAAACTAACCCAAAATTTTCTATAGGTACAAATGTAAACAAACAATTCTTGAAAAAAAAGAAAAAAAAAATCAACATGGGATATAACTTGGTTTTTATTTTGAGTTAAAACAATTATTTATGACTATGTAGTTGAAAGCAATGATAAATACTAAAATTTTAAACATCCTATTAATATTCAATTCTCATCAGATGTTGAACTTTTGTTTTGGAAAGAATTTCTTTCTTCTTTAAACAAGACAATTTTACAAACTTCCTGTATAATTTAATATATTTCTGTAAACAGTTTAATATATTTCTATAAAAGTTAGTAATAAACTAAGTTAAGTAATAGGCAACGAGCTTGTCGTATTTATGACACAAATTTTAAAAAGAAAGAAAAACATTCTTCCGATATCTTTAGATGAAATCGGAAGTAATTAAATATTGCCAAATATTGACCTCTTGATTGACACAGAATGGATTGTAACAATAATAACAATAATCGGGTATATAGGAGGACTGGGTAGTGCTCTTTTTCTCAAGATGTTATAAATTTGAGAGTAAAAAGAAAAGTAAATGGTATGTTAACGGGCTTCTAGGTTTTGCAATCACAAATATGAAATCAATAATAGTATTATGTCTCAAACTCAATAGTTTAATGTTTTAAATAATAAAATTTAAAGAGTTAAAACCCCATTGCAAGAAATTGTGTTAATATATAAATAATAATACTCTTTAGTGGGAGGTAACCACCAGGCGAAGGTAATGCTCGAAACATTTTCTACCACCTAACCCTCAGAGTCTTATTATTTTGTGGTCACACACTCCGTCACATACTCAAATAAATGAAGAAAAATTCAAGAATTTGGTGGTATCTGATCCATGGATCCACGCGCTAGCTCGATTACATTGCAAGTCTAGAACCTTAATTTTAGAGGAAAAGCCCTAACAAAATGGTACAAATCAACTGAATTTTACCAAATAAATTAGCAAGGTAAAATGAAGTGGGAAAAATATGAGATATAGAGGCAACGACTATGATTGTTAGTCCTCTTCTTTAAATTTCAATAAAAAGAAGATGAAAATATAATAAAAGCATCTAAAGATATGTTATAGAATATGAAAACGAAAAAAATAAACTCAGATATAAATATATGCACAATCAGTTTTAAAATTAAATCGTAAAGATCTGAATTAAATAAATATAATCTAGGAGAGGTAAAGTTGAAAATAAGTAACGTTCAGATAAGTTCAAAGCCTTTTAAATGGTAAAACTTAATATCTTCTGTATACAATCTAATAATATCTAAATTAAATGTATCTTTTTAAGTAAGAAAACACAGCGTAAAAAATAATGGTTACCATGTTATTGTCAAACACGGTATTGTTATTGTTAAATCGTGTTAAAAAAAGAAAAAAACAATGAAGATGGAAAAGACGTCATCAAAGTCGAAAGAAGGCTCAGTACACTAGATGATGTATCAAGCAGTTTTTTTTTCAAGAGGCAATATATTAAATGCAGAACTAAAGTTGGTAGAGAAATTGTTAAAATAAATTCTATAGATATTGTCTAAAACCTCTATAGGAATTACTCTACTCTCTACTTTATACTTTTGCAGGAAACAACTATTATTCTCCTTTTATAAAAGAAGGAAAAAAATCGAAAAATATCGCATCTATGCTAAATATAAATTTAAAAAAAACGTCATGATCAACGGTCAAGCAAAAAAATTAAACTGAAAAATACGTGTAATACACAATTTTCATATAAAATTTAAACCCAAAAATCTCTGCCAAAACACAAGTTTTCTACAAAATTTTCTCTAAAATGAACGAAAAAAATACCAATTCCTCATAAATTATGTATAAATATTAAATAGAAAAAAAGCTAGATAAAAAATTATATAAAAATTGGAATTTTGATAAATTGAGCTTCGTTAAATAAGGAAGAATGTATAAAGCAATGCAAGTGTTAGTACAGTCATAATAGGCTCATAATTTTAATGAACCATAATAGCCAATCAAGGGATACAATCAAATATCTCAAAATCCAATGAAGATGGAAAATTCGTATTTTCGCGTATTGTCCCAACTTCGGGAACATTTAGTTTGGAGAGGTCTGTAATTTTTCCAGGTGTCCCTGTAAGGTCATTACTCATTATTTGTAGGTACTGTAAATGTCCAGTAAAATATTGCACACAATAAATATTGCTGTCAAATCACGGTGCATCTGGCATCGTCTAATTTTGATCATAAGTTCATGAAGTGCAGGCAGGGACAGAAAAACTCGCTTTGTTTAGAAAGACAGGCCTGAGGAGGGGCAATGTTGACAAAGTCCGTACTGATTCTGTCCTATTTCTTTCTTCATTGACTATTTTTTACTAGCTAAGGAATCCAATTGTATCATCAATAAATTTATAATACAACAGATAAAAAAATCCTATTTTTGACTAATACAATTATAAATAAATCCGTCTCTAATGACCTAGGTGTTAAGAGAAGTTAAGCAAAAAATAATATAAATACTCAACACGGTAAAAAAACAAATTTTGCAACAATCAACTTATACTGCACGGACTAAAGGCAACTTCTGTTTGTAGACTCTTTCCTCTTAGAGTTAACAGAGTGACCTCTGTCACAAAGTTTAAGAGAGTCTTCAATGTTTACAAACTAATATCAAGGTCACTCATATGGATTCATGGGCTAAGTTAGAGGTCAGAGTAATGACCTCAGAGTACATTAAAAAAATCGAGTCTTTCACAGCCTTTTTTCTTTTGTAGCTTATGGTCTGTGTAACATAGAGGTTGACATAATAACGGCGGCCGTTAGCTACGCCGAATTTTTCTGTTGGTCCTTGGTTATACTGCCGAGGTAAAACTAATAAGCCCCTTTACTGCCGCAGTCAAATAGGTTTTATGCATTACATGGGTAAATTCATGTACATAAAGGTCACAGTGATCTCATTCCACCACAGAGTTGACCTCAGTGTATATATCAAGATCACACGAATGACCTCAGAGTATACAAAGGTCACGCCAAGGTCACTTTTGTAGAAGGCGCCGCAGTTGGTCGACAAGTGTATATATCAAGGTCACACCAATGACCTCAGAGTATACAAAGGTCACGCCAAGGTCACTCCTGTATAAGGCGCCGCAGTCTGATCACACGAATGACCTCAGAGTATACAAAGGTCACGCCAAGGTCACTCCTGTATAAGGCACCGCAGTCTGATCACACGAATGACCTCGAGAGTATACAAAGGTCACGCCAAGGTCACTCCTGTAGAAGGCGCCGCAGTGCGTCGACGAGGCGCTGTCAGACTTTGATGGGCTGCGGCGTCTGCGCGAGCAGGTTGGGTGGAAGAACATACACGATCCCGTTGTTCGTGTCTTTCCGGAAGCTGGCGAGCTCGGTCTGGTCCGTGACCTCCACGCGCAGCTGGCGAGACTTGTTGCCCAGCATGCACTGGAAGCGGGTGGACACGTTCACAGGGAGGTCTGAGCCACGGAGCCTGGACATAACAGAATGGTTAAAAATAAAAATGGTTTTAATAAAATAAAACAAACCACCACAAATTGAAAATAATGAAGCCATCTTAACACGAGATGCGCAATTGCGCAATTCATACCTTAGGTTTTCATACTCATACTGCTTTAATGTGAGCAGCTATATTGAGATATTAAAGCTACGTAAAAGTACTCAAAAGAGCTGTCCCCAAAGATGCTGCTGAAATAATTTCATCTTCAAAAATGTTCATTCCAGGTGTCCCTATAAGGTCTGTCCCGGTAGCTCAGTGGTAAAGGCGGCACTCTGTGAATCCACAGGTTCCAGAGGTCGTGGGTTCGAAACTCAGCCTGGACATGACAAGTTTTCCTCCCGTTTGGGATTTTTACCACATAATAATACGTCTTGGGCTTACTGCTGGAATAATGGGACTTAATAGTCCTAATCGGGCAGTATAAATAAGTCGACATTATTATTATTATCTTAGCACGAGATGCGCAATTGCGCAGTTCATACCTTAGGTTTTCATTAAATTATTGTTGAGTTCTTGGACTTCAGGTAGCTGTCAGAACCTAATCTCTGTGTGAGATAGTTTTGTAATACTTAGTTCTTACAAGAAAGAAATAAATAATTTTTCCTAGGGTTTTGATGGAAACATTTCCGAAATAATGAAACTTCTCGAAAAGTCACTGGTAATAGTAATAATAATAATAATGCTTTTTCTTTGTGTTATTATATCACAATTTTAGTGGGTAGCGCAGAATCATAGGACTTTACCACTTAAATTTACAATATCTTGTATTATTTTTTTGCCTATGATTCTGCCACTGGTCGCTGCTTCACATCAAAGCAGCTACTCATTTTTCCTCACGAGGTATGAGTGGACCTCGAACATCCAAGTACAGAACAGAAAAAAATCCTCCCCCGCTGGGAATCGAACCCAGGTCACCATGTGTGCAATGCCTAGCGCGCTAACAGTGACTACTAGTCACTGGTAATAGTAGTCACCGTGTCTGAGTGAGTTAGCGCGCGAGGCATTGCAGTAACCTGGGCTCGATCCCCAGTGGGAAGGATTTTTTGCTCTGTACTTAGATGTTCGGTGTCCACTCATACCTCGTGAGGAAAAATGAGTAACTGCTTAAATGTGAGCAGCTATATTGAGACATTAAAGTTACGTAAAAGTCCTATAATTCTACGCTACTAACTGACATTGTAATATAATAACACAAATAAACTCATTCAGGGCTGGATTTAGGGGACGACGACAAGGCCCCCCCCCCCTCGAAATTCTCTCTTGAACGCAGGCTTTCATCTCTCCCCCCCCCCCCTGGATTTTTATACAATTTGCCCCCCGCCCCCCCTGACGAAAATCCTGGATACAGCCCTGAATTCTTTTATTTATTTATTAACTCACTGGTAATATCTCGACGCGAGCACCCCCACCAGCTCCCCCACCCGATCTTCGCCACTGATGATGGTGAACACGAGGTCATTGCCCTTGTTGTTGTGAATGACCAGCAGCTGGTCGGAGCCCGGACTCACGCTCAGCCCGGTCATCTCGGTGAGCGACATGCCGCGTCGCATCGGCTTGAACTTGGCGCCCGAGTCCAGCTTGTACAGCGCGTAGTCGGTCACCAGGAGACACCGGTCGGCGCACCGGTGGAACTTGTTCGTCTTGCGCACGAAACCCGAGAACATGACCTGGGCGGGAGATTTTTCAGTTTAGTATTTCTAACATTTTAGGATGGGCGGGGTTACAATGACAATTATATCACAAAATTGAAAATAATTAAGCCATCTTAATTCCCGGTAGCTCAGTGGTAAAGGCGGCACTCTGTGAATCCAGAGATTCCAGAGGTCGTGGGTTCGAAACCCATCCGGGACATGACACGTTATCATCCCATTTGGGATTTTCACCACATAATAATATGTCTTGGGCTTACTGCTGGAATAATGGGACTAGTCCATATCGGGCAGTATAAATAAGGCAATATTATTAATATTTATGTACAGAATTGCAACGAGCCTAGGGCAGTCTCCTCTGCCATCAATTCGTCCTTTCGCCACTTAAAAGATTAGAGGTTCGGTGGAAGAGAAAGCCACAGGCTTTAACCTCGCCCCTTGGTTCACTACATATTCTATTCTATTGTGTTTTTTTATTTTGTTGAATGTATTTTGTAGTTTTGTTGAATGTATCATATAGTTGACCAATGAAGTGTTGAATAATAATAATAATAGAGACTCACCACATTGAACTGGTCGCTATGCTTGAGGAACTGAAGACTAAAGACTCACCACATTGAACTGGTCGCTATGCTTGAGGAACTGAAGACTAAAGACTCACCACATTGAACTGGTCGCTATGCTTGAGGAACTGAAGACTAAAGACTCACCACATTGAACTGGTCGCTGTGCTTGAGGAACTGAAGACTAAAGACTCACCACATTGAACTGGTCGCTATGCTTGAGAGACTCCACGGCAGCATTGTAGATGATGTAGTTGCTGTTCTCCTGGGGAAGAGACAGGTAGTCTCCCTTCCACACCCTGTCCGCGCCCCAGCTCCCCCTCTTGCCCCTCAGGGCGATGGCTGCCGACATCTAGACACACGATATGATGCTCATTAATGTCAATATAACTTACTACTCCAACATCATCATAGGGTGGCGTCATCGTGAACGATGGTAGCCAGACAGTGAAGGAATGACTCAGCACTTCTAACACTGTCTTTACAAGGAGGCTAAAAATTGACAAGGGCCCCCAGAACCAAGCCAATGCTGGTCTACTCCCTGTTTATAGTCCCCCAGCCAGACTTAAGTACTCCAACAAATTTCCAAATTCAAAAAGTAACTTTCACATATTTTCTTAAAAGTAATAGCTGACATCAAAGATTCCGATAGATTGGTCATTCATCAAGTTTGAAATCCAAAAAGTAAGAATAAAAAAATAAATAATAATATATTTCACTAGGTTTTTATTTATTTATTTTTTATTAGAGTTTACCGTCGTTTTTCAACTGCATAGTCATACACGACGGGGGTTTTACCCTCCATTCGCAAGAAACTTACAAACCTGCTACCCACATTGACCTCACCCAGCCTGGGTTGGGCCGGAATGCCGGCATCACGAAGTCTTCACCTCGCTGGACGTTGCTTAACTTCGGTGATCATACGAGAACCGGTGCATTCAACGCGCCATCGACGCTGGCTGACTAGGTTTGTCATGTGGACTATCATTCTCTCACGAGAGCTATGCTTAAGTGAATAATTTAAAGACCGATAAGGAGTCTCTTTATTTCATCATTTTTTGGAGACATTATTAAGTGGCCAAGTTCTCAAACGATGAGCAAAAATTCATGCATTGGGTGGGAACATCTCACCAATGCATGTGTATTCCATTACTACTTCAGAGAATGCCGTTGGCATTAGCACCGCCCTTGATCAATTTTTGTTTTCTTAATTTTAATATCTATGTATGTAACTATGTATACAGGGTGGACCAAAAAAACGTTTACATTCTATGTCATTTGTAAATAAAACTTGATCCAACATGTTTAATAATACTTCAGTAGACGTGTTGGATCCTATGTGGTCATATTAGTGGACGCCTGTTCCTTGCACGCAGGTGACCTGGGTTCGAATCCTGACTGACTCGATTTTTTTCTACTCGAAATTTGGAACATGGGTGAAAAAAAAACCACTGAGAACACCACTTCACTTTTTAGTTTCCTTATCCTATAATAAGGAAAGTATTGTACGAGTATTCGTCGAAAATTTGACCTACCCAGCTTTTCACATTTCTGGTTTGTTGTTGTTGATGAAAACTACTAGAGATTTAAGAGAAGAAAGTACCTTCAGTCTTAGTTGTGGCCACTCGGATCGCGGGAAGGGACTCAGAATCATGGCAGCTCGCCACCTGTCAAACAGAATCCGTAGGGAGGGAACTATATGCCGCGTGGTTACGCTTGGGTCCGGCCATCTGATGCTCTTGCCATAGTCCCGGCTGTTCTTGGCATGTCTGGAACAGAACCACAAGTAACAATCACATTACATCTTTTTTTTTATATAAATATTATATTTTATTGTGTTTAAAACATTAATTGATTAATTTTTCTTTTTTTTTCTCGACCCTCTAATTCTCAAGTCTATGGATTTAATGATAGAGAACTGGTTGTATTACATCACATTATTTCTGGGGGTCTTTTCCTAAAATTTGTTGTTGATATTATCAGTTGTTTTGTAATCCGGGGCGAAGTTAATGACTTATGCTTGAAATAGAATCGAAACTCAGCCAGGACATGACAAGTTATCCTCCCATTTGGGATTTTTACCACATAATAATATGTCTTGGGCTTACTGCTGGAATAATGGGACTATAATAGTCCTAATCGGGCAGTATAAGTAAGGCGACATTATTATTATTTTTTCTGGGGTCTTTTCCTAAAATTTGTTGTTGATATTTATAGTTGTTTTGCAATCCGGGGCGAAGTTCATGACTCATGCAATTAGGCATTCTCTGATACTGAATTCTGATCTTATTCGATGTGTGACCATGGCAGTACTAAGAGGCAATGTAGCCTGTGTCGAGGGTACATTGCTCCATTTTGACCCTTCATTTGAATTATTTTGGAATTGTTAATAATGTTCGAGACTTAAAAAAACTTTTCACTCCATCGAAGTTAGAGAAATGTTATTCATATTGGGTTCATTTTTAATTTTTATTTCTTATTTAAAACATTTCTTATTTTCCATACATTAAAAGAAGAAAAAAATTAAAATAATAATAATAATAATAATAAATGCCCGCAGCACGGGTGTACATTTACGAGCCTAGCTCTATTTACAAACAGAAAAATATGTTAATTTTTACTATAATTTGGAAGGTAGGACTTGAATTGTTAAATCTTCCTTTAATAAAACAAATTGTTCAAAAAAAAGAGAAGAAAAATGTTTTTTTTTTTAAATTTTATTTGTTAAAGTATTTTTCTGCAACTTTGTTGCAAATTGTTTGTACGATGAGTGTTTATTACTCGTAAATTAAAAAAAAGGGTCAAAAGCTCACTTGAATTTCTGACTCATCTGGGTGAAGTAGGTTTTCATCTTGTATCTCCGGTAGTACATCATGATAGCGAGCGCCGCCCTCATCTTCTTGTACCTCTGCCGACACATGGCGCCCCGCCACTGCTTCTGTAGGAGCGTCACTATGCCCGGGATCAGCTCCGCCCTCATCTGTGGTAATAATTGGAATTATAATTCTGGGTCTATGAGATCAAACACTTCGGCCGAGGTGTGAAGAACCACTTATACAAAGAGAGAGACAACGAGGCAGAGTGTAAAGTTAGTTTCCATGTACTTTCAGACAAAGCCAAGTTTAACATGAATTTCAAAAAGTTCATTTCTTATTGCTTATTACAAATCAAAAACCTGGGCCAAGGTGTGAAGAACGTTCTATATAAAGAAAGAGACAGCGTATACTGTAAGGTATACATTATTTATTTTTATTTATTTACACTTCATTAATAGGACATACGAGTATATTATTACAAATTAAAATACAATATAATAGAAGAAAAAAATAAAGAAAAAATAAATGATATATGTCCTAAGTAAAGGGCGGGCTTATTGCCTTAGGCAATCTCTTACGCCCAACTCTTGTTTGTATATGTACAGAAAGTTTTTTTTCGGTGGTCGAGTCAGTCCCCATCACAAATATGATAACCTAAACTTTTTCAACTATAACTTATTATTAAACATACTGGATCAAGTTTTATTTACATAGAATATATACAATACATGGAAAATAAGATTCAACAAAACAAAACTTGATCAAGGGCGGTGTTAATGCCGACGGCATTCTCTTCCGTTTTAGCTTACGTTTTTTGGCTGTATGGCAAATTCCCATGATAAGGAGAATAACCAATGCCAAAAAATTGAAATTAAAAAAAAAAAAAAGCTTACGTTTTCGAGGGCGAACAGCGTGTTGGGGGAGCGGATGAAGACCTTGGTCTTGCCATACTTAACGTCATGGGCGAAGCCCTTCTCTTCTATCAGGACTCGGGTGCCGTCCTTGTCTGAGCCTCGGTAGTTGGGCCACGTGAACTCGGAAATCATCTTGTACCTGCGATTCAATATAAGTTATTCATCATCATAGGGTGGCGTCATCGCGAACGATGGTAGCCAGACAGTGGAGGAATGACTCAGCACTTCTACCACAGTCTTTACAAGGAGGCTTATAATTGACAAGGGCCCCCAGAACCAAGCCAAAGCTGGTCCATTCCCTGTTTTTAGTCCCCCAGCCAGACTGCTGGTCTACTCCCTGTTTATAGTCCCCCAGCCAGACCCCCATTATTTATTACGAATAATAATTTTAAATCTAGTTGATAAAGAATGCCAAAAGTAAGAGGGACATTGTCCCTCTAGGTGACGTTACAGGTGCGGTGTCAGCTATGTCAGGTGAAAAGTTCGAGTGGTCGGTGGTTCGAGTCCCAAGTTCGGCAAAGATTTAGTAATGCGAGTTTGAGTAATTGTGATATCACATCTTAATTAACATAAATATGATAACTTTGTACTTTTCTTTTACATAATAAAATTTTTCTTCCCTAATCTTTTTTTATATTATGCATTATTATCGTTTTACTTTAAACATATTTACTATGCATAACTGACTACCATCGTTCACGATGACGCCACCCTATTTTTTTTTAATACATGACAAGTAAATGGTTCAAATATTTATATAACAATGACAGTTTACATAATTCATAATATTTTTCACTGAACTTCTGCTAGTTTCTTTTGGCTGTCGTCATCCCACACTAAGGGCCACACCTATGAAGTATGAAGGTCCTTGTATCGTGGGAAATGATGATGCATTATTATGAATGGTTCTATGCATTATTATGAATAGGAAGAGAATGCCGAAGGCATTATCACCACCCTTGATCAGGCTTTGTTTATATTTATTTCTAACTTGTTACCATGTTCATTGTATATAAAAAATGTAAATAAAGCATGATCCAAATGTTTATAAATAAATAAATGGTGGTCTAAAGAGAAACACTCACCGCTTCAGGAATCGATCGTACGGCTGTCGGTGCGCGAAGCCGGCCCGCCGCACCCTCACATTCTCCAGCAGGCCCAGGTATCGAACCTGGTGTTCCACGCGCTGGTAGTCCAGGCTCACCGCAGACTTCTCCTCATTGGGCTTGATGCAGCGCACGTAGTGGGGCTCCTTAGATTCGAGTGAGCGCACCAGGGAGATGATGGAGTTGCGGAACAGCGCGCCCGCGGTGAGGGGGCGCTTGGTGGTCTGGAATAATAATAATGTTAATAATAATAATAATCTTAATAATACACTGAGTGACAAATTTAGCGGAACGCATAGGTTTTTTCTCGTATAACATGTGTATTTCTTCTTGGACAAAAATATTTTTCATATTTTTTCTAATTGCAAAAATCACACAAAATTTGGTACAGAGATAGCAACAAAGACAAAAAGGCTAATTTTCATAATTGAATAAAGTACTTGTCATTGTCGACTTTTCCCAGACAGGGTGTACAAAAAAAAACGGGTTTTCAATGATATTTTCAAAATTCATTATTTTGAATTAAGAGTAGTATTATCTTGCTTTATGTATTCACCCTCATTCCTTCTTGTCTCAACAATGTTGAGCCTTGCTGGACAGGTCAATATTCCTCTGAAGCGAAAATAATGAAATTTGAAAAAATCATTGAAAAACAGTTTTTTTCTACACCCTGTTTGGGAAATGACAAGAACTTCATTCAATTTTGAAAATTGGCCTTCATGTCTTTGCTATGAAAATACAAAATTTTGTGTGATTTCCGAAATTAGGAAAAAATATGAAAAACATTTTTGTTCAACAAGAAATACACTTGTTATACGAGAAAAAAACCTATGCGTTCCTCTAAATTCGTCACTCAGTGTAATTACCGTGCATTGGTAGTCAAGTGGTCAAGGCGCTAGTCTGGTAATCCAGGTAGCGTGGGGATCCATTGGTTCGAATCCCACCCAATATATGGATTTTTCCTCATTTATTTTTTCTCAGAGAGTTGGAACTCGAGTAGAGAAGTCGCTTGAAGTCCTGATGCAGGGATGTGTCCTTGTTTTATCTTTCCAACAGACAGACAAGCAAACAAACGCACAAACTTACCTTGTTGATATCCTGAGCGCCTTCGGGCCACATACTGGCGATCACAGAGTTGGAACTCGAGTAGAGCAGCCGCTTGAAGTCCTGATACAGGGTGTCCTTGTTCTTATCCATGAACCCGTGAATGGTGTACACCACGTCGCCCGCGTAGTGCCGGATCTTGAACTGGGTCTTGTGAGCCAGATCCTTGTCCAGACTCTGAGTCTTTCTTTCCAACAGACAGACAAGCAAACAAACACACAGACAAGCAAACAAACACACAGACTTACCTTGTTGATATCCTGAGCGCCTTCGGGCCACATACTGGCGATCACAGAGTTGGAACTCGAGTAGAGAAGCCGCTTGAAGTCCTGATACAGGGTGTCCTTGTTTTATCTTTCCAACAGACAGACAAGCAAACAAACACACAGACTTACCTTAATAATAATACTCTTTAGTGGAAGGTAACCACCAGGCGAGGTTAATGCTCAAAGCATTTTCTACCACCTAATCTTCAGAGTCTTATTACTATGTGGTCACAAACTCAAATTAATGAGGAAAAATTCATGCACTGTACCTTGTTGATATCCTGAGCGCCTTCGGGCCACATACTGGCGATCACGGAGTTGGAACTCGAGTAGAGCAGCCGCTTGAAGTCCTGATACAGGGTGTCCTTGTTCTTGTCCATGAACCCGTGAATGGTGTAGACCACGTCGCCCGCGTAGTGCCGGATCTTGAACTGGGTCTTGTGAGCCAGCTCCTTGTCCAGAGCCTGGGTCTGGCGGGAGGAGAAGTGGGGGTGGGAGGCGAGCTGCCGCTCCATGGCCTCCAGCAGGAGTTCGTCCGTCACCTGGGGGGAGGGGAGGGGAGAGGGGGGGGGGGGTGCACTGTGTTATTATCAACAACTCAACTCTCGGTAAACACAAAGGGCTGTATGGAATGGCCTTGCCAACCAATACCAAAAAAAAAAAAAACACAAAGGGTTGCGTGGAAGAGATTGCCAAAGGCAATAACCCCGCCCTTTAGTTAGGACATCTGTTTTTATATATTTTTCTATTCTTTTTCATGTTTATTGTATATATTGTTTCCATTTTTTTCATTGTTAATATATAATTATTTGTTTTGTACATTATGTGGGGTGCACTATTATTATCAACAACCCAACTCGCTAAACACAAAGGGTTGGGTGGAAGAGATTGCCAAAAGGCAATAACCCCGCCCTTTAGTTTGGACATACATATATTATGTATATATTTTTTTTTTCTTTAATTTTTCCTTAAATTATATTATATTTTAATTTGTAATTATTTGTGTTGTATATAATATTATGTCCTATTAATAAATAAGTAAAAAGATGTGCCTCACTTCTTTGAATGTCCGGCAAATCCAACAAGCATGGACCCCACCTCCTAATGGACAGACCCCAGAGCAGCATCGACTTTCCTTGACAGAGAAACTGACTCAATGAAGTTGAATAATGTTAACAACAACAACCCAACTCGGTAAATTAAGGTGTATTCCTGTGTTATTAATATTATTAAATCACAATTTTAGTCGGGTAGCACAGAATTATGGGACTTGTCCGTTTCTTTTCAGTCGATCCTGGATGTAAGAGATAGTTAAGGGGTATTTTTCTTTTGGATAAAAAAAATTTCATGTTCGATATTTTCAAATATTTCCATTTTTTTCCAGTTTAGCTTCCCCAGCACTATTCGTGAAAGAAAAATGCGTTTCGGTACTTTTAAAGATAAACAATGGACTTAA
The DNA here is from genome assembly GCA_024516035.1 of Bactericera cockerelli. Lineage (NCBI taxonomy): Eukaryota > Metazoa > Arthropoda > Insecta > Hemiptera > Triozidae > Bactericera > Bactericera cockerelli. Next base: position 54,018,224 of record CM044955.1, read on the forward strand.
CCTATAAAAGAACTAGAAGCAAGAATTTTCTTCTTCCAGTTTGGTTAACCAAACTGAATTTTTTTCTTCTTCCAAAAGAAAAATGACTTGCTTCCAGTTTGTTCATTTTATTTCAGTTGCATCCACTTTGGTTGGAAAGAAAAATACGGCTTTAGTATTTATCTTGCTATTACCTTGCCCACATTAAGACAGGCTTCGTCCAGAATGGCTATGATCCCCTGGTGCTGTCGCTCTACTAGCTCACAGATGACTTGGTTGTTGAAGAACTCTATGGTCTGCCACTCAATGCCCTCCTTGCGGTACTCCTCCTGCTCTTGCTTGAGAACCAGCTCTGAAAATCACACGTGGTATAGTTTAATGAGTTGTCAGTAGTCACCGTGAGTTAGGGCGCTAGGCATTGCAAGCATGGTGACCCGGGTTCAATCCCCAGCGGGGCAGGATTTTTTCTGCTCTGTACCTACTCGGATGTTCGGGGTCCACTCATACCTCGTGAGGAAAAATGAGTAGTTATTTGTATGAGTAACGACTAGTGGTGGCATTACCAGAGTAAAAAGAAATTAATGTAATTTAATAATTTGAAAAGTAAAGGAGGCTCTTAGTAATGCTGCGCTACCCACAAAAATTGTGAAGAGGCCTTGTGCTTCACCACAAATAAAACCATACATAGTTTAATGAGATGTCTGAAACCAGTCAGTGCAGTTAAGCACTCGCTCGCCACGCGGAAGGTCCCGGGTTCAATCCCCCGTGCCGACAAAAAAATTGTATTCTTAATTTGATTACAGTTGTTTGTAAGGGATACCTCGTGTTGACCAGGCACCTAAATGGGAAGTACTGTGTGACTTCTCGCCCATCAGAGGGGAGGCATACTACGGGATGGGCAGGCTACAACACAGACCACAAGCGTCTACAGTAGCTGTTGTTTCATGGCTACGAAATAAAGAAGGCTATGAAACAATTGTCTTGAAGAAAAAGAAAAAAAAAAACATTGCAGAGTGAGTTTATCATAATGACTGAGAAATATATAAGAATATAAAAGTAAGAGCGCTGCATACTTTCAAAACTGAAACCAAGCTAACATTTCGAAACCATGTATGTCCCGAACTGCCTCCAAATACGTACCTATGAACAACTGTTGCAGTTTCTCGTTGCAATAGTTGATGCAGAACTGTTCGAAACTGTTGGAATCGAACACTTCGAAGCCGTATATGTCCAGAACGCCAATGAGGGTACCCTTGAAGCGGCCCTTGTGTTCGATGGCAGAGTTCACTTTGCCCACAATCCACGTGAACAGACGATCGTACACGGCCTGAAAAATAAATAAGAATAGACCTTATCGTACACGGCCTTAAAAATAAATAAGAATAGACCTTATCGTACACGGCCTGAAAAATAAAAAAGAATAGACCTTATTCAACGAGAAGTACCCTTTATTGTGTTTCAGCAACGTGAGCAACGTCGAATTATCAAGCTTGCCGGGAAGCGAGCGCTCGTCAAGTAGCGCCAGCCAACCGGCCTATATTAACACGATTCTGATAATCTCTAACCTGGTCAGTAAATGACAGTTTTAGTGTTTTAGGTCGTACACATTTTTAACAAATGTGTTTCCAGCTCATTGTGGTCTTCATTATTTATTTGAATGATTTCTTGCGTGACCAACCATTGTGAGGACTCTTGGCTTTCTGTTTAAAGGCCCTTTAGCCAGCGTCGATGGCGCGTTAAATGCACCGGTTCTCGTCCGATCACCGAAGTTAAGCAACGTCCAGCGACGCGCGACGTGAAGACTTCGCGATACTGGCATTCCGGCCTAACCCAGGTTGGGTGAGGGTAGCAGGTTTGTGAGTTTCCTGCGAATGAAGGGTAACACCCCCGTTGTGATATGACCATGCAGTTGGAAGCGATTTAAGCCCCTATTGAACAAAACCCTCTTTAAATCCTTAGAAATCGGACAGATAACTAGGCTGGTTAAGGGTTTTCTTTGTATTAGTCTTTTTTTGAGAGAGAAGAGGGAAAATTTGAATCAAACCACGGAGTAGGTAAATTCCTGTAAGCCAGCGAGAAGATTTTTAAACGTCTAAAAACCCCTTCATTTTCGTATTGTTCTTTAGTTGTAGTCCTGGAAACGCCGAGTGGCATTACATCAGGGCTCCTTGTTTCTGTGAGTCGCCTCGTAGGGTAGGAGTAAACAGCCCGTGGTCTTATAATCTCCCCCGAGTACCACACGGATACATTCAGCAGTATTGTATACAACGAGCCGTTGTATACAATACTGAATGCCGTTGGCATTAGGAAGAGAATGCTGTTGGCATTAGCACCGGTTCTTTTCCTAAGCTAATGATAAAAGCTTCTAAGAATCCTCCCATAATATGTCTTGGGCTTACTGCTGGAATAATGGGACTGAAATAGTCTTAAGTGGGCAGTATAAAAAAGACGATATTATTATTATTATTATTATAAAGTTATCATATTTGTGTTAATCACTTTCGCGATGTCACATCTACTCAAACTCGCTTTACTGAATCTTTGCTGAAACCAGGACTTGAACCACCGACCTCCAGGTCACAAGTCTGCCGCCTTATCGATCAAGCTACTAAGGTCCCCTTATTCGCTATTACTCTAGTCATAATTAAAAATACAACATTACCATAATTCAACTGCTGGTTTAAATCCCAAGGGATAGGTACCAGATATAATTGTACATTGTCTTGTAAATAAATAAATAAATGAATATTTATTAAATTTAAAAAAAAGCTACTGAGCCAGCGTCGATGGCATGTTGAATACACCGGTTCCCTTCAGAACACCGAAGTTAAGCGACATCCAGCGAGGTTAAGACTTGGATGGGTGACCATTCAAATTCTAATTCTCGTGACGCTGGCTTTTCCCGGCCCCACTCAGTCTGGGTGAGGTCAATGTGAGTAGCAGGTTTGTGAGTTTCCTGCGAATGGAGGGTAAAACCCCCGTCGTGATATGACCATGGCAGTTGAAAGCGACGTTAAACCCCACTTAAAAAAAAAAAAAAAAAGCTACTGAGGTCGGTATCCCCAGGTTCAACTGTAGACACTTGGAAAAATTAAAAAAAAAACCTACCTTAGCGAGCGCGTCCCGCCCGTACTCCTACCTTAGCCAGCGCGTCCCGCCCGTACTCCTAGCTTAGTCCCGCCCGTACTCCTACCTTAGTCCCGCCCGTACTCCTACCTTAGCCAGCGCGTCCCGCCCGTACTCCTAGCTTAGTCCCGCCCGTACTCCTACCTTAGTCCCGCCCGTACTCCTACCTTAGCCAGCGCGTCCCGCCCGTACTCCTACCTTAGCCAGCGCGTCCCGCCCGTACTCCTACCTTAGTCCCGCCCGTACTCCTACCTTAGTCCCGCCCGTACTCCTACCTTAGTCCCGCCCGTACTCCTACCTTAGTTCCGCCCGTACTCCTACCTTAGCCAGCGCGTCCCGCCCGTACTCCTACCTTAGCCAGCGCATCCCGCCCGTACTCCTACCTTGTCCTGCCCGTATTCCTACCTTAGTCCCGCCCGTACTCCTACCTTAGTCCCGCCCGTACTCCTACCTTAGTCCCGCCCGTACTCCTACCTTGTCCTGCCCGTACTCCTACCTTAGTCCCGCCCGTACTCCTACCTTAGTCCCGCCCGTACTCCTACCTTAGTTCCGCCCGTACTCCTACCTTAGCCAGCGCGTCCCGCCCGTACTCCTACCTTAGTCCCGCCCGTACTCCTACCTTAGTCCCTCCCGTACTCCTACCTTAGTCCCGCCCGTACTCCTACCTTAGTCCCGCCCGTACTCCTACCTTAGTTCCGCCCGTACTCCTACCTTAGCCAGCGCGTCCCGCCCGTACTCCTACCTTAGCCAGCGCGTCCCGCCCGTACTCCTACCTTGTCCCGCCCGTACTCCTACCTTGTCCGCCCGTACTCCTACCTTGTCCCGCCCGTAGTCCTACCTTAGCCAGCGCGTCCCGCCCGTACTCCTACCTTAGTCCCGCCCGTACTCCTACCTTAGCCAGCGCGTCCCGCCCGTACTCCTACCTTGTCCCGCCCGTACTCCTACCTTAGCCAGCGCGTCCCGCCCGTACTCCTACCTTGTCCCGCCCGTACTCCTACCTTGTCCCGCCCGTACTCCTACCTTAGTCCCGCCCGTACTCCTACCTTAGTTCCGCCCGTACTCCTACCTTAGCCAGCGCGTCCCGCCCGTACTCCTACCTTGTCCCGCCCGTACTCCTACCTTGTCCCGCCCGTACTCCTACCTTAGTCCCGCCCGTACTCCTACCTTAGTTCCGCCCGTACTCCTACCTTAGCCAGCGCGTCCCGCCCGTACTCCTACCTTGTCCCGCCCGTACTCCTACCTTAGCCAGCGCGTCCCGCCCGTACTCCTACCTTAGTCCCGCCCGTACTCCTACCTTAGCCAGCGCGTCCCGCCCGTACTCCTACCTTGTCCCCCCGTACTCCTACCTTAGTCCCGCCCGTACTCCTACCTTAGTTCCGCCCGTACTCCTACCTTAGCCAGCGCGTCCCGCCCGTACTCCTACCTTGTCCCGCCCGTACTCCTACCTTAGCCAGCGCGTCCCGCCCGTACTCCTACCTTAGTCCCGCCCGTACTCCTACCTTGTCCCGCCCGTACTCCTACCTTAGCCAGCGCGTCCCGCCCGTACTCCGCTTCCTGGAGGGTGTGTGCCTTCTGCATGATCTCCCCGCGGGCGGCAATCACCCGCTCCGTCAGGGCCTGGGTCAGCTCCTCCTCCGCCACGCCCAGGAGACGGGCCGCCTTGCTCAGGGAGTCACTCCTGTTCACCGACACGTTCCCGCTGTCCTCCTTGAAGAATTCCACGTTGCCCTGGAGAGGAGTAGAAATGAGGATTATATATTATTGGTCCAATCCATCACCATACTTGGGTACTCGATTTGGTTACGACGCGGCGAAGCGCTAGACCAAGGGTTGGGTGGAAGAGATTGCCACAGGCAATAACCCCGCCCTTTAGGTAGGACATCAGCTTTATTATCTTTTTTTTTTCTTATTTCTTTATTCGATCTATTTTTTCCCTTATAATTACATTGTATTGTTCTGTCAATATTGTACTTTGTCCTTACCTAATAAAGCGTTATATAATAATAACTAGCGGGCTGTCGCCCGCTTCGCGGGCCGAGGCATGGCCGTGAAAGCAAAAAATCCTTCTTCGCCAATGGCAGGTGTTGTAGTGGGAGTTTCGAAAAATCCCTTATTGCACATCTAGACTATAAGACACAGCTATCTACCAAATTTCAGCTTCCTAGGACTTACCAGTTCGGAGAAACAGTGATGAATCAGTGAGTGAGTGAGTCAGTCAGTCAGTGAGTGAAACTCTCTTATATAAGTATAGATAGACCATAGCATGTAGAATTAAGAAGTGTGGAAACCACCCCCCGCCGGCCTACATCGTGGCGTCCTCAGCGCTAGTATCGCACAGGAGTCTCCTCTCTTCGTCCCTCACCCGTATCAAATGTAAACATAAACATATCAAATGTAAACATAAACATAAATAGACCGCGAGAAATATTCTACTCCTTTGCGATGGTGTGGCGTTTCCATGCAACTGGTTCGTTTCCTCACTTCTCAATTCTACACGCTATGGCTAGACTTCTAATGCAGATGTCGCAGGAACTTCCCCATTTCAAGAACATCTATTCCTCATGGAATTTCTAGAAGTTCCTAGGAACTTATTTTAATGGGATGGACGTTCCGGGCGAGAGTCGAAAGTTCCGCCGTAAAATATTTCTACAGCCGAAGCGGTATTCTATTCTATTCCTACACTATTCCATTTTTTCCCCTACTATATTCTATTCTACTCCACTCACCATATTATGTTGCAGGAACTTTCAGATTTCGGGAACATCTGTTCCTGATGTTCCTAAGAATTGCTAGAAGTTATGAGGAACTTCTGATTTTAATGGGATGGACGTTTCGGCCGAGAGGCGTTCCACAGCCGAAGCGGTATTCTTTTATATTCATTCTATTCCTACTCTATTCTATTGTTAACCTAATACATGTCGACTCTGTGAACTTTTATACTTATTTCCTTAATAATTATAACTGTTCATATTTCAAATTTCTGTCGAGTGAAGACAAGTGTTCATCTTTTTCTCAATTATGACGTTACTTGACAAAGTATCCCTCCTGCAATAATATAATATATTCCATTCTGTTCCACTCACCAGGTGCAGTATGGCGGCCACCACGTTCCACAGCACATCCACCTCCGGGTGAGAGAACCCCAGGGTCCGGCACGCCGCCACTGTGGACCGGTAGTTGCTCCGGTCACTGCCGGCGGGCACGCTGGTGTCCCCCCTGCTGGTGTAGAGGTAGGTGGACGGGTTACTGGTCAGGCCCAGCCGGCGGAGCTCGGGGTCCGCACAGGCGGACAACACCTGGGGGTGGATAGAATAGAATAGAAATTACCTTGTTTATACTGCCGAGGTGAGACTAAAAAGTCCCTTTACTCCAGCAGTCTAAACAAGGTCTTGTTTATTTTCAAATTTAAACAGACATTTTGTACATACATTTAATATTCTTAAGATTATATACACAAAAAAACCTTGCTTAGGTTAAAAAAAAAGAAGAGAGAGAGAGAAAAAAATAAATAATAAAGACAATGAATAAAAAAAATAATAAAATGTAGAAAATAAAAATTATATATATTAACAATAAATAAAAATCAGAACAAGCATACAAACGAGCGATGGAATTTAATAAGAATTTAATTCGAAAACAAATTAAGGTTCCTACAATGAATTATAATGAAAAAGAGGGAATAATCAGTCGCGTAGCCAGGGGAGGGGGGGGGGGTTTGCTGGTGTCCCTCTTGCTGGTGTAGAGGTAGGTGGACGGGTTACTGGTCAGTCCCAGCCGTCGGAGCTCGGGGTCCGCACAGGCGGACAATACCTGGGGGTGGGATTTAGTAATACTTTAATTCGAAAGCAAATTAAGGTACCTATAACAATACCTGGAGGTGGAATTTAGTAAGAATTTCATTCGAAAGCAAATTAGGTTCCTATAACAATACCTGGAGGTGGAATTTAATAAGAATTTTATTCGAAAGCAAATTAAGGTACCTATAACAATACCTGGGGGTGGAATTCAATTAGAATTTAATTCGAAAGCAAATTAAGGTACTATAACAATACCTGGAGGTGGAGTTCAATAAGAATTTAATTCGAAAGCAAATTAAGGTACCTGTAACAATACCTGGGGGTTGAATTCAATAAGAATTTAGTTCGAAAGCAAATTAAGGTACCTATAACAATACCTGGGGGTTGAATTCAATAAGAATTTAATTCGAAAGCAAATTAAGGTTCCTATAACAATACCTGGAGGTGGAATTCAATAAGAATTTAATTCGAAAGCAAATTAAGGTACCTATAACAATACCTGGGGGTGGAATTCAATAAGAATTTAATTCGAAAGCAAATTAAGGTACCTATAACAATACCTGGAGGTGGAGTTCAATAAGAATTTAATTCGAAAGCAAATTAAGGTACCTATAACAATACCTGGAGGTGGAATTTAGTAAGAATTTAATTCGAAAGCAAATTAAGGTACCTATAACAATACCTGAGGGTGGAATTTAGTAAGAATTTAATTCGAAAGCAAATTAAGGTACCTATAACAATACCTGGGGGTTGAATTCAATAAGAATTTAATTCGAAAGCAAATTAAGGTACCTATAACAATGCCTAAAGACAATGAATAAAAAAAATAATAAAATGTAGAAAATAAAAATTATATATATTAACAATAAATAAAAATCAGAACAAGCATACAAACGAGCGATGGAATTTAATAAGAATTTAATTCGAAAACAAATTAAGGTTCCTACAATGAATTATAATGAAAAAGAGGGAATAATCAGTCGCGTAGCCAGGGGAGGGGGGGGGGGTTTTGCTGGTGTCCCTCTTGCTGGTGTAGAGGTAGGTGGACGGGTTACTGGTCAGTCCCAGCCGTCGGAGCTCGGGGTCCGCACAGGCGGACAATACCTGGGGGTGGGATTTAGTAATACTTTAATTCGAAAGCAAATTAAGGTACCTATAACAATACCTGGAGGTGGAATTTAGTAAGAATTTCATTCGAAAGCAAATTAGGTTCCTATAACAATACCTGGAGGTGGAATTTAATAAGAATTTTATTCGAAAGCAAATTAAGGTACCTATAACAATACCTGGGGGTGGAATTCAATTAGAATTTAATTCGAAAGCAAATTAAGGTCTATATAACAATACCTGGAGGTGGAGTTCAATAAGAATTTAATTCGAAAGCAAATTAAGGTACCTGTAACAATACCTGGGGGTTGAATTCAATAAGAATTTAGTTCGAAAGCAAATTAAGGTACCTATAACAATACCTGGGGGTTGAATTCAATAAGAATTTAATTCGAAAGCAAATTAAGGTTCCTATAACAATACCTGGAGGTGGAATTCAATAAGAATTTAATTCGAAAGCAAATTAAGGTACCTATAACAATACCTGGGGGTGGAATTCAATAAGAATTTAATTCGAAAGCAAATTAAGGTACCTATAACAATACCTGGAGGTGGAGTTCAATAAGAATTTAATTCGAAAGCAAATTAAGGTACCTATAACAATACCTGGAGGTGGAATTTAGTAAGAATTTAATTCGAAAGCAAATTAAGGTACCTATAACAATACCTGAGGGTGGAATTTAGTAAGAATTTAATTCGAAAGCAAATTAAGGTACCTATAACAATACCTGGGGGTTGAATTCAATAAGAATTTAATTCGAAAGCAAATTAAGGTACCTATAACAATGCCTGGAGGTGGAATTTAATAAGAATTTAATTCGAAAGCAAATTAAGGTACCTATAACAATGCCTGGAGGTGGAATTTAATAAGAATTTAATTCGAAAGCAAATTAAGGTACCTATAACAATACCTGGAGGTGAAATTTAGTAAGAATTTAATTCGAAAGCAAATTAAGGTACCTATAACAATACCTGAGGGTGGAATTTAGTAAGAATTTAATTCGAAAGCAAATTAAGGTACCTATAACAATGCCTGGAGGTGGAATTTAATAAGAATTTAATTCGAAAGCAAATTAAGGTACCTATAACAAAAAAAAAAAAACAAAAAAAAAAAAACAATACCTGGGGGTGGAATTCAATAAGAACTTAAGTCGAAAGCAAATTAAGGTATGTACCTATAATAAACAAGAGGGAAAAATAATTGAATGCTGGATGACCAGGAATAGCGGTGAAGTGAACTTCTACGTCACGCAGTTCTTAAGCGGACATGTCTCCTTCCTAAGCTATTTTCATAGGATGGGCAAGGTGGCAGAACCTAGCTGCATCTATTGTGCTGGAGAGCTGGATGACGTTGAGCACACCTTCTTCAGGTGTGACCGATGGCTGGCTGACCGCGACGCGCTGGAAGGAGACCTTGGGGTCACCCTGACACCTGAAAACATTGTGGGCCACATGCTGAGGCATCAAGATAACTGGCGGCGCATCGCACAATGGATCCAGACCATACTCCGGCGCAAGAAGACAGATCTCGACCGTCCTGCTACCTAATTTAGCTTGTAAACCATAATTATATCTATTACAGGGCGAATAATTATGTTACATGTATAATGTAGATTGTAGAGAACAATTAGTATAGTCATAATATACTTTGTAATGTTTATGATGTATGCCCTAATGGCATTATGTCTGTCCCGAAGTAATGTGTTAAACAGTTCCGGGACAGAGCTTAAAGGAGTAAAAAAAAAAAAAAAAAACCGGCGGGCACACTGGTGTCCCCCTTGCTGGTGTAGAGGTAGGTGGACGGGTTACTGGTCAGACCTGTTGAGGAGTGGTTTGGTTTTGGCCAATGCTAAATTATTCTATTTTTCAAAGTTTCAACTTTCCTGATGAAAGGGAGTTCAGTCATTCTGTTTTTGCTCTGCTTTTAAAATGTTATTAATTCACAAATAAAATGTTCATTTGGTATTGTATTAAAATTCTGTTATTATTAAAATAAATCAACATGGTGTCAGAAGTGAGGGCTTTACCTGCTCTTGTTGTTAGTGGTGAAAGTGATGTTGCAGATGCATGGAAGTTATGGCTACAAAGATTTAAGATTTTCTCACGAGCAAATGGTCATGATGTTGCAGCATCAGAAAAACAAGTGGCTATATTTCTGCACTTAATTGGAGAAGAATGTCTACAAATTTTCAACTCATTTGGTATGAATGAGAAACTGGATGATAAGTCATTGAAGCTTGAAGATGTTATAAAACAATTTGATGACCACTTTGTTGCTAGAAAAAATTTAACCTATGTTCGACATAAATTCTTTACAAGGACACAAGCAGTAGATGAGTCTGTGGAGAGCTATGTGGCTGTGTTAAATAAAATGTCATACGAGTGTGAATTTGAGAAAATGAGAACAGATTTAGTAAAAGATATAATGATTGTTGGATTGAAGAAGGTTCATATGAAGGAGAGGTTATTGAGAGAAGACAAATTGGATCTGGACAAAGCTGTGAAAATGTGTAAAACTGCAGAAATTACTACAGAGAGGATGAAGACTTTGCATGATGCGGCAAGCACGAGTTACGTGAAAGAAGAGCCGGTGTTTCATGTTCATAAGTCCAATGCTCCCATACACTCAAGAAAATTATCTCCGGAAAGGAGAAAAGTTTTTTCCTGTTTTAGGTGCGGAGAGCCAGGACATTATGCTAACAGATGTAGACGTGGCCGATATGTACGGAGAAATATAAACTACTGCACAAGAGAGGCAGAAGCTGCAGAACATGATGAAGCAGAGAATCATGAAATTAAAGATTATTTTATTGGAGTTGTGAACAAGACTTGTTTAAACAAACGTGATTGGTTTGAAACTTTGAGTGTCAATAACTTACAGTTCAAAAGTAAAATTGATACTGGTGCCCAGGTAAATATTTTACCCTTACAACTTTTTCTCAAGCTCGGACTGTCTAATGATATATCAAGAGAAATTCTAATATCAGTTTAAGAACATTGAGTGGTACTCTGCCTGCAATAGGCACTGTGTTATTACGTTGTAATATTGGCAAAAATATTCACTTGATTGAATTTGTTGTGGTTCAAGTAGATTGTGTGCCGCTGTTAGGGTTACCTACTTGCAAGGATTTAAACTTGGTTGAAAGAAAAAGTAGTGACCATGTTTCAGTGGAGGCTCATGCTATTCAATCAGAACAGTATAGTAGCATTACAAAAAATTATCAAGATGTATTTTCAGGAATTGGAAAAGTCAATTGTAAACCATTCCATATTAAGCTGAGGGATAATGCTACTCCCAGAATTGATGCTACTCGTAAAGTTCCATTTGGTTTGTACAAGCCTTTAAAAGAAGAGCTTCAAAGAATGGAAGAACAAGGCATTATTGAGAAAGTAAGTGCTCCTACAGACTGGGTAAATTCCCTGGTAGTTACTAAGAAGAAAAATGGTAAACTTCGTTGCTGTCTTGATCCACGTCATCTTAACAAATTTATTGTAAAACCACATTTCTCTATTCCTACAATTGATGATATTTTTTCAAGATTACATGGCGCAAAGTTCTTCTCAGTTTGAGACTGCAATTCAAGTTTCTGGATGGTTCCAATTGATGAGGAGAGTTCAAATTTATGTGTATTTAGTACTCCATTTGGGCGATACAAGTATCTGCGATTGCCTTTTGGTTTGAATGTTTCTAGTGAAGTTTTTCAGTATACAATCTCAAGGATATTTGAAAATGAGGAGGGAGTAGAACCCTACATAGATGATATTATCATATTTGGTAAGACACAACAAGAGCATAATGATAAGCTAGACAGAGTTTTACAGATGGCAAGAGAAAACAATATTAGATTTAACCCTGAGAAGTGTATTTTTAATGTTTCACAAGTTAAATTTCTTGGTCACATTATTGACGAAAATGGCATTCATATTGACAATGACAAAGTTAAAGCTATCTTAAATTTGGAACCACCTACAAGTAGAAAAGAATTGGAGAGATTCTTGGGATCTATGAATTATTTGTCTAAATTTATCCCTGAGTATTCAAGTAAATCTGCCTGTATTAGAGATCTTTTAAATAAAAATAATCTCTGGGTCTGGGATGAAAATCATGAAAAATGTTTCCTAGAGTTGAAGAGATGTATTACAAGGGCTCCAGTGTTAAGGTTCTATGATATAAATAAAGATGTTACATTATCTGTGGACAGTTCAAGTTATGGAATTGGTTGTGTCCTCCTTCAAGACAAGCACCCAGTAGCGTTTTCATCACGAGCGCTCAACTCATCGCAGAAGAATTACGCTCAAGTTGAGAAAGAGATGATGGCTATTCTTGTTGGCTGTTTGAAGTTTCATAAATATATTTTCAACAAGAAGACAACTGTGGAAACTGATCACAAGGCCCTTCAGAGTTTGTTCAAGAAACCTTTGTCTCAAGTTCCTGCGCGTATCCAGAGAATGATGTTAAAAGTTCAAGCCTATGATCTTGAAGTAAAGTATGTTCCTGGGAAGCTACTATTTTTAGCAGATATGTTGTCAAGAGCTCCATTGCCATTGGAAGAGACAAAATGTGAAAATGATGAGATTATAGACATTGATCATGATGTGATTTGCCAAGTTGACCTGGTACAAAAATATATGTGTTTTTCAAATGAAAAAATTTCCAAGTTAAAAGAAGAAACAAATAAAGACTTTTGTTTGGGAAAACTTAGTCATAGTGAAAGAGGGTTGGCCACTCGATAAAAAAATACTTGATAGTGAAATTTTACCCTTCTGGAATTTTAGAGATGAAATTAATATTATTGATGATATTTTGTTCAAAGTCAATGCCGTCATAGTTCCCAAATCCATGCAGAAAGAATGCTTACAAAAAGCTCATGAAGGACATCAAGGTGCACAGTACAGTATAAATCAAGTGAAAGATAAAATATTTTGGCCTGGCATTTTTCCACAAATCAAGGACTTGTGTAATAATTGCTTCACATGTAATGTTCATAAAGACAACAATACTAGAGAAGAGATTGTGTTTCATGATGTTCACAATATACCTTGGTACAAAGTTGGTATTGATATGTTTGAATTCAATGGAAAACATTATATTTTAGTAGTAGACTACTACAGTAAGTTTATTGAGACAGCTTTGTGTTCTACTACTTCAGCTGCTATGGTCATTAATCATATCAAAAGTATTTTTTCCAGACATGGTATACCACAAATAGTTGTTTCAGACAATGGTCCACAGTTTTCATCCTGTGAATTTAAACAATTTTCCAGATCTTATGAGTTTCAACACATTACGTCCAGTCCTAGATATCCTAGATCAAATGGAGAAGCGGAGTCGGCGGTGAAAATTGTAAAAAGAATGTTGACCAAATGTTTGCATGACAAGACGGATCCATACATTGGGATGTTAAATTTACGCAATACACCCAAAAGTTTTGGTCCTTCACCAGCTCAGCTACTGTTTAGCAGAGTATTGAATAGCAAGATACCCACAAACAATAAGCTGTTGAAACCAAAAATGTACAAATATGATGAGAGGTATGATCAATACAAAATGGCGCAAGAGAAATACTACAACAAGAAAGCTAACAATTTAGAACCCTTAAGAGTGAACCAACAAGTGTTTTTCAAGAAGAAAGAAGATGCCTTATGGACTCCTGGTGTTATATCATCAAAAGTAGATGATCAGCCCAGATCATACAATGTGGTTGATGAAGAGGGGAATAAGTACAGGAGAAATAGAGTGCATTTATCACCACAGCCTCAAAGTTCCACAGTGTGTTCCTCACCGCAGCCTCATATATCTGGGGAACCAGATACAACACCGGAGAATGTTGCTACCCCTGCTCAAGATGAAACACCTTATCATTCTCCTTATGGTACTTCTTCTTCTTCTAACTCTGCAGAGAACTCTCCTACTAATATACAGTCTCCATATGGTTACCGACGCTCTACGAGAGTTGTCCAACGTCCTAGAAGACTTATTGAGGAGTTCTAGATCTTATTGAAAGAAGGGGAATGTTGAGGAGTGGTTTGGTTTTGGCCAATGCTAAATTATTCTATTTTTCAAAGTTTCAACTTTCCTGATGAAAGGGAGTTCAGTCATTCTGTTTTTGCTCTGCTTTTAAAATGTTATTAATTCACAAATAAAATGTTCATTTGGTATTGTATTAAAATTCTGTTATTATTAAAATAAATCAACAAGACCCAGGCGGCGGAGCTCGGGGTCCGCACAGGCGGACAACACCTGGGGGTGGAATAAAAATTTAATAAGAATTTAATTCTTATTAAATTTATTATTAAATACTTATTATATATTAAATTAAATTTCTTATTAAATTTAAAGCAAATTATAATAATAATAATAAAACTCTTTAGTGGAAGGTTTTTGGCTTTGGCTTTAGTGGAAGGAAGAGGAAGGGAAGGAAACCACCAGGCGAGGTTAATGCTCGAAGCATTTTCTACCACCTAACCCTCACAGAGTCTTATTATTATGTGGTCACAAACTGAAATTAATGAGGAAAAATTCGTGCACTGGGTGGGATTCGAACCAACGGATCAATACGCTACCTGGATTACCAGACTAGCGCGTTAACCACTTGACTACCAGTGCACTTACAATGAATTATAATAAGAAAGAGGTAATAATAATAATGATTTTATTTTCATTATAATAATTTATACCTGTAATTATTTTATACTTCTCAAATCGATGAAAATTTGTAGCCCCTACAAGCTACAGATCAAATCAAATATATAACCGATACCCATATAAACCTCACCCAGTCTGGGTTTTGCCGGAAATACCAACTTTACGTTTTCTTTATTCTTATTTTTTTTTTATTATTTTTTTTTTTTTCGCAAACATTTTTGTCTTTTATTAATAAAAAAAAATCAATTTCACATCATCTCCTTATTGAGCTTGTCCTTGAAACGCCTTCTTTAGATGTCATGTCTTCCAAGAATTTTGACTTGAAATTTTGATGCTTAAAATTCTAGCAGGACTTTATGCTGCTATACCGGCGCGTGCCTGGCTAGTTTTCTTTATTCGGAAGATAGGTACATGTTTTCTTTTTGGTTAGAAAATTCTGTCCAATCTGAGATTCGAACCAACGACTTCTCGGTCATACTTCACCAAGGAGTTCATGGTGAATTTTTCAAATAGAGTTGTTGAGACTTCCAGGTATCTGACAACATTAATTTCATATGAATCAGCCTCACATGGATTTGTGACACGTTCTCTAGTTTTCCGGCCCCGCTCAGGCTGGGTCAGGTTAATTTGAGTAGATGAGTTCTTTTCTCAGTGAATGGTAGGTAAAACCGTTGTAAATATTTCCAGCTCACGTGAATCCAAATAATAATAATAATAATATCGCCTTATTTATACTGCCCGATAAGGACTATTAAAGTCCCATTATTCCAGCAGTAAGCCCAAGACATATGTGGTAAAAATCCCAAATGGGAGGATAACTTGTCATGTCCCGGCTGGGTTTCGAACCCACGACCTCTGGAACCTGTGGATTCACAGAGTGCCGCCAAATAAAAAATAATCAGCCTCAATTTTATAAGACCTGCGGAACAATGAAAAAAAGAAAAAGGAAACGGAAGAGAATGCCGTTGGCATTAGCACCGCCCTTGATCAAGTTTTGTTTTATTAATTTCAATATCTATGTACGTATATATTCTATGTCATTTGTAAATAAAACTTGATTCAACATGTTTAATAATAAGACCTTGTTTAGAATGTTGTATATGTGGGACGATACGATGGGACTTTCTAGACCTAACCGGGTAGTACAAACAAGGTAATTGTTTTCTAATCTACCTTGCATCAATGGGACAGAAGTTTCAGTTAGCCTCTAACCTACTTAACCTGTCTCACGTGTCCGATAGGATCCGCGGACTTCTCAACAACACCGAGATGTACAATCAGACTTCATTGTTCTAACCTTTCCAGTTAAAAAAATAACTGGCGGGTCCATTTATATCAATTGAATTCTGATCTGATAGGAGTGCAGGTCGCAGCTTGGTGCAGGGTATGCGAACACAACAAGGCCTTCGATTGTTTGGTGGACGACTTGATCGAGACATGAGAAATATTTCTTAATGGAACCGAAGTTCTATAATTTTATTTAAAAAAATAATTATAAAAAATTATAAAAATTCTCAGCTCACTGGCACTACCAAATCCAAAGCGTTCCTAATGCAAAGACTGTCCATTGCAATACAGCGCGGGAATGCGGCTAGTGTGCTGGGCACACTTCCAGTTTGTGCTACTATGGAAGATGTGTATTACTGCATTTGCTGCATTATAAAAAAACAATGATTTGGACATTTTCTGGTGGTGAACCAGGGATGTTGGCTGCATTTACACAATTATACAAACAAAAACATAATTTAAATCATTAGTCATTAGCAATTTCGATGAATTCTATCTTGTGCTATTTCCATTTCCAAGATAAACCGTGCACTGTTAGTCAAGTGGTTTACGCGCTAGTCTGGTAATCCAGGTAGCGTTGGGATCCGTTGGTTCGAATCCCACCCAGTGCATGAATTTTTCCTCATTCATTTGAGTTTGTGAGCACATAATAATAAGACTCTTATTATTATGTGGGTTAGGTGGTAGAAATGTTTTGAGCATAAACCTCACCTGGTGGTTACCTTCCACCAAAGCAACAATGGTGGACTGTGAAGTCTATAATTCGTACAAAATTACGATAGGTGGTACACAAAATTTAAAGTTTGAATAAATACCTAGGTACATTAACATCGAAAAATCAATCAATTCAACACAGTTTTTTTTTAACTTTGAGAAAAGCTACCATTCTACAATTTTAAATTCTGTAATAACTTAATGTAATAACTACATGGAATTGATTTATTTATATAAAAAAGTAAGTGAACTTCTGAACAAATGAAGGACTAGCTATCATTTATAACTTGGCGATTCTTTCTCTCGCAAATGTTTTCTTCTGGACATTCTTGCTACCTTAGGTCAACTTCTTAACAATAACTATCCCCAGATATACCGTCATAGCTACATAAAAAATTACACACTCCCTGATACAATGTGTAATTAAAGTACCCATATTGCTATCAGACGCAATACTTTTTCTTCTACGTGTACAATCAGGTCCAGAAATTGCATCCATTAGAAGGAAAAAAAAAGTAGGCATTGTGGGCGAGTGTAGCACACTGTAGGCCGGTGATCCGGGTTCAATTCCCGTCGGAGTCGCATTTTTCTGGTAACAAATACAGGTGTGATAGTTGGTGTCATTCATTCCTTTCATTCATTACCATAATTGTTATATTTATAGCTAACAATCATTATTCCTATCAATTATATATGAACATTGTACCTACATGTTTTATGTAACAACTTATCATAAATAAACATGGGCTATGTCCATTAATTTGTTAAAATTAATAACCACATCAAAAATAAAATCCATCAAACAATCATTCATAAACGCATAAATGATAAATACACTCAAACCTGGATAAAAAAGACTGGAAGAACTCGGGAACTTAATAGAGATTTCCTTCTTAAAAAACTTCAGTTAGTAGTAAAGTATTAACGGTCGGCTGTATTATCAAACAAAACTTCTCTAACAGACTATACCTTGTTTTAGGTGACTAATTCTCAATACGCGGTAATTTACAGCTAATACCTACCTTATCATGCGAAACATTGGCTGCCACATGTATGTATGCATGTACTTGAAACGTACTCCCTATGTTGGCTGCTACATATAGTTCTCATATTGCCATAAAAAGTGTGTTATCTCTCCTCTGAAATAATTCATATGAAGTCTATTGGGAAACCCATAGGGGAACATAAATACTTGTATCCAAGCACACCACTTTAAATATAGTTTGAGGAAGACTGAGGGAAATAAAAATAGAAAATTCCTTTTGGTTTTGGTTTAACGTCGCTTTCAACTGCATGGTCATATCACGACGGTGGTTTTACACTCCATTCGCTAGAAACTACTCATATTAAACTCACCCATCTACTCCTATTAAACTTACCCAGCCTGATTGGGGTCAGGATTAGTCAGCCGCATGAGGGGTCGAATTTTAATGGTAACCCATCCAAGTCCTAACCTCGCTCGACGTTGTCAGTACGAGTGACAGAACGAGAACTGGTGTAGTCAACGTGCCATCCGTCGACGCTTGGCTCTGATTTGTTACATAAATTTGTGTTATCTCTACTTTGACAAATGTATGGAGGCTACTGGGAAATTCATCAATGGGGGAAACCATGAAATATTATGTAACCTACTTGTATATTCAAGGACAGTTATTTATTTTAAATAGGTTGGTATATACCTATTTGAGGAAAATTGGGAAGAAAAAAAAATCTGATTCATATACATACATGTTATCTCTACTCTGAAGTGATATAATATGTCTATAATAAAGCTTACTGGAAAACTCATCATAGAGGCAACACAAATATCTACATTAAACTACTAACCCAGCCTCTGTTGGTCCGGGAATAGCCGCCAGCATCGAGTCGGAGCCTTGGGATCACCCACCAAGTCCTCAACTCACTGAGCGTTGCTTAACTTCACGATCTTACCAGAACTGTGCTGCTGTGTTCAACGTGTCATCGACGCGATGTTTGGCTAACTGGCCATTTTCTTCTAACGTATTATCTAGGATCTAGGCGCAGGGCATGGCAGTGCGCCAGGCCAAGTTCCAGTTGACAGCACAAATCACACTTCTGAATTATATTGTAAAACGCCAATTTAAATAAATAAAATCTCGGAAATTGGCCAGCGTCGATGGCACGTTGAATACACCAGTTCTCATTCAGTTACTGAAGTTAAGCAACGCCCAGTGAGGCTAAGACTTGGATAGGTGACCATTCAATTTCGAACCTTCATGATGCTGGCTATTCCCGGACCCACTCAGACTCCGTGAGGATAAGTTGAGTAGCTGGTTTGTGAGTTTCCAGTGAATGGAGGGTAGAAAGCGACGCGCGACGTTAAAACCAAAAATCCCGGAATATCCCGGCCCAATCCAGACTGACTGAGGTTAATGTGGGTAGTTGGTTTGTGAGAGTATGGAGGGTAAACCCCCCGTCTCGAGTGACCTAGATGTTAAAGAGATGTGCAGCAATGAAAAATCTTGGAATATGTTTTCAAGTAAGAGTAAGACGGTAAATAAAGTACTTCCGATTTCTAACATTAGAAATTTCTCGGAAGTAAAACGTACATTATACATATCAAGTAAATACTTTCGACCATATGAAAATATCAGTAGGTATTTCTTTTTCTCAATTTTATCCCATGAATCAGAGTTTCCATTATAAAAATACATCATGAGTCATGACTTGACATGAGTTGAGAACAATCAATTTATCATTGGTTCAGGTTTATAGATGATGTTACGGGTTGTCGAGCAATAGACAATTGGGCCGATCAAAAACCATAAAGCAATTGAACCGGGTTCAAATTAGTTAAGGCTGGGATAGCTCTGCGAAAGATCTGCACCACCTTAACACACCCTGTGTGTTAACTGATCAAAACAAGGCTGAAGTAGAGAGATTGAGTTTCAATATTATTCGTTTATGGTCAATTGGTTAAGCCGCTTGTTTAGTAATCCATGTAGCATAGGGACTCGTTGGTTCGAATCCCACCCAATGCCTGGATTTAGCATTGTAAGTTCGCGTCATTGTGGCACTACGATTGTGATTAACACAATTTGATTAAATAACCATTTTCATTACTTTTGTATATTTCCTGTTTTATACTTTGTCTATGACTTTGTACTACAACAAAAGACATAGTGTACAAATAAATAAATAAATTAATTTTATTTTTTTATCGTAAGGCTTTACTACACATCTCAAAGTGAGAATACATATCGCCGCTGCAAACACAAACTGTCGTATCTGCAAATTTTGCCATTTTCAGTTAAGAAGCGCACATAGTGGTTCGTGCTTGCTGAGAATCTTTGAAACTCACATACGACTAACCTTAAAACTTGAATACTTCGGGAAGGAGTTGAGATACAGATACGACAGTTCGTGACGTGAAAAAGGAAGAATGTGCGCTTCTTAACTGAAAATGGCAAAATTTGCAGATACGACAGTTTGTGTTTGCAGCGGCGATATGTAATAAACTTGATCTGGAAATCTGATCAAGATTATTACATATAAACTTCACTATACAAGTATACATATACCAGTATAAGTGTCTTTTAGCCAGTATTAGTACCTCGACCCGAACATTAATCAATCATTCATTCACTCACTGAATGAACGCTACGAGCATACCACCGATCAGTCAATAATTCACTCACTGAATCCCTGTAAGCATCCCATCCATCATTAATTCATTCACTGACTGAACCCTATAAGCATACCATCGATCAGTCAATAATTCACTGACTGAGCCCTATAAGCATACCATCCATCATTAATTCATTCACTGACTGAACGCCGTATCTCTATTGTGGTGTACCTGGATAGAAAAGATCATCCGAGTGATTCATGCGGGATCGTTAGTCATAGACAATTAGTCGCCAACGCTGCAGCACTCCCTAGCCTAGCCTAATAATGCACTAGGTGAGATAGGTACCTGATCTCATTAACTCATAGACATAGCCACCATTAGCCAGTCAGTGTGCACTTCATAGATATAGGTAGGCAATATGCATTACACAGATTGAACTAGCTAATATGCACTATACAGATATAATAGGATACAGATACCTGATATTAGTCATCATTTCATCAACATAATTATAGATACATTAAGTCAATCTGCATAAACGATTAAATGACGATTAAATGTAGTGCATAAAGCATATACATATAAAAGGTGTTTATATGTATGTATAATTGTATATGCGTTATGAGTTATCAATATAACACTTAATTCAGATATAAGTTATCACTAACACTTAGATAGATGTACATAATTATATACACCTGAAGTAAATCATCATTCACACACAGATATAGAGACACCTAATATCGTTGAAAAACATTAGGTATAACGATTCAATATGCAATTTTGTGTATGAATCATTCAACACAAATAAATACAGTCACTTTGCATTGGATAAACAAATATAGAAACAGCTAATATGCATGACAGATACAAACACCTAATGTATGTACAGTGGGGAGTGAGAAATGGATCAGACATACCCTCATCAACTCAATGGGCTTAACATATAATTATAACATGATGAAGTCAAAAGTCGTATGTACAAATAAATGTCTTGGGTACGATTCCAAGTGGTGCGAAGTTGGAGGAAATATTTTATTTGTAAAAGAAAAAGGAATATATATTATATCGATACAAAAAAAAACACTGCCAATTATGGACACAATACTTCCTCGTGATTGCTTCACATTGTAAACACGTGCCAATTTTGAGATTTTATAGAAAATTACTTGTATCTCCAAAACGGCTCAACCGATTTTCTTCAAATTTGTTTTATATGGTAGAATATTGTTTTTTCTACATTCTAAAATCTACAAAAATTTCTGTATCGGCAAGTCGTGGTCCTTATTTTTTTACTTTTTTGTCCAAAATTTCGGATTTTCTTAAATATCAGAGTCAAATTATAATTAATTTAAAAATAAATATAAATAGTCTATGTAAAACTATAATATGCATATTTTTACAAAATTTCATCGAAATCGGGTGTACCGTTCACGAGATATAAGCGTTTAAGTAAAAAGTTAGTGGTCAGGCGCATGGCCTCTTTCACCCAGAACCGCTAGTACGAATTCGATGAATTTAAAATGGGACCATCTACAGAATGTCTCCTAGATGTGTGCAAATCCGTTGAGTAGTTTTCGAGATTTGCGCGTTACAAGGAATCGTTTTAACAGACCGACAGAGCGACAGACCGACAGACAGACACAAAACCAAATTTACTCAGTAGGTTATGAAACGTCCAGAAATATGAAAAAAATTGAAATCGGAGCAAAAAATATTTTTTTTTACAAAAACGAACACAATACTTCCGATTTCTAATATTAGAAATTTCTCGGAAGTAATACAGAATGAACGAAAAGTCCCGGAATGGATTTTTATCTTTTTAACAGCTCAAAAAAAAAAAAGTATAGTAGATATTTATTTATACTGTTCCGTACTTGCGACTTGAACTACCAACCTCGAGGTTACGAGACCGCCGCCTTATCGATCAAGCTACTGAGGACGGCGTACCTGGACTAGCGCCTTAACTACTTGACTACCATTTCAAGAACCCATGCATTTGTTGACGAGGACTTTTCATCAGTTACATTCCTAACTTTCATCCAATAACCTAAGGGTAAAATTAATAGACGAATTTGATGTCACAAGTCATTGCTAAGCGTCGGTCTTCCCTATCTTACATAGTACGCAATCTGTGACTTAGCGCCACAGAGGTATTACAAAAACATCTATTAATTCCGCCCTAAGTTTATCCTGGTAGTCAAGTGATTAACGTGCTAGTCTGGTAATCCAGGTAGCGTAGGGATCCGTTGGTTCGAATCCCACCCAGTGCATGAATTTTTCCTCTTTAATTTGAGTTTGTGACCACCTAATAATAAGACTCTGAGGGTTAGGTGGTAGAAAATGCTTTGAGCATTAACCTCGCCTGGTGGTTACCTTCCACTAAAGAGTAGAATTCTTATTATTATAAGTTTAGCTTAGGAAGTAATTTAGTTAAGTATTCAGTCGCACCTCGACATAAGAGAACTGGCTATTAGAGAAACCACGATTTAAGAGAAAAATTTACAGTTCAAATTTACCTCTCTCTAAGGGAAAATAACCTCTTTATAAGAGAAACCTGGATATAGGAGAAAATGTTTCCGACCCTTGAGTTCTCTTAGT
The DNA here is from genome assembly GCA_024516035.1 of Bactericera cockerelli. NCBI lineage: Eukaryota > Metazoa > Arthropoda > Insecta > Hemiptera > Triozidae > Bactericera > Bactericera cockerelli. The sequence goes on from CM044955.1 coordinate 54,041,073, forward strand.
GGCGGCAACAACGAGGACCCTGGACTAAGATGTAAATAACCCACTTTTTTTTAGATAATGATATTAATAACTTATTTTTTTATTTAGATATTGATGTAAAAAACTAATTTTTTTATTTAGATATGAGCCTTTTTTTATTTCCTAGCCATGAAACAGGAGCTACTTTAGACGTTTGTGGTCTGCATGGTAGCTTGCCCATCCCGTAGTATGCCTCCCCTCTGATGGGTGCGAAGTGACACATTCCCATTTAGGTGCTGGGTCAACACGAGCGTACCGGAAGGTGTCCCTTACAGACTTCTGTAACCAAATTTTAGAATACAATTTTTTTTTTTCGGCTCGGGGGATCGATTCCACTCACCTGGTAGAAGCTGTGGAAGTTCCGCTCGCCCGCCTGCTGCAGGATGACCCGGGACTTCTCCAGCAGATAGTTCCTGATGTCGCCCCCCATGGGGTCCCCCTTGAAGTCGAAGTGAATGTCCATGTACTTGCCGAAGCGGGACGAGTTGTCGTTTCTGTTGGTCTTGGCGTTGCCGAACGCCTCCAAGATGGCGTTCGATTGGAGAAGAACGTTCTTGACTCTGAAAAACAAAGAATGTGAAGTGGTCTCAATCTCCTGAAGGAGAAATAATTTGACAAGTTGATCGTCCTCAGTAGCTTGATCGATAAGGCGGCGGACTTGTAACCTGGAGGTCGGTGGTACAATTCCCGGTTTCAGCGTAGATTTAGTAAAGCGAGTTTGAGTAGTTTTGATATCACGATAGTGATTAACACAAATATAATAACTTAACTTTAATTTGACAAGTTGATTGAAACTGTCTTTTTAGGTGAAATAATAACAACATCAAAAACAAGAGTTTATCTCACTCTCTTGTTCTTTCTACAAAAGAGAGGCACAAAATAATATATTATAACCATTGACCATAGTTAAAAGCATCACTATTTCGTTTTGTGGTTCCGCCTCCAAGGATTTCTAAATCAAACCGTTTTAGTTTGGAAATAGCTATCGTTCAAGTATCCATTATTGTTTTTATAATGACCTCATTGGTCATTAATGATAATAACACTCGACCCCATGTTTGATTAATATCGGCTCCACTTTCGGAATTTAATTGAATGACTCTCATATGTCTCATATTTTCTTTCTTAAATCGATTTATTAAAAGCTTTCCAAAACAATCAATTAATAAACATTAACATAACTCACAAAGAATCACTTATTTACAAAATAGTGCCTAATTGCCCCTAATGTATTCAATTTAATTTCTTAATGACCAGCTTTCGTGGCTTTGATTGAGAAACGTCAAAAAACTTAATGAGTGTTTCTACAATGTGTGTTTTGATTGATTGGTTTTTAGAATGAATCATTTTATTTGAAAGGATCTCAAAGAGCTGTAATTTTCAGTTTGGCAACTTTAGCGTTTCTGACTGCTACATACCTGGTACTTTAACTATGTGCTAAATTTTGCGTCACTGTACTTCATGATAATCTTCCCTCACCCAGCCTGAGTGGGGCCTCACTCACCTCTCAATCTCCTGTCTCCCGCCCAGATTGGTCACGGCCGCAATGTACTTCATGATAATCTTCCCTCACCCAGCCTGAGTGGGGCCTCACTCACCTCTCAATCTCCTGTCTCCCACCCAGATTGGTCACGGCCGCAATGTACTTCATGATAATCTTCCCTCACCCAGCCTGAGTGGGGCCTCACTCACCTCTCAATCTCCTGTCTCCCACCCAGATTGGTCACGGCCGCAATGTACTTCATGATAATCTTCCCTCACCCAGCCTGAGTGGGCCTCACTCACCTCTCAATCTCCTGTCTCCCACCCAGATTGGTCACGGCCGCAATGTACTTCATGATAATCTTCCCTCACCCAGCCTGAGTGGGGCCTCACTCACCTCTCAATCTCCTGTCTCCCACCCAGATTGGTCACGGCCGCAATGTACTTCATGATAATCTTCCCTCACCCAGCCTGAGTGGGGCCTCACTCACCTCTCAATCTCCTGTCTCCCACCCAGATTGGTCACGGCCGCAATGTACTTCATGATGATTTTGGAAGCTTCGGTTTTCCCGCTCCCGGATTCGCCACTGATGACGATGCAGGTATCGCGCCCCCGCGCCTTCATGCCTCTGTGCGCCGCGTCTGCTATGGCGTAGATATGCGGCGCATTCTCGAACATCTCCCGGCCTGGGGACCAGAGGAACAGAAAGGCACATTTTTAAGAAAGTCGAAGAAAATGTGAGCATATTTTTACTTTCCTTATCCTATAGAAAGGAAAGTAATTAAGAAAGTGGAAGGAAAAGACACTTATTTTACTGCTTAAAAAAAAGACCGAAATTGAAACCTAAATTTATACGTACTGCTCAGTTATAATATGATTCAGACCTGTATATCATTCACAAGTGTTACTTATGTCACATTTAATTCGCCTCACTAAAATTTGCCATACTCGACACTTGAACCACCAACCCTAAGGTTACAATTCTGATATCTCAACAATCGACTACTAAGGTTTAAAAAAATATGCAAATAAAAAACCATGAGTACATGATAAGAACTTGTTCTCACAAGGTATTATTTCGAGAATTTATCATTCTCAAGAAAGGTTCCAACATCATGACGACAAATTTATGCAAGATCTGTCGTCTCCGCTATTTATTTTGCAATATACATCAAAATGTATAGTAATATTAAACTATAATATTTCGCATAAAGACGTTCAATATAGGACATCAATCGCGACAGCAAAAAGTTGAGGTTAGAAGCAAAGGAGTTGCTGCATCAAAGTTGACATTGCGGCAAAGTTGACTCACTGCCAAGAGAGTGCACTTGAAGAAATCACATACAGGATGACTATACGTTTTGTTTTTTCATAACTAATTATCCCATCTCACAAATGACCCGAGAATCCTGATATAATAATAATAATATCGCCTTATTTATACTGCCCGATTAGGACTATTTAAGTCCCATTAATCCAGCAGTAAGCCCAAGACATATTATTATGTGGTAAAAATCCCACATGGGAGGATAACTTGTCATGTCCCGGCTGGGTTTTGAACCCGCGACCTCTGGAATCTCTGGATTCACAGAGTGCCGCCTTTACCACTAAGCTACTGGGACAGACTGTTATAGTAATTCAACCTCCCTGGTGTAACGGCTGTGACTACTGCTCCAAGTTCGGAGGTGACGAGTTCGAATCTCTGGTTGAGCAGAATTTCCTAACAAAAGAAAATCTGTCTCCTCCCAAGTAAAAACATGTAAGGTTGCTTTTTCTGGCCCAACACAAGCTGGGGGTGAGCTGGACAAGCTGCATGATTTCATTCCCAGCGAGTGGAGGGTAAAACCCTAGTCCTGATGAATAATTCGGGACGTAAAAACCTAACCTATTCTTTTTCATTTTTATTGTATATATTGTTTCCATTTTTTCCATTGTTAAATAATTATTTGTAAGTACATAATGTCCATTTATACCTAATAAAGCGTTGTATAATAATAATAATAATAATAACCTGATATCTGAATGACTGAATCCTCTTAAGTCGACACAACTGTGTACATAATAATCTGTCCCGATAGCTCAATGGACAAGGGCGACGCCTTGCGTCAGTCTGACAACTCAGAAGTCGCGGTTTCGAAACCCAGCCGAGACTTGGCAAGTTATGCTCCCATTTGAGATTTCGACCACATAACCACACAAGACGTATGTCTTTGGCTGAACAGCTGAAATACCGGGACTCATTAGTCCTAGTGGTCGGGCAGTATAAACTGTATAAATAAGGCGATATTATTAAAATTAAAATATTGTTCTCAATCTTTCTAGAGAATAACTTTGCGGGTATATATATGTAGCAAAGACATACTTATTTGACTACTAAAATGGATTGAGTCAAAACAACATTACATCGATTTTTGACATTTTCATTTTAACAATCTCTAAGCCACCCAGTATATTTGTGAGTGTTGAAAATGATGATGCTTGTCAAAGTTACTTATTCACTTGGAATTATGGATTGGAATTAAATCTTGGTGACGAAGAAGATACTATACAAGCCATTACAAGCATGCTAAGAGAAGAAGATCCTATAACCTTGGTATAGTAGATTATTACAACCTGACCAAGCTAAGAATCTCAGGTTCAGAAGACACTAAAACCAAGATCAAAGAGATTATCTTAAGAGATCAAACACACATACCAAGATGGGATCTAAGGATATACGCAAATGACTTAATAGTTAAAGCAGGTTTAAAAAAAAACAATATCCAGGGGAAATTTTTCAACCCCAAGGGATTTTAAAAATATGAGTATGTACCTATACAAGGTGTAACTTTATTACTGAAATTCAAGCCGTAGATATTCCAACTGTATGTTTGTAACTTAATGTAGAAGCAATTACATACTGTACGAAGCTATTCCAGGTATGTTAGTAAAAAAAATCAATTTTCAGTTTTTCACAAATCTCATCTATCTTTAGATATAATAGGTACCGAACTATTTATTTATTGGAAAAGATAGAGACTTATTATAAGGTCTATTTACATAATGTTTTTTTGTATAACTAGCTAAAATCCTGTAATTTGTGGCCGAAGGGTTTCTGCCCGTGGTTTGGGTCTTCTTTGGAAATATAAAAAATCCTCTTAGTATACTAACTAGGTGATAAAAGAAGACTCGGTGCCAAATTCGGGTCATTTGGTACCGCTGCTTCGTAGTTCTGTGGATTATGAATGAATGTAAATAAATGGATTTTATATTGCAGTCAATCCTGGATATAAGAGAACTCAAGGGGTCGGATTTTTTCTCTTATAAAGAGGTTATTTTACCCAATATTGGTAAATTTGACCTGGAAATTGTTCTCTTTTTTTTAATTAACATTTATTTAAAGGGAGGTCTATTATTTACGAGATTTCTCTTATACCTATCCAGTTCCCTTATATCTAGGTTTGAATGTATTAAGAGTACGTTAATTGTGTACCTACTTGTCAATTTTTTCTGAGTAAATAATAAGATAATGATTTTATGAAGAGAAATACGAACCCACGATATTTACCTTACATAGCTGGAGGACCAACCCATGCTCCTAAACCACATATTTCACAGATTTCTCTATCCGTTCTCACGATCTCGTCTGCAAAACTGTGTGGTTGTATTATTGTATAAATTTGCCAGTTTTCACATTGTTATACATATTTGCAAGTGATTATATATTATTATTGTTATATTTGCCCGTATTCACATCGTTTTATTTGCCAGTGTTAACATTGTTATACATATTTGCAAGTGATTATAATATTCTTATATTTGCCCGTATTTTGCAGCGTTATTTTTGCAAGTTTTTATATTGTTATATTTGCCAGTGTTTACATTGTTATACATATTTGCAAGTGATTAAATTATTGTTTTATTTGCCCCTATTTGCAGCGTTGTTTTTGCAAGTTTTTATATTGTTATATTTGCCAGTGTTTACATTGTTATACATATTTGCCAGAAGATTACACATTGATCAGTAGGTGTTGGGTCCGAGGCAGTGTACTGTAGGACGTCCTGACTCATGCAATCAACACAAGGTAGCGGTACCTGGTATATACAATATACAGGGTGTCCTGACTCATGCAATCAACACAAGGTAGCGGTACCTGGTATATACAATATACAGGGTGTCCTGACTCATGCAATCAACACAAGGTAGCGGTACCTGGTATATACAGGGTGTCCTGACTCATGCAATCAACACAAGGTAGCGGTACGTGGTATATACAGGGTGCTCTCGGAACATGGTTCATTTTAAAATATAACCTGGATATAAGAGAACTGGATTTAAGAGAAACCTTGATAATCTTCATATGAGAGAACAATTTCCAATTAAAATTTACCTCACTATAAAAGAAAAAATAACCTCATAAAAGGACAAACCTTGATATAAGAGAACAATTTCCAATTACAATTTACCTCTCCGTAAAAGGAAAAATAATCTCTTTAAAGCACAAACCTGGATATAAGAGAAAAAAAAACCGTCCCTTGAGTTCCTTTATGTGCAGGTTCTACTGTAGTATGAGTATGTATACACATAAAAATGAGAACATTGAGTTCTATATCACATTCTATCACATTCTATCACTCATCCCAACACCTACAAAGCTAAAATTTTGTATGAACGCTCCCCTTGCCTTCACATGGGTTGGATGGTAAAGATTGCCTCGGGCAATAATCCCGCCCTTCGTATTTTAAATACATAAATTTCAAAAAAACAGTTTACTAGTACTACTACTAATACTACACTCAAATGGGACGCCCAGACACGGGAAAAACTCCAGTGATACAGTTGAATGTTGATACACAATAGTATTATAATAATAACAAATAATAATGATTATTAAACTAATAATTATATTTAATTAATTATTATATTGTTCCCACTCAAGTTGAAGTGGTATTCAAGACGAGTGCAGTGCTTCTCAGAGCAGAACGGAAATGAGATCTAGAATCTTCACTCCAGCAAGACTCAGAACGGATCTAGAGTTCATATGGGGAATGGAGTATGGAGCGAAGAGTGCATGTAGGAAAGAAAGAGTGTTTAAATAGGGAGTAGACGACAAGTCTGGCTGGGAGACTATGAATAGAGTACGAGCAAGTAGTCTGGCTGGAGAACTTTAGAAAGGGAATAGACAACTAGTCTGGCTGGGAGACTATGAATAGGGAGTAAACAAGTAGTGTGGCTTAGAAAGGGAAGAGACAAGTAGTCTGGCTGGGAGACTATCAATAGAGAGCGAGCAAATAGTCTGGCTGGAGAACTTTAGAAAGGGAATAGACAACTAGTCTGGCTGGGAGAACTTTCAATATAGAGTAGACAAGTATAGTCTGGCTGGGAGACTATGAATAGAGAGCGAGTAAGTAGTCTGGCTGGAGAATTTTAGAAAGGAATAGACAACTAGTCGGGCTGGGAGAACTTTCAATAGGGAGTAGACAAGTAGTCTGGCTGGGAGACTATCAATAGAGAGCGAGCAAGTAGTCTGGCTGGGAGACTATCAATAGAGAGCGAGCAAGTAGTCTGGCTGGAGAACTTTAGAAAGGGAGTAGACAATTAGTCTGGCTGGGAGAACTTTAAATAGGGAGTAGACAAGTAGTCTGGCTGGGAGACTATCAATAGAGAGCGAGCAAGTAGTCTGGCTGGAGAACTTTAGAAAGGGAGTAGACAAGTAGTCTGGCTGGGAGAACTTTAAACAGGGAGTAGACAAGTAGTCTGGCTGGGAGACTATCAATAGAGTGAGCAAGTAGTCTGGCTGGGAGAACTTTAAATAGGGAGTAATATTAGCGTTCAATATTAGAGTTGAGATATTAAAATAAATAACATTCTGTAGAAAAACCGACCTCAGTAGCTTGATTGATAAGGCGACAGGCTTGTAACCTGGAGTTTGGTAGTTCAAGTCTCAAGTTAAGAAAATATTTAGTAAAGCGAGTTTGAGTAGTTGTGATATCACGATTGTGATTAACACAAGCGTGATATCTTTTTTTACCTCCTGTAGAAAAAAAGTCAGTCAGAATCAGTATAAATAGAAAAGTGAGAAGTTGTACTAGATGTACATGTACTTGTACATGAATATCAGAACATAACTGGACAGCTGTTTCGAGCTTATATGCTCTCATCAGCAGGTAATAGTACTGAATATCCATGCCATCAAGTAACCTCTCTATTTTAATCAGTATAAACAGAAAAGTGAGAAGTTCTACTAGATGTACAATGTACATAATATGTACATAATACATATTATGTAAGTGTAAGATTATTTTACATAATATGTCGAATTTTCAACTATAAATGATGATGTCCAGTCCAAGAAAGGACATTCTTGCCGAGTTCCACTGCTCCACCCTGTATAAATAGTCCGTCTTTATACTTTAATGTGTGCTCAATTTATTCGTAGCTATCCGACTGCACAATTCATGCCTGCACAATGCACATCTACGTACCGGTAAGTTCACGTGCGTGGTGGTAAGTTAGGTAAGTTTCTGGTACACTGATGGTGAGTATGGGTAGAGCAGTCACGCGTTGTAATAAGCGCACGCATCAGTGACGTCTCTCATTATAACTCTGTGATTTTCACTTGTTTGTTCGTTCGTAGGTTGCCACTATTAACATGTGGTTTTGATGGAATTTTGTAGGATTATCAATAATAATATGTATGAGAAATCATAATACCTAATAATATGTATGAGAATCAATAATACCTAATATGTATGAGAATCAATAGACCCTTTTTGAAAGTTCGCCAGTAGTAATCCTGAGATTCCTTAAGCCAAAAATTAAAAAAAAAGAAATCAGTATAATCAGTATAGAAAATATTGACTCTTTCGATAGAAGAACAACAACTAGGCGTGGTTAGAGCAAAACATTTCTTACCACCTGACCCTCATCAGAGTGCTATTATTCTGTGGTCATATACACAAATTTAATTATGAAAATTTCATGCATTGGTGGTATCGGAACCAACGGATCTCCATACTAATTGGCTTACCAGACAAGCGCCTTGCCCACCTCAACTAACCAATGCCTTTATCAATACTATTTTTTATAAAATGAACAACATCTCTCCATATAGCAAAATGGTATTTTATAAACAATATACACCCTGGCTGCGGTATTATCAACAGTAGGTAGACCAGGATCCGTTGGTTCGAATCCCAACCAGTGCATGAATTTTTCCTCATTAATTTGAGTTTAAAACCACATAATGATGAGACTCTGAGGGTTAGGTGGTAGAAAATGCTTTGAGCATTTCCCTTGCCTGGTGGTTATCTTCCACTAAAGAGTGTTATTATTATTATTAGCTGGGGAATTAATACTAAAGAAGTAAAGATGTTCCCCTGATAATAATTGAACTACATCACAGTATACAATATTGAAAATACCGATACTGTGGCAGTACCCAATACTTCAAGTATAGTGTGTCAATTCTCAATTGTGGTCTATGAACCTATACATTTTTAAATATGTCAATACTATCGTATACACTATATAATGCATGAAATTGTGTACCTATTACCTATATGAATGTATTTGATTTGCAACAAGATGGCATAGATTATGGATTATGTTCCAATCACTGTCGATCTTATTATACTGATCCGATCCATGTTGATCGAATCCAAAGATGCTGAAATCTCAATAGAATATTTCAATTCTAGCAAGATACAAGAGACCTGATGGACCTGATGGATATTTCAATTCTAATAATAATAATATTAGACATTCATCTTAAGTTCAATTAGTGCTGCAAGTATAATGGGTTTGGGAAAATGTAAAGAAAAAAATAGTTTAGTGATTTATTTATAATGTCAGCGTAAGACAGGTGGTCCCATTATTCCAACAGTTCAACAAGCACCTCTTTATTAAGTTCAATAATTTAATACCAAAAGATACAACAAGATATAAGTACATTTTTTTTATTTTTTTTTCCGTAGCCAGCATGAAACAGGAGCTACTGTAGACGCTTGTGGTCTGTGTTGTAGCCTGCCCATCCCGAAGTATGCCTCCCCTCTGATGGGCGAGAAGTGACACAATACTTCCCATTCAGGTGCTGGGTCAACACGAGTGCACCGGAAGGTATCAACTCACAAACAACTGTAACCAAAATTTAAATACAAATTTTTGTTGGAGCGGGGGTTCGAACCTAGGACCTTCCGCATGGCAAGCGAGTGCTTCACCACTGAGCTAATTGTGCGCTCATACATAGAAGATTCAGAAGAGCCCGATTATACTGCCCGATAAAAACTAAAGAAACAACAAACAGTAAGGTGTTCAAGCGCTATTTTGATAAAATGAAATTCTCAAATATATATACGAGTAAAGATTCATGCACTGGGTGGGATTCGAACCAACGGATCTCCTGGATTACCAGACTAGCGCCTTGAGCACTTCCACTACTGCCCGTAGTCCAGAGATCCTGAGTTCGATCCCCGGTCGGAGCAGATTTTTCACACAAAAAATTCTGTTCCCTCCGAACATGTGAGGCTGGCCATTCCGGCCCTACCTAGGCTGGTGGAGGTTAATATGGGTAGCTGGTATGATTCCCAGTGAATGGAGGGTAAAACCCCCGTCCTGTCTACCTCATGTCAGGACGTTAAAACCAAATAAAATCAATGGACATGAAAGGAGCCTAAGACATTGGATCTGGGCGTCCATATAACCCTCTCACCACCGTGATTTAGGTATCAATACCTATCTGACGGACACGGAATTATTGTTAATATTATTATTATGAACCACTAGTTACTTAGGTATTCTGCTCAGGTACGGAAATGCAACACAACTCTAGCGTGCATGCGTCTTTGTTCTGGTCGTCTAGTTCCTGATGCATCTGATGCAACTCTCTACTTACAGCTTTCTTTTGGTATAATGAGCTGGACCCATATGTATTTCTGTAGTTGCGAGAACCGCCTCCGAAGGGTAACGGTTGTGACTACTGCCAATGGATCAGAGTCTACAGCACAACAGATTTCGTTTCGTCACTGAAGTTAAGCAACGTCCAGAGATGTTAGGACTTGGATGGATAGGTGACTATTCAAATTCGAAACCTTGTGATGCTGGCTATTACCGGCCCAAGCCTGGCTAGATGAGTCTAATGTGTACTTTCCAGCGAATGGAGGGAAAAACCCCTTATCGATATAACCTCATAGGGACGTGAGACCCCAAAGGCATAACAAAAAAGACGTTGAGCCAAAAATTATCATGCAATGTAGCCAGCCCCCGTGACGTGACGGTTGTGACTACTGCCCGTAGTCCAGAGATCCTAAGTTCGATTTCCGGTTGGAGCAGACTTTTCGAAGAATATGCTGTTCCTTCCAAGCACATGAGTCTGGAACTTCGGGCCCTACCCAGGCTGGGTGAGGATAATGTGGGTAGCGGATACCATTCCCAGGGAATGGAGGGCAAAACCCCCACCCTGACTAAACATCTAAAATCAGGATGTTAAAACTAAAATAGAATAAACTGGTCACAATAGATCTAATTAGGTCGCAGTGTTAATTGTAAGAGTTTCAACGAAAACCCTGCAACCAGGTCAGATAATAAAATACATTCTCATAATCATTTTTCCAACAGTACCAACACTGCAGGTACGTGACAGCAGCTGATACTTTCCCTTACTGAGTTTTATAAAGATTATTATCTTCACCAGGATATGAAATGTCACAGTTATTAGTATTTGATCTATATAAAATAACAAGGTTTTTAGAGCAAAAAACATAGTTCAGTGTTTTCATTCCATCTTCTTGAAGAAAATCATTTTCCGCCATTCTCGTAGATAATATAGAGAACATGGTTAGTATCATTTATCATTTTTTTTTTTTTTTTTTAGTTCAAACGACCTCAGTAGCTCGGTCGATAAGCGTAGTCGTGACCTGGGAATCGTTGGTTCGAGCCTCAAGTACGTCAGAAATTTAGTAAGGCGGGTTTGAGTAATTGTGATTATTATTATTATAGTAAGCTTTATTAGGTAGAACAAATATATATACAGTAAAATTCAATTAAATTATAAAGAAAAAAGAACAAAAACATTGAGCAAAGATACAAGAACCAAAAAGAGAATGTCCTACCTAAAGGGCAGGGTTATTGCCTGTGGCAATCTCTTCCACCCAACCCTTTTTTTTTGTTTTTGTGATCCTGCGGAAACAACATAAAAGAGGAAAGTTTTCTAGAATTCTCGGCTCTCCATTTAAATTTGCCTCTAATATGATCTCTATTTTGGACAATAGAATGTACCGACCTGTATGTCATTTTGTTAAAAAAAAAAAAAAAAGATCAATAAAATACCACAACACCAGAAGTTTGAATTTGACTGTCATGTCTGTCCTGCTTTCTGTATGCGACCAAATATTATTATTAATGGTTATAACTTCACGATGCTTGAATTTTAACTTCTACATGTATAAAAAATGTATCGTGTATTCTTTGTGCCATTATAGTGGTCGGATAAATTATTGGATAATTATTATCAATGTACGCAAATAAAATTAATTGTTCAGGTGTCGACACTTAGATTTACATAATGCTTTTTTATGTTCACATATACATTAGCAATTTAGCATCCTGAATCATTCGGTACCATCATCGATATCATAAGCAACCACCATATCAATTATTGTTGAACAAAAACCTCTTTAGCTACACCAACAACAACAAACTATGTATTAACACAAAACAACAACATTAACACTAAATAAATTATGATCATCATATTTTTTTACTTCCGATAAATTTCTAATATCTGAAGTAAATTTTTTAATCGGAAGTATTTATTTTTTATTTTTAAACAAAATCAACAACAATAATAACACAAAAAAAAACAAATTGAAAATTTATTTTAAGATAAATAGAACAATATTAATTTGATATTTACAGTTGTTTCGTTATCTGGGGCGAGTTAATGCCTTAGTTCTCTGCCACTTAACCCACGTCAAATCAAGAGCGGTAAAAAAAACCATTATCATCATTGATGATGGTGCGCGCACGATGATAGCTCAGTCGGATAGTCCTAAGTTCAAATCCCAGAGCCGACAAAAATTTGTATTAAAAATTTGATTACAGTTGTTTGTAACCGGTGCGTTGGCTTCGCACCTAAATGGGAATTATTTTGTCACTTCACTCACTTCTCGACAATCTACGGGGAGGCATACTACGGGATGGGCAAGCTCCAAAGGCAAGCTAATAAATACAATACTTATCTTTTTAAAATAGAATAAGGAAAGTAAAAAGGCTGCGAAACATTCTCCTTAAAAAAATTATAAAGGTCATTATTATCATACACCTAGTATGTGTATGTGTATTGCAGCATTCCACAACACAGCTTTAATTAATATCTCATCAATGAGAAGCACTGATGAAATTTCCAATATTAATTATTATTAGATATTAATGAGTGGAATTCACTGTTTTCATTTCCAAACATAAATCAGTCACCCGGCGATATGTTTGATTGGAGGCCTGACTTACGTAAGCATGAGTGTAATAAGTTGATTATAATGAGAGATTTTGTAATGAAGAACGTCCCTCGTCACGATCGTTGTGGGTAGCACAGAATTAGTGCACTGGTAGACTGGTAGGTAATCCAGCTAGCGTAGGGATCCGTTGATTCGAATACCACCCAGTGAATGAATTTTTCTTCATTAATGTGAGTGTGTGACCACATAATAATAAGACTCTGAGGGTTAGGTGGTAGAAAATGCTTTGAGCATTAACCTTGTCTAGTTGCACTGTGATGGTTGGAAACCTCAACATGAGGGACGGCCTGGCCTCAGCTTTGATCTTATTTTATAAAAGCGCACGAATATAGCTCAGGTGTTAAGGCTTAAGCACTCGCTCGCCATGCGGAAGGTCCTATGATCGAACCCCCGCGCCGACAAAAAAAATTGTATTAAAAAATTGGTTACAGCACCTAAATGGGAAGTATTGTGTCACTTCTAGCCCATCAGAGCGGGGGCATACTACGGGATGGGCAGGCTACAACACAGACCACAAGCGTGTACACTGTACAGTCGCTCCTGTTTCATGGCTACAAAATTAAAAAGGCTGTGAAACACTCATGTTTAAAATAAAAAAAAAATAGGTCTCTAGTGACCTTGGTCTAGTTTGCACCTCATTCAAGGTTCTCGCGCGCCTTGTTCACTCTCAAGTATCCACTCATCCCTTATCTAACTCTATATTTTCTTCTTCTATTGTATAGTCAACGTAGCCGAGTGGGTATTGCAAGTGCACTACCCACTAGTTTGGGGTGAACTGAGTTCGAATCCCAGCAGAAATTTTTCTGCTCTGTACTTGGATGTACGGTGTCTACTCATACCTCGTGAGGAAAAATGAGTATCTGCTTTAATGCGAGCAGCGACCAGTGGCGGAATTGTGGGCAAAATAAGATAATAGGACATTGAAGATACGGAAAAGAAGATGCACTATCCACTAAAATGGTGATAGAAAAGTCCCATAATTCTGAGCTATCCACCAAAAATGTGATATAACATAACAACGCAACACAGATTTAAAACATTGAAATTAAAACACATACACACACTCTAACATCAAATCCTGGAGAAAAATTCTACATTAGACACCTCTACTTTCTTGCGTCTTGGAAGTCTGACAAATTGGGCGCTATAAATCAAAACAGCTAAATGAGTTGATTTGATTTATAGTGAACCTTTTATTAGGCTAGCACATATATCACTGACTAAACAGCTAAACAAGTAAAGTTAGCAAAAATATTAGTAACATACAGGGTGCGACCGGAAAAGTTTCTTTTTGAAACGATAGTAAAAAAACAAAAACGAACACATTCCGATTTCTAATATTTATCGGAAGTAACAAAGTATTAATTACTAGAAATAATAGATAAAGGAAAAATTCTGTTTTCAATGGAAAGATTGGAAAGAAGAAAAATTCATATGTATTGGAATTTTATTTTAAAATTGTACTATTCAAGTGGTTGAAAATAATATCTAGAACATGATGCCACTTTTTAGCCCCATCTTGGCAGTATAAACAAGGTGCATAATATTTCTATTTAAATTCTACAGCATAGATCTTGCAAGTTGCGGTTAAGGTCACAACAGCATTCGCATTAGAATAAAATTATGTTATAAATATCGCAAGTCGTGCGGTAAGGTCGCAAGATATCTCAAGGCAAAAGATGAGAACAAACAGTACATTCACTTTCAAGATGCCACCCTAGAAACCGCACTCAGATTTCTGTGACTACTGTGACTAATCTGTGACTACCTACTTGAATAGTAGATTTTTTTTACGGGCGACTTTTCTTTTTTTTAAGGAGAGGTGGTAAAATTTGTAGACGAACACTAGATTTTACCCTGGTGAACATGAACAGTGTGAGTACACGGACAACAGTGCATCACCCTAACTAAAAGCTACCTCTCCCACTAAACATATGATCCTGGAACCGTTCAAAACATTACATCGGGTAATTTGACAGGAGAAAAAATCTGTTAGGAATCATTTTTGCAAGGAACTATTAATAATAATACTCTTTAGTGGAAGGTATCCACCAGGCGAGGTTAATGCTCAAAGCATTTTCTACCAATTAACCCTCAGAGTCTTATTATTATGTGAATTATGTGTCAAATTTACTGTTCAATGTTTCAATCGGTGCCGAGACTATGAGCCAGAAACCTCATACTGTGCTAAGAACTTGACATTTGGCGTTTTTGTATATAATCGTAACCACTGAGCGCACGAATAGCACAGTGGTTAAGCACTCGCTTTACATGCGGAAGGTCCCGGGTTCGAACCCCCGCGCCGGCAAAAGTTTGTATTCATAATTTGGTTACAGTTCTTTGTAAGGGATACCTTCCGGTGCGCTCGTGTTGACCCAGCACCTAAATGGGAAGTATTGTGTCACTTCTCGCCCATCAGAGGGGAGGCATACCACGGGATGGGCAGGCTGCAACACAGACCACAAGCGTCTACAGTAGCTCCTGTTTCATGGAAATAAAAAAAGGCTGTGTAACACTCATCTTTTTAAAAAAATAAAAAAAGGTGTTTTCAAGAGTTGGTGCTCCGCATGCACAAGCACACTCTTTCTTTCTCTCTCTCTTTCTCTCACACACACACTCTCTCTCTTTCTCTCACACAGTCCGTCTCTCCCACACACAATTAAACACACACTATTTCTTTCACACCCACACACAGCATCTCCAGACTTAAAATTGACAGACCTTAGCCATATCGAATATCGACTACTCAAATCAATCAACTGCTTTGGGTCCCACCCAAATCCCTGGCACGTTCAATGAAGCTTACAAAAACAGGTGATATCCCGGTTATTGTCTGGTGATGTGCAATTAGTCTCGCGCATTACATACATAATTAGCTGCTCATTATCTGAGCCGGGCTGCGGTTCAATCAACCACAACACAAACATCACATCCCGCGATGGGATGACTATACTTGAAGCGTTACAGGATGACAGTTTCAGTGTGTTTCAGTATCCGGTGTTTACTACTTGATTTAAGTCCGCAATGTACGGCAATGCCTCGAGTGTAGTGTCGGGTTATGAAAATGAAATATAGGGCCATGTCTCCTTACGCAACTAGTGTACAGCCTCAGTATCATCAGAAAAGTGAGAAGTTGTACCTACTCAGTAAGAACCAGGAGGTTAGGTCAGAGATTAGATTAGGTATACGAGGTCTGTCCCGAAAGTTCGTATAAAAGTGTTCTGGCAACGCTGGAAGGCAAAGTGGGGAGGCAATTTGGGCTATTTCCCCTTCTACAACATCCAAACAATTCTCAGTGTGCGTTCGATCGCCTTACGATAAAAACTGGATCGTCCCGGTACCTGTGAAGTGACCCCTCTCTCTATCACTCGTCGGCATGGAACTCTCAGTCATTCAAGAACAGCGCGTCATCATCAAATTTCTCGTAAAACTCGGCAAGAATGGGCACGAAATTTTTAATGATCTCAACCAAGTTTATGGAGATGATGTTTTCAAGGAACCAACAGTCCACAAGTGGGTAAAAAGATTTCGTGAGGGCCGAGAAAGTCTCGAAGATGACCCTCGGTCAGGACGTCCTTCCACTTCCAGCACTTCTAACAATGTGGAAAGAATTCGATCCTGTGTCCTGCAGGACCGTCGTTTAACCGTCAGACAGGTGTCTGAAGAGCTTTCTTTGAGCAAAACAACTATTTGGCGCGAGAGGGGCGGTGGATCCTCCACCACGACAATGCCCCCGCTCACACCTCTCTCGTTGTGCGTGAGTTTTCTGGCTGCCAATTCGATCATAGCGACTGAACACCCCCCTTATTCATCGGATTTGGCACCCTGTGACTTCTTTTTATTCCCAAAAACAAAATTGGTGCTTCGGGGGCGGCATTTGGGGGACGTTGAGGCCATTAAAGCAGCAACGACGAGTCAGCTGAAGAGACTTCAAACTGAGGACTTTCAAGGAGCCTTCAAACAGTGGAAACGGCGTTGGCAGAAGTGCATTGTGTCCCAGGGAGAGTACTTTGAAGGAGACAAAATTGAATTACCCGATTAATTGTAATATAAAATTTTTATTTCATTTTTATACGAACTTTCGGGACAGACCTCGTATAACGATTTCAAATATTTTATTTGTTTAGGTATTATAAACAAGAAAATTAGTTTTATATTTTGCCTGTTAGGTATTAGCCAGAGATCAATGATCAGAACATAACTAGCTCTCGTTCCAACAACCACTCTCACTCTCATAATCCCCAAATCTCCTTCTCAACCGTCACACAACGCACTCTGATTGGTTATTTCGCTCTAATCAACCAATCAGAGTGCGTTGTGTGACGGTTCAAGGGGAGATTTGGGGATTATGAGAATGAGAGTGGTTTCTAAAACGAGGGCCTGGACAGCTATTTCGAGCTTTCAGCTTAATGAAGAAAATGGCTCTACTTAGATGAGTAGATCTGAATATCTATACCTGCCCTAACTTTCTCTGTGTTATGTTTCAGCTAATATAATAAAATATCAGCAAGGATCTTTCAGGACAGAAAGGCACGATATTATCCATTAAAATAATGTTACCGTTTGGGTTGTGGTATTGGTAACATAAAACTAAAGTTTAAAGGAGAGGACGAATCGGTGGATCTTTACTGTACCTATGTGGCATGAAGGCAGAAGGCCCCTTATGAATAGACTTTTCTTTCACATATATATCTCCCTTGCCTTTACCCATATTAGCTTATGTTGCTTTTGGGGTCGGCATTGTTCAACCTCATGGTTGAGGTTGGTAGGGTGGAGCACGTTTTTTTATGGCTGGATGCCCTTCCTAACGCCAACGATTCTATTTGATTTAACGTCCTGGATTAGGACGGGGGTTTTACCCTCCATTCGCTGGGAATCGTACCAGCTACCCACATTAACCTCACCCAGCCTGGGTTGGGCCGGAAATGACAGCCTCACTGTTTTGGATGGAACAGAATTTTCTTCGAAAAGTCTGCCCCAGCCGGGAGTTGAACTCGGGAACTCTGGACTACGGGCAGTAGTCACAACCATTACGCCACGGAGGCTGTTTCACATCAAGAAAGTAATAATAATAATAATAATAATGAGTTTTATTGTGAAATACACAGTCTCTTCTTTTTCCTTCCTAAACAAGTACATTTGTAATGGTCTGGTTATCCAGAGGTCGCGGGTTCGAAACCTGGCCGGGACATGACATGTTATCCTCCCATTTGGGATTTTTACCACATACTAATACGTCTTGGGCTTACTGCTGGAATAATGGGACTTAATAGTCTTAATCGGGCAGTATAAATAAGGCAATATTATTATTATTATTATTTGTACTTTTCAGGATTTTTTTGTACTTTACAGTGCCTTCTCAAACTATGCGTACTATAGATCCTAATTCTATTACCTAGTTCTTTGCTATTTGTTTACTACATGCACTCTGACAAACATCGGGTTTCCCGTTGTTTGGAAATGAGTAAGTAATACGATTTATGAGGTAATTTCAGTTGATCTACCTATTACAGAGGTATGCGAACACATTGAATATAGATAATATTTTATGTGCATACTCGTTGAATTTAATGCACTATTTTCATGTTTTGTGGTTAGTGTTTTGTGCTTAGGCTGTTGTTATTCTTATATTAGTCTGGCTGGGGGACTATAAACAGAGGGAGTAGACCAGTAGTCTGGCTGGGGGACTATAAACAGGGAGTAGACCAGCATTGGCTTGGTTCTGGGGACCCTTGTCAATTATTAGCCTCCTTGTAAAGACAGTGGTACAAGTGCTGAGTAATTCCTCCACTGTCTGGCTACCATCGTTCAAGGTGACGCCACCGTATGATGATGATGATTCTTATATTATATTATATATTAGCGACGTAAACATGGTGTTGTTTCAACAGCAACGGAAGCTACGCCTAGAATAATATCGAACTGGGTTGGTAAGTAACGTTTAGTGTGTTATGTATCCTTTTAGCTTTTTGGATAATTGCTAACACAAACAATAGTCGCTTCCACAATTAGGATCTCCGACATAGAAAGCATTTTCACACCTTTTGCTTTAGAGTTGATCCCCCCAAAAATGAATATGTGGTTAACTTGTACGTACATATTTTTTGAAACACACTGTATTATCCCGTACTTCTACAAATATTTGTTTACCCTGTCATAATCAGCATCTTTTCAGACTGAGAAATCTTACAACAAGTCATGCCATTCTGGTTGCAGAGATTCTCTGCCCAAAAATTCCGTTTCAGAGAGGACTTGAACCCACAAACCTCGAACCAAGAAGCAGAGAGGTGCATTGCATAGCTGTTCACTAGGATTGTGTTTTGCTCGTGTTATCTTATCTATTTTCCGGGTCTTTCAAATACAAGCTCTAATTGGAGTTTTAGCTAGTCATAAGAAATAATTCATAAAGTCTAAGGGTGGTATGCTGTATGCCGAGTCCTCACTGTAGGGATGCCTGGGTCATTTGTCCCTTCAGGTAATTTTGTTATGCAGAGACGTTTGTTTGAAGCGCCTGTGCGCATGCGCATTCAGATGTCTCTTGATAGAAGAGATTGAAATAACTGTCAAGGTCGAAGTTTTCTCTATAGCAAGCTCGGGACCACCCTACAGTGAACCCTATAGGGATAAAAAAAAAAAAAACGTCTCTGCATACCAGCCTAAGTAAGGTGGTCCAACCAAAACTAAAGTACCGATTAAAATTTAATCAACTATAATCAAATTTCCACCTCAAATTCAACATTTAACGACCAAGTAGAAGCTTAATAGGTCAATCAAAATTTAAAAGACCATTTAATTTGATAAGCAAATCGCCCTTTGTAGTAGCTATTGTATTTTAACATGCAACTCGGCTTAGTCCGATAGGAGGTTAGGTCAGAGATTAAGTTCTAGGTACAACAATTTCAAATATGTATTTTATTAGCTTGATAAGCAGAATATTGAAATGTAACATGTTAGGTGATAGTGGTGATTTTAATTGGTATCATGTTATCAGTAAAAATATGCAACTTGGAATATTTGAATGGTCAATGGCATTTTGAAATCACAAGTTCTTGTCAGATCGCTACAGGCAACGTTAAGTGAGTAGGTCTTGGTAGGTGATCCGATCACATAATTCTAACCTTCGAGATTGTGGCTGTTTGCGCCAAACCCAGGCTGGGTGAGGATAATGTGATTGATTGGATGAGCTCACATGTGAGAACCCTGCCACTTAAAAGAAAGCCAAAAAATAATGTGGTTTCCTGCAAATGGATTTTTCTTTTCTCTTTTGGTTTTTTTTCTTTGGATTTAACGTCACTTCTAACTGCATGGTCACATCACGAAAACTTCTGACTAAACTTGATGTTGAAAAACGCTAGGCAAAAAAAAAAACAGCTGGATGGTTAATCAAATGACTTACCTTTATATTTGGTAACATAGTCGTTTCCGAATATGTTCAGTGTCCTGTAGGGGTTGACTGAGACGCACACTTCTCCTATATACGTGTAGATTTGGCCATGGTTGAATCTGAAATTTGGAAGAGAAAAAAATAATTCTCTAACTATGTAAAATATATTTCAAAGGTAAAACATTTCTTCAAACTCACTACCGAGAGGAAGACTACCTCGGATGCTCGAGCTATTGCCCCTTTGGATGGCCTGTGATGTTTAGTATCAGGAACTGATGCGAAAAAAAAAATTGAATATTAATTTTCTTCTGTCATCACACTCATCACATGATGACGGTCATCAACGTCATCATCACAAGATAAATAATGTGGTAGTTAGATAATGACAAAAAATTATAGCACATCTTCTAGTGAAGGAGGAGAAGGAGAAGGAGGAAGAGAAGGAGGGGGGACGAGGAGAAGAAGGAGAAGGGGAGGAGGAGGACGGGTGAAGAAGGAGAAGGGGAGGAGAAGGAGAAGTAGGGAGGAGAGGAGGAGGAGCAGAGCAGGAGGAGGAGGAGGAGGAGGAGGAGAGGAGGAGGAGGAGCAGGAGCAGGAGGAGGAGGAGCAGGAGCAGGAGCAGGAGCAGGAGGAGAGGAGGAGGAGAGGAGGAGGAGGAGCAGGAGCAGGAGGAGGAGGAGGAGGAGGAGGCAGGAGCAGGAGCAGGAGGAGGAGGAGGAGGAGGAGGAGGAGGAGGAGCAGGAGCAGGAGCAGGAGGAGGAGGAGGAGGAGGAGGAGGAGGAGGAGCAGGAGCAGGAGGAGGAGGAGGAGCAGGAGCAGGAGCAGGAGGAGGAGGAGGAGGAGGAGCAGGAGCAGGAGGAGGAGGAGGAGGAGGAGGAGGAGGAGGAGGAGCAGGAGCAGGAGCAGGAGGAGGAGGAGGAGGAGAGGAGGAGGAGGAGCAGGAGCAGGAGGAGGAGGAGGAGCAGGAGCAGGAGCAGGAGCAGGAGGAGGAGGAGGAGGAGGAGGAGCAGGAGCAGGAGGAGGAAGAGGAGGAGGAGGAGGAGGAGCAGGAGCAGGAGGAGGAGGAGGAGGAGCAGGAGCAGGAGGAGGAAGAGGAGGAGGAGGAGGAGGAGCAGGAGCAGGAGCAGGAGGAGGAGGACGGGGTGAAGAAGGAGAAGGGGGAGTTAAAGGAGTTGAGATATATTGTGAGGGAGGATGGCGAGAAGGGGGGGATAGAGAGGGACTTGTCTGTTAATACAATGAATACAATTGCCCCTTCAAATGTAGAAGCTAATGAACTAATAATGTCATTCAATGCCACAGTGGACTTGGGTCCCAGTCGTGCGTCCCTTTCATAATAAAGGATGAACTGCATTCACAACATACTCTACCTAATAATAATATCGCCTTATTTATACTGCCCGATTAGGACTGATGAGTCCCCCTATTACAGGAGTAAGTGCGCAACCAATGAGTCCCCCTATTACAGCAGTAAATGCGCAACCAATGAGTCCCCCTCTATTACAGCAGTAAGTGCGCAACCAATGAGTCCCCCCCTATTACAGCAGTAAGTGCGCAACCAATGAGTCCCCCTATTACAGCAGTAAGTGCGCGACCAATGAGTCCCCCTATTACAGGAGTAAGTGCGCAACCAATGAGTCCCCCTATTACAGCAGTAAGTGCGCGACCAATGAGTCCCCCTATTACAGCAGTAAGTGCGCAACCAATGAGTCCCCCCCTATTACAGCAGTAAGTGCGCAACCAATGAGTCCCCCTATTACAGCAGTAAGTGCGCGACCACAATAGAGCCCTAGACACTAGTCTAGGGTAGCCCTGGTACTACGTAGAATATTATAACCATGTTATTAAAATGTAAGCGGCCTCAACGGAGTCCCGCAAATGGTCTATACCTAGGTGTAGGGACTAGGGTCTAGACCCAGTCCACCTACCACCTACCCTATAGCTGGTACGAATGGGGGTAAAGCCTCCGTCCTAAATTTACTCATAATGGGACGGGACCGGGGTTGAAACCTAATCTGAATCCAACCAAGTCCTCACAATTTGTGCACAGTTTAGACTAGGAGTAACATCGTCACGACCACTACATTCTCAGGGCAAGATCCAACTGCAAGCGTGCCTGTGTATGACCTTTTATTAATAAAGTTAAACGCTCTGTGTAAATCCAATTATCCACATATCTCTAATGTACATGTACATGTTCACATACATACATAAATATAGTGAATTGTACTCATTATCCATGCACAGTGCACACAGATCTATCTCGAGATTTTATTCCTAATATGGAAGTTATAGTAAGTTATATAGAGTTTAAGTATAGATAGATACGCATGAAGTAGATAAATAATTTACATAGCACTTGCTATTTGCAAATTCTCCACAGACCTATTTCTCGAAGGACTCGTAATCTAGAGGTCGCTGGTTCGAGTCCCAAGCATCGGTTAAGTTCGGGTTTGAGATATTGTGACATCACTCTTGAGTGACTCTTCTGATTAATACAGGGTTGTATCAAAAGGTCATGTACAAAAAGAAGCCACGTATAGTACAGCTCAAATAAAGGCCACTTTGCTTAATAAACCCCTATACGGAAATGGACCCTAAGGTTGCTAGGGCCACCACAAGACCCCCCCCCCCCCTCGCCTGATCGGGGAAAAGTGGCAAATGCTCACCAAAGAAGCATGATAACAATCGAAGACGTCATGCAAAAAATGAAGTCAATCGCAAAAAAATCAAATTTTAATAATTATTTTTCGATTTTTAAGTGCCAACTTGTGGTGACCCTAGCGACCTTTGGGTACATTTCCGTACAGGGTTTATTAAGCAAAGTGGCCTTTATTTGAGTTGACTATACGTAGTTCCTTTTGATACACCCTGTATATGAAGATGATAACTTTTCCGAGTCTTCAGCGTATACTGAATTATGTTTTTATGGTGACCCAGTATCTTCTATCACTCTCACAAGGAAGTGCTCATATTCACACATATAAATATTAATCCTGATGGTCATTCCGCAGTCACTAGGAAATGGACGTGAGAGAATAGCGTAGTCTGCATTGTTGATAAGAAACTACAGAGAGAACACAGGACTTGAATGCATATAATATACATTGGATTAAACAATAGACGAGCAGGATGGTAATCATTAAGTAGGAATTTAATTGCTGGTAATTTCAAGAGGCAAAATGAGAAAAGTAAGAAATTGTACTAAATGAACTAGATATCATTTCATATCAGAACAACACTTTTGAGCTAATTGGCTTACAAGAAGAAATTAAAGATTCAATGAAAGAAATAGAAAAATCCCCAACATTGAGAAAGCTAATATCTTCTGGATTCGTGTAATTTGCTGTGAGTATTAGCAATCTACCAAAGGCAGACAGCCGCTATCTATACTTATAAAAAAGAGTTTCACTCACTGACTGACTGACTCACTGATTCATCACTGTTTCTCCGAACTGGTAAGTCCTAGGAAGCTGAAATTTGGTAGGTAGCTTTATCTTATAGTCTACATGTGCAATAAGACGGGATTTTTCGAAATTCCCACTACAACACCTGCCATTGGCGAAAAAGGATTTTTTGCTTTCACGGCCATGCCTCGTTGTGTATATATTTTAATATATTACCAATTTGTTTCTCTCCGGCAGCAGAGAGTATTTCCGAAAGTGCCATCAACTACTATATCGATTTAATCAGTCAGAACAGAAAAGTAAAAATATTGTAAGCGTAAAAACCTTATAGTACTGCATGAAAAAAAGTTCAGCATAAAAAAAGTACTGCATAAAACAGAATAAAACTGAATACCGTATAAAAGCATTTCAAATTTGACAACAATAAAAAGGTCAAGCGTCCCCAGCTCGTCAAAAAAGTAAATTTGGCGAAAATTTCAGTTGGCGAAGTTCTAGTAGGTGTGATGGCTTGGCAAAGCAAGTACACCCCGCTAGTTGATACCTATATTAAAAGAACCTGCATCATCAACATCACAAGGAGCATTGGAATTATATCTATCGGATCAGTATAGTCTACATAAACTATGACAGATCCGAGTATCTCACCAAACAGCATAACTTACATCGAATATACCTGGAAAGAGGACATCAGGTACTACACAGGCCAAAGTACACTTGAAGTAAGACTGGTATCACTCTAGTGCTGGCTATGACATAATTTCTCTGAACCACTGCTAATATAATTAAGCCAGAGCTCTAGCCAGCATCTAAAATGCTACATGAGATTAGCCATGGATAGAATAAATGCACATTTTCTATAGTCCGTTGAGTACAAGTTGAAATTGTTTTGTTTATTAGAGTTTTAACGTCTCTTTCAACTACTAGAGTACATGGTCATATCACGACGGAGGTTTTACTCACCATTCGCTGGGCAAACAACGAAGGGTAGTTACTCAAATTAACCTCACCCAGACTGAGTGGGGCCAGGAACAGCCGGCAGAACGTGGGTTGCCATAATGACCATGGATGGATTCGAGACCTGAACTGTCACCAGTCAGTCTCACCACGTTTTGACATTTGCTGAACTTCAGAGGCGATGTTGTCAGATGCACACGTGTAAAAAAATCGGTCTATTAGCAACACAGAGAAAAGAGTAATGAAATGGTGAGCTAATAATAAATTAAAATATATTTACTAACTGACCATCCTTTCGATGTTTGCCAAAGGCACAGTACACAATTCAAGATATTCTAGAAATCTCTAGATTGATAGATAAAATGATAAGAGAAAATAGACTATAGAAAAGGTAGACACAAAAAATATATCTGTGGCTCATATAGTGTGTGTGCATTCTACTGATAATATATCTATAGTATATTATCATGTAGGTATGTATCTCAAATTCTCTATCTTTAGTTCTATGTAATACTTAGTTATGTATAGTATATCTATGGGCAGAACCAGTCAGATTTGCCTGATGGCAGTACGCTCGACCATGGAACTCATGACTCATCGCTTGGGCATAAACCAGGACTGAGATGTTGAGAATCTTAGATCTTCTTGTGACTCTAAAGTTGAAGTTTTTGAATAATTTTTGACTCATTGGCTCATCGCTTGGCATTGATAAAACACAAAAGATATATCTGATTTTAACATATTTCCATAGTTTAACATCTGTTCTCTCTCCCTCCCTGCTCAAGTGCTCATATTGAGTACCCACCAGCAGCGTCTATGGCACGCTGAATACACCAGTTCTCGTCAGATCACTGAAGTTCAGCAACGTCCAGCGAGGTTAGAACTTGGTGGGTGGCAATCTCAAGCTCAAAGATCCTCGTGATGCTGCCTATTCCGGATGGATGAGGGTAATGTGGGTTGCTGGTTTCCACAGCGAATTAAGGGTGACTTTTTCTAAACAAAATGATTACTTGTGTATCATTTTGTTTACTATAATATTTTTGCCCTAGATTTTCAACCTTTTCTCGGATAGAATGCTAGATCGAGAACCACTGACCTCCAGGTTACAAGTTTGCCGCCGCCTATTCGATCAAGATACTGATGTCGGTATAAGTTGTTGGAAACTAATTTGATAAAGAACATTACGAAATCATTGTTGTTCCTTATCGATATTATTTCTGGTCTGATTCGGATGGTTTTGAAAATAGCAACCGGTTAATCAGTTGTGTGTTTGCCAATCCACCTGCCATGTATTGTAAACTTTAGAGTTTGCACAATTGCACATGCATCGTTGGCAGAAACGAGTTTTTTTTTTTGTAACCGACTAATGCTTGGTTTGACCTCCGTCGGTTTTAGTATGGCGAAAAAAAAGAGAAATTTGTTTGTGCTGTGGCAGACAATCCAAAATAACTTGACGATTTTTTTGTGTTTTTTAATGTTATTGATCTAATTTGTAACCGAAAATGTTAGCAGCCTGCCTCGATGGCACGTTGAATACATAAGTTCTCGTTCTGTCACTGAAGTTAAGCAACGTCCAGCGAGGTCAGGAGTTGATAGATAACCGCTCAAATTTGAAATCTCGCCCGGCCTAACCCAAGTGGTTATTTGTGAGTTTTCAGCAAATGGAGGGTAAAACCCCCGTCGTTAATGACTATGTAGTTGAAAGATCCTTAAACACAAATTGAAAAAAGGTTTAGTTAAGAAAAAATTGAGTATCTAATGATCATGATGTAGTATCAGGGGGTCATGGCCTCATGAAGAACATTTTAAACGCTCCAACTAGCTTCTACATACAAGAAACCCTAATGTGTTAAATAATTTTGGCCAAACCCCTGAGAGGTCAATTTGGGTAGGTGATTGGTACAAGAAAAAACCCTTATTAAATGTATATGGTACATACATATTTTAATAATTAGGTATGTATGTACATATATGTACCAATAATTTACCATTGAACCACCCTTGATTAAAGCACATTTGTAAAGTATGAATGGCCATAAAACACATTTCTGCAGAATTGAAACAAGAATGTCATATCATTTCTTTTCATCCTACATTGAAATTGGAAATTTCTCTTTCCAGTAACGGCTATGTACTGTGTGTGTAGTTACTGTGTACCTAGTAATGAATAGAAAAACTTTTTGTTTTCTTTATCCATGCCAACAGTTATAGTAAAAACTGTAAAAAATTAAAATTTAAGTTTTTCAATCTCGCTATCTTTGAGTAGATAAACACTTATTTTCAATATTTCTTGATCGTGAGTAGTAAATATTTGGCAAACTTATCATTTCATGAACTTAATATCAAAGGATTTATCACATCCATTGTTTACAATGGCTTATCGTTTCAATAGAAGCCTCATAAATTCAATCTACCTACAGGTGAATTTAAAAAAGTGGTGATACTAAATAAGATTACTTACATGAGTCAGTTAATGTTATCATTTAGTAACTATACTCTATACTAGAGGGGATTACAAAGAAAAAATAATTCAGATCTCTTTCATTTATTGCAGATCTCTTATTTTCAAGACTCATCAAAATCAATTGGTACCCTATTAGCTAAATCCTTTAACTCATATTAATTTCTATTACCTGTTAGGTAGGTATAGGGTATTGATTTCTGCCAGGTTTTTTTTTATACTTTTTACTTGAATAACAGCGTTATTAATGCTGTTAGTAATGCTGTCCAGGTATGTTCTGATATTCATGTACATCTAGTACAACTTCTCACTTTTCTGTTTACACTGATTAAAACAGAGAGGTTAGTTGATGGCGTGAATATTCAGAACTATTACTTGCTGATGAGAGCAAATAAGCTCGAAACAGCTGTCCAGGTATGTTCTGATATTCATGTACATCTAGTACAATTTCTCACTTTTCTGTTTACACACTGATTACACTGTTATGTATGTAGGTATACAGGTATTAAATGTATTTAAAATATATAATATCTAACAGTAAAGTTATTAGGTACCTATTATTTAATAACTTGTAGTGACCGTGGCCAAGTGGGTAGTGCACTAGGCTTACATGCACGGTAACCTGGGTTCGATACCCAGCAGAAAAGGATTTTTTCTGCTCTGTACTGGGATGTCTGGGGTTCAGTTATACCTGGTGAGGAAAAATGAGTAGCTCCTTTAATGTGACCAGCAACCAGTAGAGGAATTGTAGACATAAATAAGATTTTAGGATATTAAAGACACAACCTATAATTTTGTACTACCCACTAAATTTATGATATAATAAGTATATTAACAAAGAAACACATTGATTTATTTAAGAAAGAAAATTATTATAGTCATGCATAATGTCAACCCTGTATTTCTGATCATATAAATAGCAATTTTATATTTTTACTTTACATTATTTCATGGACAAGACAGGTTGGCAACAGAGTGCAAGAATGCTCAGTGCTAGAATCTACTCTACTTACAGAGTGCAAGAATCTACTCTACTTACAGAACCTTCACTAGATCAACACAAGTTAATGCTTGAACTCACTGAGAAAGATTATTTATATGTATAGGACAATGTTAATGGTGAGTATAAAGATAACAAGAGTCAATGTTTATACCTAGATAGTAAGGTGTTAAAAAATCTGTATAGCTAGAAAGTTTATACAAACTTCACACCCTTTTATAATAATTAATTCTCACCTCTCAGACTTATAGGGTAAATATGTATAAGGATTTATATTAGTTGGAGGGTACAGTAGATAATTAGCTGAAACTATTAAAGTCAATAACATATATTGAAGAAAATAATGTGTGAGAGCAAAATAATACCTATTTAACTAATTTATAAATAAAAAAAAATACAATGGTAGGTGGGTAAGGTGAGTACTTAGAACATTTATGTGACATTAACAGACTGAGTTTAATAGTTTACCTATAAGGATTTTTTTCCCTATTTCAGCCATTGTGCAGTGGCTGAAAACAATAATTTCAAATTCAACTCCATCAGGATTTGAAACTGTGTCACCTGTGCTCACTACTCAATCTCAGTATGCTACCCCTTGTCCAGGGTGACAAGTCACATCCAAATATAAATGTCTTGTCTTCTTCTGTATTCTGTGTATTACTCATATTGAGTGATACAATCTATGTACTAGCCATGAATAAATTTATACCTAGTAAATAATTGATATTAGGAAACATCTTGCAAATTTGATCCACAATGCAAGAGTTTTAAGACTGAAGAGTTTAGGTAGGTAATTGTAAAACTAGAATTCATTAAGTTTATACTGATGTTAGAAGCTAAGACTGATCTCATTAGCCAGATTGATAAGACAATAGACTTGTATCCTGGAGGTTAGAGTTCTGAGCATTTAGAATATTTATATAGTGATTATAACACATTAAATAACCCTGCCCTTTAGTTAGGACATATGCATTTATCTATTTCTTTTCATTTTATTGTTTCCATTTTTTTGTAATAATTATTTGTATAAATGTCTTTGTATCCAATAAAGCATTTTATTAAAATAATAATAAAACATAGGTAAGTGATTAACAAAAACTGTTGTCATTAACATTCTTGTAAATAACACAAAATAATAATCTAATGAGAACTCAAAATGATGAACAAATCTAAGTCTTGAAGTAATGAATAATTTTCTTTCTAAGATCACTAGCTCACAGAAAGATTAGTTTTTTAGTTGTTAGAAATCCCAACCTCCAAGAATTAGCAGCTCTGACAAACAGAGATGTACAGGAGATGTCATGTTCAACACATCCAATGCCAAGGATATTGTGATGAATTCACTCATGGGCCCACACAACAGTCCAATATAAGGTGTGTGAATCCAATCCTGAAGATAAACAGTGTATTTCATACACTGTTTAACACAACAAAGTGGTAACTGTTCTCACAGACATAGCTATTCAACTTTTATGTTAAAATCATTATGTATAGTTTGGCTAGGGGACTATAAAAAGGGAGTAGACCAGCATTGGCCTGGTTCTGGGGGCCCTTGTCAATTATTAGCCTTCTTGTAAAGACAGTGGTAGAAGTGCTGAGTCATTCCTCCACTGTCTGGCTACCATCGTACACGATGACGCCACCCCTATGATAGTGTAATGTGAAGCCTGACAGACAGAATAAATACACTACTGTAAGGCATGTGTGTGTCTTAAGGGGTCTGAAGGGAAAGTTTATGGCTGGGTCACAATGCAGCTGCGGGATCCCTTCTCATGTATGTTAGTATATGGCAACAAGGATTTAGCAGCAGCATCTCAACCTTGCTATTAGTGTAATAAGCATAATATGTTAAGAACAGTTTGAACAGTACTTGATTATTGTATTTACTTCCAAGTACAACTTACCCAACCCTGGATGAGGTGTTTAGTACCTATTAAAAAGATTTTTTCTCGTCTTTCTTAAGTTTCTTTAACCAAACAACTTACCTCAGTTTAAGGTTGTCCATAAACTTATCAATGGTGATTTCATCCAGGAGAACAAAGTCCCGGATACCAATGTTTTCATCAGGAATCATGGTTGTGTTTTTGAGTCCTTCACTGTCCAGAACTTGTCAAGCACTTTGGGTACATTTAAAAATTAAACTAGGATCTAAAAAAACATTTTGTGAGATTGATTCTGGTTTTCCTTTAAGTTAAAATATAACATGAAAATGACCTGTGATTGCTATATGATATAAAGAAAAGTACCTACTACTTAATAGTTAAAATAATTTAGCACTGTCTACAGACAGAGATACTGTAATCACTTGATTTTGATTTCTTCTAAAATAACACCGGGAATGTATTCCTCAAGATTTAACGACCCAACCCGTGTTTCACTCAACTTAAGAACTGATTTAAAACTGAATAACTGATGAGCAAAATATAATTTGGTATTAATTTTCGTGAATTACTGAATATTTGAAAAATAAAATACACGATACACACGGTTAAATTAAATAAAAAATCATCAACGAACTACACTCTTCGCACATCTCAACAGCATTACTTTTTCACTGATTGTAGATTGATTTCACTGCTATCTGCTATCGTTCTATCCCCTGCTATCTCATAATCTCATTCTTTTGAAATCATGAATCACAAAATTTCCTGAATTCTGATGCCATAGGTGTGTGTTACAGTGTTGTCGATGTCAACTAGATAAGACGTTCGATTGAATTTCCGTATTTTCCGTACGGTTCCATGCACATTGCACAAATAAATAAAACAGTGTTTTTGAAACTGTTGGTAGCGACCAGGGGGGGGGGGGCGGTCCTGAGGAATTTTCACGGGGTCTTGAACTTTTTCAGTAGTAAAGAAAGAAAGAGTAAGACAAACAAATCGACAGGATGGCATGCTGGAAGGAAAAAAAATAGATTTTGATATTGCGCATGCTCAACTCGCGAGAACAAGCTGGATTTTTCCCTCTCGTCCCATACACTACCTAGTAAATAGGTAATATTATATTAGCACTTAGTTCTCCACAAGTATGTAAGTAATTAGATTTTTTATTTACAAAATATATAGATACCTAGAGTTAAAAAAAAGGAATAAAACGATGGATTGGTAAACCCACTACGGTTCGTAACGCTGTTGCCAAGTTAGCATATTCACTGTGTTGACTTGTTGAGCCTCTATAGTTGTCAATAGGCTTTTAAGTTGTACAAAACAAGGTAACGGGGGTATTTTTACCCGAGAAATCGATTAACCATGGTTTCTAAAGTTCTAGATTATAGAACTTAACAGACCTTACAGATTCAACAATCGTTTTTCGTCGGAAAATTCAAGAGTGCTATTTTCAAAGTAATGGGACTTCTTGCTTGAATAGTGGTTCTTGTGATGGTTTTCTTTCGAAGTGAAAAAAATTCATTATCTATGTAAGTACCTAAGTATATTTTTTTTCTTAAAAAGTAAGCAATAAATAACTTCAAAGCCAGCGTCGGTCGTTGGCACGTTGAATACAACATCCCAGTTCTCATTCAGTTGCTGAAGATAAGTAACGACCAGCGAGGCTAGGACTTGGATTGGTGACCATGCAAATTCAAACCATCATGATGCCTAGCTATTCTCGGCCCCACTCAGGTTGAGTGACGTTAATTTGAGTAGCTGTTTTGTGAGTTTCGAGCGAATGCAGTTGAAAGCGACGTTAAACCCAAATTGAAAAACGTCACTCCTTTGGCGGATTTTGAATACAGTTGCACGAGTAAGTCCAATAACTTTCAAATCAAGCCCAAATTAATTCCAAAATAGTGCTGTTCCTCGTATGTTGTACCACTCAAATAACTTTTGAAGATCAAAGAAATGTTTTGTGTTGAATTTTGTAATTTGATCACATGACGCTAAATCTACTTGAGCAGTCGAGTCTTGACCCAGCCATTAATGATTTTGGAAGCCCGAGAGTCCCGAGACTCCTTCGTATTTATTTGAAATCATCATCAGTTAAACATTATTTATTTTAAAATGTTTTTTTTTCCCAATTTTATAGATGTTTATTATACAACAAAGTTTTATAACATTAAAATATTTTAATATTTATTTAAGATGTAAAATTTGTAGGAGTAAATACCTAAGTGTCTCATTCTGATTCAATCGTAGACGTTACGTTCAATGTGCAGGTAAGTGAGTCAGCGTTGTCGTTAATCGCTCCCAGACGGCGTTCTTACGAGAACTGCTGTCTTCAACGATCAACATAATCATCTCGTACGGATTTATTCTGTATTCTAACGGTTTCTTTTCGCAATTTTTATTTTGGCAACACTGTCGCATTCTCAAAATATAAACAGTAAACGTATACGTTTAAAACGCCTTCAATTTTAAATAATTATTTACAAAGAGAATTGCCTATAATTTTTTTGTAGGCGCTTTTTACGAATTAATGTGAATATTCATTAAGAACCGTTATTTTAAAATATACTCCATCGGTAGGTACACTGGTACATTACTACAGTAGTTATCTGATACGACGTGCTAGGTAGGTACTCGTTCTATACTTCTATGAACTGTTATGTAGACCTCAATATTCCATTTTCTAATTAATTTTTTTATACAATCAATACCATACTCGATTTCATTTAAACGCTGGTTTTAAAAATAATAATATTAAGACTAGTGTTTTTCTTTTCCTTGACAACCTCGGGGTGTAATTATCATGGTCCAGAGATCATGAGTTCAAATTCCAGGTTGGGTAGAAATTTCCAACTAAATATCGGTTTCCCCCCAGGTTATAACAAATCAGGTCAGTTGGCATTTCCAACCCAAACTAAGCTGGATAAGAATTATGTGATTTCCGGGTGTGTTTTCAGGGAATGGAGAGCAAAAACTTCGTGATTACCTATCTCATATCAGGTAATTAA
Source organism: Bactericera cockerelli (assembly GCA_024516035.1). NCBI lineage: Eukaryota > Metazoa > Arthropoda > Insecta > Hemiptera > Triozidae > Bactericera > Bactericera cockerelli. Next base: position 54,074,164 of record CM044955.1, read on the forward strand.
TTATATATCTCCCTTGCCTTTATCCCATATTAGCTTATGTCGCTTTTGGGGTCGGCATTGTTCAACCTCATGGTTGAGGTTGGTAGGGTGGAGCACGTTTTTTTATGGCTGGATGCCCTTCCTAACGCCAATGATTCTATTTGGTTTTAAAGTCCTGATCTGGACGCGGGTGTTACCCTCCATTCGCTGGGAATCGTACCAGCTACCCACATTAACCTCACCCAGCCTGGGTAGGGCCGAAAATGCCAACCTCACGTGTTCGGAGGGAACAGAATTTTCTTCGAAAAGTCTGCTCCAACAGGGGATCGAACTCGAGATCTCTGGACTACGAGCAGTAGTCACAACCATTACGCCACGGAGGCTGTCTCATATCAGGTAATTAAAACCTAAATTTAATTGAATCGTTGGACATGAAAGGATTCCGGATCTGGGTATATCTTCCACCACTAGAAGAGAGGTGTCTGTGCTTATTTCACGAACACGAAAAAAAATTTATACACCTAGCATTTTGTAGCCGATGTGGTAACGGCTCTAAACTTGTAATGTAAACAATCAAGCGCGGGGATCCGTGATCTGTGGATCGGATCCCACCCAATGCTTTTCACCCTCATAAATTGTGTGTGTGACCACATGTTTTTTTTGTGACTCTGAGGGTTAGGTGGTAGAAAATGGAATGAGCAATAACTGCCTGGTTAACTTCCCCCAAAGAGCAGGTATTATTATTATTATAATTGTTACTACTATTATGATAAATGTTATTACCTGCTAATGAGAGCAAATAAGCTCGAAAACAGCTGTCCCGTACATCTAATACAAACTTCTCACTTTTCTGTTTATACTGATATGTATAAAGTTAGGCGACAAACTTTTGGTTTCCACCCTCGTAGGGTGCCATAAATTCTTAGCCCCGGTGAAGCAACTTCAATCTTTATTACCCTGACGTTCTTGAAAAACTTAAAGCACCTGCCTAAATATTTGTTTTAGGTCGGAAATGGCGCTATATTAGCTATGTACCCTTGAGTCCGCTATATTATACTTCGACATGCAATACCCCAATATTCTCGCCCCATCACTGGAGTTTTTACCCAAGCCTGTTTTGTGTAGGAGAGGAATGTCCGTTGTGATTAAAACAAAAGAGTTCTTTTTTTTTCTTTTTCTTGGCATTGGTAGACGAGGCCATTCCATACAGCCAAGAGAGCTCTTTATTTTCTAAAATATACTCGTAGATACCTACCGTATTTATGAACGACAGCAGCGTGAGCATCTACTTATTGGTAATCTCTCTTAAAAGAACATCTAAATTTTTTCTGTCTTTTCTATACGATCACTAAGACTGAACAAACAGGCTTTTGATCTGGTATGGTTTCAAGTAAATATTGAAGACCATGTGAATTTCTCGTGTCATTAGATACTGTCGAAACGTTTTTTTTATGAGTGTTTCACAGCCTTTTTTATTTTCGTAGCATGAAAAGCAGTTACTGTAGATCCTTGCGTCTGTGTTGTAGCTTCTCAATCCTGTAGTATGCCTACCCTCTGATGGGTGAGAAGTGACACAGCCCATGTAGGTGCTGGGTCAACACGAGCGCGCTGGAAGGGGGGGATACAAACAACTTTAACCAAAATTTGAATAGAATTTTTTGTCGGCTCTGGGAATTCAACGAGGGACCTTCCGCATGGCAAGCTAACACTGAGATGATACTTTCATTAATTGAACAAAGGCTTCGCGCAAGTGTCCATCTCCGATAAGATGTAATAAGAATCGAAAACCAAAAAAAAACGGACAAATAAGTGTTGATATAGTAGACATTAAAAAAAGTCCCCTGTTTCTTTCTTTTTGCAAAGTTACTTAGGAAAAAACGCATGCATACTTCCCATTTACCCCTCATTATGATAAGCTCACCGCTGGGGTTAGTTTAATGTCTCTGCACTGTAAATGTGTTATTTACTTTAGCAGATAGCATCGCTAATGTGCATGTAAATGGACGCTATCTTAACAAAGCTACGACCTACATTAAAAGCTTACACATAGATAAGATAGGTTATGAGCGTTTATAAACGTCCTTTATAGTTACTATAGATGTAAGTAAGTATGAATTCTATTCTAACACTATGATAATGGAACTTTTAGGTGGATGTAATTTTAACCACTATGGGAGTTTAATGATTTTTAATAATAAAAAAATCTACCACCTGGCCTCCAGAGTATTTGATCATTCATCACTTGACGTGTGGTCACATACTCAAATAAATCAATAAAAATTCATACATTGGTTGAAATCTGAACCAAATGATTCCAAACCAGTAAAGGCAAGGTCAACGCTTGAAGCATTTTCTGCCACCTGAAATTAATACATCGAAACTGGGGATATACGAGAATTCATTCTATTTTTCACTCTAATGTCGAGGTTTCTCTTATCAAGACGTAATTTTTACTTAGACAGAAGTGAATTTGACCTGGAAATTCTCTTATATCCAGCTTCGATTGTATAGTATGTTACACTGGCTATTCATAATTTTGTATTTAGGTTATTTCCTATCTACACGTCAACCATCTGTTGGATCCTCCGGTAATCTGAGAAGCTTTCAAATTACCTGCTCTGTGTCGTGAATCGTGATGCGGTTCCAAATATGAGGGGTTGAGTTTTGTATATATTTTTTTTTATGTATATAATAATATAATATGTATATAGAAATTATGCATATATTTTTTTCAAAGTTTACAAGCACCTGTCGTCTGTGCTATGTTACTATTTTTAAAACTCTTTTGCACACCACTTTTTCCACACACCACAGACAACACACACAGCAAAAGTACATTGCAACATTGCTGATTGGATTAATAATAATACCAACTCTTTTAGTGAAAGAAGTTTAGGCGAGGTTAATGCTCAAGAGCATTTTATACCACCTAACCCTCAGACTCACCTCAGAGTCTTAGGCTGGTATGCAGAGGCATTTTTCTAATCCTATAGGGTTCACTGTAGGGTGGTTCCGAGCTTGCTATATAGGGAATACTTCGAACTTCTGAATGCGCATGCGCACAGGCGCTTTAAACAAACGTCTCTGCACAACAAATTCCTTAAGGGACAAAAGACCCAGGCATCCCTACAGTGAGGACTCTGTATACCACCTTATTATGTGGTCACAAAATAAAATGAGGGGAAAATTGAGTGGGACCCGTCCACGGATTCACGATGTCCTGGCTTTTTCCCTGTAAGTCTAGCGCCCTAACGACCTCGACCACCAACGCTTTAGTGGTCGGGTGGTTTAGGCGCTGGTGTGAGAAGCAATTTAACATGGGACTCGGCGCTTAGAACAATTTTTTTTTACCATGCCTGGATCCGGCTAACATGGTGTTTTCTATGGAAAACCAATTTGGTGACAAATTTATGTATTTATTTTTGGAACCAACTGACCCCTACGGCAAATGTACTCTCTCAGCGAGATTCAAATTCCGAAAATCTTGCAACCTGCTGGGATTTGAACCCAGGACCTAACCAGATGAGAGACAGTAAAAACGTGTATTTTTGTCATTTATGGGTGTTTGAATTAAAATAATATAGAATGCACCTTACCTGGTAAAAATACTGTGATGACATCGTTTTTTTCTTCTCAAAGTACGACAGCCTCAGCTGCACTGTTTGACATATTTTACTTCCGAGTGTATGTCCGTAGATATCGGAAGTACTAAGTTCCTTTTCGTTGAAAAACGAAAGAACATTAGCAAGGAAGTGATGTGTCTATAATTGGCATTGTATTTAGGTATGTTGAGATGTTTCTGTGATACTCAGAAAAGATTTTGATGCGATAAGACAAAATGCCATTTCATTTTTTGATACCAAAATAAAAAATGAAAATACTACCTACAAAAATTAACAAAGTTCAAGTAAAAAAAAAACATAAACTTGAATATAAGAATCTTGTAGAGGCTACTAGGTTAATTGAGATTTCCATTGTAATGTAATGTATTGTAATTTATTTATTTGTACAAAATATCTTCCGATGTGGTACAAAGTCATACATAATATAAAATAGAAAATATAAAATGCAATTTAAAATTAATAATAAAAAATATTTTTTTTCTTTTTCATGAAGTCATATGAACATAAAAAAGATACCTCACTGCCCCCTTCATTATTATCATAGTTTAGTCTATTATTGAGTAGAATAATAATACTAATAAGTGAATTATGAATTTCATTGCGAGTAAATTACCACGTGAGTTTACCCGCATGGGGAATCGAACCTCTGACCTTTAAATACAAACTCCCTGAGGAATAGATAGTGAAGGGGGGTTTCAAAATGTTACACCAGAAGTGGGGAGTAAATTAGTCATCTTGTATTTTTGTTCCCCACTCAAAACCCCCATGACGAACTTGTATTCGAAAAATAAAAAGGACGCCGACTTTAATTTAAGGTGCACTGGTAGTCAAGTGGTTAACGCGCTAGTCTGGTAATCCAGGTAGCGTAGGGATCCGTTGGTTCGAATGCCACCCAGTGCACAAATTTTTTCTCATTAATTTGAGTTTGTGACCATATAATATCTAATAAGACTCAGAGGGTTAGGTGGTAGAAAATGCTTTGAGCATCAACCTCGCCTGGTGGTTACCTTCCACTAAAGAGAATTATTATTATTAATTTAACTTTATGACTTTAACGGCAGGATTTTTACACTGTGAGCTCTTCCACCCAACCGATATCACACGACTTGCCTTTTCTTTTTCCTTAAAGCCAGTTGAACATCTAGCTCATTTGATCCTCGAGAGGTTTCATCCTCCATTTGTACCAGAAAACTTACAAATCTGCTGTCCACATGAACCTCTTCAGAAGTTGAAAAAATAAAGAAGATAAATTATATTACAATATTGATATTACATTTTCGTGACGTCACAGTTACTCAAACTGACACTACTATTTTTTTTTCGAAATTGGGACTCTTCAGAAGTATGCTACAATGAGCATTAACAAACAAGCGCCTCAATTTTGGGTGGAAGAGATTGCCTCAGGCTATTGCCGTTTAGGTAGGAAATTAACTTCATTCTGTTTATTGTTCTTGTTTCTTTGCTCAATCTATTTATTTTTTCTTTATAATTTCATTGTATTTTACTGTATATATTTTTGTCTTACCTAATGAAGCATGCTATAATAATAATAATCACTCGGCTACCAATATCCATTTTGGAATAATAGTAATTAAACTCTTCAAAGGACTATTGAATTCTCCAAAGTATGACTCATGAGTGAGAAAGCTGCTTGTAAACCACACGCACACAAGTCTTCAGACCAAAGTTCAATCAAACCTATCTCAATAACTAAAGTTGTTTGAGTCGTCGCGTCGCGGTGTCTACAAAGGAAGAGTCAGAGGGTTCCCCAAGTGATGAGTCATGAAAGGTGAGTCAATTCATTTGATGAGTCAGACCTGCCTAGTCAAGTTGACAAGTTTAATTAAAATGGACGGAGACACTTTCGTCGATAAAACGCTTTTATCTTCCACACTTCTTGTTCGTTAGTCTACATATATTACTATATCCTTGTGTTGCTAGCTGAAGCTGGCCCAACCCAGGTTGAGTGAGGATAATTTGGAATGTGGATGGCTGGTTGGTAAGTTTCCAGCGAATGGAGGGTAAAACCCCCGCGTCTCGATATGCCCTTAGCATTTGCAAGGGACGTTAAACCCCCCCCCCCCCCCAAAAAAAAAAAATACATTTTACTATCTACTCTCTATCTGTTAGCCCGAAATTCGCAAAGGGACTACATTAAAAAAAAAAAAAAAACTAAGGCATACCTGTGGCCTCCGTGGCGTAACGGTTGTGACTACCGCCCGTAGTCCAGAGATCCTGAGTTTGATTATGTTTCCTCCGCACACGTGAGGCTAGCATTTCCGTCCCTACCCAGGCTGAGTGAGGTAATTGTGGATAGCTGGTACGATTCCTAGCGAATGGAGAGTCTCAAATCAAGACGTTAAAACCAAATTGATCCAACTGGTCACAATAGATCTGGTAGAGGTCGGTGTGATAATTGGGGCTTTTCTTGTGGAACTTGAACCAGCTTATAAAACTAAAGGCATAGCTGCACCTCTGGACCATGCCTTTTTATACTTCTTATAATTTTCTCAATTAGCGTTATCATTTGTTGGGGGGCGGCAGGCGGCGAGGGAAAGTCTTATAAAACTATTTATTTCATGTAAATAAAACAAAAAGCAGAGCGGATGAGAAGGCGAAAACATTTCTACTCTATTGCGACAGGAAGACTAATTTTCATTTTTCCAAGTCCATATTAGCCGCACAATGCAGTACCAGAGGTGTTGCTTGTACAAATCTACAGCAACATATTTTTTTATATAAATTATTTACCTCAGTATTTTTTGTAAAATATGAGCTCCAGTTTACCTACTGAACTACACGGCAGCTGAAAGCACTGCAAAGGCGGTGTTTAATATTCGTCCGAATTGATTTATCTTGTTTTTAACTCGGCATATATGAAAGAATACTGGTTTGAACTGCATGATAGTGCCCCTTTTTCTAGAAATACCTAATGTCGCGAGTATGCAGTAACGCAGTCATGAAGCGAAATTTCTACTCGTAAATAAAATTATATTATTATTAGACAAAGGTTTATACCACCGGTGGACTAGGACTAAAGAATACCTTTATTCCAGCAGATTAGGACCGAATTATAAAACAGGATTATACTTAAGAGAAGACACTGAAGACAGAATGTCCTTCCATTTGGGCTAGTGCTGTAATTGGTTGAAACTCCGACTTGAGAAAGGGTCTGGCTTATCTTACATTTAATCCTGTTTTATAATTTGGCCCTTAGAGCCAAGTTATAAAATGAGATTACCACAAAGATAGGGGCGCACCGTCACTCAAGTCAGTTACTACAACACGAGCCCCCAGAAGTTAGCAGCGGACGGCTGGAGGTCGGTGGTTCGAGTCCCAAGCTTGGTTAATTGACATTATTTTCATCACTTACTTATAATAAGATAAAGAGCTAGTTATTTGTGTTAATATGTCACAATTGCATCGACATTAGGAGAACTAATGCTAACGCATTATATCTCCAACCAACCGTATATTCCGATATCTATCTCGTAATGCCGCCACTGGTCGTTGCCCAATCTACAACCACCCCAATGGTCCCGACAATTAAAGTACAGAGCCTAAAAAATTCCCCGCCGGGGTTGGAACCTGGGTCACCTGGAGTGCAAGCCGAGCATGCTACCGCTAGGCCAAGTGACTACTACATCACTTACTTCTGATAGTTATGATAGACACAGGTATGATAAATTATGATAATCTTCGTAATACCATGCGGCTTGTGTACCCTAAACAACCTGGATTGCACGTTCATTATTTTTACTTTCCTTATCCTATAAAAAGGAAAGAGTATAGTTCGTTGAAAATTTGACCTACCCAGTTTTTCACATTCCTGGACGAATCATAGCCTCAGGATACTAAAAAAGTAGTTTTCAGCCATTGGTCCGTGCGTCTGTCTGTCTGTTTTTTTTTATATAATATTTATTTAGAGAGGTCTGTAACAGCTACAACCACTCGAAAATTGCCCCATGTTCGTTTTTAAAAAATGCAAAGAAAAACCCCCCGAGAATCGAACCCAGCTCTACCGTGGCTTGGCGTATGAAAGCAAAACTTCTTTCGAATCCTCTGAGATGTCCTGATGATTATCATATGACAGCTTGGTGAGCTCGGCTATAAAAAGTAGAGATGTCGTCTTTCAGTGCTTTTAAAACTTGAAGGTGATGTTCTGCGTTAGAAACTGCTCTACAGGATGGTCTAGCTAGAATAATAATAATTACACTCTTCAGTGGAAGGTAACCACCAGGCGAGGTTAATGCTTAAAGCATTTTCTACCACCTAACCCTCAGAATCTTATTATGAGGTCACAAACTCAATTTAATGAGGAAAAATTCATGCACTGGGTGGAATTTGAACCAACGGATCCCTAAGCTACCAACGGATCCCTAGGGCGTTAACCACTTGACTACCATGAATTTTACCACTGGATTACCGACGCAGCATGAATTTTCGGCATACTCACGAAATATTCTGAAATCAAGATTTCATTATGGATGCGACAACCGAGCATGCATTGGTGGTGGAGTGGTTAAAGCGGTAGTCTGGTAATGGACCACACAATAAATGCTCAAAACAACTGCTGGATTGGGCTGAATTTTTAGTCCTACTCTTGTGCTTTTTCCGTTGGTGTTTTTTTTACGAATAGATAACTTGTCCACAAAATTCTCGCCATCTTGGAAATGAAGCGTTTCCGACGAAATTACTATACAATGTTTTTGATTGCGACGAGTTTTGGCGACGTAATTTAGGAACACTCTGTATATTCGAGATCACTTTCAGAGTGAGATATGTCAACTCGGGTTTTATTAACCACGAATGAAGTGTTATGAGAAAATGTCTTCATATGAAAAGGGTTTATTGCTTTTCTTACCAAGCTCGCTAGCAAAGGAGCGGTCGTCAAGCGTTGCTCAAAAATTCAAAAAGAATATACAGACCATAATATGTAGTTGTGTATTGTGGTAACCGTGGGAAAGTGGGTAGAGCACCGACTTTCACACAGGTCACCCGGGTTCGATATCCAGGGGGGAAGAAATTCTTGTACCCCGTATAGGTTCTTTAAGCCAGCCTCCGTGGCGGAATGGTTGTGACTACTGCCCGTAGTCCAGAGATCCCGAGTTCGATCCCCGGTTGGAGCAGACTTTTCGAAGAAAATTTCCCGCCAAACATGTGAGGCTGGCATTTCCGGCTTTACCCAGGCTGGGTGAGGTTGATGTGGGTAGCTGGTAGGATTCCCAGCGAATGGAGGGTAAAACCCCCGTCCTGACTATCTATCTCAATCAGGACGTTAAAACCAAATAGAATCAACTGGTCACAATACATCTAATTAGGTCGCAGTGTTAATTGTTAGGGTTTCACTGAAAACCCTGCAACCAGATCAGATAATAAAATCCCCCAAAAAACACTTCGTGTAAAAATAGTCGTCAAGTGTTGGAATGATTAAAAAGAACTGATATCAAAAACGTCAATTTTCTATGTTTGAAGGAAATATTTTTCACGTAATAAGTCTCTTGATAATTCAACCAAAATAATAGCCTCACAACAACAGCAAACTTCGATTTGGTATTTTGAGAATTTAACCAAAAAATAGCCACACAACAAAACAATGCTCTTGTAAGAACAATCTTGCATAATTACATAACCACGTCCTTGACTACTGCACACTGTTTTGTTAGCAACGTACTTCACATAAATTTCAGAACAAAACAGTGTGCACTTGTGCAGTCAAGGACGTGGTTCTGTAATTATGCAAGATTGTTCTTACAAGAGCATTGTTTTGTTGTGTGGCTATTTTTTGGTTAAATTCTCAAAATACCAAATCGAAGTTTGCTGTTGTTGTGAGGCTATTATTTTGGTTGAATTATCAAGAGACTTATTACGTGAAAAATATTTCCTTCAAACATAGAAAATTGACGTTTTTGATATCAGTTCTTTTTAATCATTCCAACACTTGACGACTATTTTTACACGAAGTGTTTTTTGGGGGATATCACTACTTTTTGATTTAATTGATTTTCATATGATAGATGAAATAAAAACTGGTCAACAATCAACAGATAAAAGAAAAAAGACTTTTAATTAAAGGATGTTGATCTTTCAATTCAAGGAGAAAAAAAAATGATAGAAAAAAAACTTTGAAAAGATGCTGAAAGAATATTTCACGGTAGTTGCTGGAGAGAGGAGAAAGTTTCAGTTTTGTTGGCAATAATTAGAGATGGGTGATACAGAGTATTTCATAAAACCGGTACTTCAGTAATCGATTACATAAAAGTACCGAGTATTTACCGAGGTTCTTTTGTACTTGGTTTTTGAGATTCTGCGAGCGGATGTAAATGGAATAGTGGATTCGAGTAATCACTCAAGAACCAAGTACAAAAGCACCGTACACTAACTAAATCTCACAATTTTGCATTCAGAATGTTTACAGGAGACGAATCTCGATTCACAAAATTTGTTGGGTGTTTTAGTTTCAAGTGTTTCAATAGATTAGAAGCTCCACCTCCTATTTTATAACCTGCATAAAATCGGTACCCAGTACGGTATGCGGATCCAGTGTGTTATACCGTCGCCAGTGTTGTACCCGGTACGGGTACAGGTACCTAGCAAAATTTTGTACCCGGTATGGGTACGGGTACCTAATTTTATTATGTACCCGGTGCGGGTACTTTTGTAAATGTACCCGGTATTTTTTGGGTACTTTTCGGGTACGTTATCCTTATCTATAGTAAGTATTTAATAAGATTTGTCTAAATTATTTTAACTGTGGAGGACAAAGTCTTGTCATTAGAATATCACCTAACAACCAAACTAAATAAAATACCAAATTGATGGTTAGCCTTTAATGAGGTCTTGAACTCCAAGTTCCAGGTTAAAAGTCTAGTAAGCTAGATTTTATTTTTATTTAAAATTACTATTAATGTTAATGTATTATTATTATTATCATCATCACAATCAAGAAATAAAAAGATACATTTATTAAAAATAAGGCTTGCACCTTTTTAATTTAGGTATGAATTTGTGAACAAAAATAACTAGAATGTAGAAAAAATAGTATTCTATCATATAAAACAAATTTGAAGAAAATCGGTTAAGCGGTTTTGAAGATACAAGTGATTTAGTCGAAAAAATCAAAATTGCCAGGTGTATACAATGTGAAACAATCACGAGGAAGTATTGTGTCCATAATTAGCAGTGTTTTTTTATTTATATTTATAATGTAGGTACATATTTGTAAATTTTGAATGAGATCTATGTAATTTACGATTCATAATACAAAAGCATTGATCAAAATAAATGCTTTATTTAGACTGTCAGTTGTCAGTGGCCAGCCTCCGTGGCGTAATGGTTGTAACTACTGCCCGTAGTTCAGACATTTCGAGTTCGATTCCCAGTTGTTGCAGACTTTTCTAATATTTTTTCCCCTCTAAACACGTGAGTCAGGAATCTACCCAGGCTGGGCGAGTTAAATGTAGGTAGCTGGAACGATTCCCAGCGAATGGAGGGTAAAACCCCCCGTCCTGACTAGTTCAAATCAGGACGTTAAAACAACAACTTTGTTTAGTGGTTTTGTTTACAATACAATTTTAATTATAATATGTACCTAAGTACATGGTAGGTAGATGGAAATTCGATCTTGGTAAAATAAAGAGGGAAATGAAAGTGCCGAGTATTATTGTATGATCCAAAATTGCCTCTTACTATGGCTCTAAGAAATGTTGACCCATATATTTGCCTAACTTCGAGTTACTAAACATGGTGTCAATTCAGCATAATCAGTTGGTAGGTATAAACAGAATAAGTGAGACATTATACTAGATAATACATTTAATAATTATAAATTAATAAGCAAGCATAAATCCATGGAATATACCCTGAAAATTTCAGCTCGATTGCACAAAAAATGCAACTTATATCATGTTACAATGTTACATACATAGGTAGATGGATAATTAGATTGTGACAAATCAATGTTGATCGAGTTAAACCATACTCACTTCGTTCGAAATTAAAGGGTCATAGGAGGTTGACTCAAACTATCAACTACTGTTTTTTTTTCTCACGAGAAAACCGGACATCCAAAGTACAGAGTAAAAAAAAAATATACCTAGCCGGGATTCGAACCCAGGTCACCTTGCAAACTTTGTGTTTTACCTACACCAGTCAACAACCACAGAGACTGCTCAATACATAATATTTTATTATAATTTATCATTGTTTTGATCTATATAAATCAATATTTTTCCTCTTACTGGCCAATATTTTATTCACTTCTCATAATATAGACCTAGTTACCTCTTGATGTAGAAATCTCTGAATGAAGTTATAAAACGTTATTATTCCCTGTCTGATAACTCAGTCTGCTGGCAGCTTGGGTGAAGCAAAGATGATTAACTCCCACCCATATTTTAAGTTCTATGTGAGGCGAAGATTTTTTGTTACTCTCATAAATCTTATTTCAGTTTTTTATTTTTATGTCTCACACTGTCGCTGATTTTTCTAACATTTTATTTACATCGTAGTATATTTCTGCGTAATTAGACCTTTAAAAAGAACCTTCAGTCATCAACTTGGGATAAATAGGCGTGGCTCCAGGGTTCATTTTAGATATTCCTTTAGATGGCTTTAAATACTTTTCTACTTGTTTAAACCATCTGAAATTAAGTGATCTCATTCCCTTTGACTAGACCTTTCTAAAAACACCAGAAATACAACTCTAGGATAATAATAGACGGCTCTGGGCTCCATAATAAGTATTCCTTTCAAAGGGTAGAACTCAAGTTTGGTCCAGTGTAATACTTTAATTATATTTTTATATTTTTTCCTATGATAAGGCCTTTCGAAAAATACCACAATCGCAGCTCCAAGAAAACCAGGGGCGGCTCTATGCAACTTTCCCGTTTTATTTTAGAAGGCTATATCTCCTATCCTATAAAAAATAAATACATGAAACTATAAAAGGTATGCAGAGATGAAAATTCCCTTTTCAAAAACGTATCTCACGTCTTTCTACGATAAGCACACGTTGCTGTACCCTTGACAGAAAATTGGTCTGAAAAAAAAAAAAAAAAAAAAAAAAAAACCCGTATGAATAATTTCATGAAATTCAAGATTTTCGGCGTGGCCAGTAAACGACTTTAACTGTACGTAGGAACCTCGCGCTTTCGTGAAACACAATCTATTTTCGCGTCTCATTACGAATTTGAAATAAAAATTGATAAAAGTTAGCGTTAAGTGGGCGAAAACAATAAAACAAAATACATATAAACTCTGTTTCGTGTTAATATAGGCCGGGTGGCTGGCGCTACTTGACGAGCGCTCGCCTCCCGGCGAGCTTGATAAAAATAGGTTCTATGGGTGTCAGAGTTCCACTCATATTTCGTGAGGAAGAAAGCGTAGTGATCTGTATAGTATGTATCACAAACAGGTAGTACCTACCAGGGTAAAAAGAAAATAATGCGAAGGGCCACATTATGAAGCAAGGACCACATTATTTTGATCAAAGCCTGACAGAGTTAATCAAAGTCGGTGTTTCAACCAATCACAGAGCACTATAGCCCGAGTTAAGGGATAGTGTCCAATCAGATTAAATTTAATCCTGTTTTATAAAAGTAAAGGAGACACTTAGAGATTATTATTATTTTCTGATCTGGTTTAGGGTTTTCAGTGAAACCCTAACAATTAACACTGCGACCTTATTAGATCTATTGTGACCAGTAGGTGCTTTTGACCGTTTTTGCAACAAGGTGTTAGGTACTGTTAGTTAGTTTTCGGGGATAATATCACTTTAATTACATAAAAGTTAAGGGGGGCACAAAAAGGCTTCTAGAGTTTTCTTTTTTTACAAAAACATTTTTGTACAAAAAAAAATTAGTTTTGTTTTTCTTGGCGTTGCAAAACTAGCGTTTTGCTTGATACATGCTCGTATATTTCATTTTTGATGTAGTTTTCATTGAAAACGTTTATGTAGTAGGTACACAAGCGTTGTTTTTCGTATCCAAAATGACCTCCCACCCCCATTATTTTTGACACAACATAAACTTTGATAAATTACTTTAGTAGCTCAAATCGTGTGAAAAAGGTCAAAACTTCAAAGTTCAAGATATTTTTCAGAGTTAAAGCTAATATTTTTTATCGCAGGTAATCAGAAATGCGCACTCTGTTTGAAATGAATCTAAGTGTTGACCCAGCACCTAAATCGGATCTTTTGTCACTGCTCGCCCTTCAGAAGGGAGACATACAACGGGATGGGCAAGCTACTAAATGTAGGTATAGTGAAAGTAAGGCGTACCTACTTAAACAGTAAAGAGACAAGAGAGTTGAAGAGACATCCAGGGACTAAGAAGATCAGAAGGGCTAAATTAATAGACAAAAGATCCCACACTTTGGCTTGAGTTCCACAGGAGTCACAAGTTATGAAATACTCTCTGAAGATTGCATTCGGAGATATTTTAAGATAAAACAAACTGTAGGTACATGATAGCCAAACTGTTTTTATTTTAGGACAAACTAGTTCATTCTTGACCAAATTTTTTATGCAAGCTGTCTTAGAATACGAGAAGGTCTGGCCTGTTGTCTGGGTTAGGCCCTATCCTAAACTAGAGGCCTGATCTAACTTAATGTAACCTAGCCTAACCTTATCTAGTTTGTCCTAAAAGAACAGTTTGGCGGTAACATTATTATCAAAGTCTACTTCATCAAAACTTGTGAAAGGCAGGAGACTCAAGAGTAACTCAATGTCTATTAATTTCCCCACAACACACAGAAAAAGTAAAGAAGAAGACACAAGGTAAGTATTGAAATTAAAAAATAAGTGTAATTGAGAATAAGACAACTTACAATGCTAGGGAAAATAAAATTACAGAGTAGCACAAGGAGAGACTGAAGAAGGGCCGTACAGTCGAGAGTACGAGAGTTCGATACACCTAGTGGCGATTTTTTGAACAGGGGATGCAAAATATAAATAGGAATGGAAGAATTTTCGGACAGATCTCCAATGTAAATTTCCACACTAAGTTCATGCTCAGTGGATGTCAATGTTGTGACTCTCTGCAGTGTGCATTCAACATGGGAGAAGTGAATGTTGGCATTGTCATGACATGAACCCAGCATGGAATTTTAACATGGTCTGAATGAGACAGGAAGTTAGAATAAATATAAAGATTTTTGTGATCTAAAAGGGACAGACAAGAGAAAGATGAGATGGAGAAAACACAGTATTACTTCCGTAATTTTTTGCTATGATTGATCCAATATCTTTAGATAGTATTTAAAGATATTGGATATCGAAAAAAAAACTAACTGCTTTAACAAGTTCACAACTTTTCCCTGACAATTTACAAAAAGAACAGCCATATTTAAGATCAGCTTAACGGCAGTAATAACTGTCGAAATGCGACACTAAAAATTACTCTAATGTATACAGAACTTTTTAAGGTTTAGCCGAAATCATGTATGAAAATTCGAGAAATAAGTTGAGACTCAATTTTTATTTTTAAAATATTTTGGGGGCAAGGACTCTTGAGTGTTATAGACCTCTCTTCAAACTATTCATTAATTTTTTATTTTATTTTACACTCTTAAATATGGCTAATGGCTCTAGATTTGACGAGTATACGGCCCTTCGAGAAGATGTGGTTCTAAAGTTGTGGACAAAATGAAACAAACATTGAAATTCAGTCTTTACTTTAATGGGAGCACTTCAATCGCAAGGCTAGCGTGAGCAGGGGACATTAAAAAAAAGTCAAAATGTTGCATTAAGTTAATGAGCACATTAGCGAAGCTTGTAGTTTCATTAGGTAGAAAATGTGATGGGAAGTTTTGAATTTGAACTTTCATTTTGTAAGAAATATGAAATGATTTTTCGTGCTTGAACTTTCATTTTTGAAAATGTTAGGTGAAATTGAAATTTCTGTAACTAAAAGGCTTGTAAAAACTGCTTGTTTACCTCTGGCAAATGAGCAAAAATTTAATTTCGAAACGAAGTATTTTACTTCATAGGAGTCGGTGTCAAAATCAGTTTTTTTAAAGAACTTCAAGAAGAATTTTGATCAGATAAAAACAGAATCCAGTGTTATTAGCCAGTACCATATTACTTTTAAACCGTGTAAAATACTGGCATGAACCCACCACATTATTATTGATTGATTATTATATATAATTGATTGCCATACAATAGGTATTTCTGACATAGACTTCATTTATGTTCCATGCTCACGCTGTACCTGAAAGGCAAAAATAATCTAAAATTATAAGAGTAAAATAAAATTGATTGAAGAAGATGATGAAACATATAACACACAGAAATCAATAATGAAATGAGAAAACAAAAAGAAATCAAAGAATTATAAATCAAATATTGATCCCTTAACATACTAATTACAATGCAATAGTAAAGAAGTCATAGAAGTAAGACAATAAGGCATTCTTATAAAACATAATTAAATATTTTGGAAATTATTTAAAAAATACACTGTGCTGCTTTTCATTGGTTTCAAAAGGCGTTGGAGTTCAAAAAAGAAAGGAAAAAAAGTTTATAATATAAAGAAATGAAAAAATTAGCCTTTTTTTCAAGTCGATACATTGGTAGATACGATATTTTTTTAATTTTTTTTTTCAATATGAAAAAAAAAAGGGAGAAGATTTTGGGTCAATTGCATGATTTCATTCTTTTTTTTTCCTTCAAAATTATGAAATTATTGGTGCAATAGCCCCATAAAAGGAGTAAAATTTATTTACATGCAGAATATATAAAAGAAGTTTAATAAAATAAAGACACGGAGGAAACAGAAGCATGGCTACCTTACATTCCTTACAATCAAGAAAATGTTTCAAAACTAATTTCAACAAAAATTCGAAGTCAAAATTTGATGCAAGAACTTCCTACTCATGAATGATCATTTGTTGTTCGTTGAATTTATTCATATTATTGGTATTGCAAAACCAGCGTTGTGTTTAAATATCCAAAAATATAAGAAAAACATGACATACATACAAGTCAATCCAAATTATGTACACTTAAAGAGAAATCTTACCTACTCGTAGAAAATTAAAAATAATAATACAACTTATTTTAATATAAAAATATAAAAAAATCTTTTTATTTCAAATTGTAAAACATGTTTAATTTAGTTCATAAAAAAACGCAGCTTTCAAAATAAATTTCATTAAACAGAAACATTGAATTCAGTTTATTTTGAATTAACAATATTTAAATAATTTTTAGTGTGTCAACTTCCTCTTTGGGCCCAAGCCTCTGTTATCGAGTAGGCATAAGTGCTATTCTTTTTTTATATATAATTACTTGTATAAAATAGAAATTTGGTCTCTTCAAGGAACAAAATATAGATTAACTAACAGCATTGGACTTACTCAAGCGAGGGCCCTAATAGGGAGATTTTAAAAATGGAAATTCTTCTTCAGTAAAAAAATTAGGTTTATTTGTAGCTAAAGAATGGTCAGATAAAAGAGAAAAACTTGTGGAGACAAAATGAGATGTGAAGACAAAATGGAGACTAAAGTGGTCTGATGAGTCTAACAGCCGTATTTATGAACAGAAGGGGCCGTCTGAGCAATGTCTGAAGCATGATTTCCTTATATATCATTGGCCAATACCTTGCTTGAGACATTGCTCAGCCAAAATTCGCTGCTCATAAATACGGGTGTAAGGGAACACAAGATGGGTTTCATTCCTGAGAAAATCATACATAATTAAAAAAAAAAAAAAAAAAAAAAACATTGAAGTAGCGCAGGCAACTGATCTGGAGTCCATACAGTCGATGCACCACTGTGAGTGTTTTTCTCACGGACATTAAATTAAATACACAGAGTCGCTTAAAAATCTGACCACTTGACATTCTCCCATGTCACTCGGTGTATTTCCATGCATGAAAAGTGATGTAACTCTGGTGCTAGTTAACATTTTTTCAAAAGATTTGTTTTCAATATAAGGAAGGAGTACCTATAAGGATTAACAACATTTTTCTCATAACATTTTTCTTTCCTGGTGTTACGATGATTGTTACACTAAACAAAAATCTTCTGAAAATGTTATCGAAAAGCGAAGTTCTATATCATGTTTCGGACGCATGGAAATACACGAGTTACATGCATGGAAAAATGTCAAGTGGTCGAATTTTGAATTCCGTCAGTGTATAATATGGAAACAAGGCACGAGGATGTTGAGAATCAGGTTACATTTTCTGTGTGAAAAGAGTACAAAATTACGAGTTGGTGATGGTGAATTACAGAAAAGTCAATGATTTTTTTTTCTTTTTACTAAAAAAGAGTATACCTATAGATTACGACATACATTATGAATGTAGTTGGTTGACAGAAAAATGATGTGGGATGAAAAAATAATTAGCAGTTATCACTTGCTAGGAAGTTGAGAAGAAAAACATTTCGATACATATCGACAGGTAAAGTCTATGCAAGAAAATTGTGTTACAACAATGGTTACATCAAATTTTAAAATTCACTTTGAAATATTTTACAAAATATTTTATTTATAATATTTAATTTTACAAAATAAAAGTCGGAGCAATGTGCCCCAACAATGGATCACGACATGAATGGTTCTAGCATCTCTTTGGCGTTCTAAAACCTTCCATAAAAAAAAAACTAAAATCAAAATGGTGGGACTGTCAGTCCGTTTTTGGGGCCCCGGCCATAGTTATCTTTGGTCAAACTCGGAGAAACGGAGACATTTTGAAAATCAGGGAAACTGCACCATAAAATGACAATATAAGTACTTTCTTTACCTTATACTAAAAGGTAAAAAAAATGAAATTTAGAATATATGAAGTGTCTTTTTCGTTATTAAATGTGAAGCGATACACTGATTTTTAAATATATATAACAAGAGATATATTTAAGTTGACATTCTTCTTGTTTAAAAGTAAATTGAAAAGTGAAAAAAAAGTAAATTTTTAAATCCCCCATATTTTGAACAGAATTTTCCTGGTGTCAACCAGTAGAAGGTTGACACCAGGAAAATTATGGGAAATTACGCTTCAGACATTTAAAAAGACGAATTTTCCTGTTAAACAATATCTCGGATTTTTTATTTCTTTAAACTAAAATAAGGAAAGTAATGTACTCATCATTTTGGATGTTCAATTCTTTTAGAAGCAAAAGCGGTTCAGTAGTTTCTTAGCGAGAGACCAAAAACAAAATCACCGAGCCCATGGAATAACTAACACTAAACACATCTAAAAACTAACAGTGAGTTCAAAAAATATCAAAATTAGCACATAGGTACCTTACCAAATTATAGGGTGAGGCATTTTACTTCCTAAAAAAAGTAATATAGAAAAATAATCACGATAAGAAAAAAATTCTACAAAAGAACAGGGGAAGCAAGGTGGTTTCGAAAATTTGGGCATTTCTAACTAAAAAAAGTTTTTAAATTGGGCATTTTCAACTATTGGTTAAAGTGCCTAAGCGAAAAAAAAATGTGCATTTGTAGGCAGTATTATTACCTAATGAATAAAAAATCTCATTTGGCCATTTATAACAAAAATAACATTTAAATTCAGGAATTTGTAACTTACAAAAGGAGAATGGTATCGTTTTCAGCTTTTTAAAACCGAGGTCTCTTAAAAAGCTATTCAAAGTATATTTAAAAATAACCTGCGTGTTCATTGCACATAGTGCTTTACAGTAAGAGCTGTAAAGGAGCCTAGACATTGGATTTGGGCGTCCATATAATCCTTCCACTACCGTGATTTAGGTATCAATAATTATCTCACGGACACGAAAAAAAAGTAAGAGCTGAGGTGAATTAAAACAATCATAATATTATGGCCATCTATACCCCATTCCTACGTATCCCTCACTCCTACGACCCGACCGCCACTGCTCAAGTTCTAATGTCCGCCACTGACTGAAGAATGATAGATCATGATGGGCTCTTCAATTCTTCACGCTGCTGAGTTGCCGAGTTCAGTAACACGGGTAGCCATGACTGCCATGAGGTTATGCCAAGGCCAACATCCCGGCTACTTAGACACAAAACAGAGCAGTACATACATAGATATACAGTCAAACCTGGTGGATATAAGAGAATGATTTCCAGGTCAAATTTACCTCTCTACAATGGAAAATAATCTGTTTACCAGAGAAGAAAAAATCAGGTCCCTTATATCCAGATTCATCTGTATTATGTAAGGCCAAGATCCCGCGGCTAATAGACACACAATAGTTGAGACGTAATTCTAGACTTGGTCTTTTAATCTCACTTCTATTAAATCTGTTCTAACCAACTTCCAACACAACCCCTGAAACATATTCCCATGTTCTAAACTGCGTTCTCTATGCGCATTGTTGAGACTAATTCTACTTGGTCTATTAATTTAGCCTCACCGGAAATAGATTGTAGTCCGAATCTTGAGAGGAAATTTTCTTTCAATAATTTAGTCTAGACGAAATAATTTTGATAGCAGAAGATTATGAGTATCATTTTTTTTTGGGGTACGTTCAGGGGACCGAAGGTCGAATAGTCGGGTGGTTTTAAGCTCATTAGACGCAAATCATAGGGTTACACTTAGCTCTTTTTCTTCATTGTATTTAGAACACCTTACATTAAGACTCAAGAAAAGCAATTTAATTCTTTCACCACCATAAACTCCTACAGTTGGCACGACAAAGGCAACTTGAAAATCATTAGGCAGGTGCTTCTAGAGGTGGTTGGTGGAAGGTTGATTTCAATTCAAACGCTTTGGAAAAAAAACACCAACATAATCAGATGATCACCACCAACACAGAAATACAACAACAACAGTTCACATTGGAATGATTGTCCGGTAGAATAGGACAGACAGTAGAAAAACCAACATTATTATTATCATTATACCACCTGATCGCATTGAGGAATGGTAGTCCGGTAGAAAAGGATGGGCTGTAAAAAAAACCAACATAATAATAATAATTTTCATCATCAACAGTTTGCATTACCGCCATGACCCTACCATGGTACTATACAACAGGATGACCGGTCGCCAGTACTTAAGACAGATGGTTTGAAACAAGAGAACCAACAACACGCACACATAATAAATTAAAAAAAAACTTGTGTGAACATCACACAACTTTCCATATCCCTCAAAAAACAGTTCAATTTCGTAACTGAAAACTGAATTTTGGACTGTAAAATTTCATTTTGAAAACGCGGGCGTGAAAAGGGTGATCGTATTTTCTTCAATATCGAACTTTGTAGCCCGAAACTTTTGATTTAGGCTTTAGGGATACCTAAAACTTCTTTGGCACCGAAAACGGACTATCGAAAATATTAGGTGATGGTGTGAATATTGAATACCTATTTAAGCTTTTAGGGATACCTAAAACTTATTTTGGCACCGAAAACGGACCATCGAAATTATTAGGTGATTGTGTGAATACTGGATACCTACATTAAATAAGGCGATATTATTATTATTATTGATGATGGAGTCAATAATAATACTTGAGATTGTGTTGATGAATATTGTGGTATGGATATCAATAAGAAAGATGATGAAATACACAAAAAACACTCCATCCTCCACTTGTAACACGGCGCCTTGAGCAACCATAGCTCTCACAAAACACATGCTCGATACAAGAGCACATGGCAGCCGAGAACAAAGGAATTTTAACATAAAATAAGGAATGTAAAAAAACGAAGATATGAAGAGGGTCCTAATGAGAATTTCGTATCATAGCGCACAGAATTTGTCACACATGGCAAATTTCCTGAGCAAAATAACAGAAAACTTGATGATATTTCCTGAACAAAGAAAAAATATGAAATGTTCTCTGAATCGAATCTAATGGGGCTGACGTTCTTTCATTCTCTCAAGGAAACTCAAAAGGGATTTCATTGGTAAAACAAAATTCAACATAACAAGATTACAAATATCAAGGACAAAAGTAAAAAGAAACAGAAATCACGAGAAGGTTTTTATTTGTGTTTATCAGAATCGTGATGTCACAATAACTTAAACTCGCCTGAATAAAAGTGGTTCGAGTCCGAACTCGAACCACTGACCTCCAGGTTACGAGCCCGCCGCCTTGTCGATTCAACTACTGAGGTAGGTTCAGGAGTCACAAAACAGAAGGTCGAACTCTCTTATGTGCCGATAATTCCCTCCGAAGACAAAGCGGGCGAATTTGATAAAGAAAACCACACCGCCATGTCGAGATACCTATTATCTATTTACCATAATTACATGTTCTTTCTACCATGTCATCTGGAGACACATGCACATTAAACAACTTACTATACAGTAATATTCAGAAAAGGATGACCATATACCTACTTCATGCGAAAGCCGGCACAGGAATATTTAGTAAAATAAATATTCATCTGCGCATGTGCATGACATGTACTTCATGATATGGAAGCATCAGACATAGGTGAACTTTAAAAAGAAACATACGCTAAAATGAAAAATTCATTTATCAACATCACCTGAGCATATAAAGACGATTAGCCGTAGATGAGAAAAGGAAAATGGAATGCCGAGGGCAAATTTTATAAAGAAAAAAATGCCGATATACAAGAAGACCAATTACCATGTTTACTGAATACCTACATAATTTACCATAAAAACAATATTGTTGCCACAGGTATTTAGATAATTAAATTGATTATATTTTTTTTGCAATATTATATATTCATGTATTATTTTAAGATAAAAAACTTCTTCCAAGGACCGTCCTTCCGGAAGGAAATGTATATTTCCCCATCTAACAATATATGATACACTTACATATGGAATACGATGGCTGTGTATGTACTTCAGGAAGCCGGCATATACTAGTTCATACATATCCTATGTACACTGCACAAGGATAACGCAATTACAATGATTCACAAACCCGCGTATGTGCAAGGATGAGGACGATTATCTGTTTCCATAAGGAAGGCAACCGTCACGACACACTCCGGTCAAAGAACTGTCTTGCTTATTCACCTCCTGACGATGTCCTGCTAGAAAATGTTAGTGAACTACCTGCCAATTTCGGGCTACCAAAGACAGTCAATTGCACTGCTGCCAATTTGTATCCTGCTAAAGAAAGACAGCGAAACACAACAGACTGTCCAAGGACAGTCATGCTAATTCGTATCCTGCTAGATTAGGACAAAGAACCGTCCTGCTAATTCGAGTCCTACCAGAGAAGAACAACGTATCAGATAATAATAATAATAATATCGCCTTATTTATACTGCCCGATTAGGACTATTAAAGTCCCATTATTCCAGCAGTAAGCCCAAGACATATTATTATGTGGTAAAAATCCCAATTGGGAGGATAACATGTCATGTCCCAGCTGGGTTTCGAACCCACGACCTCTGGAGTCTTTGGATTCACAGAGTGCCGCCTTTACCACTGAGCTACTGGGACAGACTGTCGGCCAAAGTCTTGCGCATTCGTGTCCTGCTAGAGAAGGTCAGGGAACTGTCCTGCAATTCATGTACCAACAGAGAAGAATAAGAGAAGAGATCTATCCTGCCAAAGTCCGGCTATATAAGGATAAAGGAATGTCCTGTCAAATCCTGTGATACCAGGCTTCAAAAGAAGGTTAATAAAATTGCTGTCCTGCCAATTCGTGTCATGCTAAACAAGAGAATAGAGCTGACCCGCCAAAGTCCTGACAGTTCGTATTCTGCTGGAGAAGGACAAATGAATGCCGATTTCCTAACACAAGAGGACAAGGAAACAACACTGACCTGTCAAATTTAGTCCTGCCAGAGAAGGTCAAACAACTGTCGGTCGAGGTCAAGGAAACTTACATGGTCATTCAACTTGGAACCCATGGAAAGACGAAAAAAAGTTTCCAAGTTCTAAAAATAGGAGCGCCAAGAGCAATGGAACGAGAGAATGTTGAGGAAAAAAATTGACCACATAGGTTGCTCAAAGTTTCTTGAGTTAAGCGATTACTTGTTTTTTCAACTTTTTTACTTTCCTTATCCTATTGAAAGAAAAGCAATGTCATCGAATCCAAAAATTTTCGATAGTCAGTTTTAAGTGTCAAAACACGTTTTCTTTTTCTTTTCTTTTGGTGTCGCGCCGTCGTAGCAGTCATATTTAATGACATAATTATCATTTGAACACAGATGAATCTCATGTCACAATTTACCAATTTTTTCGGCTAGCTAATTGGCTACTATCAGATCCCTAAACCAAGTTTGGACTTTCTCAGTATGATCATGGGCTCCATTGCGCCCCGGGAAACATGTGACCACCCAACAAAGGGCAGGCAGTGCACCATCAGGGCGAATTTTTGACACATAAATCTTACGTTAATCTGAAAAGGACAATGATTGCAATGAACCACTCTTTTTTGCCTAGATGTGACAGGAAAGAACGTAATTCTAAGCTGTCAATATTTCCAAGAAATTGTCACACAAGAAGAAAAGGTTCTCATGAAAAAAAGTTCATGAACCAGCAGCTGCTACAAGGATCTAGGTTGGAAATGATCTAGAATTCTACTCAACATTGCACATCTTATGAAAGGAAGGATTTCTAAGCCAGCATCGATGACATGTTGAATACACCGGTTCCCTTCAGAACACCGAAGTTAAGCGACATCCAGCGAGGTTAAGACTTGGATGGGTGACCATTCAAATTCTAATTCTCGTGACGCTGGCTTTTCCCGGCCCCACTCAGGCTGGGTGAGGTCAATGTGAGTAGCAGGTTTGTGAGTTTCCTGCGAATGGAGGGTAAAACCCCCGTCGTGATATGACCATGGCAGTTGAAAGCGACGTTAAACCCCACTTAAAAAAAAGGATTTCTAGACATGTAATTGACAATGTCTGGGTCATTCTCAATTATTCATCAGCGTAGAGATGATTAAACATGGAACAAGGCAGCGTCGATGGCACGTTGAATGCACCGGTTCTCGTAGGATCACCGAAGTTAAGCAACGTCCAGCGAGGTGAAGACTTTGTGATGCTGGCATTCCGGCCCAACCCAGGCTGAGTGAGGTCAATGTGGAAAGCCGGTTTGTAAATTTCCTGCGAATGGAGGGTAAAACCCCCGTCGTATATGACCAAGCAGTTGAAAAACGACGTTAAAAAAAAAAAAAAAAAAAAAAAAAAAAAACATGGAATATTACGGGGTAGGCAGCAAACTATCCATGACATTTGAAAGCATTATACAAATTTTACAAGAGCGAAATTTCTTGATTGAAGAATATTTGAGCCTCCCGGCCTATGCCCAATGTATGTAGAAGGAAAGATTGATGGTCAAAGTAACCAATAACCTCGAAGAAAGAGAATTAACTGTTTGGAGGATGAAACTGCGGACTACCGACAGTAAAAGAGTTGTACAGTTGAACAAAGCTAGAAATTCCTGTTAAAAAAACCTAATAGGTCTAAGTTTGGCTTGGGACCAAACGACATAGATGTACGTGACTGTCAGAAAGACACACACACACACACATGTTTCATTCAACACGAGAATAGGACATAGGACACACACGCAATCCATAAGACTCACACTTCCGTTTTATGCTATGAGACAGGACACGATGTAAAGAACACTCCGATCACTTACTCCCTATATGTAGAAGACTTCTTTATAGAAGAGTCCCTCTATAGAAGACTCCTCTAAAACCTCACACCAACGCACCAAGTGAACAAAAAAAATTAGCATCACTGATGGCTAAAGATTCCACAATTGAAAATTCCAGAACTAATAGTTCTATGAATAAAAGAAGTGAATTGAAGGTTACACTTTTTACAAGGAGTTTTAAGGAGATGCAGCTAGCATTAGAAAAAGAGAGGTATGGTTTTAAGACTGAAAGATTTTTTTAGGTTACATCAGAAAAAGAGATTTACGGAGGGTGGATTGAACGATTTATTTCATTTGTTACACTTGAGACGTTCCTAACTATGAATTGAAAAAGTAGTAAGAGGTTGGTAAAAAGTAAAAGATGGCCATAATATTATTTTGTTCTAATGTTATAATGAAATGAAAAATGTAGCAAAAACTTAAATACATACCAAAAGTCAACAAAACGGGGGACGGGATACATATCGTCGTCCCAAACACGAAGTGGCGTATCTCAAAAAATGGACATTTGAGATTTTTGGCGTATCTAGTTCTAATCATGGTTTTTTATCACCTCACGAAGTGGCGTATCTCTATCTCAAAGCGTTCCAATTTTATGAGTATATTTAATTTGGGCGTATATTGTTTCGAATATTTTTTTTTTAAGTGGGGTTTAACGTCGCTTTCAACTGCCATGGTCATATCACGACGGGGGTTTTACCCTCCATTCGCAGGAAACTCACAAACCTGCTACTCACATTGACCTCACCCAGCCTGAGTGGGCCGGGAAAAGCCAGCGTCACGAGAATTAGAACTTGAATGGTCACCCATCCAAGTCTTAACCTCGCTGGATGTCGCTTAACTCGGTGTTCTGAAGGAACCGGTGTATTCAACATGCCATCGACGCTGGCTCTGAATATTTCTTTCAAAGACCGAGCTGACGTATTTTCGATTTACGATACTAAAGTTTGTATTTGAAGATACGCCACTTCGGTTTGGGACGACGATATGTATGATCAACTCTCAAATTTTATTTGTTGCATTTCAGAAATGATGCGATAACACATGCATTCTGCTCATAAGAAGAATTTCTCTTGAGTAAAATCAAGGATAATATTTTGAAAAATAAAAACATTGGAACATTATTGTCTGCCAATTAAATTATTGGAACAATTGTTCTTAATATCAAAGATAAGAACACTTCCAATTAATTTCTGAGTAATGACACTCAATTTATGCTTAAAAGGCATCATTAAAAAAATATACAACAAGGAATAGTTAAAATAATCAAACGTATAAAAGAATAATACTGAAAAAATAATGTTTAATCAAAACAAGGAGTGTCTTAAAAAAAAGTTGTTGCAGTTGATAAATATGAGTTAAAAATAAAATCAATAAAACACAAAAAGAAATAAATATGAGATCATGTAAAAATGATATTACAGAGCTAGCTTAAACTTAACACTGGAAAATTGTACAAACAAATCTGTCGTTGGACTTAACTAATAACTAAATAAAAAGTTGAAAATGGAAATAATTTATTGAATATTATGGAAATCATTTGAAAGTGAATGCAATAATTATTATAGTATAAAGAATTTAGGCCATAATTTAGGGACAAAAATTGGTTGTTTTTTGATGGTCTTGAAAAAGGATAAATTTCTAGAAATCAAAAAAAAAAGGTTTTTTTTAGAAATAGTAGTAGACTAGGTAGTATAAATATTTGATACCTTATTTTTAGTATTCAATAACTAGTCTGCATATTACTTCCGATAAATTTCTAATATTAGAAATCGGAAGTATTGTGTTCGTTTTGTAAAAAAAATATTTTTTTGCTCCGATTCAATTTTTTCATATTTCTAGACGTTTCATAACCTCCTGAGCAAATTTGGTTTGTGTCCGTCTGTCGGTCTGTCGGTCTGTCGTCTGTCGGTCTGTCTGTCGTCTGTTAAAACGATTCCTTGTAACGCGCAAATCTCAGAAACTACTCGACCGATTTTGATGAAATTTTGCACACATCTAGGAGACATTCTGTAGATGGTCCCATTTTAAATTCATTGAATTCGTACTAGCGGCTCTGGTGAAAGAGACCATGCGCCTGACCACTAACTTTACTTAAATGCTTATATCTCGTGAACGGTACACCCGATTTTGATGAAATTTTATATGTATATGCATATTATTGTTTTACACAGGCTTTTATATTTTCTTATTAATTAATTTTAATTTGACTCTGATATTTAAGAAAATCCGAATTTTGGACAATAAAGTCAAAAAATAAGGAACACGACTTGCCGATACAGAATTTTTTGCAAAATCTAGAATGTAGAAAAAACGGTTTTCTACCATATAAAACAAATTTGAAGAGAATCGGTTCAGCCGTTTTGGAGATACAAGCAATTTAGTATAAAAACTCAAATTCGCACGTGTACACAATGTGAAACAATCACGAGGAAGTATTGGTCCATAATTGGCAGTGTTTTTTCTTTCTGAGAGTCAGGGACAATAATCATTTTATTTCTAGTCTTTTACTTGGTGGCTCCTTGATTCTGGTGTTTTAAAAACAACGTATCTTTCAAATTTAAAAAATCTAGTAAGATTTTCATTTGTTTTACCGAAAGTATACTAATAATAATAACCTATGGGTTTGTAATGGAAATAAACTTTAAAGTCAAGTTTAGAATAATGTACTTGTCACCTTTTAGTTTTACAAGAAAAAGCCAGAGTTGGGATACTTTTATTTCGCAAATCGTTTCATCAGACTCCAGTGTTGACAAGTTTACTTTTTCTCTGTGTTGAGCAAATCGCCGGAATTTTTTAAAACGTGTGCATTTGAGAGCATTTTCTGTTGTCCCAACTAATAGTTCATAGACTATAGAATCATCCATTTACTTATAGAATTACTTCAAGACATTTCAATGAGCTATCTCAATCGAAATAAGTATCATGGGTATCAACTTATGAGTACCATGTTATCACAGGATCATGCATCATCATAAGGACTCTTCAAAAGAGAACCTTGTTCAAACTCTTTTAAAGGATGTTTGAGCATTCACAGAAGTGCTAGTATACTCATGGAAGTGATAGCATCATCACTTGTGTCATCAATGTAATATGAAAAAACAGATAGATGTGTTTCTGCGCTCTGTTGACACAGCACCGAGACTTTGTAACCTCAAGTCTGAGCCCACTGCACGACAAGATAAGGGATCCCTGATAGACAGGCCCACAAACAACAAGGACCAAGACAAATAAAAATTAACCAAAACAGCATTGTAAAAAAATGTCTCTAGAGTGCAATAATTTTTTCTGCTGGTTACGATAACTACAGGAAAGGTTCTAAACATCCTGGGTTAAGTAGGAACCTATTAGCTTTTGTCACTTAGGTTTCTATGCTTGTACATGAAACAACAAGACATATCAATCTGATAAACGCACAACCCTCGAAGGATATACCTTCTGATAACCAAAGAATAAAATAATTAAACCGCACTGTCAGGCAGACTAAGGGATATGGTATGGGTAGAACCCCCATTTGAGCATATACTTCTCTAGGACCTCAGGGACACATTGAACCACTCAGGAGTCTAGGGTTGAAATTCTTGTACTCATGAGCTGTCAGCACAGTTTGTCTTAAAATGAAGAAATAATTAAGGAAAAAAATAAAGATAAGGAATATGAGTGAGACAGAAAACTTGTGATGTTATTTTTTTTTTGTGTTGATCTCTGGACTGCGGGCAGTGGTAACAAGTGTTACACCACGGAGGCTGGTGATGTTGATAAGGCTGACTTACACTTGAGTGTGATGATAAGTATACAAAGAAGAAATACTGAATAAGTCATAGAACATGCCAGAACTCCAGAAATGCCCTGGACGAAGAGTAAACATACATATACAATATACATGTGTAGACGTATCCCCTATCTATATCTATAAAAGAAAGCTGTCTGTATGTGGTATGTGTGTATGTGTGTATGTATGTTCTTTATACAAATCCACACCGTTTGACCGAGAAACCTGAAATTTTGCACATAGGTCCCTTTGGATCAGGAAATTCTTCTAGGCTAGATTATATCTCCCTGAGGTTAAGCTACAATGAGTAAGGATAAAAATGGATGGGTGACGCAAAAAAAATTCACGTTTTTTGACATAAATGACATTTTTTCTCGAAATTTGTCGCGACGACCTATCAACTCAAAGCGAGAAAGTTTTTAGCCAAGGGTTCGAGCTTTCAATTGACATATCGATCGCGAATTTCTGATGAGCCGTTCTTGAGCTACGCCGGGTAAGGTAAAAAAATGGATGGGTAACATGTAAAATATTCACGTTTTTTGACCTAAATGACATTTTTTTCTCGAAATTGAAGTGACGACCTATCAACTCAGAGCGAGAAAGTTTTAGGCAAGGGTTTAGGCTTTCATTTGACATATTGATCGCGAAATTCTGATGACCATTCTTGAGCTAACGCCGGGGAAGACCAGAAAATAGATGGGCGACAAAAAATATTCAGGTTTTTTTTCAAACCTAAATGACATTTGTGTGTGTGTGTGTGTGTGTGTGTGTGTGTGGTGTGGTGTGGTGTGGTGTGTGTGTGTGTGTGTGTGTGTGTGTGTGTGTGGTGTGGTGTGTGTTGTGGTGTTGTGTGTGTGTGTGTGTGTGGGTGTGTGTGTGTGTGGTGTTTTTGTGTGTGTGTGTGTGTGGTGTGTGGTGTGTTTGTGTGTGTGTGTGCTGTGTGTGTGTGGTTGTGTGGTGTGTGTGTGTGTTGTGTGTTGTGTGTGGTGTGTGTGGGTGTGTGTGGTGTGTGGTGTGTGTGTGTGTGTGTGGTGTGGTGTGTGTGTGTGTGTGTGTGTGTGTGGTGTGGGTGTGTGTGCGTGTGCTGTTGCGTTGTTGTGTGTTGATGGGCTGGCGAAGCGGCGGGTGTAACCCGCTAGTCTAATATAAATGTACATATTATATATTGGTCACATATGTGGCTCTACTGTACAGATGACACAGTGGTGGCCATTGCTTCAGCACACATCTCCCAGCAAACCTAACGGTACAGTTCTGATGGGTCGTGAGTCGTGACTAGTAACGCCAAGTACCAGTGGTGTGGTAAAATATTTTATTATTATTCAAACATTAGGAACTATGCAAATAATTATGTAGTTGAAGGTAAAGGCAAATTGGAAAATTACTAAAAAAATTAATGTTATCAATTTAAAAAAAAAAAAACAAAAAAACAAAAAAATGTTTTAAATGTCATTAATACAAATGACACTCGTAGCTGAGTTTCAGTATTCACTGCTGCTGGACCATTCTGAGATATTTTTATGTAGTTAAACATGTGATCAACTCATTATCACATTATCTCTCTCTCTCTCTTCTCAAAACACACCTTAATTTGCCTTTCATATACACTTAAAACAATGAACTTCTTTATTCCATACAACTCACAATACCTCGGAATGTGTATGGCGAGAGAGTCTTGTCAATAATGAGGCATTCCTCATAACATGACTAATACCGTTCTATGTGACGAGGTCAACACTTCGTGAGGACAAATGAGGAGTTCATTTGATGAAGCTAGGATAAGCTAAAATTAGTCAGTAATATATTATGCTAAACCTATAATTCAGTGCTAGTCACTAAAGTTTGTTGTTTCGTTGGGTTTAACTTCACTTTCAACTACATAATACTTAGATAGTTCAACTAATGGTCATATAACGACAGAGGTTTTAGCCATTATTCAATGGCCAAACAACCTAGTTACTCAAATTAACCTTACCCATCTTGAGTGGGGTCGGGAATGGCCAGCAGATGTAACACAGTACAATAAAATTAAGTAAAAAGATTTACAATTCCTACTATAGTTACATGACTCGGGAACGAAGAATTCTTGAACCTCAGACAGAATTAAATTGGAAATAATGAATCTTCTAATAGTCATTTTGATTTATGATGTCAATGAAAGGCTGATTCTCTAAATACAGTTAATCGTTCAATTAAAATGAGATCATCATTTTTTATGTCGATTACCTACAAGTGAGTCAAAACTACTGAAACTCGCATAACCATATTTCTGCTGAACTCGGGGCTTGAACCAGCAATCTCCGGGTTACGAGTCCGCCGCCTTATCGATCGAGCTACTAAGGTCGACTAGGAGGACGAAATATGGATAAAAAGGGGGAGGAGAGGAGAATGAGGTGGAAGAAGAGGCATGAACAGGGGTTGGAAGGCCATAAGAAGGAAGGGGGGGGGAGGTGACAGAAATCCGGATAAAACTGGTTCATAATATCGACGGCATTTGCCGGAGTTTTAACCTAAAAAGCCTACATACTATGTACTATTCTACAGTACAAATTTATACCAAACATATTACGTATGTGCACTGGTAGTCAAGTGGTTAGTGCGCTAGTCTGGTAATCCAGATAGCGTAGGGATCCGTTGGTTCGAATCCCACCCAGTGCATGAATTTTTCCTCATTAATTTGAGTTTGTGACCGCACAATAATAAGACTCTGAGGGTAAGGTGGTAGGAAATGCTTTAAGCATTAACCTCGCCTGGTGGTTACCTTCCACTAAAGAGTGCTGTTATTATTATTACGTATAAGTTCATTGTTTCTGACGGGTGTCTCAGAATTTTATTATTACATCTCGATAAATTTTCCAGAAAGCATTTACTATATTTGTCACAAGCATACATACATAGAGTATAAATTCTTTACAAATTTTATATCTTAGAATTATTTAATCTAGATAAATTATCCAGACAGTATTAAAGTGTAACCCCCATAACATACGAGATACATAGAGAATTCGTACATAGAGAATATACTTCAGTAACAAACATCTTGGAATCTAGATAAATTATCGAGAAAGCAACAAACTGAAACCCCCATAATATACAGGGTGGGGCAAAAGATATGAACCGGTTTTGAAAGGCTGTAGAAAGAAAACTACTCAACTTAGAGAAATGAACCTTCGTTTATTTGAATCAGTTGGTAATCCCATTTGTTACATCACTTTTTGAAAATTACGTCTCTGAGATGGCGGCCTTCAGCAGCAATGCACTGATGGAGTCGATTTCGGAAACTTTCCACTGCTTTTCGGCACATCTGTATCGGTATCGCCCTGATTTCCTCCCTGATTCTCACCTTGAGCTCATCCAGAGTGTGAGGTCGATGTTTAAACACTTTTTCCTTCAGGTAGCCCCAAAGGAAAAAGTCACATATGCTCAAATCAGGTGAGCGTGCCGGCCACTCTGGGTGGCGATGACGGAACGGCCGTTTTCAAAAAACGCGCGCACTGCGAATCCCCGATGCTCACCGGTCCAAACCATTGTATCGACTAAAAACGGGGCTACGAGACGGTTACAACGAGACCCCTCCCATCATCTTACCCCCACTACAGGCCAAATCCTGGCCCTTCAAAACCGGTTCATATCTTTTGCCCCACCCTGTAGATACATATGTACAAAATAAAGTATCTGACATACAAAGCGTATCAGCTGTATATTTATGTGACAATTTGACAAACATCTCGGAATTATTACTTACTTTATCTCGACCAATTAACCAGAAAGCAACAAACTGTGACAGAATGGGATGTCGTCGTTTTCCAGAGAAAATCGTCCGAACTGGGATAGTACTTAGACGATTGGGCGCCATGGAAATGGCCATATACGTCGTATGCGTCTGAGCAAATGAGTCCTCAAATACTTGAACATACAAAGAAATGGCTTATGTTTTGTACTGCCTATGTAAATATACATTCATACTCGTACATGCTGGGAAATAAAATACTGTCACAGAGTATAATCTGGGAAAATACATATACTCGGACATATTATGTTCATATACATATTTATACAAACATAAGAGTAAATATACTAGAAACAGATTACAAGGTGCTTGTGCAGAGTTCCACGAAATAATAGAAGTCCCCGAAGGATATAACTGCATATTCTGCATATAATGTAAATGAGGATTTGTAAAGAAGCACATAAGTTTGTGCATACGAGCATATTACATATTAAGGATAATATAATAATATGCAATTTGCATACAACTCATGGAAGGATCTTTAGTTCTGTAGAACTTGCAGCAAAGTTATACGTCTCCGAATCATGTGCATACATATTTATGTAGGATCCAACTTGGACATTCTACGCGGGACAGGCGGGAAGAGGTACAGCCAGGAAGACGAGACAATGAACACTAGCGGCGACTATAGGAAGCATTATAGTCTGCATTAATAACACGCGCCGAGACATGGCCGGTAATGTTTCGTGTCGGGAAATTTGAGAAATTTGTCTAGCTCCTGAAAGCCATCGAATCTACTGATACATAATAATATATTAAGCAAAAAACCAAAACAAAAAAAAATTACAGGAACTTTGAATTTGAGCTCTGGGGACTTAGAGCCTAAATGCAAAGCCCTGCAGTCTGAGAAGATTTCATCCCAATTCATTACTTGTCTTTTCTTTTGAAGAAGGAAAGTTAAAACGATAACCATCGTAGAACTGGAACTTATTTCGGCCATGATCAAAGGACTTAATTTAAAAATGACTTGATTACTCTAACAAGCCTCTAGTTCGACTGACGAACTGTATAACACCCACACGCCTATGATAAAGGAAATACTTATTTAAAGAATCCTGAGAAAGAAAGATGAAAGATGAGAGAGAGTGAGAAAGAGAGAGAGAGCCCACCCAAGATACTCGCCACTGCAAAGCAGACTGTTACGCTTTATGTTACAGGTTACACACCCAGCAGTGAGAGAGAGTGAGAGATATAGGAGGCAAAAGAGTGAGAGAGAGGGATATAGGAGACAAAGGAGTGAGAGAGAGAGAGAGAGAGAGAGAGAGAGAGAGAGAGAGTGATACAGGAGGCAAAGGAGTGAGAGAGAGAGAGAGAGAGAGAGAGAGAGAGAGAGTGATACAGGAGGCAAAGGAGTGAGAGAGAGAGAGAGAGAGTGATATAGGAGGCAAAGGAGTGTGAGAAAAGGAAGAGTTGGGGAGACTTGAGAAAACAAAGCTTGGGATTGTTGTTTTTATTATTTTTCAAACACTAAAAATGGGGCATTGAGATTGGAGAAAAAGAAAATATTTAGTTCAAGAGGATAATAATTCCGAGTCCGTGAGATAGGCACAGATACCTGTTGTATCACCGTGGTGAAAGAATTGTAAGGACGCCCAAATCAAATTGAGGCAGAGGATGGATGTAGCAAAAGATAGACGTCGCTGAGGCCCTAGTCACTGTAAAGTAAGTAAGTAAGTACTGATATTGAAGAGGAATATCGTCTTCCCATTTACCATGCATGACTCCCACATATCCCCTCCATTTCGATGAGTGTGAGGAATGAAGGGAAGGAAGAGAGGTGATGGAATTTCTAAGAAGGGTCAGACAAACACTCCTCTCTGCGTGACATTCAAAAGTAATTTGCTTGAGGAAGGGAGCAGAATATAAATGAAACAGAAGAAAGAAGTGCGTCGCGGCCTCCTAGTGGATATCTTCAGAAGTTGCGAAACACTTTTTTCTTATTCCATGAGGAAACTTGCCCCAATATCCATAGATGCGAAAACTTGTTGTTGAGAAATATGGAAGGAAAGAGTAAATTGCAAAACTAAACAAATTCCTTCCACCCTTCTCCTTCTATTCCATTGTGGGGGAACAGGAGAAGATGGCGAGACGACACAACGCTTCCTCCCTGCCTAGCATCACTTCCTACCTTCCAGCTCCATCGCCCATCATTTCCATCACTCAAGGACAAGAAGCGAACTGTGGGGGCAGGACGGCGCGAGAGTTGAGAGAGGTTGATGATCTGCATCTTTCTCAATGGGCAGACAGGCTTCGGATGAGGGACGTGGTGGGGGAAGAGGTTGAGGGATGGGTGTGAAAGAGGGAACCAAGATGAGTAGTATGGAGAGTAGGGCTGTTGAGAGGGAGGAAGAAGTGAGTGAGATTGAAGATTCTGATATGAGAGATGGAGGAGTTATAGATAAAGTATGGAGAGGGGGGGGGGGAGAGAGGGAGGGGCAGGAAACAAGATAATAATAAAATTCCGTGTCCTGAGATAGGTATTGATACCTAAATCACGGTGGTGAGAGGGTTGTATGGACGCCCAAACCTATGTCTAGGCTCCTTTCATGTCCATTGATTCTATTTGGTTTTAACGTCCTGACTTGAGGTAGACAGGACGGGGGTTTTACCCTCCATTCGCTGGGAATCGTACCAGCTACCCGCATTAATCTCACCCAGCTGTAAGTAAATAATACCTACTACGCATAACTCACATGTCCTGGATAAGGGCGGTATTGCCTAGCATAACCGCTTGAACCGAACAATGTGTTCCTTCCGAAAATGTCGATTCCAACCGGGAATCGAACTCAGGATCTCTGGGCTACGGGAGTAGTCACAACCGTTACGCCACGGAGGCTGGCGTAAACAAAATGGAAGAGGTGTAGGTTTGTACAGTGGAGTGAGAGAAGAAGTGGGTGCAGGTGGGACGGCAAGAGACAGGACGAAAGAGGGGGGGGAGCTATGAGAGAAGGGGAGGACAAAAGGTAAGGTTGAGGAGGACGGAAAGAGAATGGTAGAAAATAATTTAGAGAGACTCGAAAAAAACGAGATGAAAGAGGAGTAAGAGCTAGTGAGAGAAGGGTGGTGGTTGAGAAAGAAAAAGGGAGAAATACTTTCACTCAAAAGATGCTCGACTAAGTTTTGTTTACTTTTCATATACCTACTTAGGTACGAGTAAATACTACCTACGAAGATATAATCTTCATTTTCCTTTCCTTCTCTCTATAGCAATATGTAATAGCCGGTAAAAACTTCTTTTTTTTCTCTCTCTCTCTCTTTTCCTATGTCAATAATATCCGGGAAAAACCTTTCTTTTTCATTATATGTTATGTTCATAATTTCCGGAAAACTATTCCGTCTTCAGTTAATGCAGTCTAATGCCATTATAAACTGAAAAAAAACCACCTCTCTGTTGTTAAAGTACATAGTTTTTTAAGCTCCATAAGTAGGAATTTGCGTGTTGGGTCAATGCTCATGTTATTCTATTTTTTAACACGTGTGTACTCGTATGTTGGAGTTAATTTACTCCATCAGTTGTCTAGATATGGGTTTTACTTTAAATTCTATTATAAGGAAAGTATTCGGACCAAAATGTATTTCGATTTTTTGTTTTCTATAGAATGGATGTTTTTTCCTGTGCGTTAAAATAAGTTGTAAGCAAAAGACAGACACCTCGACTTGTTACTTGAACTATCAGCTGACACTTGTGACTAAGTTAGTATCTTGCCTAGACTGAAATTTCCTAGACACGATTAATAACTTCGCACATTCCGAACTACCTAAAGAATTAACATAGATAGAGCTGAAATTTCGCTGAAATGGTAACACATGTAACCGATGATTGCGACGGTGAAGAATTTGTTTGAATTCCGCCGACATCGGCAAAAATTTACAGACACATGTCAACACCGGCCGTCGGCGTCACGTCAATGACCGCTACGACATACGAATTGCGAATTTTGTAATTATTCCATCATAGGTTCGAATTGGTTTCTACGTTTCAAACTGCACCACGGACTGATTGATTTGCTTACCACCGTTTTGTTCATGAGGTAAAACTTTTTTTTTTTAAGTGGGGTTTAACGTCGCTTTCAACTGCCATGGTCATATCACGACGGGGGTTTTACCCTCCATTCGCAGGAAACTCACAAACCTGCTACTCACATTGACCTCACCCAGCCTGAGTGGGGCCGGGAAAAGCCAGCGTCACGAGAATTAGAATTTGAATGGTCACCCATCCAAGTCTTAACCTCGCTGGATGTCGCTTAACTTCGGTGTTCTGTAGGGAACCGGTGTATTCAACATGCCATCGACGCTGGCTGAGGTAAAACTACGGTCGGATCAAATAACGTAAAGCGCAATTTTTTTTTTGAGGGATGGAAGAATGACGTAATTTTTTGTCATGATAATAGCCACAATTGAATATGACACACTGGCACTCAGCATTAATAAGATCTCCAGTCTCCCCCCCCCCCCTCATGCTGTCATAAGAAATAATGTAATAATAAGAGCTCCCCCCCGCCCCCCTACAGATGGTTTCTTATTAACATTAAACGGTCTTAATTACGCCCCGAACAATTAATGTGGCGACAATAAGGCGAGAGAAAGAGAGAGAGAGAGACCCATGAGAATAAAGACAATAGAGGACAGAGAGAGAGAGAGATACAGGACACAGGGGGGGTGATAAGAGGGGCGTGAGAGAGAGGGAGATACATTGAGGGGAGAGGAGAGGTGGAGGGGGGATAGCGGATAGACCAAAGAAATAAGGAGGGGAAGTAGTCACTGTGGCAGAGCGAGTTAGCGCGCTAGGCATTGCACACACATGGTGACCTGGGTTCGATTCCCAGCGGGGGAAGATTTTTTCTGCTCTGTACTTGGATGTTCGGGGTCCACTCATACCTCGTGAGGAAAAATGAGTAGTTACTTGTATGAGTAACGACCAGTGGCGGCATTACCAGAGTAAAAAGAAATTAATGTAATAGAATAATTCGAAATGTAAAGGAGGCTCTTAGTAATGCTGCGCTACCCACAAAAATTGTGAAGAGGCCTTGTGCTTCACCACAAAGAAATTCGTACATACATACATACATACAATAAGGAGGGGATAAGTATGATACCAAGGACGAAGAGGGGAGTGACAGGACACAAAGGAGGGAGGGAGGAAGAGAGAGAACCAGACATGAGAATGTGATGGGTGTGAGAGAGAGAGAGATGGGGATGAGGCCCTAACTTCAGCATGGACACACTTCATATAGGGCGAGGCTATTAAATTGTGAGGGGAGAGAAAGAGAGATATTAGGGGGGTATAGAGAGAGAGAGAGAGAGAGAGATATTAGGGGGGGATAGAGGAAATGAGACTTTAGGGGGGGGTGGAGGTTTCATAACTGACGTATAGGATAAGGGACTGGTGAAGTTGGGGGACGGGGTGTTGGGGGTGGAGGAGTTATAACTGTCATATTAACGACCTCGGAAACCTTGAGGGAGTTTTTTGACACATTCTCGAATTTCAATAACAATCAGTACAAGGATCATCAGTAAACAAGGATCATCAGTATCATTCCTCTGTGAGTATGACGATACTCATACTGACCGCAGTAGCTTGATCGATAAGCCGGTGGACTTGTAACCTGGAGGTCGGAGGTTCGAGTCCCAAGTATAGCAAAGATTTAGTAAAGCGAGTTTGAGTAGTTGCGATAACGCAAATAAGATGACTTTTTTTTTAAGTGGGGTTTAACGTCGCTTTCAACTGTCATGGTCATATCACGACGGGGTTTTACCCTCCATTCGCAGGAAACTCACAAACCTGCTACTCACATTGACCTCACCCAGCCTGAGTGGGGCCGGGAAAAGCCAGCGTCACGAGAATTAGAATTTGAATGGTCACCCATCCAAGTCTTAACCTCGCTGGATGTCGCTTAACTTCGGTGTTCTGAAGGGAACCGGTGTATTCAACATGCCATCGACGCTGGCTAAGATGACTTTAATTATAACAATAAAAATAACAGACCGACAGACAGACATACCGACATAGAACCAAAGTTGCTCAGGAGCTTATGAAACGTCCAGAAATACGAAGAAAAAAAAAATTGAAATCGGAGTAAAAAATATATGATTATTTTTTACAAAAACAAATGCAATATTTCCGATTTCAAATATTAGAAATTTCTTGGAAGTAATAGTAGTATCGAAGTGGGAGGAGGAAAGGAGCTGGAGATCAGAGAAGAATAAGGTTTGAGAGAGAAGGGTTGGAAGAGGAGGGGCCCTAGAAACAACTGAGGGAGAGAGACTCCATCAAATCAAGGCCCCTCAATAAGTTTGGAAAAAGGTGAAATGCAAGTTCCTTATTATAGGATAAGGAACGTAAAAATAAAGAGTAAATAAATAAATAAGGCCCAAGCTTAGCTGGAGAGATCAGAGTAGAGAAGGTTTGAGGAGAAGGGTTGGAAGAGGGAGGGGCCCTAGAAACTAGTAGAGGGAGAGACTCCATCAAATCAAGGCCTACCTGAAGTAAGTTTGGAAAAAGGTGAAGTGAAAGTTCCTCATTATAGGATAAGGAAAGTAAAAATAAAGACTAAATAAAAATAAATAAAGCCCAAGCTTAGCTGGAGAGATCAGAGTAGAGGAAGGTTTGAGGGAGAAGGGTTGGAAGAGGAAGGATGCCCTAGAAACTAGTGAGAGGAGAGATTCCATTAAATCAAGGCCGACCCCAAGAAGGTTGGAAAAAGGTGAAGTGAAAGGAGAAGAAGAATAAAAATTATGAAACTTCAATTTCATCTTCTTTATCTATTCCTACTTTCTCTCTCTCTCACACACACTCTCCTTTTCTCTCTCTCTCTCTCTCTCTACATTTTACGATCCTCAATAAAAAATTCAGCATCAGTAAAATTTGTCTCAATTCTTCTGTTTCTCATACACCCGCCATCCTTCCTACCTCTCACTCTTCCCCTCTCTCTATATTCTCTCCCCCCACCTCTTTCTCATTGTATCCTTCTATTCCTACTCCTGCTAATCTGTTCCCTCTTTTCAGAATGTTCTTTTCTCTGCTGTCTCTTGTCTTTCTACACCAGAGTAGGAGAGAGAGAGACGGGAAGAATTTTTTTTAACCTCGAGGGGAGTGCGCGTGTTATCAACGCCACAGGGTCCCCCTCTTGGCGTTATTCATATCTCGGAACATATACACACTTGAAACACAAGAGAGGCTCAGAAGAAAGTAAGAAACCAAAGTCTTCTGAACAAATCACCCACATCATATCCTAACTGCAGGCTCTGAACTATGCAGTATTTGTTTATACTATGGGTCTCTAAACGCATGTATACAGGAACGTTATTAAGGGGGAAGATTCATGCGCGACTTGGTTCCTTACTCTTTTGATGACCAGCTGACCTGGTGAGCCCTTAAATTTTCTCTCGCTCCTATTTTCTCTTCTTCTCAATTCGCTCCTATTTACTCTCCTTCTCTCGACAACTCTACCACATTATCAGTTCCTTACCTTGTTTAAATTCTCTCCCTCTTCACATACTTTACTATGATACAGAGATTAGTTTTAGTTAATTTGTTATTATTATTATTTACTTACCTATATTACTCTTTGCTTAACATATTAGAAGTTTTGTGTTTCACATATTCTCT
Organism: Bactericera cockerelli; assembly: GCA_024516035.1. Taxonomy (NCBI): domain Eukaryota; kingdom Metazoa; phylum Arthropoda; class Insecta; order Hemiptera; family Triozidae; genus Bactericera; species Bactericera cockerelli. The sequence goes on from CM044955.1 coordinate 54,114,485, forward strand.
AATTGCAAACTCACCTAATTATTTATTTTTTTGTCAAATGTCACATTTTTTTACCTACCTAAACAATACATACATAAAACAATGGACTTGAGACAGATGCAAGACTTGGGGCCGTTATAAAATACGACTATAACCAGAAAAGACCGTAATCCTAGATATGATTGATGGACCGACGCGACGGCCAATTATCTTTGTTCTAATTTGGCCCCAATTCTCGTTTTTAAAATCACGAGACAAGACAAAACTAAAGTCTCGTCTTTTTTTGAGTAGGTACATCAGCACCAGCATAAAGTAATATTCAAACTACAAGACAAATCGATGGTGAAAGATATCACAATTGCAGCCATTCGAGGTTCAAGTCGAATCATCCACAACCATCTATACAAACCTTATCATCCCAAGAAACAAAAAAGAAAGAAAAAAAATGTTTAAAAATGTTAAAGTTTGTCAAGCATCACAGTGATGTCAGTGTGTAGTAAATAAATTTACTATTTCTCTCTCCTACCATGTACGAGGTTTGGCTATTAAATTCGTAGATTCTTCCCATGAAACGATGTGTGTTTAACTTACCCAACTTTAGTAGTTATCCCCTTCAATGTACTTCCCTCCTCTATCCCTACAACGTTCTAAGCAAATTTTCCATTGATCGACACAGTGGTGGAGGTCATTTTGTGTGAGGCCTTCCAAGACTTTTGCCGGTTTTTTCTTAACGGCATCTACGCTGTCAAATCTGGTACCTTTCAGGGCAGATTTGATTTTTGGTAATAAGTAAAAGTCGCACGAGGCCAGGTCGGGTAAGTAAGGAGGGTGTTCCAACACTGGGGTGTTGTACTTGGCCAGGAACGTCTTCACGCAGAAGGCACTGTGGGCTGGCGCATGGCACCATTTTTGCGCAAACTTTTGTCATGTTGAAATTTTCGTACAAAATTTGTCTCACACATTCTTTATTAATTTTAAGTCTATCAGCCATTAGTCTAAGAGTTAATCTACGGTCAGAACGAATCATAACATCAATTTTTTCAATGTTTTCGTCATTTTTTGAGCTTTGGGGGCGACCAGGACGTGGATCGTCCTCAACATCTTCCTGACCATCTTGAAACCGATTAAACCACTTATAAAGCGTTGATCTTTTCAAACATGACTCCTGGTACACTGTCTTTAACAAAGAAAATGTTTCACCAGCATGTTTTACGTAAAATTCAAAAATCACTCGTTGCTCAACGTTTGTATCAATCATAATTCCGGCAAAATTAAAAAAGGTGTCTTGCGCGTCGGGCTGTCACAACAGAACTAATTACAGTACAGACATGTGACAGCTATCAATGAAAACACAAGACTTGAAGCTGTCTAAATATGTTTATCATATCTTCCTAGCACGGACAGCTTTTGCGTAGCGGCTCGCGTCTACGAACTTAATAGCCAAACCTCGTACACTTGTACAGTACATGATCATTAAAGGGATCAACTGTACTTCGCCTTCACGATACTGAGTCTTTGGATCATCCCAAGACAGCTGAGGCCCACTAGGTCAAAACAGCTGTCCTGAGATGTCGAGAGCTCAAGAAACCAAAGGTTCAGGGTGGTATGCAGAGTCCTCACTGTAGGGATGCCTGGGTCATTTGTCCTTTCAGCTGATTTTGCTATGCAGAGACGTTTGTTTGAAGTGCCTGTGCGCATGCGCATTCATGTCTCTTGAAAGAAGAAATTGAAAAATTGTCAAGGTCGAAGTTTTCCCTATAGCAAGCTCGGGACCACCCTATAGGGATAAAAAAAGTCTCTGCATACCAGCCTCAGTACTGTGAAGGCAAAGCACAGAATATTCTTTCAATAAAGCATAATATGTTTGAAAGAAAGCTGGTAGCAAGCTTTCAAGATCATCGGCTCCGGGTAAAAAACAAATTCCCTAGTAGACTGATTGTAAAGTGCCTGATAAAATATTAAGCCAACGCTGTAATAAATAAATTGTGGTATGTTGGTGATGAAACTGATCATGATCATGATAATAATACTAGTTCTTTATACTCAACTACTAAAGTAATCAGGTTTCATAGAAAGAACGTCTCCCTTGCATTTTAAATCAGCAAAGACATTCAGTAGTTACCTGATTCCTTTTGTATTATGCATTTATGCACTTCTTGCATACTATCTAAATCTATAGGTATAGATAATATACGTTTGTTTATTCCAGGTATATATGTATGTACGTCTATTGTATTCGCATCAAACGGTTCTATTATATCCGTCAGTTGCATTCGAGTGCATTTTGTTTTATGCAGCCATCTTAGTTCATTATGCATTCTGATATTCCATCCTTATACTGGGATTGAATACAATCAAATTTTTTTCTATTATTATAGAGGGGATTCTTAGCAAAGTGATTGATAAATAAATAAAAAGTGATTGATAAATAAATAAAAAGTGATTGATAACGAGAAGTAAAAGAAGTCTTAACCTGGAGGACGGTGGTTCGAGTCAAAAACATGAACAATTTTAGTGGGTCGAGTTTGAGTAATTTTAATGCCACAAGTCTTCTCTTGTGACTTTCGCAAATATGAATGATAAACCTTCAACTATTAAACTCCAAGTATATATGTATGTTTAAAATAAAAGTAGATGTATTATTATTATTATTATTATTTATTATACTCATTTTTATTTAAGGGGCTGACTGGAAGAGACTGACAAAAAACGCAGACTCTATTTAATTAGGAAAAGGCTAGGAAGTAGAAGATGCTCATTTTTATATTTCAACAGCTACACTACTGCCAGTTCAACACAAACAAACACTCATTTGACTAATAAGCGTAATAAAAAATATATTCCAGATAAAAGTAATGCTATACTAGAATTTCTCTATTTGGAAACAATGAGATAGGGGAGAGACGGGGTAGAGAGACAACAGGGGAGACTCGTCAACTCAGTGATAAACACGAACCTATGGATGTCATGGGGGTTGAGTAATTAATTCTGAAAATGATAACTGCGGGTAATAGTATGAAAAGATAGCAAAAATGAAGGGGTAATATAGAAGAGGGCAAAGCGGTGTATGATGTGTGGGTGCGAGGAGGGGAGGATTATGCGGGTTCACGAGGCGACATTTGCATTACGAAGAGAGGAAAATGCGTGTAACTAGAGCTACTGATATCTCAGTAGAAAAATACACATACTTAGAAAACTAAAATTGTAACATAAAAGTTATCATATTTGTGATAATCACGTTCGTGAAATCACAACTACTCAAACTCGCTTTACTAAATCTACGCTGAAACCGGGACTTGAACCACCGACCTCCAGGTTACAAGTCCGCCTTATCGATCAAGCTACTAAGGTTGGTTACTTAGAAAACAACACGTAAATGTGCGTAACTAATTTGTGAGTTTCCAGCGAATGGAGCATAAAACCCTCGTCTCGAATGACCATAGAGATGATAAACAGATTTTTAAAAACATCAAAAAAAGTTAAATGGACTAGCCCGCCGAAATTGAACAGAAAGCATGATGCTTTCTGTTGAATTTCGGGTGCTGAAACTGAGGAATACCTAGATAGAGTGCTCAACACGCACATACATATTTCAGCACGAATTCATTTGGTCCCCCACCTATTCAAGTTTGGAAAGCATAATTAATAATGAAAAAAATATGCCTCGTATGACCTCAATCTTCAAGGGGCTTTTTTAAACAACAACAACAAAAATCGTCCTTTAAAACACGAAACGTCCAGTTGAACTGTATTTTTTTTTTTTTTGTAAATATTTTTATAAACACTCGCCACCAGCTCTCAGCTGACAGGGTTGTTTCAGTATCAGTATAAACAGAAGAGTGAGAAGTTGTATTAGATGTACATGAATATCAGAACATAACTGGACAGCTGTTTCGAGCTTATTTGCTCTCATCAGCAGGTAATAGTTCTGAGTATATCCATGCCATCAACTAACCTCTCTACTTATAATATAATAATAATAATGCTTTTTCTTTGTGTTATTATGTCACAATTTTAGTGGGTAGCGCAGAATCATAGGACTTTACCACTTTAATTTACAATATCTTGTATTTTTTTTTTTTGCCTAAGATTCTGCCACTAATCGCTGCTTCACATTAAAGCAGCTACTCATTTTTCCTCACGAGGTATGAGTGGACCCCGAACATCCAAGTACAGAGCAGAAAAAATCCTCCCCCGCTGGGAATCGAACCCAGGTCACCATGTGTGCAATGCCTAGCGCGCTAACTCGCTCTGCCACAGTGACTACTCTAACCTCTCTACTTTAATCAGTATAAATAGAAGAGTGAGAAGTTGTACTAGATGTACAATTGTACATGTACAATTGTACGTGAATATCAGAACATATTTAAAGTTTAAAAATAAATCTTCTCCATTATTATATTTAATGTAACAAACAAAGAAAAAATGGAGACCTATTAAATGTAAGACTGGTATGGCTTTTTACTTCGACAGTTAATTTTACAATTTAGGTATGATAAGGCTTCTGATTTCTTGCCACAAAAAAAAAATGTTACACAGGACGGTGAGAAATCAAGAGACCGTTTTACTTCCAAGTCGAACTGACCTCCGTAGCTCGAACCACCTCGACCTTCACCGCCATATTATTCAAACTCCTGAGGTCGCTTTTCACCCTAATTTTCACCTAAAGTCTAATTACATATTATAAAAGGGATCCCGAAGCATAAGAACTTCTGACAACGTGAGAACCATTTCAAGAAGACGAAATGCAAAAGTTCATTTCTAAATCAGCATAACTGTTAACTCCATGCAAAATAGCTATTAGGAGTTTGCTAATAATAATTCGTTCAAATACCTAATTAAGATGGAACATAGGCCTTGAGTGGCTTCGAACTCGAACTGACATTTGAAAGAAATCATTCTTAAATCCGTAAGAGTATGTACCAAACTCGAAACAAAATCAATGCAATCGGACACTTAAATAGATGTACACAAAGTACAAGGCTGAAGTGGGGTTATTTGCCAGATCTGACTTAATTACAGAGAATGAGAAAAAATACGAAGATATTTTTATGCTCGGAAAGAAAAAAACCACGTCCATATTTTATTTTGCCACGTTGGAACCAGTTTGCAGAATCGGGCGTCAGGGCATTAACTCGGAACTTTACGAGTTCTGAGGCAACCATCTGTTGAGAGGCTGGTCTAGAATATCTACAGGGTGGCGCATAAGTAATGACAACATTTGAAAATCCTATAACTTTTTTTCTAAATAATTTTTTCTTGTTATTTTTTCAGAATCTTAAAATAAACTATATGCAAGGTCATTATGCAAAAGTACACAACCTTACAACGAACCAAAATTGTACAATTTTATTTTGAAAATGGACGTTCAATTACACAAACTGAGTTTAGCGTACAAGCGATATTTCAAAGTTCGAAAGGGCCCAATTTACAGAACAATTAAGAAAATAATTGAACATTTTCAAGAACAAGGTGCAGTCAGAGACCTTCCGAGACCAGGAAGACAACGTTCAGTCGTCACTGAAGCAAATCGACAGCGTGTTTCTGACAATATTGAAAGCAGCCCAGGCACTTCAACACGACAGCGCTCAACCCAATTGGAAATGTCCCCCAGGTCATAATTTCTTGAAGCCAGCTATTGAAAATCACCCCCAGATATGGTTTCAGCTAGATGGAGCCACACCACACACAGCAGACACAACAATGGCACTTCTACGGGAAATTTTTGAAAATCGCATAATCTCTCGAAAATTTCGACTTCCCATGGCCCCCATGCTCACCTGAATTATCCGCCCCAGACTTCTTTCTGTGGGCATATCTGAAGGAAAGGGTGTACGTGAACAAAGCTCGGACCATTCAACAACTAAAGAACAACATTACACAAGAAATTCAAGCGTTAGGAGCAAACGTTCTTCGATCAGTAATGGAAAATGCCCTGGAAAGAGCCCGACTTTGCGAAGCTGGAAATGACCAACACTTACGTGACGTAATATTCCATGTGTAGTATGGAAAAAATTCGCCAAGCCTCTAGAATAGACCAATAAAACTTTCTTTTCGATTGAACAAATAATAAAAAAAATATCACAAAAAAACTTGTTGTCATTACTTATGCGCCACCCTGTAGATAGTGACATATGGCAACATGGCGTTATTATGTTTGTGCGGCTCACTCAAACTTACTCAAACTCGTGGACGGGTTGGGTGGAAGAGATTGCCACAGGCAATAACCCCGCCCTTTAGGTAGGACATTAATGTTATTTTCTTTTTTACTCATTTGTTTGTTTTTTCATAATTTTATACTGTTAACATTGTACTCTGTCCTCCTAATAAAGCATAAAAAAAACTCGCCGCCCTAAATATATATTTACCATACTTGGGATTCGAACCACCAACCTCCAAGTTGCGAGTCCGACGCCTTATCAAAGGATCCACTGCGGTTGGTTTATTTTGGTACTAAATGAAAGGTTAGACGCTGAGTAAAAAAAAAAATTAAATAAAAATATTGAGGCTCAATTAGTGAGAATAAAAACGAAGTACTTCTAAGAAATGTTCATGTTATAATAATAATGTTACTTTTTAGTGGAAGGACCACCAGGCCAGGTTAATGCTCAAAGCATTTTCTACCACCTACCCCTCAGAGTCTTATTATGTGGTCACAAACTCAGATTAATGAGTAAAAATTCATGCACTGGGTAGGATTCGAACCAACGGATTCCTACGCTACCTGGATTACCATACTAGCGCGTTAACCACTTGACTACAAGTACTTCAACGTTCAAAATATACAACTGAAGTTTATTGTCTGTTATTATTAAACATTTATTTTATTGTTAAACGTATATAGGTACCTACATATCATCATCATTAAGTCACCACCGATAAGAGCAAATTATTATAAACATAATGATTATCAAAATTAATATTGATCATCAAACACATCTATGCATAATCATTTTTATCAGGATTACGAGTATCAAGATTCATATTAGTATAACAATCATCAAACAATTAATATCGAAATTCGATTGATTCTCTGTGAAACATTTACACTCTCATTGAAAAACAACTCATGGAATGGGTAGGTACTTGAATTGAAGGAAACTTGGCAGACATAATTTTTTATGTGCCTTTTTACGTACAAATTATTATCAAGGCGTAATACGTTGGAACTTTTCCTTTAGCAAGGTTTCGCATATACAGGGTCCGCCAAAAAAAGGAGCCACTCGAAATATCTAGAGAACGGATTTAAATTTTGAGAAAAACTAAACCGGGTGTACCATTATAGTGAAGAGGAAACCTCTTCTACTGGATTTTGATTTTAGATTATTACCAGGGCGGCCCCAAGGGGGCAATGATAAAAAATCAAAACCTAGAAGAAAAGGTTTCCCCCTCGACGTAATGGTACACAAGTTACAGCATTTAAAAATAATAATAATCCGTTCTCTACATATTTCGAGTGGCTCCTTTTTTTTGGCGGACCCTGTGTGAGTACGGATGTATCTATAAACAAATAATTTATGTACTTCAGCAATAAAATTGCGAAGTACAAGAATGTTAAGAAGGAATGAGTGAAACCACAAATCTCGATCATAATAAAACTGGCTTTTTATGGAAAACAAAATGAAATCTATTAGTAATACCAATAATAATTTATGGCCAATAATAAAAGCTATTGTTGTTATCCAGTCAATTCTAGTTTTGACTAGCTGATACTTTGTACCTGGCCACAGAAGTGAATTTAAAGTCAGATTCTCTGAAGTATTGAGGCATAGCTGTAACAGTTATTTAGGCTTTACTTTGTCTCTAAGTAGTGTGATAATGATAATAATAATAATAACAATAATCTTTACCTAGTGGAATGTAACCACCAGGCGAGGTTAATGCTCAAAGCATTTTCTATCACCTAACCCTAAGTTCTTCTTATTATGTGGTAACAAACTCAAATTAATAAGGAAAAATGCATGCACTAGGTGGGATTCGAACCAATGGATCCCTACGCTACCTGGATTACCAGACTAGCGCTTTAACCATTTGACTACCAGTTCTGTGATCAATTTCTGGTCTTATCAGTATTATTTTATTTCGTTTGTGAGTGACAGATACAAATTAGGTACAAACATCATATGGAATACCTGAGTTTTCAAGAGAATTGATAAAAATTCGAGAGTGCAAATTAATCCAGAACATGTTACAAAATATTTACTATATCCTTCAGAGTAAAACTGATTTTTCTCGGTTATCTGTACCAAAAAATGAAACAAGGTACTCAACAGCTCTTGATAAAAGTAGAAGTGCGGACCAACTGATAGCGTAAGCAGAATATGGTACAGAATATATGGACAGTTGTTGTGGGGCTGGTTGAGGCTCAACTATAAAAATAGTTAGTATGAGAATCAGAAGAATAAGAAAGAAGATAGGGTTGTGAAGATGGTCCTGAAATGTATGTACGTGTCTGTCTTAATAATATTAGCTAAAAAGAACTTTTTTGATAATTTTGACGAAAAAATGCAATAATAATATTAATTATTAATTGCAATAGACCTTATTGATACAACTAGATACTAGGTGATTTCTAGTTTTTTTTTCAATACCCAATAGTTCTTTCTGTTAATTCTGTTCAATTATTTCATGCAGTGGGTGGGATTCGAATGCTTCCTGGATAACCAGACTAGCGCACGAAATGCATGTTATAGCACGCAGAATAAATAATGGCAAATACCTAATAAATAAAATAAAACATTTTATTTTTATTTTTTCTGATGTTGCAAAACGAGCTATTCTTTTAATATTATGATTATCACTCGCGAACAATAGTACAAAAATAGTCAGAACTCAGAACCTAGTTGCAATAATAAAATAATGCCGAGTTGCGATGGTAATATTATCACAATGATGATAGTTATCTGGCCAGCAATAGTCATAATGATAATACCTAGTTGCCATGGTAGTTTAATAGCCATTGTCTGGAGCGACTACACATGGGTAACCTAGTACTTGAGCGGGTTCCTTGAACTTGCCCAGTGGACTTGAATAGGAACCTATGTATACTAGGAACCCAGAGTACTGGGAATCGCCTGCAGCCAGTACCTACTGTTAGGATAGATGCTGGAGACTCTGCCAGAGTGGGTCTGGTATATAGAAAAAACCTACTTCAAAGATGAGTACCTAACTGAAGTCATAAGTACTTTTCTAAATTTAACACCTTATAAGTAAACAGCATACTTAGGTGGTTTGTACTTTACTAAATTCAACAATGATTTTTTAGTACTAACTGGACTATTAGTACAAACAGCTAATGCTCCAAATCTATGGTTATAGAATTTTAATTGATTACTTAAGCACCTTAGGTAATCAGGTGATGATAATTTTTTTCTAAATTTTACTTTGAGATTGTTTGCATTACAAACCCATAAGGAACTTTAGAAAATAAAAATGATAAAACCTAATACTTAAGCACCTTAGGTAATCAGGTGATGATAATTTTTTTCTAAATTTTACTTTGAGATTGTTTGCATTACAAACCCATAAGGAACTTTAGAAAATAAAAATGATAAAACCTAAGAAATATAAATGATAAAACCAGTTTGGTGCTATCAAATTATTTACTGTGTAATGCAAAATTTGTAGGTACTGCCTACTTGATAGGACTCTTATGTTTGTTTTATTTTTATTTACTATCTCATTTAAAATGGATAAATTAAGGAATAAAATTTTGAGATTCTATAAATACTGAATTTTATTTGATAGTCAAACTATTCATTGAAATCTGATAAGGTTTTCACAAAATTCAACAACAACAAAAATATTTTGTTGAAAACTTATGTTTTTAAGGGTCTAAATTTAGGTTTATGAAGATGGAAAATATGTAGGTAGGAATTTAGACAAAAATTGACAACAGAGAGTAACTACCTACCTACTACTTCAAATAAGCTCGAAACAGCTGTCCAGGTATGTTCTGATATTCATGTACATCTAGTACAACTTCTCACTTTTCTGTTTATACCAATATACCGAGGTACCTTAAATAGTTTTCTGATTTATAGGTAAATTACTATTAAAAAAATCAAGATTGGAAAAAATGAGTTAAGTTCTTATGAAAAAATAAAAATGATTTTTTTAATATAAGAAATAAAAAATATTAGATAGTTTTCATGAAACTATGTACGTCTCGAGTTCATTGTTAGGGAGGAAAGTTTGACTGAAGAGAAATCTGTGACCAAGAGTTGACTTCATCATATTCAATTTCAAATAATAAAAATTAATTAAACTGTAAGACCAATTCTTGTAGTGTAATCTCAATTATAAACAGAAAGAAAATGATAGAGAATGTCAAGTGAAAGTGTCAGTAAGGAAATAATCATCAGATCATCACATATTATGTTTACAACATCTTATTAAAAGATCAATTTTAATCTTGCTACCTACAATAAGTCTTAAACAACTAAAATAGCTACAAAAAATGGTCAAATGTTTTGCAACAGAAAAATTTAAAATACAGACTACAAAAGTTAAGAGGAAGTTTAAAATAAAAAATAGAACCATTCATGAAAATTATGAAAGCATGTCAAGACAATATCAAGAAAATAAAAATACCAATTAGAAAAATAATTTTATTAGTTTAAACAAATGTCCAAAAGTGAACAACTTGTCAATTGTGCAGTCTTCGGAAAATTTCAAAACATTGGACAGAGATCCACAGTGGGTGAGGAATCAGTTGGACTTCTTGCGCTTAAAGTAGGAATCAGCATAGTGGCCACCGGGGACCCTGGGAGTGTTGGCCGATGTAGTTGCCCTCAGGACTGGCTTCAGGAGAGATAGGAAGGTGCCTCTTCTGACCAATAGGAGTGGAGAGGACACTGGAAGTGACAGGGAGGGGAGGGGGAGGTGAAGTCCACACAGGGGCCCCAGGCTGGGGGTTGAAGTGGGCAATGGACTGGGTGGAGGAGGGAAGGAGAGAGGGGGGAGGTGTGGACCACCCAGGGAATGGGGACTTCATGTCTAGGAAGTTCATGGGGGGAGGAGGGGGAGGGTTAGGAACAGTCAGGTTGGCCAAGAGGGGATGCACCCACTGAGGGTCCAGGTTGGCCATGGTTGGGAACATGTAAGGAACTGTTGTGGGAGGCAACCCAGCCAGGAGTTGCTCAACATTCTGTGGATTCGCCAAGATGTTGAGAATGTTCTGTTGGAGATCAAGGGAGAGGTTTGGGTCAAGATACGGGTTAGGAGGAAGCCCGTAGGTAGGAGGAGGACAGAGGAGACTGTTCCAAAAGGCTTGAGTAGCAAGCATGTTGTCCTCCAGGGTAGGAGGGGCAGCCTCACCCACTGGAGGACTTGTGTTGAGGCCAGGATGTGTGGGCTTCATGAAAGGGGCATGGATTCTGTTCTCCAGGAGCAGGTGGGAGGGGGGAGGGGGTAACACAGGTGGCAATGATATTTTGTGATCATCAGATTGGTATGGAGGAGGAGGGGGACCATTGGGAAGGGGGATCTTGTCTTCCTGAGACCCAGTGGAGCCAGGACCTTTCTTAGTAGTGTAGCTGTCTTCATGAGACTGCTGGATTTGATCTAGGATTATTTTCTGAAGATTTTGAGCAAATATAGGATTCTGTTTGGATAAATTCTGAAGAGATTGCACAATAACTTGGCCACTGGGATCGGGTAGAAGACCCAATGACTTCCCTTTGGAAGGAATGTCATTCAAAAGTTTCAAATACAAGTTGATGGCACGGACACCAGGAATATAGTAAGTAACCCTCATAGGTCTACCACGTAACTTATAGCTATTTAAATTCACCTGAGCTGTCTCGGCGTCCTCGGCACAACTAAACTCAACAAGACCCCAGTCTTGAGGACACCCATTCTTCAGAGCAATCTGACAGTAAGGCGGGTTCTGGTATGTAGAGAAGATTTTCCTGAACTCAGTCATATCCCTGAAGTCCTTGGGCAAGTTATCAACATAAAGGCACTTAGAATGAAGAGATTCAAATGTAACATGGTTGTGGTTTAACCAATCACAGATAATACTCACTCCTCTGATGTTCTTGCCATCCAGGTAGTTCTTGGCTGCAATCCCAATCTCCTTGGTCTTGTACTCCACAAACCCATAGCCTTTATTCTCTCCTGTTTTCTCACTGATCATTAGGAAACAGGTTTTCACCACACCATACTGTTCAACAAGTGCTTTGAACTCCTGTTCGTTTAAGCTGAGAGGGAGTCTCCCAACACACAGGATATTGTCAGAGGGGGTGGGCATCACAGGGACGCGTTGGCCTCGCAAGGTGAATACTCTGTCTTTGTCCCAGTCATCCAGCATCTCCGGGTCCTCTAGTGTGGCCCTAGCACTGCTGGAGCCCTGTGGGTTGCTGTCAATGTGCACACACTGCACTGGCAGATCAGACAGCAACTCACAGATCTCTGTCTCTGTGACATCCCGGGGCAGGTGCTTGATGTGCAGCTGTCTCCCGGCATGAAACTTGCTCTTCGCGTTCAACACCTTCTTCTTTATCTTCTCCTCTGGCGTGTCCTCCCAGAAGCCATCGGTAGAGGCTGTCGTTAAGATCTGAGCACAGTTCCAGTACTTGGCTTTCTCATTGGTTTTGATGATGGAAGAAAACTTGGAGCCGGGAGGATTGTTGAAAGATGTCTCCGCGTACCCAGCAGCCATGACAAAGAACTTGAGAAACACTCAACACAAAGACATGAATTACTCGAGAGTCAACAAGTATCTCATTCTACAAACACTTCAAGTTAATTTAATTATAAAAATGTTATCACAGCATATTTGGTTAAAATAATTATTAATTGTATAAGTTATTAATTTAAAAAACACTGCAATCACGTTAAATATTTCTATTAAAAAATAATTCAAATTCAAAATTTCAAATTCTCAAACACGAGACGAATAGCATGTCGTTACGAATTGGCGTCCCTCAAATGAACTGAGAGAGAAAGAGAAACACACAAAGCATGCTATGGCCTTGCAGCGTTGCCGCATCTTCTTCTTACCCTCAAGTTCATTGTTCCTAAATATTTAACCCTCTTAAAATCCTCTCCCCTACCCATTTGTTTTAAACAAAGAAAGAACAGGAATTTTTTAGAGAAACACGGTTTTACTTTCTTATTTTCTCTATGTTCTTTATTTTTGGGTTTCTCAAGCAGACACTCTTATTAGAGAATTTAAAGAGTCTCTTCACTGTTTATTATTTCAGGTCAAAAATACTCAAAGAGTGAATCTGTTAATTAGAGTATCCTACCAGTCAATTCTTTTATGTAAACTCGAATGAATTAAACAATAAAGTTAAAAATCATGTCTTTTGGAAAACACATCGGTAATTTTAATTTAGGTAGAAAAAAAATAAGTGTAAACACTGCCGCAATTCAATTGAAAAATCAAACTTATCATTATCTCCTCAGTTGATTTTCTTCGCGATCACAAATGATTCGCGTATTTCGCGGCGGTTACTCCCACCACTACTCAAACACAAATCGAACGAGGCAAGAGGAGGAGAAGAAAGAGAGGAACAAAGTAGAGAAAGAGAAAATGAAGAAGAGAAATAAGTAGAGAAAAATGAGATGAAGAAGTGAAATAAGAAGAGAAAAACAAGATGAAGGAGAGAAAGATACGATGAAAATGAGAGAAAAAGAATATAGGTACCTTTTTTAATCAAACAGGCACTTTATTTACAACAAATAAAGAAAGAGTAGCAACAAAATAAGGGTTCAATGGAAGGGCTGGCCATAGGCAATGATCCCGTACGTCTTTTAGTTGGGACATGCGTATTTATTTTACTTTTTCTCTTTTTTTGTGCAATACCTACTACTTATCTATTTGTTTACAACCGATTTCATTTGTACGTAAATGTAAAATTATGTCTTAATACAATTTGTAAACGGAAAAAGAAACAGAAGAGTAGAATGGAAGAGAAGAATTGAATTGAATATTTTAACTTATTTGTACAAGAAAAAACATACAATACTTGTGATTCTTGTGAAAGGAAGAAAGAAGAAAAAGAAGATGAAGAATAAGTAGAAGAAGGAAGAGGAAATGAAGAAGAAGAAACAGGTCAGACCAGTTCATTGGCACTAAGGCGAATCCTCTGTGGAGTTGCGAGTCCCGTAGTCTTGTTGAATTCGCGCTTGAAGTAAGAATACGTACTATGGTGCGCAGTCGTTGACTTAGCCAGTAGTCATTATGTTGAGCTCTCCTCTGGTGGTAACCATTGTGATGGAATTAGCATACGAGACTCCGAAATTTGCAGTGATAGCCGCCAATTTTCCAGCTACCATGGCAGTGTCGATGGCTCGTTGAATACAGCAGTACTTGTTCTGTCACTGAAGTGAAGTAACGTTAAACGAGGTCAGGACTTGGTGGTTGACCACTCAAATTCAAATCCTCGTGATACTGTTTATTCCCGAACCACCCAGGCTGGGTGGGACTTGAGATTAAAATCGGACGATCAAACTACTAAAAACGGTCTAGTCTTGGTTTACCTATGAAATATGAGACCTGTTTGACTGCTAAAGTAAAGCGACTTTTGAATATTTCTCCGGCAGTAAAAAAAGCTGTATTCTATGATCTTCATTAATTTTCCAAGAATCGTTCTCCCATTGCTCAGAACTTGATTATTCTCACAGACCAGCGAACACGACTACTGCGGTGGATATTTTTCTTATTTATTCAAACAGAATAATAATATCAAAATGATTATGATAATGATAATAAATTAATAATTAAAATGGCGAGGAAACTATTCCAGAGGGAGGTCATCAACCCGCAACCAAGCGCTTGCCATGCTCGCGAACTTGGTTACTCTTGCGGTCTGGTGCTAAGTTGTCAGTTTTTGCGATCATTGCGAAGACAGCATGCGGATACCTACTGTGGATACAAGTCTTGATGGTCTTGTGGTATGATTGGTATGATGGACTCCAGTTTGGTAACTCAGGTGGTATTCCGTGATCATTTTGTTTTACTTGTTGTAATATTCAAGGTTAATATCTTTGCGATACATAACACAAATCTCAAGGGTGAGCGGGTTCGTATCCTTGAGGTCGGTGCTTCGAGTCCCGAGCATCGAAAAGATTGGTGATTTTCAGGAGAATCAGATGGTATTATGTGGACCGCGGTAGCTTAATCAATGAAATAGTGTTTTACTAGTAACCACATGTAACTCGTAACTACACCAACATCACTTGTGAAGAGTTCGTGGGACATCACTCTGTCTTGTGATAGATAGAAGTCAAGTGGTTAAGGCGCTAGTCTGGTAATCTAGGTAGCGTAGGGATCCGTTGGTTTGAATCCCACCCAGTGCATGAATTTTTCCTCATTAATTTGAGTTTGTGACCACATAATAATAAGACTCTGAGGGTTAGGTGGTAGAAAATGCTGTGAGCGTTAACCTCGCCTGGTGGTAACCTTCCACTAAAGAAGAGTATTATTATTTTTATAAAGATCATCTCCCACGGGATACCGGGCTTTGTAATTTTACTTCTGAATTCATGTCCAATGCCTACTTCTTATCTCTTCTGAAAAGAAAACAGACACTTTGAATTTCTTCTCCAAAGCATCCTCCGCAAATCCTTGACTCTCCGAATCCCCGTCACCTACTGGGCAGTCTGACACAGTGAATCTGTACACCTTGTACTGTTGTGTTTAAAAAGTGTGGGTCGGCCGGTTTTGAACCCACCGGTCGTATCTATAGTTTTCTACTAGAATCTCTCCGAGAAAAGTGGAGACACTCAGGTTAAGGTCATGTCTTCGTATTCTCGGAATTGCTGCTCATAGTACATTAGCATAAATAAATATGTGGAATACATAAATGTATCTATATAGTTACCATTTGTATAGTTTGTGAACTTTAGGCTGACAGAATCAGCATAATGTAGGTAATTGTAATATTCACTATGGTCGTAAACGATAAAATCAACTAATTAAATTAATACTCTTGCTGATAATTGGGATTGTAATAGGGACAAGGTAACTCTACCTATACAGACGTATCATCATAAATTTAAACATAAAAAAATCGACTAATTGGTTTTTCGGCTATAATTTAATGCCTGCCGGTAGCACAGGAGTTTGGATCTGGTATCTTTCTATACATATTATATTAATTTTAGGTCCTGAAACACAAATCAGGTTTCTGAGAGCAGAGAATAATACGTATGTAATTTTCACTGGACAAAATTGACTTTGACAACAACAAAAAAGGCTCCCTTGTACAGGGTGGCGCAGTGCGCATGACCACTTTTGAAATTGTTGCCATGCGTTTAATATTTGAGTTAAGATATTGAAATAAAAAGTATTTTGTAGAAAAAATGTGGAAGTTTATTTTACAAGAGTCAATTCTTGACGTATGAGAGATGATATTCGACAAATGACGTCTTTGTCGAGTTACGCATTCTTCGAGACGCTCCCTGAAGTTGTGCATCACGTTCACCAACTTTTCGTCAGCAATCCGAGCGATTTCACGGCGGATAGAGTCCTTCAGGTCAGCAAGGGTACGAGGTTCGTCGACAAAATCTTTGGCCTTTAGATATCCCCATACAAAAAAATCACACGGAGTGAGGTCGGGTGAGCGTGGCGGCCACAGCACGTCACCATTCCGGGAAATCACTCGACCGGGAAAAATTTGACGCACACGATCCATGGACACTCTTGTCCATGGATCGTGGATTCCTGAGGAGATGTTGGTGAACGTGA
This sequence comes from Bactericera cockerelli, assembly GCA_024516035.1. NCBI lineage: Eukaryota > Metazoa > Arthropoda > Insecta > Hemiptera > Triozidae > Bactericera > Bactericera cockerelli. Next base: position 54,131,163 of record CM044955.1, read on the forward strand.
TGCACAACTTTAGCGAGCGTCTCGAAGAATGTAAGTCGACAAGTACGTCATTTGTCGGACATCATGTTTCATACGTCAAGAATTGACTCATGTAAAATAAACTTCCACATTTTTTCTACAAAATACTTTTTATTTCAATATCTTATCTCAAATATTAAAAGCATGGTAACAATTTCAAATGTGGTCATGCGCACTGCGCCACCCTGTACATTCCTCCGAAATAAATACGTTATTACAGGGTACCTCCTACAGATATCTCCACAATACTCCACAAATCCACATGCCAACCCAAACTCAACATACTATAAATACGTTAAGCTGTAAATTAAGCTTCCAATAAACATGTACTTTGGCAACTGTTCTAGCATGGACATTGCCTTCCTTCTATGTGGAAAGCGTTCGACTGGTCATGTCTGTATTCAATTTATCTCCTTGCTTAACATTGACACTTGAAACCTTTGCCAAGAATTTAAGATTGAATTGACCCTACTATCACTGGCAATCCAGACGCAGCTAGTGCGTCTGGCCAAGTTCAACTCATAGTAAGTGAAATCACACGAAATGTTTTATTGTGATTTCATCTCTTCTTATAACATTGAATATAATATATATTATGTTAGAGCGCTTGCCAATTACTTTAGATTAAACTGACCCAACTATCTTTTGGCAACATAGACGTAGGCAATGCGTCTGACCAAGTTCCAGCTTTATTTATAGTGTGTTAGTTTAGTTAAATCTAACTTAAATTTAACTACTCCTAAGACTTTGACTGTGTCTCGGTCAATTTTTCGAGTTGAGGAACTTGGCATTTGTTTTTACACTAAAGTATGTGATGGACACACTTTACATGGCTTAGGTACCTTACTTGTTTTAAGTCTGTATATTATAGATAGGTACTGTATTTGGAGTAACACAAGAAAGGACCTCAGTCCAAAGACTCAAGATAGGCGAGGAGAGTCGAAGAAAAAGTGAGGCCATTTCCAGCATGTACCTAAGCCGCTTGTATTAGAAAAAGTAAAGACAACTAAATTTCTTCTTAGAGGACATGTTCGATATTTTATTTCCAGGGCTATTAGTACGTTTTAACCATAAAGAAATCGGATGACGTTTCTTAATGGCTCAAGCGTTAAGGCAGCGAGCTCTTTATCTGGAGGTCGGTGGTGCGAGTCCCTAGCATGGGGAATTATAGTAAGGCTGGTTTGTGACGCTTGCGATTACAACAAAATATGACACAACAAGTATCAAGTACTTGTTATCCACATTCCACAGTGCAAGTTAAAAATCGACCTCAGTAATGTAGCTTGATCGATAAGGCGGCAGATTTGTAATCTTTGTTCGATTTAATTTGTTGCGGCGGATTTGTTCAAGTCCAAATTTGAGCAAATATTTAGTAAAGTGAGTTTGAGTGTTGTTTGTGATATCACGATTGTGATTAGAACAGATGTGGTAACTAACTTTAATTCTAGTAAACATTGAGAGAATAAAAATTAATGTTCTCCAAAAATGAAAACATATTTTTAATTTTGGAACAACGCTAAAATTAGTAACTGCTATTGTTAGTTATTATATGAATGTTTTATAATTATTGGATGTATTGCCAAATCTATCCTTAGATTATCTTTGGCGGGCTCTAGATCAAGGTTATCTATCTCAAACCGGTTGATTATATTAGTTGGACTATGTGTACCAACTCTGTTATAGTATGTATAAAATTATGTATGGTGGTACTCATTTAATAATCCTATGAATACAAATAGATAATTTTTAATCGAGCATTATTTGTTATTTGGCAGTCGTTTTTATGTACCTACAGACTATGTAAGTGTGTAGACTGTGTACGTATAGACGTATACCTCCTACGAGTCTACGAGTATTTTTTACAACGATACTGAATTCAAACTAAGGCACGGCAACAAACTGTAGATACGAGTATTTGCCTACAACAATGACATATTAATTGAGGGAGGGTTAATTTTTTTTGAAATTCTGTGGGGTTTGACTTTCAGAATGACAACATTCTGAAATTCATCAGTTTTAAGTTAATTGATTCCGTACCTTTGATTGAAGCAGGTAGGTCGCCACTGGTTTAAGTATTTATACCTGGCAACCCTGTAAAACGGTTTTTTTGAACGGCTTGCGCTCTCTAGCGTCATACTGAAGAAATTTTTCAAAAAGTTTTCAATTCCGAGTAGGTTAATCGCTCAGGGTGTGTTAGATTTTTTTTTAAAAAGTGAGGCTTTTAAGTTCTGTTTTGCATAGATTTAAATCCATGGTTTTAAGCTGAAGAAAGTACGAGTACCTACCTACCCACTACTGTATTTGATCTAATCCGAGAAAATGTTTTTACTCTTATCTTATAAGGAGTATTGTATTCGTCGAATATTGACGTACCCACTTTTCACATTCGGACTATCATAGCCTCAGATACGAAAAAAGTTGTTTTCAGCATTGTCGTCAGGTTGAATTTGTTGAATTTGGTTATGCAAAAAGCAGAACCACAAACGCTAAATTGCCAACATTTGGGTAAAAGCCAACGAACACGAAAGAATAAACTTTTTTAATTCGCCGCAAAATGGGACCGCAGGGTCAAATATTGGCCGACAACGACTAAATGAGTTACAATAATGTAATAAATAATAAGTACAATAATAAGTTAGATCAGAAGCATTTTCGCTTTTAAGAAACTCAGAAAGCGTCACTCTAAAATCCATTTTTTTGTACGTCAATTTGTTCTTCATGGAATAGGTTTTTGGAGAGTGCTGTATCTGCAGTTGAGGAGATTTTGAATTATTATAGTGGGAAAATAAACTTTTTACAATAGTTTATTGTATACAATAATGCTAACTCGTTCACAATATGTACATAAATATGTACAATATTATTCAGTTAGTAATAAATGTTTCATGTTTCTGGGCTTACCAGAAACTCCAAAAGGACTTCTCAAAAACCAAATAATTTACTTTGTACCGTCAAATTTCTTCCTTCATAGAATAGTGTTACAACTCAGAAGAGTGCAGTTACGCAGTTGAATGGGAGACTTTAGGAATTATTTATGAGAGCGAGAAATCTTTGTGGAACCAAAGGCCTTCTTTTGAAGCCTTACTTTTTTATTAGGAGTAAAATACTCTTAACTCCTTCAAGAATGTAAACAATCAAATAAGAGCGCCAAAATTTCATTTTCTTGTTGTAAATATAATATTTTTTTTTACATTTGGCCCAACCGCAACCGCCCAACCCAGGCTTGGTGAGGTTAATGTGAGTATTAGATACATTTCATGAGTTTCCTGCAAATGGAGAGTAACACCCCCGTCTCGAGATGCCCTAGCTGTTGAATGGAAGTAAAACCCCATAGTTAATAATATCATCTTTTATCTTGTAGTAGGTATCACAATATTATTAATGAATTAATGATTATAATGATCTTAGTATCATACTATAAGATAATTAAGCTATAAATGATAAAATGAAAGTTCAACACCTCTTTGGATTCCTTATTCTCTTACAGATCGGATACATGTATCGGTCAGGTAAGTTTCTTTTGGTATTACAAATAAGTTGGAGACTCAGAGAAGTGGTGAAGTTTGTTGTAGCCATTGCAAGGAATGATGAACTGAGATAAAAAATCTATTTCCTGTTCTGTTTTTTTGCTGGAGCTAAAACCGGGTTGTTCCCATTATTTTAATAGAAGACCTACCAAATATTACTTACAAGATGTTTAATCTAGGCAACTGAAGAGCCGTTCAAGGGGACAACTACCAATTGGAAATTCAGAGTAATCCCAAATCTCCGTTCAACCATCAACAACGCACTCTTTTTTTTTTTTTTTTTTTTTTAAAGATGAGTGTTCACAGCCTTTTTTATTCGTAGCATGAAACAGACTACTGTAACGCTTGTGTCTGTGTTGTAGCCTGCCCATCCCGTAGTACTCCCCTCTGATGGGCAAGAAATGACCAATACTTCCCATTTAGTGCTGGGTCAACACGACGCACCGGAAGGTATCCCTTACAAACATGTAACCAAATTAAGATACAAATTTGTCGCACGGGATCGAACCGGACCTTCCGCATGGCAAGGAGAGCTTAACACTGAGCTAATCGTGCGCTTATTGGTTTATTGAATGCAATGACTAATGAGAATGAGTTGTGTGACAGTTGAAAAGAAGATTTGGGGATTATGAGAGTGGTTTCTGAAATGAGGGCCAGGTTACCTCTCAGTGCAAGTTGAGGGTGCTACCCACTTGGCCATGGTGACTTCTCAATTTTATCATGCATTGGTGATCAATTGGTTATAGTGCGAGTCTGTTGATCCAGCTAGTGTAGAAATCTATTGCTTTGAATAACACCCAATGCTTGAAATCATCCTCATTTTTTGAGACTTACCACAAATAACAAGCAAACAACTACTGGAAAAGGGACTCTTTAGTCCTGATAGGGCAGTATAAATATGTGTATATTATTCATATTACAGCCTTCCCTCTCAGAGCCTAACCTTGACATTGAATATAAGGGCGGAATTAATAGACATATTTGTAATACCTCTGTGGCGCTAAGTCACGAATTGCATACTGTGTAAGATAGGGAAACCGACACTTAGCAGTGACTTGTGATGTAGAATTTGTCTATTAATTTTGCCCTAAATGTTCCAGGATTACAACAAAAGTTCTTTGTCAAGGATTGTCAGAAGTACATAGAAGACTACAAATGGTTGTGGAAACCTATCATAATGGGTGCTTGTACAAGCTGGTTGTGTGGTACCTTAGTGCTCTACAATAGAGTCAAAGCTTGCTCACTGCATGATCCAGTGAGTCCTATGTCTGCTGGAGACAGGTGAGATATAATGGAAATCACAATACAATAACAATGCTTAACACGTTTTACTAAACCTTTTTAATTTACCACCACATAATAATAGGACTTTGAAGTTTAGATGGTAAAAAATGCTTTGAGCATCAACCTTGCTTTCCCTTGAAGTATTATTATTAAAATGCTCAAGCGAAAAAAAGTGTTCTATTAAGCAAAAGAATAAGCTGATTCTTGTCAAGAGATGACTCATTATATTTTTCAAAATTAAAAAGTTTACATTTTTTGTGTGAAAATCACCTGGCTTTTTTGGGAAATAAATTCGATTTAAAATTTTACTTACTTTTCAATTGTACCTATATTTTACTTTTTATAAAATATATTTAAAAATGTCAAAAATAAATAAATATACACTAATCTTTTACAGGCCAAGTCTCCCAAGTGATCTCAACTTCATAACTGCTGTATCATTGGGACCTATGTGTATGGTGGCCTATATCTGGGAGGAATGGTCATGATAGGGGCAATCTTTTCTTTAACAGCCCTAATCCATTTGCAACTTTAGTCATACTTGGTTTGATCTTTAATAGCTAAATGTAAGTTCAGTCACAGGTTTTATTGAATGTTAAATGTTTTTGCATGTCCTGTATTATGTGTAAGTGGTCTGTTATAAATTCACCTATTTACCAGGGATTACTACATCTTTAGCAATAGAATTCTTTGATATTGTGGCATACTTTAGATAGAAGACCTACCATCAGATATTTTATGCTGCATATTTTAATGGTGTATCACTTTTTAATGTTGCATCACTGGAATACTGGTTTCAGTCAAGGAATATGTGAAATAACAATAGTAGTTACCGTGGTCAAATGGGTGGCGCACTTGTCTGTCGATTGGGAATCGATCCCAGGTTTCCCGGCGCTCACGGATACCTCGTGAGAAAAAATCAATACCTATTGCATGGATTACGTGGCGGCATTATGAGCAAGCAATAAAATTATGTTGTGATCTGTCTTGGCTTTGCTACCACTGAATTGGTGAATTAATAACACATAGAAACTGCATACATACATGCAAATACGTACTTATAGTGAATATCCCCACGTCGGCGTCGATATAAAATAAATATAAACAGGTAAATTGGCTAGTCTACCGAAGTACTGGATTAGCAACAGTCACTTACTATTTTTTCGTTTTTAAATATGTAGAATTAGATTTATTGTTAATAATTCACAATCACACCACTAAATTTTGTTTCTTGATTTAAAAATAGTATTGTTAGGGCCATATGTTTTATAAAACGGGCATTTCTCTCGTTCAAAAAATGAATGTTATGATCAAAACATAATTAATCAACTCACCACTTTCCTAGACTTACTTCTCCTGTGCTGTGATATATTACTGATCCCATAGACTTACAAATACTCTCACCTAGGTTTAACACAGAATTTATTTTTGCAAACTGTTACTTCCACATTTATCTATTGTAGATAGCTGAAGTATTTTGTTATTCCTACATTATTATTAATTCATAGAGTCATAGATTATTTTATTTATATAGATATATTAAGAGTAAGTATAGGTTTTAGTAATTTATTTATATTCTTAAAGAAAGAACAAGATCAAATTGAATCCATCAGTCCATCTCAAGATTGTCAAGTGAAAATAGAATTTCTTAAAAAAAAAAAATATGTTGCTATTTTGGTCTTGTTTTTATACAGTGTTTATCTGTTTATTCATCCTCTGTTTGTGATTAAAAAATATATCTATTAATAACAATTATTTTTTTTTCTCTGTAATAATAAATTGTATAACTTTTTTTATTCTTTATATTACCTACCCATTTTCTTCTTCTTCTTCTTTCACTTTGTTTTTTCTCAAACCTACTTTGGGTCGGCATTGTTCAACCTCATGGTTGAAGTTGTGGCATATTTTTACGGTTGGATGCCCTTTCTAACGCACTACTTATATTACCTACCTATTAGGTTTTTAAATTATTGCTAACGATTATTTCTTCAAAAGCGAACTGTTAATATTTCTCGACAAAATAGGTTAAGATAAGATAAGATTTATTTTTATTGCATATAATGCCCAAGGGCTTCATACAACGTCAATGCTATAAAAGTAAACAATTTACAATACATATAGGTAAGATAAATAATAAGTTATTATAAATTATCATCTAAATATTCTTCAAATGAATAGTAAGCCTTATTCAATAGACAACTTTTTAATGTTCCTTTGAAATTCACTTTCTGATGACAATTTTATTTTTAGGGGCAGCTTGTTGTAAAATTTGAATGACCAAAAATTTGGGCCATTTTGGTTTCTTGATTCCAAAAAAGTTATCTTTATGAAATGGTAATATGCAGTTTGTATTTACGTTTAATGCTAATGTATTTATATTCACTCGTAACCTTTTTATTGTGATTTTTTTATTTTTAATCTGGACCATTCATGCGACATTACTCTATTACTCTCTGATTTTTAATGGTAGGATGTTGTTTTAATTTTGGGTTCTTGTTGTAACAAAAAGTTTTTTACCTTAGTTGTTCCAGCTACTCATTTTAAACTCACCAAGCCTGAGTGGGGCGTAGACAACGTTTCTCACGAATGAGTAGTCACCGTGGCAGAGTGAGTTAGCGCGCTAGGCATTGCACGCATGGTGACCTGGGTTCAATTCCCAGCGGGGCAGGAATTTTTCTGCTCTGTACTTGGATGTTCGGGGTCCACTAATACCTCGTGAGGATAAATGAGTAGTTACTTGTATGAGTAACGACCAGTGGTGGCATTACGAAAGTAAAAAGAAATGAATGTAATAGAATTCGAAAAGTACAGGAGGCTCTAAGTAATACTTCGCTACCCACAAAAGTTGTGAAGAGGCCTTGTGCTTCACCACAAATAAAATCATACATACGTTTCTGACGAATAAAAGGTCTTTTATTAGCACTAATCGATTTCCTTCCCCTTTTATTAGCACTAATCGATTTCCTTCCCCTACTTGGCTTTGCTTAACATAATTGATCCGCCGATGTTAGGTTCTGCTGTGTTCCACGTGTTATCTCCGATGGTTGTGTTTGAAAACGTTTCGTTGCTAATGCACAAGTTCTCGACAGTCCTATTAAAAAGGTGCGTGGAGTTAGCACCCGACATGTTTCAACCTCTCTCCTGGGGTTACGGTTGGAGTACAAAATTCGGGGTTTGTTGTTCCTAAGAATACATAATTGGTACATAATTATGGTAGGTGGTAAAAAATTCTAGCTTCAATGTCGGGTGCTATCTTCACGCACCTCTATTAAAATGTTTCACAGTCTAGATACACAATCCGCTTGTGACTATCAGGAGGGATGGTGTGGCTTTTACTGCCTACATGATGACACGAGTGGGCGGAGGAGGGGGGGGAGATGTTCACTTTAAACTTTTGACACATGAACTAAACTAATTTTGAAAAGAGTTAGATATTAAATAGGCTATTGAGGGGTAAAAAGGCGCGTGGACCCAAAGTCGGCACAGTACATGAAGGTTCAAACACCGAGCTCAGTTTGTTTTAAAATAAATGTCCGAACAAAATTTCATGGTTTTATCTCTATTCAATAGGAGATTATTATTATAAGATTTATTTCAACATTTCTTAAATCGTCTCTTTTAGCTATGAAAATCCCTTTAAGTACTGTTGTACTTTTAGGGATGGCGGCCACTTGAAAATCAGAATTTCCCCTTCACGGGTCTCCTTGAGGAGTGATCAAATTATTTTTCACACTAATTCCTGAACAGTGATAATGATGACAAAATTTCAGCTGAAACCGTTCAAGAGTTATTACTTGTGATAGATACCGCATGGTGGCACTTGTACGCGGCGTGAAAGTAAGTCAAGGGGTTTTTTTTTTCAATTTTGTTTGTTTAGCAATACCTTAAAAAGGAGAGTTTTACCCACACCTACCCTACGTATTGTAACCTATAAGTGAAGTGAAATAATACTGTTACATTAGTTACCCGTACTCCCTTTAAAATAAAAGTTTGCTATTTCGACGCAAAAATAGTCTGGGAACATCGTATGATGTGTCTAAAAAGTTTTCTGTTTGGACGAGTCTTAATATAATGATGAAAAATGGTTTAGAAAAAGCGGTAGTGTAGGATTGTATGGACGATCCAAGTCTAGGCTCCGTCCTTCTTATTCTTCGTGTCCGAATGTTATTGTTCCTACATATACTTACTTTTACAAATGTTTTCGTTAAAAACTAATAGATACACAATAAATAAACAATAATTTCAAAAGCGATAAACACAAAATAAAAGAATAGATTCCTATCGACCCTGTACTGCTGAATGCATCTATGCTGAAAATGGTGATGACAGACAGAATGTGCAACAGTTTGACACCACTCCTGCTGATACACTTCCCCTACTTTCTTCTTCTTCAAAATTAAACACGTCTCCCCCTTCTTTCTCATCTTGCGCCCCTCCCCTTGCTGATGAAATCCCCCCCCCTCTTTCTTCAGTACCCTACTTTCTCCCTCCTCAACTTAGCTCTTGAACATCTAACACCTCTCCTGATCCACTTCCCCTCCCTCATCTTGCACCCTCCCCTTGTTGATGTACTCCCTTCCTTTCTTCTGTACCCTCCCCTACTTTCTCCTCCTCAACTTAGCCCTTGAACACCTAACCCTCTCCTGATCCACTTCCCCTCCCTCATCTGCACCCCCTCCCCTTGCTGATGAAATCCCCCCCCCCCTCGTTTTTCAGTACCTTACGTTCTCCGTCTTCAACTTACCCTTGAACACCTAACCTCTCCTGATCCACTTCCCCTCCCTCATCTTGCGCCCCCTCCCCTTGCTGATGTACTCCCCCCTCTTTCTTCAGTACCCTCCCCTACTTTCCCCTCCTCAACTTAGCCCTTGAACACCTAACCCCCTCCTGATCCATCTTCCAATCTTGCGCCTCCCTATGCTGATGTACTCCCCCCCTCTTTCTTCTGTACCTCCCCTACTTTCCCCTCCTCAACTTAGCCCTTGAACACCTAACCCCCTCCTGATCTCATTCCCCTCCCCTTGCTGATGTACCCCCCCTTCCTTTCTTCAGTACCCTCCCCTACTTTCTCCCTCCTCAACTTAGCTCTTGAACATCTAACCCTCTCCTGATCCACTTCCCCTCCCTCATCTTGCTGCCCCCTCCCCTTGCTATTACTCCCCCTCTTGCTTCATACCTCCCTACTTCCCCTCTCAACTTAGCCTTGAACACTACCCCTCCTGATCCACTTCCCCTCCCTCATCTTGCGCCCCCTCCCCTTGCTGATGTACCCCCCCTTTCTCAGTACTCTCCCCTACTTCCCCTCCTCAACTTAGCCCTTGAACACCTAACCCCTCTATCACTTCCCTCCCTATCTTGCGCCCTCCCTTGCTGATGTACCCCCTTCCTTTCTTCAGTACTTCCCCTACTTCCCCTCCTCAACTTAGCCCTTGACACCTAACCCCTCCTGATCCACTTCCCTCCCCGACTGTTTCACTCTACCCCTTCCTCGGCTTACCTCTCCTGATTCACTCCCCCCTTACTGTTCACTACTACCCCTTCTCGCTTACCTCTTGATTCAAGCTCCCTCCTGATTCAACTCCTCCTCCTGATTCAAGCTCTCCTCCGATTCAAGCCTCCTCCTGATTCAAGCTCCTCCTCCTGATTCAAGCTCCTCCTCCTGATTCAAGCTCCTCCTCATGAGCCACCTGCTGATTCACTCTCCACCTGCTGCTCTACACTGACCACTCCCCCAACTGATACAGTTTCCACCTTAGATGAACACCCCTCCCTCCCCCGCTGACTTACTTCCCTCCCAAACCAATACTGATTCATATCCCCTCCTCTAAACCATGCTGGTTCATTCCCCTTCCTTAACCCCTGCTGATACACTCTCCTCCCTGCTGATTCACGTCCCCTCCTTAACCCTGCTGATCACGTCATGCAGTCAGAAACACTTGCAGTTCGCATCTGCTTCTGAAATATCGAATATTTGGGAGATAGAACAGGAGATAGCACGTTTGCTTTTTTCTCTATTTTTGATAAGTGGTCAAACAAAAGGTCACTGGTATCAGAATAGAATTTGAATTGAATTAGCACCTGAGTTTCCATACCACTTGGTATGCAAAGTCCTTTTATATATTCCCAGGCGTCGATTATGGGGCACTTTTACATGTGGACGGATCGGTAGTCTCGATTCCCCAATTCGTTAAAATTAGCAGCGTGTGTAATTGAGGGGATTTGAATTGATACAATTTAACAGTATTTTAATATCAAATAAGAGTACAGAAAGTGATGATTGATAGAACCTAAAGAGAGTCAAACCAAAGATGTAAGGTAAGTATGGTTGCGAAAATTTAAAAAAGATTATCTATAACAGGGTCACTTTCAAGAGGAATACCAACAATAATCAGGTTATTTTATGATTTAAATTTACAAAATGTGCAAAATGTATTCAAAATTGTATCATTTGTAATGAGCATTCCTAGCTCGAACTGTTACGTAGAGAGAGTTTTCTCAGGAACAGGTGTTCGGCTGACATGATTTCAACTGAACTAAAAAGGGCTTGTCCCGTATTTTCATGAAAAATCCCGTTTTTTTTGGACGTTTTAGGTCTCTTGTCCCGTTTTGGGCTGGAAATGATCTGGCGGAACCACTTGGTAATGAAAAGTCTCTTATTATAATATGTACCTCAGTCGCTTGATCGATAAGGCGGCGGACTTATTGCATGGAGGTCGTCGGTAGTTCGAGCCCCAAATTCGTTAAAAATTTAGCAGCGTGTAATTGAGTAGTTGTGACATCTCGAAAGCGATTAACAGATTTTTAATATCCATTATAAAGGTATCTATAGAAAGTATTGTTTATTATGATATGTAACCTAATTAGATGTCAACCCGAAAAGAAGTTGTAGGGTAAGTATTGGGCTGCGAAAAATTCTAAAGAAAAGATTAAATCTACTAACAGGTCACTTTCACAGAGGAATACCAACTACATATATTTATCAGGTTTATTATTATGTTTTTGAGGTTTAACGTGCCTTTCAAAATGTCATACCTACACACAATAACCTCACCCAGCTTTGGTTCGGCTAGGCAATTATTTGAATGTTCACCCATCTGAGCCCTAACATAGCTGGACGTTACTTAACTTCAGCGATAGAACGAGAACTGTAATATTCACTATATTCAACGTGCGCTCTCGACGCTGGCTGGCTCCAATATCATTTAAAAAACAAATTGATGGGATTGAAAGCTTGACATCTAAAATTTTAGCCCTTATCACATTTTCCTTTCTACTAGTAACAAAAAAAATCGAGGAAATAAAAAAGGGAAAAAATTGACACGCAAAATAAAATCGAGAATAGAAAAGTCTTTGGCAGTTATGTCTAGACGGAGACAGGAGACCACAAGTTTAGTATCTGTAATACTAATAAATGTTGAAACTTTGTTTTCATTTGAAAATTGAGATGCCAACTGAACAACATCTAAAAGTATCTATCTGATATTATAAACTAGCTGTCACCCCGTACATTGTAAAGAGACTGAATTTGAATTGAATTTTGCTTATTGTTCGTGTTTGCTGGAATTTGGAACTGCTTGTTGGTATTTTCTGGAATTTGGAACTGCTTGTTGGTATTTGCTGGAAGTTGGAACTTAGTGTTGGTGTTTGCTGGAATTTGGAACTTTCTGTTTGCTGGAATTTGGACTTTTTTTTAGTTTTGCTGGAATTTGGAACTTATTGTTGGTATTTGCTGGAATTTAGAATTTCTTGTTTGTGTTTGCTAAAATTTAGAACTCCTTGTTGGTGTTTGCTGGAATTTGGAACTTCTTCTAGGGCCAGAATTACCAGGTTCGGAGGGAACAGAATTTTCTGTACGAAAAGTCTGCTCCAACCGGGAATCGAACCCAGGATCTCTGGACTTACGCCACGGAGGCTTGTCTTGGTGTTTGCTGGAAATTTTAACTTATTAGGTATTTATTTTGCTAGAATTTGAAAATTTTGAGTTCATGATGTATTTTCCAGAATTTTGATTATCCTGTTATATTTGCTAGAATTGTCATTATCCTATTGTTTTGGCTGTAATCGTTTAATTTTCTTTTGTAAGAATTGAAATTAAATGAGTGACTGAAAATGAAAAGATACAGGTTACTTATTATAAAATCTTTTTCATTTCTATAGATTGATACATTGAAATTGTTTTGTTGAATATGTTTTTTGTTTTGCAAATTTAATATCATATTTTCTATGATATTTGAGTTTACGATAGGCTGTTTTGCAATGTTTTTTCTTTATTTTTTAAAATGACTGATATATTCATACCCTATTGCGTGTATACTATACAATCTAAGAGAGAACATCTAGTTATTGCACCTTAGTCATCATCAATATTATTAGTATAATTGTTATTAAATACTCGAAAGAGACGTAAAAATAAATACTCGAAGGTATTTTTAAACATTAAATGTTTTTGAGGACAAAGTGCACTTTTCATCGTCCTGATAAAACCTTTTAGCATTTTTCAAAAAAAAAAAAAAATATTTATTTATTTTATGTTTTTCTCTCTCAAACGCATGTGCTTTCGATCATAATGTCGTCACCTGTTATTCAAACACTTTTTCTCTCTCTTGCACCCCCAACCAGTGGCGGCTCCTGACTTCAAGACTAGGTGAAGACAAATTATACCCAGAAGTATTGAAAAAATAAAATTATTAATTTATCAGATCTTAGTTCTTATGGTCTCATAAACACAGCCCATTGTATGTGATGGCTGTTTCCCTGCAGAGCATGATTTTCTCTCATACCAGTTTTGCATCATATAAGTTTTTATAGGTACTTTTTTTGGAGAACACTTGGTACTTATTAAATAAACAAGGCCAGCAGAACAATTTGTCAACACTTGAGCTGGTACACAGCCATTCAGGCTTGAACTGTATGGCTGTGGGGCAGGCATTTGCTTTACTTTTTTAGTGGTGGTTCTAGTAATTGGAGAAATTGGACATCCAGTAATCATAATATCTTTCTTATCCTCATTACTTCTTAATCTGAATGGGGTTACTTTTAATGTTTGAACCCCATGATTTTGTGGGAATCTCATTGTTTCTTTGAAATATTGTTATTAATTATTCATCTTAATAAAAAATATTTATTCATCTTAATAAAAAATATATACTAAAAGTTGGTAAAAAAGAATTAAAATAAAAATATTAGGATTATACCTCAGTAGATAGGTATAGGTACAACATTTTAAAGAGGGGCTAGAACTGGGAAGGAAAGAAAGTTAGTTGAAGACTAAAAATTACAATCCAAAACTGGAAGAAAATCCACCACCAGATTACAAAATAAATCTAAGAAAACATACTTACTACAGATATAAAATCAGCTTAAATTTGGGTTACCATTGATGTTTAAATGACTATTAATTATGAAAAACACAGATATTGCCTTATAATTTTAAGTACTTCACTGGAAGCTGTGTGCTTAGCTACCTGCAACCTGCATAATTTATTATAATGTTATTTCTGACACTGAAAGAAGTACATAGCTACTTCATATTCAACTTATTATGAAAAGCACAGGTCAGATCAGGTAGGAATAATGTTTCTATCCTGTATCAAATACTGGGAAATAACTTTATTAACTAGTTACACCAATTAAAAGTCACTTGATTACCGTTGAAAAGATTTGAAAATAATATAATAAAATTTAAAAAGTGTTTTGTTTACATTCTAAAGATAAGAGATACAATGTTGCCAAGTTAATTTCATAGCTAAATTTCTACAAACTTCAAGAGCTATATTTTAAAAGAAATGCCTCAAATCATGTAAGACGTATTTATTTATTTTAAATACTACACCGCCTGAACAGAATTTTCTCTTGAGAATTTCATTTCAACACGTCTAATTTCATGATTTTTTTTAAAGTGGTTCCATAGCCAGGATCTTAAACAGGACCACCATTGTCCCTATTTAAAAACTTCTTGGAACAACTAGATACGAGATTATCTTATTAGGCTCAATTTCGGTAACTACATTAAATAATTATTTCCGAGATTTGACTTCAATCGAGATGTCCTTTTTAAGACTTTAGTTGACAAGATACATAAGTAGTTAAAATTTATTGGTATCGGCTATCGTTTAGTAACTATGTACAAAACTAGAACCCAAAAAATGAGAAATAATATCCAAAATTCCTGAAACAAAATCCCGCTTTCCTAACGCCTACGTTAATTTTTTTTTTTTTTTTTTTTTAATATTACAAGATTGTGCTAGATATGGGAGGCTAAATCATTGACTGGTTCCCTAGGTCTGGCATAATGCTACTGGCAACAATGTAATATCAAAAACACATGACATCGCACATGGTATGTGGCTTCGTGACATTTCGTATGAAGTCGTGTAGATATTGTAAAATGAATACAACTGAAGACGGTCTTCACTAGCAGACTACATAGATATAGTTGTTGCCTAATATTTCATGATACCTACTTGGAAATACTCAACTCTGATTGGTTGATTCAAGGACAACTGAAGACAATTGCGAATTGTCTTCACATTTGGTGTTCTCCTTGGAAAGTAACATGAAATGTTAAGCAGCATTGATCTATTTTACACAAAGCTTACTCTTTTTTTTTTTTTTTTTGAGTTGGATCAATTGTGCCATGTTCAAGGGATTATGAGTAGTGTTTTCACTGTTCAAAATTAGGTGAAAATGTCTTCAGTGTCTTCACCCGACGAGCCGCCACTGCCCCCAACTCTCTTTTCTCCCAACCCTCTCTCTCTCTCTCTTTCTCTCTCTTTCTCCGAACTTTCTCTCTTTCACCCCCAACTCACACTTGTCTCGCACTTTCTCTACCTCAACCATCCTCTCATTATTTCTCTCTCACCCAAAGCCCACCCGCTTTCGTTCTCTCCCACCTTCAACTCTGCACTTCTTTCCGATCCCTCAAACTTCGTACTCATCCACCCCCAGAACCTCCTTTCTCACCCCCTTTGAAACCCCCAAACCACCGCCTCGTACGTAAATAAACTACCTGTAACTCTCGAGTACCTAGGTGTCTCGTAGTACGCGCGTAGCTCTCGACCCGTGCGGACCGCTCATTCGACTCCGCCCCGCGGTACGGAAAATCGAGGTCGCACTTTTTGAACCCCTCAAATTGGCAAAAAAAATGCATTGACAAATTACAAATTTTTCGAGCATTTTTGCAGTTCATGGAAGTTTAGTATTTTTGAGTTAAAAAGGAATATAAACTATACCGTGCAAAAAAACAATATTATAAAGTCCTAAAATTGGAACTAAAATACTACCAAGAATACTAGAAATATATCAATAGTTCATTTTTCGCCTAAAATAAATAAATAGCCTCTAAAACTGGCAACGGAAATATGTCAATCGACTTTTAATTAATTCCAAACACAATTTAAGATTTTTTTGTTATTTATAAAAAGTATATGTATAAACTAAATCGAGTTTAAAAAACACCTCGTATAATTTTATAAGTCTATTGAAATTTGCGTCCGTCTCTTTTTTGTCGAACTTCCAGAGACATAAGAAAAGCTTAAGTCGATCGAACTTGGCGATTGCAATCGCGAATTTTTGTTCGAAAATTTGTAGAAAGACGTTTGTCCTGTCTAAGTTGAAGAAATATTTGTGTAAGTTTAATTAAATTGAAGAACTTTCCTTTTAACGGCATTTTTTGTTCTAAGGTTTTTTTTTGTCCTAAGGTTTAACTGAATTTTGCCCATGATCTAATACAATTCAATATATTAATGATTCTGAAAAGCATCAGTTGTGACACTTCTGACGACGTGAAAAAGGTAATCTTTAATACTCGTAACTACTCTCTAATACACTTGCGTGCACTAAAACTGCATATTATATAAAAACATCGATTTACGTTTATTCAAAGTTGAAATTTTTCTGATTGTTTAGGTATCTGCTGTTCCTTTGTACGGAAATTTGATAGAAGTTACAGTATGTTTTAAAAATACTGTGTTTTTCAGCATGAAGAAGCGACCGTTAAATTATGCTTAAAACAATTTTTGGCCAGTGAATTTCCATCTTTTTTAATTTAGAAACAAGGCAGCCAACCAAACACCTAAGAGACAAGGGACAGGCTCACTACAGCACACTCAGCTTGACGCTCAAGATCCTTACTCGAAACAGGGTTCTCTTTGTAAATCCTTACTCGAAACAGGGTTCTCTTTGTAAATCCTTACTCGAAACAGGGTTCTCTTTGTAAATCCTTACTCGAAACAGGGTTCTCTTTGTAAATTCTTACTCGAAACAGGGTTCTCTTTGTAAATCCTTACTCGAAACAGGGTTCTCTTTGTAAATCCTTACTCGAAACAGGGTTCTCTTTGTAAATCCTTACTCGAAACAGGGTTCTCTTTGTAAATTCTTACTCGAAACAGGGTTCTCTTTGTAAATCCTTACTCGAAACAGGGTTCTCTTTGTCTAGAAAACCCCATGAGTAATGGATTAACCATTTTTAAATTTAATTTCATTAAAATATCATATGCTCTCTAATATTCAATGTAGTATAAAAGACAAGGACGCATATGTGAACTATCAAATAAAATTAATATATTTTAGTTTAAAATTAAAAAAAAAAAAATATGTTGGAGATCTATTGGAAGGACCAAGATCAAGAAATGCAACTCCTCCAAGCATCACAAAGCTGATGAACGCCCTCAGTTAAGAATGGGGATGATTTCCTGAATAAACGGTTGTTTCCCTGATCAGATCAATGCCAAATTTGTTCAAGGCCATAATAAAAGCCAGAATAGACAATAATAAAAAGTTAAAAAGTTAGTTATCATATTTGTGTTAATCACTTTCGTGATATCACAACTACTCAAACTCGCTTTACTAAATCTACGCTGAAACCGGGACTTGAACCACCGACCTCCAGGTTACAAGTCCTCCGCCTTAGCGATCAAGCTACTGAAGTCGGTGAATAGACAATAATAAGAATTCATAATAAAAAAGAATAAAAACAGACAATGATTTTCTCTTAGATTTCTTACCGGTAGTGGGTTTTTATTCATTTCTGACATCCTATAGTAAAAGTGAAATTTTAGGCTTTATAATGAGTGGGTTTTAACAATTAATAGTTTATATTAAAAGTCGAGAATATTTGTGTCCAGCATTCATATCTAGCTACGTTTTATCTAGTATACCAACTGAGCCAATTTCAAAGGAAAGAGAGTTATGCAATTTTTGTGCACGCAATTGTATAAGATTGTGTCATAGGAGCTTATACGGTAGTACATTGGTGTTCAAGAATTTCAGAAGCTAGTCTGGTGATCCAGGATTCGTTAGTTCGATACTCTCACAATGCATGAATTTTCATCAAAAACATTCTTTGTGTCAAAGGAGCTTTTAATGGTAGCTTATCCATACCAAAAATTAAATAATACCGTGGAACAGATGAATGAGGAAAAACTAGACGGTTTAGAAACTCAAAAACCAGCTACTCGAATTAACCTCACCCAGCCTGAGTGGGGTCATCGACGCATGCTGGAGCGCTTTTCTATGAGACTAGAATATACAAAGAGTGAAAGAGAAAGAGAAAGAGAAAAGAGAAAGAGAAAGAGAGAGAGAGAGAGAGAGAGAGAGAGAGAGAGAGAGAGAGAGAAAGAGAGAGAAAGAAAGAGAGAAAGAGAGAGAGAGAGTAAAGGGAAAAGAGAGAGATAGAGCTTGAAAAGGTCACTGAAACGCTTTTGAAAGTTTTGAAAGACGAAAATTCTACAAAGAAAGACATGGAATGCAGGTCATTCATCTATAATCATATAAATGTTATGTACTTCTATTGTCTATACTACACATTTTGATTACCTATCATTATTTACAAGGGGAAAAACAGAATAATAATCTTCAAGGAAACAGGTGAGCCTCTATTATCTCGAGAACCACTCAAGATATCGACAGGCGTTAAAAATACGGGTTGCTTCTTTTTTGGAATCAACTTTTGGCCCAAAAAATTCGGCTGCAGCTAACCATTTAGCCATTTTGTAAACTTTTCATAAATTTAAAGGTTATGAAAATGAACTATTGAGAGCTGTTTGTCACCCAGCCTAAATGACCAGTCTAAATTCAATCTTCCCAAAAATCTGGTAACAAGTACCAAAAAAATTCATCCTGAATATGTACCACTGATTTGTACGACTCTAAGGTTTTATTTTGTAAACTGGTTTTAAAAATCATCAAGAAGGTGAACTCTCATAACTTTTTCGATATCGCCAACCGTTTAGCAGCCAGAGCCGCCAAATGACAGTGACTACAGGCAGTATAATATAGTATAATATATAACTAGTGGTTCTGTGAACTGTAAACCTCACACAGATTCAACTATCGCATTATAAATGTGCAATCAAGCATGAGGTTTTAATTAAAACCCACTCGATAATTAAAACCCACTCGATAGGTTTTAATTATAAATATCAACCGGCCTTTTTTTTTGGCCCTTTTTCGATTTTTTACCACAGTTCGGCCCCCTTAGCTTTCACGATCACCAAGTTTCACTAATGAACTCAAATATATTTTCTTAACGACTCAACAAAGAGCCTTGCTTGTTTTCAATAAAAATAGACAAAAACGGCCCCGTTTGGCTCCGAGTGGCCCAAGGCGGCCTAAAAACAATAGGTAAAGTTCTAGGACCCCAATAAATATGTACATTAAATTTCAACAATTTTGAAGAATCCGGTCGAGAGTTATCGCGGAACAGACAGACAGACATACAAACGAAAGCCAAATCGTCCATTATGCAAGTTGAAACAGAACCTCACTCTGTTTGGTTAATAATACTTTCTATTTTAATTTAGTATAGCTGTCTGACCTAAATCCTTGTTTGAATAACAAAGGAATGCCGGAAAAATCATATAGTCTAACTCGAGAGGAAAATATATTTTGAATTTGAATTTTTTCTTTTAATTACATGAATTCAAGTACCCCTAACTCTCATGTATTGATAGTGCTTCAAGGGCCCTTATCCCTTATGAAATACGTAGGAATATAGCCGGGGTACAGAACTTAGTATTATAATAATAATACTTTTTAGTGGAAGGTAAACCAGGCGAGGTTAATGCTCAAAGCATATTCTCCCAAATAACCCTCAGGGTCTTATTGATGAGTGGTTAAAAAATCAATTAAATGAGGAAAAAATCATGCATTGGGTTGGATTCGAATCAACGGATTGCTACACTACCTGGATTGCAAGACTAACGCCTTAACCATGCCTACTGATTAAAATAGAGAGGTTAGTTGATGGCATGGATAATCAGAACTATTACCTGCTGATGAGAGCAAATAAGCTCAAAACAGCTGTCCAGATATGTTCTGATATTCATGTATATCTAGTACAACTTCTCACTTTTCTGTTTATACCTATTACTGACACCACTTGACTACCACAGTATTCAAAGTGTTCCGAAGCCCTATTCTTGTGAGGAAACTACTCTGTCCCGGTAGCTCAGTGGTAAAGGCGGCACTCTGTGAATCCAGAGTTTCCAGAAATCGTGTGTTCGAAACTCAACCGGGACATGACAAGTTATCCTCCCATTTGGGATTTTTACCACATAATAATATGTCTTGGGCTTACTGCTGGAATAATGGGACTTTAGCAGTCTTAATCGGACAGTATAAATAAGGCAATATTATTATTATTATATAGTCCGTGAAGCTACTATTCCCCTACGAGGCTCGCAGCTGCTACTGGGGGCCCAGGAAGTAAGGCTTGCGTTTCGAAGACCGTCGGACTACATTGAGGAAGTGGTCTGTCCGTGATACGCGTAGCTCTATCCATTAAAGCGGTGGTCTTAGTGCTTAAGGCCCTAGTCAGGTAATCTACTGAGGGGTTTGATGGCAGAGATTGACTCAGGCAATAATCACGCCCTTTGTCAATATTATTCTTGTCAAAGAGTTATCGTTATTATTATAATCCAGGTAGCGTGGGGATCCGTTTGTTCAGTAACTATATGAATCTTTCGTTGGGTTTCTATTAATTTGTGGTTTGATCAAATGAACTACTGGACTCTTTAGTACTTTAGTATAGGTAACTACGAGTAAAAGGACTTTTATTTCTAGATTATCAAACTGATCTAAGTTCACATATGGGAAGAACTCTTTAGGTAACTATCAGACTCTATATAGGTACATGAACTTTGACCCATTTCTCAGCTTGGCTCAATTTTGCTTAACATGGTGTCATTAAAAAAATATACATTAAATTATAAGCATCATGTATAGAATATTGTACTCTGCAAATATCAAATACCCACTAAAATTGTGATATAATAACACAAAAAAACACATTTTAATTATTATTATTTTTTTAAATTTTCTATAGGGCGTTCTTCACATCGCGGCCGAGGAGTTTGAATATTACGAGTATGAGTACTATTATTTTTTTACCCAGATAAAACGAGAGATTGACATTGAAAACACTTATAGCTCAATCAAAATACCCCGTAATTATTTTTACTTTCCTTATCCTATAATAAGGAAAGTATTGTATTCGTCGAAAATTTGACCTACCCAGCTTTTCACATTTCTGGACGAATCATAGCCTCAGGATACCAAAAAAGTGGTTTTCAGCCATTGGTCCGTGCGTCTGTCTGTGTGTGTGTCTGTGTGTGTGTGTGTCTGTGTGTGAACAGGATATCTCAAGAACGGTAAGAGCTAGAGACTTGAAATTTGGTATGGTAATTAATTTTATACACCAGACGAACCATGAAACTTTTGGTTGAAATCGGCCGCATTCTGCGGCCGCAGGGCCGCAAATATTGGCCGCAAGCACCGCTTCTTTGAATTGGTTAAAGATACAAAAAAAGTTAGAGAACAACATTTTCTCAGATTAAAAAAATAATAGGGGTTCACTCTGATCATTTTTTTGATATCTTTAACTTTTTGGAAACCGGCCCCAATTTACCGGTATTGTAGGGGGACCCGATTGGACTAACTTTTTTATTATTCATCCTAGATGGGGGTTGTGACATATCAAATTAAATGATTTTGAAGTGCTGATCACGAATTTGGCATTGATTTTTAGTTATCTGTTACCGTTCAGTCACCAGTGGCGGAATTCGACTCCTTTTTGGGAGATAAGGAAAGTCGTGTGATGTTTACACCAGATTTTTCTCTTTTGTTTTGAGAATTTTTTCCTTTAATAAAAGTCTATCAAGTGTCAAAAAATAATTAAAACTCATAACAAAAAATTCTTCCCTTCACTCTTTCTCCCCTTTTTTCTTTCCGTCTCTATCCCTCTCTCTTTCTCTGACGACACTTTTTCTCCCTTTCTCTCTCTTTCCTAATTTCCTCACACTTATACCTCTTTGTCTCTCCCAACATTTCCTCCTTCATTGTTTTCTCTCTCCCTCTTTCTTCTCCCACAACCTCCCTCTCAACTCTCTTCATCCATTTTTCTCTCGCTCTCTCAGTATTACTATATCATCTCCCTCTCTTTCTTCTCTCTTTCTGACTCTCTTCTTCCATCACTCTATCACCCATTTTTTTTAAACTTTAAATTTCTCACTTTGCCTGTTCTCTCTCTCTCCTCTCTCTCTCTCTCTCTCTATCTATCTCTCTCTATCTATCTCTCTCTCTCTCTATCTCTCTTTCTCTTTCTATTTCCAGGCCATTCTGTCTCTTGCAAAACTTTCTCTTTCTCTCCCCCGCCTGGATTCTGTGTCTGCCTGACCCCTCCCTCTTCCTTTTTCCTTTTCGAGACGGGTATATTTTCCTCCATAATTTGAAGGAAACTCACAAATTTGCCTCTGACATTAATCTCCCCTAACGTCGATTGTACCGGCAATAATCAGCATTAGGAAGGTTTGAACTATGGCCAGTCTTAGAGTTTTAATCTTGCTGGTCCTTGTTGTTGTTGTAGCCAGCTTGGCTACAGCTTGAGTGGTGAGTGATGGTCTCTAGTCAACTTTATTTCAAATTTGGTTCGTCCTAAACCACACATTTCTACATATGTGCGATCAACCATCATGAGGACTTGAACTTTTCTTTAAAAGCCATTAAACTCTTAGGAAACTGCAAGCTAGCCTGGCTTGTAAGGGTTGGCTGGTCTGTTCTCTGTTTATAGTCCTCTAGCGAGACACTGGTCTTCTCCCTGTTTAACGTCCCCCACAGCCAGACCTAACTTCAACGATCCTTTAATCCCTCTCTCTTTATCAATATTTTTCTTGTCAATAGTTATTATTAAGAACCCCGGTTTATTTTTTCTGCTTTATTTAAAGCGGCACCTCATTAATGATTATGTAGATCTTCCATTCAACCACTAGGACTTATTTATTGTAGCTCGGTGGTCAAGGCGTCGCCGTCAGTCTGATGATCCAAAGGTCGTGCGTTCGAAACCCAGCCGGAACATGACAAGTATTAAGCTGTCCTACCATTTGGGATCCTGAAAAAATAATACGCTTACTGCTGGTATAATGGGACCTATCATCCTGAAATCTGTATCACACTGGACCAGCACACTAGGGCACGTGTTTAAATTCCAAAACTGTAGAAATTTTACTCAGTACTTTAGATGTGCTTTCCACTCATCATACCTCGTGAGGAAAATTGAGTAGCAGGGGGTTTTTGAGATTGCATTAAGTTCTTCAAGTTTTTCTAAATGAAAGCATTCCAGATTTCTCGTGAAAGTTTTGCTTCAATTACGTTGAAAGATTTAAATATGAAATAGTGCTTATTAGCAAGACCATTAATATTTATAAACCCCTTTTATAATTGGACTACTCGCTAGTTTGAAATACAGAAGTTGTGTTATTAGTTATTATAGAGAATATAATAATAACACCCTTTAGTGGAAGGTAACCACCAGGCGGGGTTAATGCTCAAAGCATTTGCTACCACCTAACCCTCAGGGTCTAATAAGAATACCTTCATACCAACTTTATTTTTAACAAAACAACATAACGAAAATCTTACAAATAAAATATTTCTTCCAATTTTTGAGAGGTTGGAAGAGTTCCTCTAATACTCAGAGTCTTATAATTATGTGGTCACAAACTCAAATAAATGAGGAAAAATTCATGCACTGGGTGGGATTCAAACCAACGGATCCCTACGCTACCTGGATTACTAGACTAGCGCCTTAACCACTTGACCACCAGTGTACTAGAATATAGAGGTTGATTAGCCAGCAGCGTTCCTTGGCACATTCAATACACCAGCTCTCGTTCTGTCCTGAATTAAGCAACGTCTAGCAAGGTTAAACTTGGATGGTTGGCCATAGGCAATACCCCGCCCTTTAGTTAGGACATAATATGTATACGTATATGTATTTTACTTTTTTTTCTTGTTTATCATATATCTATTGTGATTGTCAATTTTTATATTTAATTTTTACCATTATTTGTCTGTATATAATATTATGTTCTACTAATAAAGAGTTTCTAATAAATAAATAATTAAACCTTCGTGATACTGCTTTTCCAGCCCAACACAGGCTGGGTGAGGTCAAAGGTCAGCACAGAAATTTCAGACACAGAAATAATTCGGCGGTTGAAATAATGAAGAAAGAGGGAGAATATCTGTACATCTAATACAACTTCTCACTTAAAATAGAGAGGTTAGTTGATGGCATGGATATTCATAGCTATTGCCTACTGACGAGAGCAAATAAGCTCGAAACAGCTGTCCAGGTGATTTTCTGTACATCTAATAAAACTTCTTACTTTTCTGTTTAACTGATGTTTCAAAATTTGATTCATTGGTTCACTTTCATGCTTTTACGAGCAACGGATCCGAAATTTTATGTTTCTTTCCATTTCTGTATTCGAACTCATTGAATTTGTTTAACAAGTAATGTTCACTCAGTTACACACGTGACATATATGAATATTATTATGTATCCCAGTTTCTTTATTTTGTTCATTGAACTGTGCTCATCATTGTAAATATTTTTCTTTTGTAACAAAGTTCTGCTTATCAAGTTGGTATTTCTGTTTTCGTGGTCAATCGTTTTTCTTGTCAATACTCCTTCCAAATTTCTGCAGGAAGTGCAGTGGTTGAATTTAGACTGTCGTGGTTTATCTTTCTTCGCTAAAAATATATATTTCCAGTATTTCTATGTTGACTTCTTACCAAAATGTGATTAGTCTTGTGATGCTGTGCTACCACGTCAGTTGTGGTGTAACAGAAAGAAACCACACATTGTATACCTACACACGTGTCACTCGGAAATATTTCCAAGTGAATTGATTGGTAAGCATTTCTCAGGGTATTTTTATTTTTTGCATATAGTTTTAACTATCTGACTAGCGCTAATCAGCTAATTATTGCCATAATCTTCCACCCAACCTTGTGAGTTATCTCTCCTTGTGATCTCAGTATTATGTACAATAATTTGTTAACAAAACGTCCTGATAAAAAGTAACGTCTACTGACTTATTTGGTCTGAGTTCATTTTGTGACCTTGCCTCGGTGCTTATTCCTATTTATTATTATAACGAAAGTAATACTAATGAGTTCAATTATTTTAGCAGGTAGCCCAAAGCTTATTATTATAGGTCAAAATCCAAATGGGAGGATAGCTTTTCATGTCGAACGCAAGACCTCTTGATTACGAGACGGCGCTTTGACCACTGAGCTACGGGTACAGACAAGTAAAGGAATTACCTAGTTATGTAAAGGTACTATCAAAATTATTAGTTTTTTGTGATAAGGAGTGAGTAAATACGCACCAAAGGTAATGATACAAAAAAAGCAAATATAAATTTATGAGGGAAAAAAGCAAACTATAACTGTTCCTTTGTCGCCTGTAAAAAAGTGAAATAAATTTTGATTAAAAATACAAAAGCAAAATAACTTTTTCGAGAGAAAAAAAGAGGCTAAAGAAAGACTAGAAAAGTTACTCACTGAATAATATCGTGAAATCCAAAATATAATATCGTTTGAAAAATTTATGAGCTAACTATCTCATGACCAGCACACAGGGGACACAAAAGTTTTTTGCCCATGGCGCTAGTGTTCTATTTGGGTTGTCATTATTATTTGGGTCTTATTTATTGGTTCATCATTCAGCATGTAACTTAGCCAGCCTCCGTGGTGTGACGGTTGACACTACTGTCCGTCTGCCAGAGATCCCGAGTTCGATCCCCGGTTGGAGCAGACTTTTCGAAGAAAATTCTGTTCCTTCCAAACACGTGAGGCTGGCATTTCCGGCCCTACCCAGGCTGGGTCAGGTTAATGTGGGTAACTGGTACGATTCCCAGCAAACGGAGGGTAAAATTCCCCCGTCCTGACTATCTATCTCAATCAGGACGTTAAAATCAAATAGAATCAACTGTTTACAATAGTGATGGGTTCTTCACTTACAAAAAAACACCGTGTTTTTCGAAAAATGTTAGTTCCAAAGGATTCTTCAAGATAGCGCCAGTAGAGTTTTGCTCTCGCGAAACGGAGTTGGCGTATTTTTTGTGATATACGCCAAAGGTAGAAAAAAAGTAAAAGCGCCAAAATTTAAAAATTCAAGAACATAAACAGAAAGCATAAAAACAAGAAAAGCTAATGTACCCGAAGCTACCAACGTCTTGAAATTTTTATCGAAATTTCTACAGGGTACGGCAAAATATTTTAACTCTTATTGCTGAAGTTCCCAAAGAGGTACTAATAATACATACCTCAGTCACAAGATTTTTTTAACTAAGATGTTTTTTTCTCGCAGAGTATATATAATCCCACTACTAGCAGAAGTCATTTGCGTTCTATTTTTATGATATAAATTTTTAAATCAATTTTGTAATTTTTATAAACTTACACGCGCACTAAAACTTTTTTTATTATTGTTGCAAATACAATCGACTGTAATTTAAGGCAAAATAACTCGATTATAATCTAACGGCACGCAGTCAGATCCGACATTGAAGGAACCAAAAGGTCTGTTGTAATCGTCTGTCGTAATGTTAGTTCCTTCAATGTCGGATATGACTGCATGCCGCCATCTATAACATTCAATATTATTTGCAACAAGAATATAAAAAGTTTTAGTTTCACAAATAGTATACAATTATATAATAATAATTCCGTGTCCGTGAGATAGGTATTGATACCTAAATCACGGTGGTGAGAGGATTATATGGACGCTCAAAACCAATGTCTAGGCTCCTTTCATGTCCATAGTATACAATTGATCACAAGCTAGATTACGACAGACCTTGGTTCCTTGACATTCGTATATAATATATATGACTGCGTCCCGCCAGGTTTAAAGCAATAATCTTTTAGGGCGATCCGAATTTCGTTGAAACAAAATTCGATTTCGACGATTTTAAATTTATGCACAAAAATAGACCAAGTGCCATGCGCGATCTACAAAACATTAATCTCAGCGACTTCACTTTACCTCATTGCCCTCATCGGCAAGTTAACAGATGAAGAAATATAAAAAAAATGAAGCTGGGAAGCAATGACTGTAGTAAGGTAAAAGAGAAAAAGGGATAGTTTAATGAGAATTAAAAATGAATTATTCTAGAGATTTTTTGTAAATAATGTTTATGGTTGTTTGTTGAACCCTGTTGAATAATCAAATTCGTTGTTTATTTCTATAGAGTAAAGATTATTATATTTAATTATTAGACAAATGATCAAACACCAAATACGCCTCAATTTCACATAATGAAGGTTTTTTTTTAAATTACCGCCACAATTTTGTTTATATTCTTGCCAATCCCTGAATTTGCAAAAAGTAAGCGTATTTCGAGCGAAACGCTAATTTTGAGGTTAAGAACTTTTTTGAAGGTGAAGAACCGACTGTAGATCTAATTAGGTCGTAGTGTTAATCATAAGGATTTCTCTGAAAACCCTGCAACCAGTTCAGATAATAATAATACTGGTTCAGCATAATTTAAACTGAATCAATACAACTCAGGAGGACTCATTAGATTCCGAATAAATAAATACGTCAAAGATGAACCAACAACAAAGATGTTGTTCAAAATCCGTTATACGTGAGATATACTTTGCAATGGTACAATCACTTGTACAATATTGTATAGTAGCATGGGGCGGAGCGTACCAAAACTTACTGACACCACTCAACAGGACACTTAACATACTCTTAAGAAGGACAGATATTTTCACTGAGACTAACTTTATAAAATTCTTAATGTACCTACCATACTAGACATTTATACTTACAAATTGTGCATATATTGTTTTAAAAACGTGATATGTGGACCTTCAGACATAACAGATACACAACTAGACAGACAGGACAAGCTAACTTACGACAAATACACAAATCACTTACCAAACGACATTTCACGTTCATAGGCAGTAAAGTTTTTAATTGCATACCAGAAGAGACAAAGATTTTACAAGACATAAGACATATAAGAGTAAGAATAAGAGAATATATGAAGGATGACGTTTTTAAAAAAAAAAAATAATAGAAGCCATAAAATAACTTTTATTAAAATACATCTTTACAATTGATAAAAGGAGAAATATTAAAAAAATTATAAATAAACAAACAAACGAAAATCAACACAAAATTAATACGATAAAATTATGCATACCTATATGAAAGTAGAGGATCCCCAACACATGTCTCTTGACACAATGGGACATCCAATACTAATATATACAGGGTGTAACAGACTAAATGTAAAATCTCTTAAGGGGTGGTAGTATAGATCATTTCCAACCATTAATGTTCTATAACACTTTTGATTTAACTCAGTGGTTCTCGAGATATTATTTTTTTGAATTATTTTTACAAGTCCCCTGCCGCTCGACAAAGAATGGCATCTAACTCCGTAAATACAGCAGATGAAGCAATAGATTTAACTTTTTCCATAAGATAACAATATTTCACTATTATTTAGACTAGATTTATTCTTAAAAAGTGCACACGTACTGAAAAAAATCGGCAGCAGCGGAAAATTTATCGCGAACATGAAATCCACCTGAAACTTCAGCCGCCATTTTCTCAAAATACTGCCCTCATAAAGTATTGGTTTCATTTATGTAAAAACTTGCTTGAAGTCTTATCTTTCAGAAAATATGACACACTTGATATAAAACTTTCATTTTTTATTGAAACCAAGAGAAATAAAAAAAAGTCAGTCACTACTACTAACTGTACCTACTAGGCTACCATCCTACTTTTACCTAGGGAACTAATTTTTTTCTTCAATTTGACAAATTATGGTTGTCATTTACTTTCCAACGGACCAAAAAGTTAGCCTAAGTCGATTCATTGATAAGGCTGCGGACTCTTAACTTGGAGGTCACTGGTTCGAGTCTCAAGTATGGCAAATATTTAGTAAGACGAGTTTGAGCTATTGTGACACCACGATCGTGATTAATTGACCTTAATATTTTAGTATGTATGTATGGTTTTATTTGTGGTGAAGCACAAGGCCTCTTCACATTTTTTGTGGGTAGCGCAGCATTACTAAGAGCCTCCTTTACTTTTCGAATTATTCTATTACATTAATTTCTTTTTACTCCCTAGGTAAAAGTAGGATGGTAGCCTAGTAGGTACAGTTAGTAGTACTGACTGACTTTTTTTTTATTTCTCTTGGTTTCAATAAAAAATGAAAGTTTTATATCAAGTGTGTCATATTTTCTGAAAGATAAGACTTCAAGCAAGTTTTTACATAAATGAAACCAATACTTTATGAGGGCAGTATTTTGAGAAAATGGAGGCTGAAGTTTAAGGTGGATTTCATGTTCGCGATAAATTTTCCGCTGCTGCCGATTTTTTTCAGTACGTGTGCACTTTTTAAGAATAAATCTAGTCTAAATAATAGTGAAATATTGTTATCTTATGGAAAAAGTTAAATCTATTGCTTCATCTGTTGTATTTACGGAGTTAGATGCCATTCTTTGTCGAGCGGCAGGGGACTTGTAAAAATAATTCAAAAAAATAATATCTCGAGAACCACTGAGTTAAATCAAAAGTGTTATAGAACATTAATGGTTGGAAATGATCTATACTACCACCTCTTAAGAGATTTTACATTTAGTCTGTTACACCCTGTATAATACCAAACAATAATTTTTTTATTATTCCACTATTAGATTATATTTATATTCAACTATGTTTTTTTATAATTCTATATTTATATTGTTTGTGAATAATTTTGTAAATAAATATATATTCAATAGTACTTTGTTGATAAAAAAAAAAAAAAAAAAATACGTTAAAGAATAATTTAGTAAGGGACTGATGAGATTCAGAATAAATACTTCATTAAGTCAGTATAAGATAAATGAATCAGTACAGAACTGCTTCATTGACCCAGCACAAGATAAAATAAGTCAGTAGAGCTCATTAGGACTCATTAGATTCCAAATAAATACGTCAAAGAATAATATAGTTGAGGACTCATGAGATTCAGAATAAATACTTCATTGAGTCAGCATGAGATAAAATGAATCAGTACAGAACTGCTTCATTGAGCCAGCACAAGATAAAATGAATCAATACTCAGCAGTTATTGGAGTTGTTGCTGCTTCAGTGAGCGCACGAATGGACTGTAAGATAAAGAGAATTAAAAGGACAGTGGAATATTTTTCCAGAGGCTTAGCAGCAGTGGATTTCGAGAGAGAAAAAATTGTTTTCATTCCATGAACATTTTAAGAAATTGAGTATTTCATGCGAACTGTCCATAATAATAATTCTCTTTGTTGGAAGATAACCAGGCCAGGCCAGGTTAAAATAAAACCACCTAACCCTCAAAGTCTTATTATTATGTGGTAATATACGATTTTTTTCAATCGAATCGACTCGGCCCCAAATAGAACGGGGTAGATTTACAAGAATAATTTACTGCACATTGCATACACATTTAATTAAAAGGCGCTTACACAAAAAAGGTCTTAATTTCACACAATTTTGTACTGATGAGTGAGGGCACACCCTAACATTTCCTGAAACTTTCAACGACTGCCAATTTTTTTCCAGTAACTTTATAAAATTGAGACATCCATCCATACCCTGTCAAAAAGTCGAAAGCCTCCACTGAAGGGAGAGCTATGTTTGGAAGCAGTCTCCTGAATAATTTACCTCCTTTGTTTTTGTTTGAATAATAATAAATGTACTCGAGCGGTAAATGTCTTTTTCTGTTGCTATTGCCTCCCACCTGCCTCCCTTAATACCCCTCCCCCCGCCCCTAATACCTGCCTCGTTGCACCTCTCTTCAAAAACCTCCCTCCTAATATTATGTTCCTCGTTTTACCTCTTCAAATATCTTCCCCTCTTAATATCTTGCACAGATTTCGTACTTTATTTCAACACACCCAGATAAAAGACGTGTGTAAATACTCTATCGATTTAGTAGTCACCGTGTGTCCGAGTGGTTTAGCACACTAGGCTTGCACGTACGGTGACCTGGGTTCTGCTGGGATGTCTGGGGTCCTTTCGTGAGGAAAAATGAGTCACTGCTGTGATATTAGCAGCGACCAGTGGCGGAAATATGGCAAAATAAGATAATATAATTTAAAGATATGGAAAAGTCCTACAATTCTGCACTACCCTCTGAAATTTCGTAATATAATAACACAAAGAAACATACTTACTGTTATGATTTTTCAACACAGTAATCTACATAATTATCTCACACATACTTACTCTTTCATAATTCGAACCAAAGCTAGTGGACATTGTACGTTGAATCCACCAGTCCTCATTCGATCACTTATGTTAAGCAACGACCATGTCACGTTTTGCTGGCTATCCCGGGCATCATTCAGGCTGGTTGAGGTTATTTTAGTAGTAAGGTTATTTGCTCATCGAATGGTTAGTAAAATATCCGTCGAGGTATGTAGATGAATGTGACGAAAAAACAAAAGTTTTATTTTCCTATATTTTTTTCTCTATTAAAAAATCCTAAAAAAAGCAACGCCTGCAATTTCTTTTCCGCACGCAATATGCAACGTTGCGTTTATTTCTCGTAGTAGAACCTCTCACTATTTTGAATTTCCCGCCTGAACCAATACCAGTACTCTTCTTATCCTCAAGTCTTCCTTGTCTAGGGGAGCATAATGTTCAGGGATCGTATTGTGAGGACATTGATGCTGACAACCCTACAAATTTAATCACGCTTCAGGACGGAAACGTCTTGGGGCGTAATTTTTGCCCGGCGCTCTTACTTTACAGAGGCCAAGGTACTTCCTCATTACTTCAGCAACACCTAGCTGACCAAGCTAAGAAATGATAAAATACAGTTCAAATTTAATCCATAAACCGTTAAATATTGACCACTCTATGGTAGACTTAAGTGGCAAAGAATACCTAAGGCATTAACTTCGCCCCGGATTACAAGACAATTAATTGCACATTTAAATTTAAATATTTTTTTTTTATAACTTATTTTGTAAATATTGTTATTTTTTTTATTATCTCTGTTAATAATTTATTGTTGTTTGTCTTGTATAATAATATAAAGTGTAAATAAATAAATAAAATAAAATAGACTTTATCTACAACGTAAGGTAAATTTTCCTCTTCCACCATCTTCCTCTTTCTCCCCCTCTTCTGATCTTCATATACATTCTTCTCTTCCTTTTCCATTTTTCTATACTTAACCTCATTCTTTCTCCTTCTCCTCTTCTTATCTTCATTATCTTCTCCTATTATTATCTTATCCCGTTTCTTTCTTTTTAACCTTATTATATCCTTCTTCATCTCATTTATCCTCTTTCTCATCATCTTCCTTCTCCTCCTGCCTCCTTTCCTCCTTCCTTTTTCTTATCTTTCTCGCCTGCCCTTTTCTTCCTGTTGAATTTCTTCTTCTTCCTTCTTTTTCTTACTTTCTCACCTGCTTCTCTTCCTGTTGAATTTATTCTTCTTCCTTCTTTTTCTTATCTTTCTCGCCTGCTTCTCTCCCTGTTGAATTTCTTCTTCTTCCTTCTTTTCTTTCTTCTTCTTCGTGCTTTCTTCCTGTTGATTTCTCTCTTCTTCCTTCTTTTTTTCTTATCTTCTCGCCTGCTTCTCTTCCTGTTGAATTTCTTCTTCTTCCTTCCTTTTTCTTATCTTTCTCGCCTGCTTCTCTTCCTGTTGAATTTCTTCTTCTTCTTCTCTTCCTTTTTTTCTTATCTTCCTCGCCTGCTTCTCTTCCTGTTGAATTTTTCTTCTTCTTCTCTTCCTCTCTTCTTCTTCTTCTTTTCTTCCTTATTCTTCTTCTCTTCTCTCTTTCCTTTCTACTTCTGCTCTTCTCTGTGAATTTATTCTTCTCCTTCTCTCTCTTTTTTTTCATCATTCTCACTTCCTCCTCTTCCTCCGTTACTCTATTTCTCCTTTCTCGTTCTCTAGAATTTCTATTACTTTCATGTTTTTCATCAAAGAGACAACATTTCTTTGTTCTGTTTTATTATACTGTTCCATGTTTTTTTAAAGATTTTAGTATCTTTAATAGAGTTGAGAGAGAGAGAGAGAGAGAGAAGAGGAGAGAGAGAGAGAGAGAGAGAGAGAGAGAGAGAGAAGAGAGAGAGAGAAGAGAGAAAGAGAGAAGAGAGAAAGAGAGAGAGAGAGAAAGAGGAGAGAGAAGAGAGAGAGAGAAAAAAGAGAATTTTTTTTTTTTGAATTGAATAATACATTTATTTGGTTTAAAGATTTTTACAATAAAAGGAATCTCCTAAGCTAAGTCTAACTTTTGATGGAGATTTGCTCTCATGCCCTAAATATCGCTATCTAGCTTATTTATAAATGTAAATTTATTGTGAGAATACAAAATAATATTTTATTGTAGCGACCGAGTGACACTCTAGTTAAGCAAACTTTTATATGATAGGAAGGCTATAATTGTACCGAACTATGTTTAGTTGACATTTTAATCAGCTAGTACTAGATAAGGTAGCTAAATAGATACGTAAATATTATTTACAGATACAGTAAAAATATAAATAAATAGGGAAAAAAATACTTCATGAAAAATAAACAATTTGAAAAGATATAAAAAAAAAAATATAAAATATAAAAAGAAAAAAGAAAAGAACGAAAAGAAAAATCCTTCATCATAATAAAATAAGAAATCTCTATTCAATTAATATTAGATATTATGTATATCCCAACCATTGTTACGTGTGTCTCTTGGATAAAATACTTTTCTTTATTTTGCCCTTTAGACAATTTGTATTTTCTTCATACAGAAAGTCCCCACAATAATCATTTAGAAGAGTTGGCACTACATAATCTAGCTTTCTTTGGCCATATGTTATTGTGAATACATTCGGACGTCGAAATCTTTGTGCCCTGAGCTCGTACGGTTGGTCAGTTAGTTGTCGATAGCGCTCATCAAAAAAGTTCTGTGACAGCAAACAAAGGTTGATAATTCGTCAGGTGTAAGACAGGCTACATTCTTTTGGTGGAATAGAATATTTCTTATTTTGCTCTGTTGTGAATATAATGGGTCAAGGGCATACTTCGGTGCATAATTGTACAGGGTGACACCATATCTTAGTAAAGAGTCTATGAGAGAAAAATATATTGTTACTTTGGTAGACATTGGTAAGCTTGCAGCATTTATTTTTATTAACTTATATTTTAGAGTTCTGAGTTTTTTACACAAATAATATACATGTTTATTCATCTTGAGTTCATTATCAATAACTAATCCAAGATATTTCGCCTCTTCTTTATAATCAATCCCATGACAATGGCAAGCTGTCTCATAGGTTTTCAACTCAAGGCAGTGGCGGTTGTGACAGACTATTTTATTTTCGTTTAGATCCAATCTTCTGCTCATGTAACCGAGGATCAGGGCTTCCGTCTTCTTTTCATTTAGGAATATTTTATTATTGTACAAGTATTTTTGCAGGTTAATGAAGTCTGATTGAGCCATGGAGATTGCTGTTTTGACATCTTTATGAATAGCGATGATGCAGCTGTCATCGGCGACATCCGCAGGATACCAGTTCTCTGTAAGTATTTAACATCGTACGTGTAGATGTTGTACCACGTCGGAGAGTTAATTCCACCTTGACTCAGCCCCTGATTCACTTGCACCTCATCACTGAAGATCTGTCCCAGGCGCGTTACCTGCTTCCTGTTCTTAAGGTACTCGGCTAATATGGGATGTGTCATGCCGACGTCCCGGAACTTTTTCAGCAGGATCTGGTGGTCACAAGTGTCGAACGCGAAGCTCAGGTCCAGTAGGAGGACAACAACACATTTCCGCTCATCTAGTGCCGTATTAATTAGGTCGCCAAATTCTTGAAGAAGCGTTATTGTACTTCTACCGCTTTGAAATCCGTGCTGAAAAGTAGGTATTATATTGTTTGAGTCTAGATATTTTTTTAATTGTATATTGATGTACTTTTCGAGCACTTTTTCGATTATAGGAAGGGACCCAACTGGCCGGTAGTTTCTTAAAACATCGGGTTTGCCCTTTTTGAACAGTGGAGTTATGCAGGAGGTTTTTAAAGGAGATGGTATGGTGGATTTTTTTAGCATCAAATTAATCAGTTGAGTAATTACCGGTATCAGGATCGTATTATTTGTTATGTCCCTACTTCTTATGTCATCTGCCCCTTTGCCGGTTTTTTTAATATTTTTTAGGATCAACCCGATTTCTTTTTCAGACGCTGGGCGGATGAACATACTCGATGTTTCGCTGTGTAGTTTGTGTTCTAATGTTTGAACCTCAAGCAGTGGGCCAGCGTTTTGATTCCTAATTTCCAGGACTTGTTGTATAAAGTTATTGTTAAAGTTATTAGAGAGACGGTTTAAATCTTGTGATTGAAAATTTCGCTGTATTTTAGTTTCTACTGGTTCTTTTATTTTTCGGTCCATTAAATTATTGATAAGTCTCCAGGTCTTCAACATATCTCCCTGAGCATCTTTGAACATTCTGTAAATATAAACTCTTTTTACTTTTTTTATTAGATTTGTTGTTACGTTACGTTGTTTTTTATATTCTTCGTAAAAAAATACATTTTTTTTGTTTTTTTGCCATTTTTGTAGACAGAGGTTTTTTAATTTTATTTCTCTTAATACCTGTGTATTAACCCACGGCATGGAATTAACACTGTCTTTCTGTTTTAAAGTTTTAGTTGAGGAGTCGTAGATTTGACTGAATTGGGATCGTATACTGTCGTATAGATTTATAGGATCTTGAATTTGTAGCATCGAGTCCCAGTCCGCTTGCAGAATTTTCCTGTCAACCTCTTTGTTTATTATGACGTCAATAAACTTTGAGGGTCGGGGTTGGTTTTTCGTTTTATTTTTCTTGTTTATTCTTATGGCTGTAAAATAATGATCAGCAAGCTTCTCTGTAATGACTGTCGAAATAGCGGATAGATTATTATTGTTTAGTCTATAGTTAATATGGTCTATACATGATTTCGTAGGATTGCCTGCGACTATTTCTTCTCTAGTGATCGTAGATATGGAGGGTAAAACGGCATTACTGTAGAGTATGTTCAAGTATGATGAATTTTCACTAGACCTTTTCAGAGTGCAAATATTTAAATCTCCTAACATAATCACCATTTCATCTCTGTTGCAAAATTTTGCAGGCAAAAGCTCAGGTCACTTAAAAAACGAGTTACATTATTATTTGGGGGACGGTATATAGGTAATAATACAAATTTAAGATTTTTTTCCAGGTGCGTTATTCTTAAAAATAAGTTTTCCGCTTCATCCAAATGATATTCGACATCTTCTACCGCTAAGTAATCCTTATAATAAACAATTAGTCCACCTCCTCTTCTTCTAGTTCTGCATTTAAATATTTGAGAAAAGTTCCTGAGCTGATAAGTAGCTGCTTCATCGTGTTTAATATTGACCTCTGTTAGTATTATCAAATCTAATTTAGGCAGTACATCTTTAAGTCTGCAACACATTAAATCCCAGTTCAAATGTATGCTTCGGATATTTATATGTACAGCAGAAAGGGTATCCTGATCTAATAACTTTTGCCATTCATCAATTTCATTGATTATCTCACATTTGGGTTTTATATTTTGAATATTTCTTAACAAAGATAAATTATTATTAAATAGGCTCATGGGTAAATAAATAGAATTATATATAGGTAATAAAAAAAGTATATATACAGGGTGGGGTAGTCTTACAATTTTCCTAGATCATCCATAGACGTAATTCTCATAATACCACCCTCGGTGGTTTTCTTCAGCAGGATGTTTCCATCTCGAGTCCACAGGAACGCGTATCTTTTCTCTTTTTTTATCTTACTTACTTCATGCATCAGTTTTTTGTAATAAGGACATAAAGCTTCATTAATTGAGATAGGTGACATATCTTTATTAATGGTATTCCCCAGCTTATTGTATACTTTCCCTTTTCTTATTTTTGTCAGTACTTCATTTCTATCGTCCTATATGGAGAGAGAGAGAGAGGGCGATAAAGGAAGAGAGATAAGAGAGCAAGGTCCTAGGGGTGCTTCTGTACATTATTCTTCTCTTCGGCTCATTTCTTTGCTCTACAAGAAAACAAATCCATTCAAAACAAGCTTTCAGTGCCGTAGAACTTACCTACTACCTTTGGTTTCAGACTGGTATTCTTGGACACAAACCAGGCTGGTATCGAATCACTATTCAATTCAATGATTATTTGTATTATTTTTTTGGTAAAATATTATTTTTGAAAAAGATAGAAAATCAAGTTTGTTCTGAACTAGTCTGCACCACGGTACTTCGTAACAGGAGTAATATGTAACTATTGATGGGTGCGGCCTAATCTTTTTGTACTTCTATTTTTCTCAGGTAACGTGATCGATTTTATGATTTTTATTATTTTTTGTATTTGTCTTATGGTACTTATATTTTTTTCACGTATCGTATTCAATTTGAGCATTCTTATCATTTTTTTGCTATCTGTTCCTGTTACTATGGTCTGTGGTCATTGATTAAATATACGAGCAGTAGCGTTAAATAATTGTTGTGATTGCCTAAAGGTATTTGTACCTTTTAAGGTATTTGCATGCCATGTGGAAGGTCCAGAGTTCGAGATCCCAAAGCTGCCAAAAAAATTGTATTCAAAATTTGATTTCAGTTGTTTCTGAGGGACATCTTCCCGTGCGCTCGTGTTGACCTAGAATCGAATCCTGACCTCAAAAATTAAAGGGAAATTTTTTTGTACCTCGTATGTTATATTTATTTATAAAAGGCCCGTTAGAAATCAAAGAATCTTCCAGCATGTGGTGGAGCCTATGGTTTTAGGACAGCTTGTTGGATATTCTCAAAGTCTGGATTCTTAGTTCTTAGGGCTAGGTAGTCTACACCATACTTCATACCATGTTAATTTCTTTACTGACTGTGTCAGGTCAATTAGAAGCCATGTCCAGGAGTTTCTATCTGGTCAACTGATCCTTTAAATTGAAATTTTCATATCCAAGTTTCATCTATTTTTCATTAGGACGTAGAATTTTGAAGCAAGACATGAAGCAAAAATCATCAGCATAAACAGCACAGGAATTTTGAAGCATGGTTAGCAGGAGTAGCACGAAAATGTTTTCATCAGAAATAAGTTTTAATTTTGGTTATTTTGTGAGCTTGAATCACATTTAATTTTGTGATTTTCGTTTAATCTCTGTACAAAAAAAAATCCCTTTAAATTAAATATTTAAATGGCTCCTTAACAACTGATATTATGATTAATACAAATCTGGCTTGTATTTCATCGTCCGTTGATATTATTTTTTTCTACAAACATAGTTACGTATACTTACATTGGTAATTTTATCCATTGACATACATAGCAGGGTGAGGTAAAAGAAATGCCTGGGACATTAAATTCGCAGCCTTCGGACTTGAATTTTCTTTGCTTTACGTCCCTGCAGGCGCGGCCGGTGCTAAGGAGCTGCGGAACTGCAGCACCCCCAGACGAAAAATAAAAGATTTTTCCAAGTCCTAGCTCGTACACAATGAAAATTATCACACATTTCTAGAATAAGTAATGCCTAATTATAATATGATTGGCATGGTAAACAAACTCGAACTCTTTAGACACTGAAAGAGCGACTCTGTAAATCCCATTTTAGTCCCGTTTATGTGGCAGCACCCCCAAAACATTTTCTCACCAGCCGCGCCAACATGTAGGTCATTCGAGTCGGGGGTTCAACCTGCATTCCCCTGAAACTCACAATCCAGCTACCCACTTTAGCTTCACCAAGCTTGGATACGAACAGGTTGAGCAGACTAAAAGTCTATGGCTGCGGGCCAAGTTGGTGCAAAAGTCATAAAACTTTCATGTTGAATAAATAATTTATACTAGGACTTATATTCAACGTTTGCAAGAACTGCACACAAGCAAGTTTTTTATTTATTCCTTTTTACTTCCCCTTCCTCTCTCTCTCTCTCTCTCTCTCTCTCTTTCTCTCTCTCTCTCCCTTCCTTCCTCTCTCTCTCTCTTCCTCTCTCTCTCTCTTCCTCTCTCTCTCTCTTCCTCTCTCTCTCTCTTCCTCTCTCTCTCTCTTCCTCTCTCTCTCTTCCTCTCTCCCTCTCTCTCTCTCTCTCTTCCTCTCTCTCCCTCTCTCTCTCTCTTCCTCTCTCTCTGTCTCATTTCCCAATTTTACCTCCGTCTTTATTTTTGTCTCTCTTATTCTATTTCTTTCGTAAATTTTCAATAATTATTTCATATCTATTGTCAAACTTTCTCTTTTTTCTCTCTCATTACTTTTATTCCTTTTCTTATATTACATCTCTACTTTTCTCTCTCTTCCATTGTTTCTTTTCTTTCTCTCTCCTCTTTTCTCTTCTTTCTCCTTCTTGCCCTCTCTATCTCTTCCTTTCTCTTTACATCTCCCTCTCTTCCCCTTTATCTCCCCCTCCTCATCTCGTATTCAGTTTTATTACTCCCCAGGATGGTTTCATTTACGTATTTCTGTAAATAATTCAATAATTCCACGCTTTCCTTTGACTGTCCTATTTCTTGCTATCATCAAACTATTCCTAATATATACCCTTAAAAGTTATGTCTTTTATCCCCTTCTAAATTTCATTGAATTTTCCGTAAATGGAAAATAGCCTGAAAATAAAAATTATAAGGCAAAAAAATGCAGTTAGAAAACAGAAGAAGAAAAGTCGCTAAGGAAGTTGCGTCATGACCAGATTTATACATACATGCGAGTATGTATGTATATGATTTTTTTAATATGAGCAAAAAAAAAAAAAAAAAAACGAACTCCCTTCTTCAGGATATCTATTGATAGTACCTCAGGAACTAATTATTTTTTTTATTTTTTTTTTTAACAAAATAAATTTTATTTTATTTTGAACTGCTCTAAACAAAGAGTTGAATTCAAACATTCTTGTCATTAGTTACCTATTTAATTTTTTTTTAATTAAAGTTGAAACATTTAAAAAAAAGTTCTGAAGTGTTTGACAGCACTCGCTTTTGCTAAGGAGTGTGGGGGATACTGCCCGAGTTCAGATAGGAATGCAAAGTTTTCATAGCCTCACAATAAGTTTCTCTGCCGTTAAAAAGTTTTCTATTGCTAATAAAAAAATACAGTTAATTTTTAAACTTTATTATTAGTCTTAATCATTTTTTTTTTTTTTGCTTAACGACGCATTATCTAGGTCATTCGAGCGTTGGTTTTACCTCCATCCTCTGGAAACTTAGGTACAACCTTAAAAATCGTGCTTGAGGCCAGAATTCCAAGAGATAAATTCACATCCGGTG
This sequence comes from Bactericera cockerelli, assembly GCA_024516035.1. Classification (NCBI taxonomy): domain Eukaryota; kingdom Metazoa; phylum Arthropoda; class Insecta; order Hemiptera; family Triozidae; genus Bactericera; species Bactericera cockerelli. Next base: position 54,171,576 of record CM044955.1, read on the forward strand.
GCAGTCTGGGCGTGAATAAAAGTCTTCTCCTACTAATAAAAAAATATAGTTAATTCTCCTACTAATAAAAAAAGTCTTCTCCTACTAATAAAAAAAAACATGTTAATTTATACTACTTTTCGTAATTGTTTCCCATCTGTGCTTTTTGACTTCAGATAGTCTGCCATTGTGAAAGTGACATGATCCCGAGTATCAAACAAAGGTTGACATCTAGCTGAGATCCGAGACGAACATCTATCTAAAGTAGCGGTACCGATACTCCAAGCCGACATCTTATAGCTAAAGTAGCTGTGCGGAAATGCTGTGTATTAGTACTGGCATCCCGCTGCAGTATTAATACCGACTTATCGTCAGTTTACAAGACCAGAGAGTCCCTCAAGTCTGAGAGACCCTCAAGTCTACAAGTTCCTCAAGTCAGAGAAACCCTCAAGTGTGAGAGTCCCTCAAGTCTGAGAGACCCTCAAGTCTACAAGTTCCTCAAGTCAGAGAATCCCTCAAGTGTGGGAGTCCCTCAAGTCTACAAGTTCCTCAAGTCAGAGAATCCCTCAAGAGTGAGAGACCCTTAAGTCTGAGAGTCCCTCAAGTCTACAAGTTCCTCAAGTCTGAGAGACCCTCAAGTCTACAAGTTCCTCAAGTCAGAGAGACCCTCAAGTCTGAGAGACCCTCAAGTCTACAAGTTCCTCAAGTCTGAGAGACCCTCAAGTCTACAAGTTCCTCAAGTCAGAGAAACCCTCAAGTGTGAGAGACCCTCAAGTCAGAGAAACCCTCAAGTGTGAGAGTCCCTCAAGTCTGAGAGACCCTCAAGTCTTCAAGTTCCTCAAGTCAGAGAAACCCTCAAGTGTGAGAGACCCTCAAGTCAGAGAAACCCTCAAGTGTGAGAGACCCTCAAGTTGAAGACATGGAGGCAGAGGAGGTAAGCTGAGGAGAAGGTGGTGACAGCCGGGCTCAAACATGGCTAACTTCACGGAGTGGATCATTGCTATCGATAAACGGTAAGTATTTAAAATTCGATACCTAGTACTAAATAGATTCGGGTGTAGTATATATTTTTTAATAGTTCACTTGTGAGGAGATTTAATAAATTATGTAGGTATTACAAAAGTTCTAATTTTCTCATTTATCTAAGTAGTTTATGGCCGGGTCAAGATACTCATGCTGGCTACTAGCTTAGAGAGAGCAAGAACTTTCCACCAATCACAGAGCTCCATTGAGAATCCTATGCTGTGCTACTGACTGCATGCAGCTCTGTGATTGGTGGAATATCATTGCCTGCTCTGAACAAGTAGCCATCATGCACATTGCACAATGCACATCTCGACCCGACCTTCATTAAATCTGTACGTACATTGAGTTCAAGAGTTCAACCCGTAAATCAAGCTCGCCGGGAGGCGAGCGCTCGTCAAGTAGCGCCAGCCACCCGGCCTATATTAACACGAAACAGAGTTTATATGTATTTTGTTTTATTGTTTTCGCCCACTTAACGCTAACTTTTATCAATTTTTATTTCAAATTCGTAATGAGACGCGAAAATAGATTGTGTTTCACGAAAGCGCGAGGTTCCTACGTACAGTTAAAGTCGTTTACTGGCCACGCCGAAAATCTTGAATTTCATGAAATTATTCATACGGGTTTTTTTTTTTTTTTTTTTTCAGACCAATTTTCTGTCAAGGGTACAGCAACGTGTGCTTATCGTGGAAAGACGTGAGATACGTTTTTGAAAAGGGAATTTTCATCTCTGCATACCTTTTATAGTTTCAAGTATTTATTTTTTATAGGATAGGAGATATGGCCTTCTAAAATAAAACGGGAAAGTTGCACAGAGCCGCCCCTGGTTATCTTGGAGCTGCGATTGTGGTATTTTTCGAAAGGCCTTATCATAGGAAAAAATATAAAAATATAACTAAAGTATTACACTGGACCAAACTTGAGTTATACCCTTTGAAAGGAATACTTATTATGGAGCCCAGAGCCGTCTATTATTATCCTAGAGTTGTATTTCTGGTGTTTTTAGAAAGGTCTAGTCAAAGGGAATGAGATCACTTAATTTCAGATGGTTGAAACAAGTAGAAAAGTATCTAAAGCCATCTAAAGGATTATCTAAAATGAACCCTGGAGCCACGCCTATTTATCCCAAGTTGATGACTGAAGGTTCTTTCTAAAGGTCTAATTACGTAGAAATATACTACGATGTAAATAAAATGTTAGAAAAATCAGCGACAGTGTGAGACATAAAAATAAAAAACTGAAATAAGATTTATGAGAGTATCAAAAAATCTTCGCCTCACATAGAACTTAAAATATGGGTGGGATCCAATCATCTTTGCTTCACCCAAGCTGCCAGCAGAATAAGTTATCAGTTAGAGAATAATAACGTTTTATAACTTCATTCAGAGATTTCTACATCAAGAGGTAAACTAGGTCTATATTATGAGAAGTGTATAAAGTATTGGCCAGTAAGAGGAAAAATATTGATTAAAATAGATCAAAACAATGATAAATTATATTATCTACCTATTGAGCAGTCTCTGTGGTCGTCGACTGGTGTAGGTAAAACACAAAGTTTGCAAGGTGACCTGGGTTCGAATCCCGGCTAGGTATAATTTTTTTTTACTCTGTACTTTGGATGTCCGGTTTTCTCGTGAGAAAAAAAAACAGTAGCTGGTAGTTTGCGTCAACCTCCTATGACCGTTTAATTTCGAACGAAGTGAGTATGGTTTAACTCGATCAACATTGATTTGTCACAATCTAATTATCCATCTACCTATGTATGAAACATTGTAACATGATAGAAGTTGCATTTTTTGTCCAATCGAGCTGAAATTTTCAGGGTATATTCCATGGATATATGCTTGCTTATTAATTTATAATTATTAAATGTATTATCTAGTATAATGTCTCACTTCTTCTGTTTATACCTACCAACTGATTATGCTGAATTGACACCATGTTTAGTAACTCGAAGTTAGGCAAATATATGAGTCAACATTTCTTAGAGCCATAGTAAGAGGCAATTTCGGAACATACAATAATACTCGGCACTTTCATTTCCCTCTTTATTTTACCAAGATCGAATTTCCATCTACCTACCATGTACTTAGGTACATATTATAATTCAAATTGTATTGTAAACAAAACCACTAAACAAAGTTGTCCGTTATTTAACGAGTTCATAACTAATTTTTCAATACAAGGTTAAAACACTAGTTGATTATTAATGAATTATTGTTAATGGATTTTAAGATTAAATAGGTATGTTTTTTTCTTCATTATTACTGGTTGAAGTTCCACAAAAGAAGCACCAATTATCACACCAACCTCATTTTAAAACGATTGTGACCAGTTGATTGTATTTGGTTTTAACGTCCTGATTTGAACTAGTCAGGACGGGGGGTTTTACCCTGCATTCGCTGGGAATCGTTCCAGCTACCTACATTTAACTCGCCCAGCCTGGGTAGATTCCAGACTTACGTGTTTAGAGGGGAAAAAAATAATAGAAAAGTCTGGAACAACTGGGAATCGAACTCGAAATGTCTGAACTACGGGCAGTAGTTACAACCATTACGCCACGGAGGCTGGCCACTGACAACTGACAGTCTAAATAAAGCATTTATTTTGATCAATGCTTTTGTATTATGAATCGTAAATTACATAAATCTCATTCAAAATTTACAAATATGTACCTACTTTATAAATATAAATAAAAAAACACTGCTAATTATGGACACAATACTTCCTCGTGATTGTTTCACATTGTATACACCTGGCAATTTTGATTTTTTCGACTAAATCACTTGTAAAACCGCTTAACCGATTTTCTTCAAATTTGTTTTATATAATAGAATACTATTTTTTCTACATTCTAGTTATTTTTGTTCACAAATTCATACTTAAATTAAAAAGGTGCAAGCCTTATTTTTAATAAATGTATCTTTTTATTTCTTGATTGTGATGATGATAATAATAATAATACATTAACATTAATAATAATTTTAAATAAAAATAAAATCTAGCTTACTAGACTTTTAACCTGGAACTTGGAGTTCAAGACCTCATTAAAGGCTAACCATCAATTTGGTATTTTATTTAGTTTGGTTGTTAGGTAGTATTCTAATGACAAGACTTTGTCCTCCACAGTTTAAATAATTTAGACAAATCTTATTACTATACTTACTACAGATAAGGATAACGTACCCGAAAAGTACCCAAAAAAATACCGGGTACATTTACAAAAGTACCCGCACCGGGTACATAATAAAATTAGGTACCCGTACCCATACCGGGTACAAAATTTTGCTAGGTACCTGTACCCGTACCGGGTACAACACTGGTGACGGTATAACACACTGGATCCGCATACCGTACTGGGTACCGATTTTATGAAATACTCGGTATTACACACTGGGACCGAGTACCGATCGACGTATCGTACGTAGTAGGCGGGTACCGTTTTTATTAAATACTTGGTATTACACGCCGGGGCCGGGTACCATACCGGGTACCGGTTCTATGAAATAATCGGTATTACAATAATACCCAAATACCCATCTCTAGAACTGGGTACAGCAGAGAGAGGTACTTCATTATTCCGATATTATCTATGAATAATATTCAGGCTGTCGGTGTCCTAATATTTTTCTTTTTGTCTCGTAGAACCAAGTCTTCTATTTGAAACTTCTTTGTCAAACAATTGAACGGTTTAGGGAAATGTACATTATTTAATTCTGGTTATAAAATAGATGGAGCTTCTAACTTCTAATCAATTGAAACACTTGAAACTAAAATACCCAACAAATTTTGTGAATCGAGATTCGTCTCCTGTAAACATTCTGAATGCAAAATTGTGAGATTTAGTTAGTGTACGGTGCTTTTGTACTTGGTTCTTGAGTGATTACTCGAATCCACTATTCCATTTACATCCGCTCGCAGAATCTCAAAAACCAAGTACAAAAGAACCTCGGTAAATATTCAGTACTTTTATGTAATCGATTACTGAAGTACCGGTTCTATGAAATACTCGGTATCACCCATCTCTAATTATTGCCAACAATACTGAAACGGGGTACTTTTCTGTTAATTAATCTAGCAGTGGGTTTCAAAATTTGAAAAGATCAACAAAATTGCTGAGCGCTATCTAGTGCCACTCAATAAGGAATACACCTGTTATCTCAAGATTTCTCCTCTCTCCAGCAAGTACCGTGAAATATTCTTTCAGCATCTTTTCAAAGTTTTTTTTTATATCATTTAATTTTCTCCTTGAATTAAAAGATCAACATCCTTTAATTAAAAGTCTTTTTTCTTTTATCTGTTGATTGTTGACCAGTTTTTATTTCATCTATCATATGAAAAGCAATTAAATCAAAAAGTAGTGATATCCCCCAAAAAACACTTCGTGTAAAAATAGTCGTCAAGTGTTGGAATGATTAAAAAGAACTGATATCAAAAACGTCAATTTTCTATGTTTAAAGGAAATATTTTTCACGTAACAAGTCTCTTGATAATTCAACCAAAATAATAGCCTCACAACAACAATACACCTTTGAGCAAACTTCGATTTGGTATTTTGAGAATTTAACCAAAAAATAGCCACACAACAAAACAATGCTCTTGTAAGAACAATCTTGCATAATTACAGAACCACGTCCTTGACTGCACACTGTTTTGTTCTGAAATTTATGTGAAGTACGTTGCTAACAAAACAGTGTGCAGTAGTCAAGGACGTGGTTATGTCATTATGCAAGATTGTTCTTACAAGAGCATTGTTTTGTTGTGTGGCTATTTTTTGGTTAAATTCTCAAAATACCAAATCGAAGTTTGCTCAAAGGTGTATTGTTGTTGTGAGGCTATTATTTTGGTTGAATTATCAAGAGACTTGTTACGTGAAAAATATTTCCTTTAAACATAGAAAATTGACGTTTTTGATATCAGTTCTTTTTAATCATTCCAACACTTGACGACTATTTTTACACGAAGTGTTTTTTGGGGGATACGAGTATACTGTTGTTAAAATTGTAAAGAGATAAAATACATACATAGTCCAATATTTAAAAAAGTAAAGAAATTTTTCAAGCTAAATTTTTAGCTCTTGTTTCAGAATTTTGAAAAGAATTACCGAGAAAAAGTTAAAGCACGTGATTGCTCTGTTGAAAACTCTGGTGTATTGGTGGAAACTTTTTTCTCTCGTTTTCCAAACTATTAGAAAATGTTCTGAAATCTCATTAAATGTGTTTGTTGGTAAGGTATCCGTCGCTGTAAAAGTTACCCCAAAAACACCACTTCTTGGTTACAGAAGGAAGAACGCTCACTAAGAATAATGAGTAATAAAGCTAAAAATACATGATATCAATATGAGAACACCTGTACCCCCTCACTTTTTCTCTGCACTCCTATCTGAATTTCTTCCTCTTAAGTTATCGCTTTCTTAAAATCACAGAGGATGAAAAAATGCATAAGAAAATGATTATATTAAATACACAGGGGATGAAAAAATGCATGAGAAAATGATTATATTAAATACACAGAGGATGAAAAAATGCATAAGAAAATGATTATATTAAATACACAGAGGATGAAAAAATGCATAAGAAAATGATTATATTAAATACACAGAGGATGAGAAAATGCAAGAGAAAATGATTATATTAAATACACAGAGGATGAGAAAATGCATAAGAAAATGATTATATTAAATACACAGAGGATGAGAAAATGCATAAGAAAATGATTATATTAAATACACAGAGGATGAAAAAATGCACAAGAAAATGATTATATTAAATACACAGAGGATGAGAAAATGCATAAGAAAATGATTATATCAAATACACAGAAGATGAGAAAATGTAGAAGAATATTGTGCAGAAACCAAGACACCGAGGAGAGACAAGACTTTATAATTATGATGAAACAAGGAGACATTATGAAACATAAATTGTGATGAAACATTATGAAAACCAGGAATTTATCTTGTGTTCATTGTAGAGAAAAGTCCTGAAGGAAGTGGCATTGTTATGGCAAGAGCAACATCCAACGTTCCTTACCATGGCGTAGGTATTATTTTACACAAGGGGTATTTTTCTTTTTGATGAAAAAAAAAAAAAAAAAAAAAAAAATCCAGGTTCGATTTTTCCAAATATTTCCATTTTATTCCAAGGTCAACTTCACCACATTCATGAAAGAAAAATGCGTTTCGGTACTTTAAAGATAAACAAACAATGGACTTAACCTATAAAAGAACTGGAAGCAAGAATTTTCTACTTCCATTTTGGTTAACCAAACTGGAAGACGGAGGAGGAAAAATTTCCTCTTCAAAAGAAAAATGACTTGCTTCCAGTTTGGTTCATTTTATTCCAGTTTGGTTAACTTTGGTTAGAAATAAAAATACGGCTACAGTTACAAATACATATGTTAGACTGTTAAGGAACTTAAAATTGACTACATACCCATATTGTAAGGGATGAACAGGTTTATAACACGCAGTCGTAAAATTTTGAAGTAAGAATGCCAGAACCAACCAACCTCAAGCATGAGGAAGAGGTTGAACAGTGCCAACCCCCAAGTAGGATTAGGAAAGGAAAACATCGCCCTTGATCAAGTTTTGTTTTATTAATGTCAATTTCTTTGTATGTACATATTCTATGTAAAGAAAACTTGATCTAATATGTTTAATAATAATAAAGTTAAAGTAGATGAAAGAGGTTTATAAACGAAAGCGCTTCTAGAGTCTTACAAATATAACATTCATCCAGTTGGTTTCTTTAAAATAGGGTCATGCCCTTTTTTATTGAATGCAATGTCAATGTGAGGTAGTAGAGATAAAGAAAGAGAGAGAGAGAAAGAGATAAAGAGAAAGAAAAAGGGAGCAAAGTAGCAAACCATAATAGAGAAATTGGGGAAATAGAGAAGGAAAGAAAGAAATAGATAAAGCAAAGTGAAAGAACAAAACATAATCAGAAAATATGAAGAGAAAAAAATGAGAAATGAAACGGGAATCGAGATTGAAATAATAAGGAAATAGAAATCATAAAGAATTCAAAAAGGATAAGAGGAACAATAATCAGGAAAAGAAGAGCTAAAGGGAAAGAAACAATAATTTCTCGGAAGTAATAAAATGATAGTGTTCTCGTATAATGAAGAGAAATGTGATAATATCAAATTTGCGGGATTTTTAAATTCTAGTTCCAATTTGCCGGAATATTCCAAATTTAGTACTCTAAAAATTAACTTAAAACGCCTGCAGTCAGCGCAATTTATTTTAATTACTCTTCCTGCAGCACTCTGCTGATTGACCGATCGGAACACAGCCGGAGATTTGATACTTCAATAGAAAAACTCATTAGTTTCGCTTGCATTGTTATAAAATTTATGGTAATATTAGTTATAGGCATGGCAAGAGCTTAGACGTTATATCTGGGCGTCCATATAATCCTTCCACCCCTGTGAGATATCTTACGAACATAGAATAATTATTAAAATAATAATAATAGTTTATAATATGTATCATTTAGATACGGTGCGTTGTGAGAAATATTCACAACGGTGCGGTGGTTTGAGTCCCAAATACCTACTACTGTACAAAATCAGCAGTGTGATTTTGAGTAATTTTGACATCATTTGTGACTAACAAAAATATGTCAGCAAACAAAATTTGAGGCTTACAAAAAGGGTAATTCAGACAGCGTAGAGCATTCGGGGTAATTAAAAAAGGGGTGGGACATGGAGCTCAGGGATTCTGGGGTAAACTGTGAGTTGTAGAAAGCAATTTCGCGAGGGCCCCTTGGCACAATTCCAGTGTTGTTGTAGAAGCATTGTTAAGGCTCTTTTCAGTTTGTATTGTGTAAATAATAACTTGTATAAAATGTTCGGAATGAGCCTGAAAATTGAAATGGAAGCGTCGCTTGGGGTCTTACTACTGCGTTGGAAATTTTCCAATGTTGCCAAAGATTGAAACTTGACTATGTGAAAGTGCCAACGGCAACGTTGCGTTGGTGCTCCCCCAGACTATATTTTGTGAACAAAACACTCCCCCTCGAAATTTTTCATACGAAATACAATAACAATGCCGTGTTCGCGAGATATGCACACTGCACGGATACTTACCTCACGGTGGTGCAAGGATTATATGGACGCCCACAGTCTAGACCTGCCATGTTCAATAATTAACTTTGAGTTTAAAGTCCTGATATATATGAGTTCAGGATTCAGGTTCTACCCTCTAATCGCTATAATTCGTAGCAGCACTACTAGTTACCTTCATTAACCTCCACCAGTCTGTACTGGGCCGGAAATTCCAGGTTCACGTGTTCTTTATTTCATAATATAAGTAGCACATTGTTTTCATCAAACATTTCACCACCTCACCCAACCTGGATGTGGCCGGAAATAGCCAGCAGGATCACGAAGATTCGAATGGTCACTGGTCACTCATCCAAGTTCTAATTTTGTTTGACGTTCCTTAACACTAGTGACAGAACGAGAACTGATGTAGGTATTCAACGCGCCATCGCTGAGTATGTTTTGATACACTGGATAGCTTGATCGATAAGGCGGCGGACTTGTAACCTGGAGGTCGGTGGTTCAAGTCCCGGTTTCAGCGTAGAATTAGTAGAGAGAGTTTGAGTTGTTGTGATATCACGAAAATGATTAACACAAATATGATAACTTTTCAACTTTATCACTGGATATTTTAACACCTCCAGAACCACCACCACCAGAAAACAAGTGTTACATAATATGAGACATGAGATGGAGAATACTCTTTGAAGTGAAAGTACGTGCCAACTTTCATCTTGCATATTAAACCTGCCTCCAGTGCCTTCTACTGAATAGCCATTTCATGTGAACTTTCAAGTGGGGTTATTCTTGTAATTCGATTAAAAAGTTGAGGAGGGTTACACAAAAAAAATTCTGTAAAAGTAAAAAACCTAATTTTACTTGTATATGGCTAGTATGGACTTGCCTACGAATGGCACAAAAAAGTTTTAGGCTTCCGTTATTTTTATTCTCATTATTATTATTATGTATGATTTTATTTGTGGTGAAGCACAAGGCCTCTTCACAATTTTTGTGGGTAGCGCAGTATTACTAAGAGCCTCCTTCACATTTCGAATTATTCTATTATATTCATTTCTTTTTACTCTGGTAATGCCGCCACTGGTCGTTACTCATACAAGTAACTTCTCATTTTTCCTCACGAGGTATGAGTGGACCCCGAACATCCAAGTACAGAGAAGAAAAATTCCTGCTCCGCTGGAATTCGAACCCAGGTCACGATGCGTGCAATGCCTAGCGCGCTAACTCACTCTGCCATGGTGACTACTCATTATTATTATTGGTAGTAACCGTGGCCAAGTGGAGTAGCGCACTTAGGCTTGCAAGCACGGTGACCTGGGTTCGAATACCAGCTGGCTAGAATATTTTCTACTCTGTACTTTGGAGGTCCGGGGTAAACAGTTATTTTTCATTTATTTAACTGAATAGTATAGTACACATGTATAGTACACATTAATCAAAACAAAATAAATTTTGAATATTGCTGCATAGCTTGTGTTGAACTGGTAGTAGTTAGCTATAATATTTGTGTTAATCACTTTCGTGATATTAAAACTACTTAAACTAGCTTTTACTAAATCTACGCTGAAACCGAGACTTGAACCATCGACTTCCAGGTTACGAGTCCACCGCCTTATCGCTCAAGCTACTGAGGTCGGTAGAATAACGGTATTATTGGCTTTACTCTATAGCTATACGTTGTACTTATAGTCTGTAATGTATAATGATAAAACAGCCTTATAAAAAAATAGTCTAATAAAAAAACAAATTTTCATCGGTTAAAATTAATAGGTATTTGTAAAAATGTGCATGACATATTTAGAGAGTAAATTTTTTGAACAATTTTATTCAAATTAATAAAAAATGATCGTGATACAATCAGCAACAAAAAACAGCTGTCCTCATTCCACTCGCCATACCTGAATACGAAATATTTATGCCCTCGAAAAATTGCTACTGTGAAGTTTTTGCCAAGTTCTGGTTGAAATATTTTCAACCATTATTTTCAATATAAATGTGGGAGGGGCGGATTATAAATAAAATATTTTAGAGAACTTCTTCCTTGAGAATATGGCTTGAGAACATGATTCTGCTGCATAATGGATTGGCATTTTAAATTTTAGTTTTTACAGGATTTCTCTTCGACCTTATTGTTCGCAGTCACCCTGAATGTTACTTTGATCAGTTATTAAAAAAGGATTTTTTTTATTACAAATTCTTCTTCTTCTTTGCTTTTTCTCAGTTTACAAATTGTCAGCGGTTTTGTGGTCTCCACTCAATTCGTTTTTTAAGCTGTTCTCTTGATGTGAATTCAACTTTCTCTCTTAAGTCTTGATTTGTACTATGCCCCCACTTCTTCTTCTCTCCACTTCTACTTCTGTTTCCTTTAAGTTCCATTCTCTTTACTATCTTCGCTCAACATGTCCGTTCCACGTAAATTTCTTTAAAACTTCTAATAGACACTCAGATTTTAGTTCTAATCACCTCATTTCTTTATTCTATCTAATCTTTTTTTTTTTTTTTTTTTTTTTTTTTTTTTTGCCGATCGAATAATACTCGTCACACCACAACTGAGCATTCTTATTTCAGCGAAATCTAATCTTTTCTAATATTATTTCTTCTCCACAGGCCAAGTTTTGATTTCATGTGTCTGTATTCCTAATTTCCTGATTTGAAAATTTACCTTTGACTTGTAGAATGATTGTGACAGAGAGCCCACAGGTGCAAGTTGGCGGTGCGGAGCACTACTGTAAACCTAAATACAAAACAATCAAACAGAAATAAAAGACACAATAATAAATAACCAACCAACCTTTTTTTAAAATTGAGTTGACGAATAAATAATTAAGCCACAAAAAAAAAAAATTAATGTTTCACCATTTTCCATGACCCACCTCTCTACCTTTAATCTCTTATTACCCAATACGACCTATGACCCCTAACAGGACCGACACCCTAAACATGACCCTATCTAGCTCTCTCGAGGCATTTCCGATAACCCCCAACCTCCTCCGTTATCCTCCAAGCATTTCCTATTTCGGACAAATCCACTTCTCTGTTTATGCAGAATGGTATCCGCTTTCATTTTCATGAACACAAAAATGGTGTGCTGATTTTGAGTTAAAAATAGCTTCTTCGAGTTCTTCGAGCACCCATAATAATAGTTTTTTGTTGTTGATATTTATGCGTAATGGTGATAGGTAAATATCTTGATTAGTGATGGGTTCTTCACTTACAAAAAAACACCGTGTTTTTCGAAAAATGTTAGTTCCAAAGGATTCTTCAAGATAGCGCCAGTAGAGTTTTGCTCTCGCGAAACGGAGTTGGCGTATTTTTTGTGATATACGCCAAAGGAAAAAAAAAAGTAAAAGCGCCAAAATTTAAAAATTCAAGAACATAAACAGAAAGCATAAAAACAAGAAAAGCTAATGTACCCGAAGCTACCAACGTCTTGAAATTTTTATCGAAATTTCTACAGGGTACGGCAAAATATTTTAACTCTTATTGCTGAAGTTACCAAAGAGGTACTAATAATACATACCTCAGTCACAAGATTTTTTTAACTAAGATGTTTTTTTCTCGCAGAGTAAATATAATCCCACTACTAGCAGAAGTCATTTGCGTTCTATTTTTATGATATAAATTTTTAAATCAATTTTGTAATTTTTATAAACTTACACGCGCACTAAAACTTTTTTTATTATTGTTGCAAATACAATTGACTGTAATTTAAGGCAAAATAACTCGATTATAATCTAACGGCACGCAGTCAGATCCGACATTGAAGGAACCAAAAGGTCTGTTCCCCTTAAACAAAAAACAGTCTCGGAACCATCTCCGAGATCTAGGAACGAGATTGTATCGTCCTGTCTCGGATCCCAAAAAATGATATCGGAGACACCTAGGAGACCGTTCGGAGACTGCTACGGGACAGTCTACGTCCGCACCGTAGCGTCGATTGCTGGTGCTCGAGATTGCTCCAAGATCGGTCTCGGGAACTGTCTCCGAGATCATTCTCGGGGACCGTCTCCGAGCCTTCTCGGAACCGTCTCCGAGAACATTCTCGGGGACTGTCTCCGAGCCTTCTCGGAACCGTCTCCGAGAACATTCTCGGGGACTGTCTCTTCTAGACCAGAGACCGTTTTAAATACCCTGGGAATTTTAGCTGTAAAACCACCTAAAAATAATACGACACATTTTTATAATAGAACATATTTTTTATTGTGAAATTTAAAATAAAATAATTAAGAACAAAACAAAAAAAAAAGAAGAATAAACCTTAAAGAATGAAAAATCCCAATAAGAGACTAGAAACAATTGGAATAAAGAGATTGCCATAGGCAATAACCAATAACCCCGCCCTTTAGTTAGGACATATGTATAGGACATTGGATACGAATTCAATTTTTAATATTAATTTTTCGAGTTTAAGTCAGTTCTAACTCAGTTAGGGTCCATTTCTGACCCCTAGTTGATAGAGATAATCCATGCTTATTTGACCCAAGGAATCTAAGGTATCAATATATTTATGCAATCAATTTAGAAACATTAGAAAAAAAATTGACATGAAAATAAAAGTATCACATAAGTTCACATCTTAAAAGTATCTCTATCTTTAGTCACAGCAGACTACCCAGACGGCACAGAAAGTGTTTAAAAAGATTTTAAAAACACTTATTTTGACAAGATTCAAACATTTTATAAAGCTTATTTTGACAAGGCTTAACATTTTAGAAACACTTTTATAAGCTTACTATTTCCTCCCCCTGAGCATTTTATTAAGCTTATTTTTACAAGGTTTTGGAAATTGAATACCTAATTAATAATTAAGGGGCTCCATATTGAATTTCATACCACCGCCATTGCCCGGAAAAATTTGAAATTGTGATTTCACAGGAAATTTTTAAAATTAATTTGGATTTGATGAAAAATATACTATTTCAAGGCAATTTGGTCTTACAATGATGAAAAGCTGTTGATGAAATGCTAACATTAATAAATAAGAAGACAATTTGTGTTTTTCAGTTTTATATTTTTCCATTTTCATGGTAAAAGAATTAAAAGCAAAAATATGTACCTAACAAACAAAAACATGAAACAAACAGAATATAATACATAGAATCAGCAGATAAATTAAGCCAAGTGGACTTAATTAATCTAAATCTATTATACATATAGGTAATTAAGAGAGAGATGTGCTGAAATGCCATCTTCCTGCCCAGCAGCAGGCTGCCTGAAGACAAAGAATACCAGAACAGAAGTTGAGATTATTAAAGATGAAATTAGGAAATAGAACCCAGAGAGAATTTTGACTATAATATGGCATTCATAAAAAAAGAACAGTCTTCCAGATTTTTTTTTGTTTGATTAAAGTGGGTTTAACCTCAATTGCATAGTCATATCATGACCAAGGTTTTACCCTCATTTGCAGGAAACTCACAAACCTGTTACCCACATTAAGCTCACTGAGCCTGGGTTGGGCCATTTTATTCTGAATTTACTGGGAATAGTACCAGGTAGCCACATTAACCTCACCCAGCCTGATAAAGGCTGTGTATACACATGTCAGCCTCATATTTTCTAAAGAAGGAGAATTATCTGTTTCACAACAACAAAAATGAACCAAAATCTTTAGATTACGGGGAGTAGTCAAATCCTGAATAATGCAAGCTACTGTTTTAAAAATTAAAATTAATGAACACATTATAGTAAAAAATGTACTTATTACAAGTAAAAAAAATGTCTAAATTTGCAACATTTAATACTTCTTCTAAACTTACAATATTTTTTTTTTTTATGTTATAGCTGGTTCATGAAAAACCCCTGTCCTGATTTGAGATAGTGAGGATGGGAATTTCATTCTGAATTTAATGGGAACAGTACCAGATACCCACATTCACCTCACTCAGCCTGAGTAGGGCTAGATATACCAGCCTCACATCTTCGGAGAACAGATTTATTTAAAATAAAAATGGGGGTTGTATACTGAATTTACTGGGAATAGTCCCAGCTACCCACATTAAGCTCACTTAGCCTGATAAGGGCTAGAAATGCCTCATTTTTAAAGGGAACAGAATTGCTGTTTGAAAGAGAAAAAAAACTGTGAATTGAACACAGGATCTATTGATTATGGAACAGTATAGTCAAATCTTCAATAATGTGAACCTATTAAAAAGCCTTTAGCTAGTCAGTTCTCTGTTCATAGTTGTCTAGCAAAACACTGGTCTTTTCCCTGTTTAAAATCCCCCAGTCAGACACCTGTCAAGAGTGTGATTCTGATTAAGTGGAATATCTGGAACAGGTTAATCTCCAGCATTTCCACATACATATCCTGGTTTGACTATAAAACAATGTAAAATGTAAGATATTGTTTAGATATTGCTTACCCCACTAATTGGAGTGTAAAACTCACTTATGATTAATGCATGGAAATTGGTACACTTTAGAACAGTAAACTTTTTAAAGTAGAGAAAAATTTCTTTTTAGTTATACCCTAAAACTATGATGTAGGAACTTTAGAAGAATCAACTTGTTGGACTTTTATCAGAAATTGTTAGATATAATTATTTTGTGTAAATCATCAATTTGTAGTCACTTTCACTTATCCCATGTCAGGTTCAATATGTTTGAGGAGGGAGGCAGCTTGAATAGGTATCTTCAGGTTGAAGCTATGTTGGATTGGATGCACAATACATGTAAACAGGTGGAAAATATCATGTGGATTTCCTCCATAGATCATAATTATTTTAAATGCTAGGTCCAGTTTAAAAAGATATTATGTTTGCAGACATATTGACCATTACTTAAATTACTTAAAACACGTTTTATTAAATCACTTATTTGGATGAGCAGAAGTCACTGATGTGAAATTACTTATGAAGTTACTTTATCTTAGGAATGAGATTACACATATTGACGGTAGTTTCTCAAAATACTGTATAAAATATCTTTACCTTTTATGTATTTGAGTTTTACTAATTATCTCAGGAAAACTAATTAATCTATTCAAATTTCGGAATTCACTCGATTTTGAAAATGTTTTGCAAATTTTACTTTCAATTTCCGGTGTTGCCACAGGGTATTGGATCTCGTTCCGAGACGGTTCGGAGAACATGTACTCGGGACGAGTTAGCTCGGATCTTGTCCCGAGTTAGCTCGGGCATAGATCCGGGATAGGTTCCGAGTAAGTTGGTTAAACATTCTCCGGGAGAGTTCCAATCCATTCCCGCAGCACTCCCAGAGAAAGATGTTTCCGAGCACGCTGTTTTTACTCTCTCGTATCAATCTCCGAGACTACTATATCGGAGTTAGTAGATCAGAGACACCTTTTTGTTTAAGGGGTTGTAATCGTCTGTCGTAATCTTAGTTCCTTCAATGTCGGATATGACTGCATGCCGCCACAAGAATATAAAAAGTTTTAGGGCGCGCGTAACTTAGTAATAATTACAAAAAAAAATATTTTACAAATAGTATACAATTATATAATAATAATTCCGTGTCCGTGAGATAGGTATTGATACCTAAATCACGGTGGTGAGAGGATTATATGGACGCCCAAATCCAATGTCTAGGCTCCTTTCATGTCCATAGTATACAATTGATCACAAGCTAGATTACGACAGACCTTGGTTCCTTGACATTCGTATATAATATATGACTGCGTCCCGTCAGGTTTAAAGCAATAATCTTTTAGGGCGATCCGAATTTCGTTGAAACAAAATTCGATTTCGACGATTTTAAATTTATGCACAAAAATAGACCAAGTGCCATGCGCGATCTCCAAAACATTAATCTCAGCGACTTCACTTTACCTCATCGCCCTCATCGGCAAGTTAACAGATGAAGAAATATAAAAAAAAATGAAGCTGGGAAGCAATGACTGTAGTAAGGTAAAAGAGAAAAAGGGATAGTTTAATGAGAATTAAAAATGAATTATTCTAGAGAATTTTTCGTAAATAATGTTTATGGTTGTTTGTTGAACCCTGTTGAATAATCAAATTCGTTGTTTATTTCTATAGAGTAAAGA
This sequence comes from Bactericera cockerelli, assembly GCA_024516035.1. Taxonomy (NCBI): domain Eukaryota; kingdom Metazoa; phylum Arthropoda; class Insecta; order Hemiptera; family Triozidae; genus Bactericera; species Bactericera cockerelli. Next base: position 54,188,650 of record CM044955.1, read on the forward strand.
TTATTATATTTAATTATTTGACAAATGATCAAACACCAAATACGCCTCAATTTCACATAATGAAGGTTTTTTTTTAAATTACCGCCACAATTTTGTTTATATTCTTGCCAATCCCTGAATTTGCAAAAAGTAAGCGTATTTCGAGCGAAACGCTGATTTTGAGGTTAGGTGGTTCGTGTTTTTGGCAAAAATGAAGAATCGGCTATAGGCTTCATCAGCTTTTTGTAGGGCTCAAGTCACGGGAGTCAAGTATCTTCCAGTGAATATGGCACTTGGATGCTGCCCTCCAATATATCTTCAGATATCGGAAATATTGTGTTAGTTTCTCCCCCTTCTTTTTTATCTCACTTTTTAGTACCTTTGAAAAAATATTACCTACAATTTTTTTTCTCTCTCACAAAAAAGAAACTCCCTCCTCCATACCTCCTTGGGGTGGCAACTCATTAATTATTTTTAATGAGAATAAACTTGAGCTTCCGGAAGCGTCAGATTAAGATGAATCTTTCAGCAGGCGATGTAACGTGAGTCTTGTTTATGCGCTGGCTTACTGTTGGTATAGACGACTGTTTTCTTGGTTCAGGATTTATTAGTGCTAAGTCTGACTAGCAGACTAGTCTTTTTTTTAATACAGACTTTTTTTAATTTATTGTTGATGATTGTTTTGTAAAAAAAATAAAGTGTAAATAAATAAATAAATAAGGGCGGAATTAATAGACGTTTTTGTAATACTTCTGTGGCGCTATGTCACGGATTGCGTACTGTGTAAGATGATAGGGAACCGACGCGACGCGACGCTTAGAAATGACTTGAGTTATAGAATTTGCCTATTAATTTCGCCCTAAGTCTGACTAGCAGTGCTAAGTCTGACTAGTAGACTAAGGGCGAAATAAAAAGATAAAATTGAGATCACAAGTTCCAGTCAGGACTTACAATTCCCAACTTTTATTCATATATCTCCCTTGCCTTTATGTTGCTTATGTTGCTATTGTTGCTATTGAGGTCGGCATTACAAAACCCCACTTGAAAAAATACGCAATAACTAATGTTAGTCCACAAAGGTAGGTATAACAACTTTGACTATTAATTTCGCCTAGCAGACTAACAGCTGTATTTATAAACATGAAACACGAGAATCTTTAAAATGATGTTATTGCATTTAGAGTAGAGTAAAAAAGAACCATCTGTCCAGCAATGGAAAACTGACTTTAACTGACGGTTGTATTATAATGATGACTCAAATATCAGGGTATCAGTGCACTACAGCAAAATGCTCCTATTTTTGGCCTCACTCCCCCACATTTCCTGACTGGAGGGGTTGGGGGGGGGGGGTAACTCCCTTCCCCTACTTTCTTCCCATTTTCTGAGTGGAGGGGTTGGGGATAACTCCCTTCTCTTACTTCCCCCACATTTACTGAATGGAGGCGTTGGGGGTAACCCCTTCCCCTTCTTCCCCCACATTTCCTGAGTGGAGGTGTTGGGGGGTAACTCCCTTCCCTTACTTCCCCCACATTTACTGAATGGAGGCGTTGGGGGTAACCCTCTTCCCCTTCTTCCCCCACATTTCCTGAGTGGAGGTGTTGGGGGGTAACTCCCTTTGCTTACTTGCCCCACATTTCTGAGTGGAGGTGTTGGGGGGTAACTCCCTTCCCCCTTCTGCCAAATCTCCTGAGTGGGGAGAAAGGTGGAGGGGGCGCTGTTTTGAGCACAATTAGTGTCGAAAAAGAAAAATGACAGGTGCGAGAAACGCTTACCTGTCTGAATTTAAAAAAAATGAGGGTTTTTTGTTGTTGATGCTTGATTTGAAGAATATAAACAACAATATTTACAAAACACCTGACTTGTTTAGAAAAAAGGGTTTTAAAACTAAAAAATAAATAAATAGATTTTAATATTAATTAATAATAGGAAAAAGTACACATAGTACTTAGAGAGAAATCTATAAATATTTAAACATTGTAGATAAATAATAAATTGCATTATTATTATTACCTATCACATTTTTTATTTATACTGTCCTAGAAGGGATAGTAAGTCCTATTATTTCAGTAGTAAGCTCAAGGCGTATTATTATGTGGTAAAAATCTTAAATTAAAAGATAACTTGTCATATATTATCACATTTTATATTTATACTGTCCGAGAAGGGATAATAAGTCCCATTATTTCAGTAGTAAGCTCAAGGCGTATTATTATGTGGTAAAAATCTCAGAGATTTCCCGGCTTGGTTTCGAACCCGCAACTTCTGGATAACCAGATTGACTCCCTGACCACGGAGCCACCGGGATAGATAAAACATAATCATATAAGAAAATTATTTTTCCTTACATTTGAAAGCTGATTAAAAATCGTATACGAGTATGAATACATGATTCTTCTTACGAGTCAAATGTGCACTTTGGAAAACTGAACGTCTTACCCCTGGAACAGTCATTAATAATAATAATAATACTCTTCAGTGGAAGGTAACCACCAGGCGCGGTTAATGCTCAAAGCATTTTCTACCACCTAACCCTCAGAGTCTTATTATTATATGGTCACAAACTCAAATTAATGAGGAAAAATTCGTGCACTGGGTGGGATTCGAACCAACGGATCCCTACGCTTCCTGGATTACCAGACTAGGACGTTAACCTTTTGACTATCAGTTACTACCAGTCATTCAATTAGTGGCAGGTAGAAACAGAGAAGTAGTAGATGTGCAACTTTGTAACTCACCTACAAAGTTTTGTAGGTGAGTTACAATTGTTACAAAGGTTCTCTTGTTTAGAAGTTTGGAACAAACGAAAATTACAGGGTGCATTCCTTGCCTTCCTCCTCCCAAAGGTATTATTATTGTACCAAACCCTGTAGTGTCTATTTCCGTAAGCCCCATATTCTGGGCAATGCGATTCATTTGTCATTTATTTTCTGACAGCTCTCTGATTACATAAAGAGCTCTCACACCTGGGTCGATTTCACAATGGCCATTTCCTTTTCTTCCTGGAATGTGGAGGGTTTCGCAAGCCATTGGGTAATGTGAGCAAGGGCTTTCTCCTCGTATTCTTCTCATTGTGTTCAATTTTTTACCGAGGGACTTATTTCTACAAAGAAAAAGAATAATAATACTGCCTTATTTATACTGCTGGATAAGGACTAATGAGTTCCATTATTGCAGCAGTAATTCCAAGACGTATTATTATGGATCGAAATCCCAAATGGAAGTTTTTGAATAATATAATAATTATTTTATAAAATTGACTTAATATTATCTCTTAAGCATATAGAAACTTCTATGGTATTGAGTCACAATTATCACTATCTCAAACAAAAGTAACACCAGCGTCGCTCGATGGCACGTTGAATACACCAGTTCTTGTTTCACTTAAGTTAAGCAACGAACCAGCGCGATACTGGCTATTCCCGGCACAACCCAGGCTGGGTGAGGTTAATATGGGTAGCTGGTTTCCGAGTTTCCAGCAGATGGGGGGTAATTGTTCTGTATCTGGACAGGAGCCTAACCTACTGGACATGTCAAAGAAACGTTTAGGCAAAAAGGGGGAAAATTTACCATGACTAAAGTGAGTAACTTTAACATAACTTGAACATGTATACAACTTAAAGGGGGTTAGTTTTATTCACATCAACACTGACAGAGCAGCGACGCGCAGCTAAACGAAAAAATAAATAATATTACGCTTTTTCCGCTCGGAAAATACATCATAAAAGACATTTTATTTCATTTACTCTTTCCAAAAGCATCACGAGAGTTTAAAACGTGTTTTTCGAGAGCTTTCTACGGCTCCCTGTGGGTGACAGACTTCAAAATTGTACAGGGTGACCCTTACAATACGTCGCCAGAGGTGATATGTATAGAACACCGACCTCAGTAGCTTGATCGATAAGGCGGGGAACTTGTAACCCGGTTTCAGCGTAGATTTAGTAAAGCGAGTTTGAGTAGTTGTGATATCACGAAAGTGATTAGCACAAATATGATAACTTAAACACTCCACAGTTAATATAGAACTTGTCAATTGCAATTGAAAATATTTTATAGTGTTCTTGTCCGAACACTTTATGCTGTTCAAGATAGCAACCATTGTGTGACTTTAAATAATGCAGGAACTCGAGTTCGAAATTTAGTATAGCTTTTTATCTGTTCATTGTGAAGGAGAAAGAAACCATATTTCCTGGAAGTAATAATTACAGTCGGTACAGTGTACACCGTTAAAATTTTAAAATATCATTCAATGAGAAGTAGGTATTGAAAATTGCAATGGCAGAGTATTTTGATAGCATTTATCAAAAATTAATGCTTGGATCGTAGACATTTTTGGATATGTTTGTGAGTTTTTTATTTCTCGGAAAAAAATCGAAAGTTTCCGATGAAACACTGTAGAAAAGAAAGAGAAAAAACACTTTAGAAACAACCTTAGACTAACGGAAATGTATTCTACAGACACCCTGTATAAAAGCGGCAAAGGTTCAGGTTTTGGAAATCTTGTTTTCGAAAATGTCATCTTGGAATTTTCACATTGTATGTACATGTATGTATGTACAATGTACATATGTATATGTATGTACATTATTTATGTACAATATTCACGTCGTAAGGAGTTATGACGGAAACTGTATTTCCGAAGCAAAACAAGAAACTGTCAACTCTCGACAGGCTGGCTGCTATCTGTCAAGTGGTGGAGAGACGTTGTGTTTGTAACTAGAAGGACGTGGGTTCAACCAATATTATCAAAGGCATTGGTAAACGTAGTGGTTAAGGCGCTTGTCTGGTGATCCAAGTAGTGTTGGTTCGAATCCCACCCAATGAGTTGTTTGCTCAGCGACCACATTTAGTTGAAAGCGACGTTAAATCCAAACCGTCAGGGAAGATCTTGGGAGGTACCCAAGCGAGAGAGAGAAATGAACGAATAGGGACATCGTCTCTCGAGTTACAAATCCTGAATGACATTGTAATTTTCCAAGTCATTATTTTGCCGAGGATGAAGAGAGCAAACTGACGGAAAGGAAAAAGAAGAAAATTTGTGTCAACTTTCTAGTGAAAGTATTACCTTACTATAGGTAGTTTATAGTACATACTAGCGGGTTACACCCGCCGCTTCGCCAGCCCATCAAACACACACAACGCACACACACACACCCACCCACACACACACATCCACACACACACATCCACACACAACCACACACACGCACACATCCACACACAACCACACACACGCACACACACACACATACATACCACACCACACCACACACACACACACCACACACACACACACACCACACACACACCACACCACACACAAACCCCACACACACACACCACACACACACACACCACACACACACACCACACACACACACACACACACACACACACACACACACACACACACACACACACACACACACACACACACACACACCACACACACACCACACACACACACACACACACACACACACACACACACACACACACACCACACCACACACACCACACACACACACCCACACACACCACACACACACACCACACACATACACACACAACACAACACACACCACACCACACACACCCAAAACCACACACACACACAAATGTCATTTAGGTTTGAAAAAAAACCTGAATATTTTTTGTCGCCCATCTATTTTCTGGCCTTCCCCGGCGTAGCTCAAGAATGGCTCATCAGAATTTCGCGATCAATATGTCAAATGAAAGCCTAAACCCTTGCCTAAAACTTTCTCGCTCTGAGTTGATAGGTCGTCACTTCAAATTTCGAGAAAAAATGTCATTTAGGTCAAAAAACGTGAATATTTTACATGTTACCCATCCATTTTTTTACCTTACCCGGCGTAGCTCAAGAACGGCTCATCAGAAATTCGCGATCGATATGTCAATTGAAAGCTCAAACCCTTGCCTAAAACTTTCTCGCTTTGAGTTGATAGGTCGTCGCGACAAATTTCGAGAAAAAATGTCATTTATGTCAAAAAACGTGCATTTTTTTTGCGTCACCCATCCATTTTTATCCTTACTCATTGTAGCTTAACCTCAGGGAGATATAATCTAGCCTAGAAGAATTTCCTGATCCAAGCGGACCTATGTGCAAAATTTCAGGTTTCTCGGTCAAACGGTGTGGATTTGTATAAAGAACATACATGTTTATGAGCCTGCATCGTTTCCGATGATGCTCCTCTCCAAAAGTCGTCTGCATTGTTGGTTGTTTCGCATGTGGATCTTCAGGCCGGCTCTCGACTTGCAGGTCCTCCTGCAAGCTGGACACGATCGATCGTCTGGGACTGGAAGGTTTGGTTGGCTGGACTGACTCTGCATGTTGGGTGACGGGGGTGGTTCGTTCTGCGGTGTACTTGTTGTTGTTAATCCGGGGTCAGGGTTGTTCATTATTTTGATGGGCCTTCTTGAGGTATCTCCACGATCTTGGTGTGTGATTCTCAGATGACAGGATAGACCGCTCTTATTTTTACATTTCAGGTTACATATCCTACAGGACAGCGGATCTTGTGTTGTTTCAGGGGATGGATCTCTTGGATGTTTCTGAGAGATGTGTGATAAGACATACTGTCTTGCTCTTACACCCTGCCTTTTGAATGAGCATAAAGGACACTGCCATTGTAGGTTTTCTTCCGATATTTGTTTTTCAGTTCTGGAAGCTGTTGCTTTTTCAAGCTTTCTCTGGTGAAATTCTGTGCAGATGGATTTGACCTTGGCTCTCCAAGTAGCTCTATCTGATGCAAGTTCTCTCCAGGTGTTGTGGTTGATATTGAGCACTTTTAGATCTGACTTCAAAGTATCTGTCCATCTCTGCTTGGGTTTATGGCGTCCTCGGTGTCCTTCTTTCAGCTCGGCAAAAGCGATTCTGTGGGCTATACGGTCTTTAGGCATTCTACTTAGATGCCCAGCCCATCGTAGTCTTCTTTGACGGATGATATCTTCTATTGTCATCATTTCTGCCTTTCGGAGAACTTCTTCGTTTGGAACATAGTCTCTCCATGTAATCTTCAAAATGCTCTTAAGACAGCGAATGTGGAAACCATTAAGTTTCTGCAGATGATGTTTTAGCGTTGTCCAGCACTCGGAGGAATATAAAAGAGTGCTGAGAACAATTGTTTCATAAATGGAGAGTTTTGTTTTCAGTGGAAGATGGTGTGGCTTCCAAACACGATGATAGAGACGTCCAAATGCCGAGCTTGCAGCGCTGATTCTATTTTCTATCTCCTTGTCAAGGCTGCCATTATTACTGATGTAGCTTCCTAAATACTTGAAACTGTCTACTTCTTTCAGGACTTCTTGGCCAATTGTAATGTTTTGTGATGGACTATTGATGAACATGATTTCGGTTTTTTGGATATTAACTTTGAGTCCGAACTTTTTTGCGGCCATTACAAATGCGTTCAACAGGTTTTGCAAATCTTCTGGATTTTGGGCAGTTAAGGCACAATCATCAGCAAACATTAGGTCTTGTATTTTGCTTGTTTTAACTTTTGTTTTGGCTTTCAAGTTCCTCTTATTGAAAAGATTTGAGTCACTGCGATGACAGATATGGACACCAACATTGGTGTCTGACATGGTGTTGAAAATAATGCAGTGGATGTAGAGAAGGAATAATAGGGGCGCCAGAATACAGCCTTGGCGGACTCCCGTTGTGACGTGGAATGGTTCAGAAAAGTCTCCGTCCACTCGAACTCTGGCATTAGTGCTTTCGTGTAAGCTTCTCAGTAGGGACAGTATAGTCACTGGACAGGACATTTTTTCCAGCACGTCGAAGAGAATGTCTCGGTTCACGGAGTCAAAAGCCTTGGAAATGTCGATAAATGCTAGACATAATGTTGAATTCTGTTCCAAGGACTTCTCCACAAGTTGTCGTGTTGAAAAGATCATATCAACTGTCGATCTTTCCCTTCGAAAACCACACTGTCCCTCTCTAAGATATGCATCAGCCATCGGGAGTAATCGACCATATATGATTCTCGAAAGAACCTTGCCAGGCACCGAGAGGAGCGATATTCCTCTATAATTAGAGCAGTTGGTCTTGTCGCCCTTTTTATGAATAGGTACCACCATTGAATCCCTCCATTCTTGAGGTACAATCTTCTCGCTCCAAATCTTATTCAAAAGTGAGTGTAGCATTTGCACAGATTTATCACCTCCGGCTTTGATCATTTCAGCAACAATTTTGTCTTCACCTGCACTTTTGTGGTTTTTTAATGCATTTATAGCTCTTGATATTTCTATAGTACTCGGTGGATCATCACAAATGGGTTCTCCAAGGATGTTGCCGAACTCTGGAATATTAGTTTCTACAGGATTTTCTTGGTTCAGAACTTCGTTAAAATGTTCTTTCCAACGTTGAAGTTGGTCCGGCTTCTCTTTTAACATTACTCCTTCTTTGGATTTCACCAAGTTGAGAGATCTCTTTGTAGGGCCTACAAACTCCTTTATACCTTGATATAATCCTCTTGTATCGTTTTCATCTCTCAGCCTCTGTAGTTCTTTTATTTTATCTTCCCACCACTTTTGCTTTATTCTTCTTATTTCTCTCTGACACACCCTCCTGGCTTGTTGGTATGCTTTTCGTGTTTCTTGGTTTTCATTCTCTATATATCGTTGATGAGCTTCTTGCTTCTTTTGCAATGCAGCATTAACTTCCTCATCTGATTCATCGAACCAATCTCTTTGTTTATTCTTTCGCTTCCGTAGTGTTTGTTCAGCAGCACGTATGTATGCGTTTTTCAGTTTGGTCCACAACATATCAACTGAATCATTTTCATTTTCATCTATATTATAGGATAACTTCTCTCGGTATACTTTTTGGATATCTTCAGATTTCAGATCCATAATATTAAAATTCTTGTCCTGTTTTTTCGTATTATACTTTTGTTTCAGTTTTGTTCTAATGCACGCTTTGACCATGATGTGATCGGTTTCACATTGTGCACCGCGCATGCTCCTGCATCTCAGAACATCCTTCACTCTGCTTGAACTTACGAGAATGTAGTCAAGTAGGTGCCACTGTGACGATCGAGGGTGTTTCCATGTAACTTTGTGGATCATTCTTTGCTGAAATCTGGTGTTAGAAATAGAAAGATTGTTTTGTGTGCAGTATTCTAGTAGAAGTCGTCCATTTTCATTCCTATTCCCAAACCCATGACCTCCAATTATACTTTTCCAGTGATCTTCACCTTTTCCTACTCTGGCATTCATGTCTCCAGTCACTATGATGTTATTTGTTTTGGGAACAAGTCTGGTTACTCTATATAGATCTTCATAGAATTTTTGTTTAGCGTCATTGGTAGCACATTCAGTTGGGGCGTAGCAGCAAATGAACGTGGTTATGGAATTATTGTTCTCTGATATGTCTACACTCATTAGTCTGTTGTTGTGACACGTAGGTTGGGATACATAACCTTTCCTAATCAGTTCATTGCGTACAGCTATTGCTACTCCTCCGATATTCGCCTCTCCTTCCTTGCAGCCCGACCACATGTAAGTATATCCTCCTTTTCTTTCGGTCATTTGTCCGCAGTTTTTTAGATGAGTTTCTTGAAGTCCCACAATATCAAGTTTATATTTCTTTAGCTCCTTAGCTATGATTGCTGTACGTCTTGGAATGGCTGTTGCGTCGGTAAGATCAGAATCTTGTAAAGTTTTCACGTTCCACGTTCCAATGTTAAGATAATTTGTATTATTATTTCTTCTGTGTTTTCCACCACTGCTTGAGGTTCCTTATGACCGTGGTCAGCCATACAGGAAAGTGTTTTGGGTGGGCTTTGTTTAGGTCACCTTTTCTAGACCCCTCCCCGGCGGGGGTTAGCAGTGCTCTCCCTAAATAGGGCTGCTAAGTCACCATGGCAGGACCGAACTCATCATCCACCCAGATCTGATAAGAGAACGACCGTCTAACCAAGGCCGCTCCTGTGCAGATTGCCAACTATGTTCCAGACCAACCCAAGTCTTTTCCACGTCACCGACAAATCCATCGCCAGAAGACTTTTGGAGAGTTTTTTTGCAGGAAGTTGTTTTGAGTGATACGAGGTTGCGGTCTCATCGCACTGTCATCTTACTTCATTGTGTTCAGACTCGGCAAAATAGTTCGACAGAGTCTACAATGAAGGGACCGATTTTACATCAGAGTATCTTCTCCTAGCCTTTGGGAAGCCAATCCCTCACTGCAAGGCGGCAGTTTGGTCAGTAACAGGAATCATCTGCTTGAGACTTTCCACCTGTACTTCTCCTGTAACCCTAGGCAGGGATCCTACAGAGTGCTATCATCTGGACGGGATGAACTCTGGTTTTTTAACGAGGTTGTTACTCCTCCCCCTCCTCCTTTCTCATCCTGGGTTGGGACAGGCCATGCCGGAGTTAAGAACATACATACATACATACATACACACATACATACACACATACAGACAGCTTTCTTTTATAGATATAGATTTACAATAGATTGTACTATAGGTAGTTTATTTTTTTTACTAACGTCTACACTGTTACCCGATTCACACAAGATATTGTGTGTCACTAAATAACAGCAATAAGTGACGTAGTTTCTTTATAGTATAGTAGTTACAATAGATTGTACAATAGGTAGTTAGTAGTTACAATAGAAATATGTAATACCTATGCAATTTAAGAATGATGGAGGGTAAAACCCTCGATGACAAGACACGATAGGCAATCCATTGCTTACCTCAACAATTTTTTGTCAGATTCGATTTTCTTTTTGAAAATTATTTTTCTGCTCCGATTTTAAAACTTTTCAATTTATGGACATGTCAGCCTCCGGGGTAACCTTGGCTTTGAGTCTGCCTTTATTTTTCTATCGTCTCAAATCTCACCAAGCTTATTCGAGTTCTCAGAGTTATACAGAAGAGCTATTTTCAAACAAAAAGTTTGCAATTTATGTAGTGTTTTGTAGGAGATATTCTTCTTTTGAGTAAACATTGACTTATTTAACTGACTTTTACAAAGTTTACTGTGATACCTAGTACATTTGTAAGCAAATAATAAGTTTAGAATTTAATTTTGTTTTTGTCTGAGAAATCATGAGTGTTCTTGAGTACTTGCTCGCTGTATTATTCAATTGACTTCTAAGTTTAAACCCCAGTGTGTAATGTTCAGCGAATTGAGTGATGCTCTTTAAAGTGAATTGCAAACCAAAAGTTCTCCGATTTTTTGTCACAAATTATGACTACAACACAACTACAATGAATGTAAGTAAATTTTGAGCTTTGACACTTATTGACTTCTGGTTTTTCAACTGTCTAGAGTAGAACTAATCTATCCAGATACGTGTAAAAGTTTCAAGGAGAAAAACTTTTAAAATTTTGAAGTTTTTCATTATAAGAAAATTATGAAAAGTTCAGACACATGGCAGTGGCATTATTGTAGTGGTTTGTACTTTTTTGAAATATTAATTGAATTACTTCCTTTTGCTGTTTACAGTGAATATCTCATTAGTTTTGAAATCATCATAATCATCATAGGGTGGCGTCATCGTGAACGATGGTAGCCAGACAGTGGAGGAATGACTCAGCACTTCTACCACTGTCTTTTCAAGGTGGCTAAAAATTGACAACGGCCCCCAGAACCAAGCCAATGCTGGTCTACTCCCTGTTTATAGCCCACCAGCCAGACTGCTGGTCTACTCCCTGTTTATAGCCCCCCAGCCAAACTGCTGGTCTACTCCCTGTTTATTGTCCCCCAGCCAGACGCAGTTTTGAAATGCAAGGGAAAAAAGACATTTCATTATTATTATTATCTCACTTGGTTGCAGGGTTTTCAGTGAAACCCTTACAATTGACACTGCGACCTAATTAGATCTATTGTGCCCAGTTGATTCTTATTTTTTTAAACGTCTATATTAAGAATATTAAGATAGATAATCAGGACGTGCGTTTAACCATCCATTCACTGGAAATCTTTGCAGCTACCTGACGTGTTTGGAGGGAACAGAATTTTATTCGAAAAGTTTGCTCCAACCGGGGTTCGAACTCGGGATCTCTGGACTACGTGCAGAAGTCTCAACCATCACGCCACGAACATTACAGGGATTTTTTTTAAATTATCTTCTTTTCTGCTAAACGTCTCTTTATCGTCTGGATATTCTAGATTCCAGGTCATTTCAGAGAGTCTCTTGAATATCTGGTACTAGTCATCTAGTCAAGTGGTTAATGCGCTAGTCTGGTAATCCAAGTAGCGTAGGGATCCGTTGGTTCGAATCCCACCCAGTGCACGAATTTTTCCTCATTGTTTTGAGTTTGTGACCACATAATAGTAAGACTCTGTCTGAGTGTTAGGTGTTAGAAAATGCTTTGAGCATTAACCTCGCCTGGTTACCTTCCACTAAAGAGTGTTATTATTATTATAATATCGAGGACTTTCTCAACACAAGTTTTACCCTCCAATCGTAGGAAACATAACAATCTGCTACCCACCTTAGGCACACCCCGCCTTGGTTCAGACTGAGGTTCATCGTTCATGAAGTTCATCCACCACATTGGACGTTGCTTAATTTGATTGATCTTACGGGAACTTGTGTATTGAACGTGTTATCAATAAAAAGTTTTTATTTATGATATCGAAGTCGAGGGAGACAGATTTTTGGTTGAAAAAACTTTCAATGAGGTCAACTGTGTCTAGATTTCTGATAAGAACAATGGAAAGTTTAAAAAAGTTTTCAGCCATTGTGGCTACAAGACTGTAAATTAGGTTGTAGACGGGATAAGTTAAGCCAGCGTCGATGACACACTAGTTCTCTTTCTTTCACTGTAGTTAACTTACGTTGAGCGACGTTAGAACTTGAATGAGTGACCATTAAAATTGGAATCCTCGAGATTCTGGCATTTTCCATGTATGTGTTGCGTTTTTTTTTTGTATATCTCGATTGATTTTTGTTATAAATATTGTTATTTTGTACAAAGAGCTCTGACGCTCGTTAATAAATGAACCGGTATTATTATTATTATTAATTCCCGGCCCAACTTAGGAGGATAATGTTTATAACGAGTTGGTAAATTTCCAACGAATGGAGGGTAAAACCCCCATCTCGATATGACCTTCACAGTTTAAAGGGTTAAATTGCAAAATATACAACATAAGCATTTGCTTTTTATGTTTAAAGTTTTTATTTCAAATATAAAAGACTTCTACGAACTCACTACCGAGAGGAAGCGTGCCTCTGCTTTGAAATTAAATTTCCCAGGTCATATAATGCACGGTAGACTAGCGTCAGCACGCAATAAATGAGTCGAGGAGATCTCCTGCTGAGCAGCTTACTGAATGCTGACGCAACCACTAAGCTGGCAGGTGCTTGATTGAGTATGAGAGGATATCGTTCCTACACTATGTCTAGACTTCCCGGAAATCCTGGAATAATTTCAGCTGTGTCAAAACGCTACATCACCATCAGACATATAGCAGCTACCTCATTTCGCTCACATCAAAGCAGCTACTCATTTTCCTCACGAAGTATGGGTAGTCTCCGGACATCTTAAAGGACAGAGACGAAGATTTCCGATTCGAACCCAGATAACCGTGCTTGCAAGACTCTGGCGCTACCCTCTCAGCCACGGTGACTACATAAGGGGTATTTTTCTTTTGGATAATTTTTTTTTCCAGGTTCGATATTTCATTTTATTCCAAGGTCAACTTCACCACATTCGTGAAAGAAAAATGCGTTTCGGTACTTTTAAAGATAAACAATGGACTTAACCTATAAAAGAACTGGAAGCAAGAATTTTCTACTGCCATTTTGGTTAACCAAACTGGAAGAAGGAAGAGGAAAAATTTCCTCTTCCAAAAGAAAAATGACTTGCTTCCAGTTTAGTTCATTTTATTCCAGTTTGGTTAACTTTGGTTAGAAAGAAAAATACGGCTTTAGATATCATAAATAATGACGTTCATAGTTCCAAAACTCCAAACTTCTAAACTAAAAGAAAGAAGATAATATGAAAAAAACGTTGGACGACTGACCAACCTTTTACAATTTCTCGTCATTAATTCCGTGAACTTCACCAGAGCACGTCATAAAATATTTACTACCCCTGAATTATTGCGGACTTTATGACCTCGTTAATAGTTTATCACAAGCAAGAAAGGTCAAGAAGTCTACATCGGGAAGTTAAAGTAGGTAATTTCCGCAATTTTCTAGACTTTACGTAAAGTTTACCTAGTATAATGATGGGATAATGGATACTTATAGTACCTATTTAGGCTGCGCGAGTTAATTACAGTGATTATCTGTTGAAATTAACCGTTCCATAATTAAATACTCAAATAAACGAGGAAAAATCCATGCACCAATGGATCTGAGGAACTCCATGCTACCTGGTCGACTAGCGCCTTAACCACAACTAGTGGTTATAGGTACCAATGCTTGATAAAGTTTATGGTCACACAGTAATGGAATCACCCAAAATTCTCGATACTTAGTTTTCAGTGCCAAAAACACGTTTTAGGGTCCCAAGGGCCTAAATCCAAAGTTTTAGTCATTCGTCCGGTCCGTGTGTCTGTCTATAAACAAAATATCTCAAGATCGGTTTAAGCTAGAGACTTGAAATTACCCATTAAGAAAAGGATACAACACGAATTTTTCGTTGAAATTGGTGTCGCCAGTGGTAGACTTTCGACCGCCCTTTCGTGGCGTTCGAGAGTTCTAGCTAAACGATACGAGATCTGATTTTTTTAAGGTATAAGTTTTTTAGAATAAAGGTTTCCTTCGATCATTTTATTTTGGAACCCGTCCCCATTTTACCGGTATTTTGCAGAATCCCGCTTGGACTAACTTTTTTATTATTCATCTTAGATGGGAGTTGTGACATATCAAATCTATTGACATTGAGGTGCTGAATACGAATTTGGTATTAATTTTTATTAAACAGTTATCTTTCAGTCAGCAGAGGCGAAATATGACTTATTTTCGAGGGATGAAGAAAGTTGTGGGGTGTCACACCAGTTTATTTTATATATTTATGATCATTTTTTAAAGAAGAAAACGCAGGAAAAATGGAGATAAAAGAATAAAGCTGTCACGGATTGGGGTCATATATGTTCCTCTGAATTAATGTACTTTTACCCTTGACCATAAAACCTTTCCTATGGCATTTCATTCGTTTATGATACCCCTGTTAGTTCCAATCCCAGATTAAATTTATTCGCACATCACATAATTTCAGGTATTTTTTACATTGCTGTCTTGAGCTCTCAGGCAAAAAATTAAAGGTGCATTATAAGGGTGGGGTTGATTTCCATCATCTGTATTCAACTCTATCTCTTTGGGCACAAACTAATCGCTTTGGTTCATTCTACCCACGCCTACTTTCAACTGTCTCTCAATTTCCAGCACAAAATAAGGAAGAGTCACAGTCAGGCTTTTGACACCAAGCATCTCTCCTGTCACAAATTTAGAGGCACAATGCAAGGGGAGGATTATTTCTATCCTTTTTCGGTCCCGTCTATTTTAAACTATCACTAGTTCACAAAACTTGTAAAATTTGAAACATTTTCTGAAATAATATCATACACAAATCTATAGATATCGAAATTAAAGTCTTGAATTTGGTTTGAAAAACAAAATTGTTCCGATTTGATTTTTCATATACCGCCTCTCTCTCTTGTCCCCTAAAATGTTGGGTTTTTTGAGGTGAGAGAATAGCTTTTTGCTTTATTGCGGCAAAACCGGGGAGGAACCGGAAACCGCTATAGTTCAGACGTAATAACAAGGACAATAATTTCTCTGGTGAAAGGAGGAGAAGGAGGATGGAAAATGATAGGAGAAAGTAGAAGGGATAAAGAAAAGAGAGGAATGAAGGGAGATGAGGGAATAAGAGGAAGAGACAGGAGAGGAGAGAGAGGGTGAAGATGGAAATGATAAAAGGAAAGTAGAAGGATAAAGAAAAGGAGAGGAGGGAATGAAGAGGAAATGAGGAGATAAGAGAAGAGACATTAGATGGAGGAGAGGAGGATAAAGATTGAAAATGATAAGAGGAAAGTAGAAGGTCGAAAAGAAAAGGAAGGAGGAAATGAGAGAAAGAGGAGGGAGATAAGAGCGAGATAGACAGGAGATGAGGAGAGGAGGATAAGATTGAAATGAAAGAGGAAAGTAGAAGGGATAAAAGAAAGGGAGGAGGAATGAAGAGAAAGAGAGGGAGATAAGAGCGAGATAGACAGAGAGAGTGAGGAGTAGAAGGATGAGATGGAAAATGAAATAGGAAAGTAGAAGGAGAAAAGAAAAGGAGAGGAAGCAATGAAGAGAAGGAGGAGGGAGATAGACAGGAGATGGAGGAGAGGAAGTTTGGTGTTTGTTAACATCTGCGGTAATATGTCATGAGAACACCGCAAAACTTGCGTTGGAAAATAATTAATATTAATGATCTTCCTTAGTAGCTTCCTAACTACTTTAGTATGCATAATATATGTATATGCTAAACTATATAGCTATTTAATAATGTACTTGTAGCTTTCTAATTAAGGCAACTTCCAACTTGGGCCAAATTATACAATAGGATTACTACAGAGATAAGCTAGAGCTAGATCATCCCTCAAATCGGAGTTTCAACCAATTACAGCGCAACTATAGTCCGACAGAACGTTCTGCCTTGACTTTGTTGTAATTCCATTGTATGATTTGGCCCTCAGAGCCTAGAAGATGTGTACTCGTAAATTTCTAATATCCGCAGGTTCTTAATATTCTGCATTTCTTCGGACATTTTAAGCTGCTGTTGTAAATTCAAATGTTAACATGAGAGCAAAAATTCTATTTACTTGATTTTGAAGGAACCTACATTTCAAAATGGCAGCTCTACAATGAATGATTACTTATTTGCCAGGAGCTTAAATCAAGTCTCATACATTTGACAAAATAACAAGTTTTACTTTCCCTTTTCTTGCAGCCCGATTGACCGCAATGTGAAGGACGTGGAGTTGATTGCGGCCAGGTTGCGTCGCTTGGACACCTTCAATCGACTTCCCCCGTCTCTCCTGAGGGACATTGCCAATGTGGCCTACTATGAGGACCTGGAGAAAGGCGTGACCAGTAAGTTAGCTTTTTCTTCCCACTGTGAGGCACTTTAAATCTGCAATCAGCAGGCCGTTCGTGCCGATTCCTCTAGGTGTTCATATGAGTGTAAACAGATTTATTCTTTATGGCCGACCTCCGTGGCTCAGTGGTTAAGAGCATTGGTTGCTGATCCGGAGGTTGCGGGTTCGAATCCCGGCTGGAGCGGAAAATTCTGACCGAATTTTCCGTTACCGTAACGGCATGGATGTAAAGGTAAAATACCTTGAAGTAATGCGAAAGCGGTTTCCGGGGCAAAATTACCTTCTTTTTTTTTAATACATCAGGGTGGTTTTAGTTGGAAGGTGCTGGTAAGAAAATTACCAGTAAGTCCAACATAACCTGGCGAGATCCGAAATGGGGTCACAAGGGTGGATAGCCACACTTGCATGTCTATTGTGAGGTATCGTTAGGTAAACATGATCTTTCCTACCTTGTTGTATGATAATCAGTATAGTTTCTCTGAAAAAAAAGGTTTATTCTTTTTAGGTAGCACAAGAGTGAGTCAACGCTCTCGTTTTTGTCTGTCAGGCTAGGAGGCACAGGAAGGGACAGTCGAATGTTGGCATGGTTGACATATGTTGGGATGTATTGAACTGACAGAGTTTCGCCACAACTACAGGTAGGTGGTGTGGTGCGTTCGAATAAAAAGCTATGCGTGGCTCTTGTAGGACCAATCCTCATACTACATAGCACAACCTCTTCAAATCTGTTTGGTATCTCACTGGAGGACCAATAACTAATAAGAGGTTTGATGGCTTTCAGTTTATTAGTGCGGGGAACGGTGTCCCACGATAATTGCCAAAGTTTCCTGAGTAAGTGAGCTTTCATTGTTTATAACGTCAAGGTCCAGATTATAGAATGCCGGACCGTCACTCTTGTCGGAGTTTCAACCTTTCAACCAATTACAGCTCACGAAAGTCTAACTTGAGGGATTTTCTGGTTTATGTATCTTTAAACTAATATTTACCAACTTTTCATGTCATTTTATTTTACTTCTTCATTTGTATTTTTCCTTTGAAATCAATATTAGTATTAAGACTAGGGTCACATTGTAAAACTGGGTACCTCCCGTTAACTTATTAAATAAATAAATAAATCTTTGTAATCCTATTTTATAATCCAGCAGCCCGTAATATCTCTCACTCTAGTCCACAAGACTGACACCCGTCCTTATAGGGTTAATCTCCACACCAGTCCTTATAGGGTTAACCTCCACACCAGTCCTTATAGGGTTAATCTCCACACCCGTCTTTATAGGGTTATCTCCACACCAGTCACTTGAAGCTTAACCTCACGTGCAAATCAATGCATAACATTTCTGGAAACCTCAAAACTGTTATGGAAAGCTCTAACTTTACCGTTTGACGTTTGTTTGTGAACAGTGAACACACACACACACACACACACACACACACACACACACACACACACACACACACACACACACACACACACACACACACACACATATGTACACAATTATATGTACCTTATTTATATATAAAGTTAATAAACATATTTTACTACAAGGTTTATACCAGCGAACATAATATTTACGTCGCCTGGGGATTAGGGTTTACGACTTAGCACACAGCGGCGTGTGGTTTTTGTTTTGAATTAAAATGCGAGGTTTTTTTTTCTTCGTAGGGAAACATTTTTGTTTGAGGCGAAATGTTTTGCTTTTAAAATAATCATACTGTTTGCTACGTTAATACTGCTGAACTACGGAGGTGCTCCTGCCAAGTCGAGAACAAACAATGCTTCCAAGGCTAGGCAGAGGTAGGCAACCTTTTTATTGTTAGTATTATTATTTTGACGAAATGGTTGGTTTAATGTCAGAACCCTGGTATTTCATATAAACCTGGTATGCTGCTGAACCATCGGAGTTGTGTACGACTGAGAAAATTAAAGCAAACCATTGAATTTACAATAATAATACTAAAAGCTGCCGCGACCTTTTTTTTAACCAAAATTTGATATCAAATCTTCCTAAAAAGTAGCTTTTATAGCCCAATTTGAAGAACATACAAACACATGGTACATACTCACAAGGAAATTTGAAACTTAAATTGTGCTATGTAGAAATCATTTAAAGAATTGAGTTATAAATTTATTTGTAACGTAATATACTTAATTATGCATTAATGACCATACAATAAAGGTGCGCTACCATGGTAATTCAGAAAATGGTTTTTATGAGCGCCGTCAATTAGACATGTATGCAATGTGCAATAAACAACGGTCTCGAATTTTGAATTTTCCAACTTATTTTCCTGCAAAACTCGGATCTCTTCTATTTCTCTCATAATATTTTTTCTTCTCTCTCTCCCTCTCTCATCCTTGAAGGATATTTAATAATATTAAAGATAGGCTGACATACTATTTAAAAAAGCAGCCTGAAACTCCATTGATCTCAGAAAAAACATTATACAGCAATCACAGTTCAAAAGTAAGTATCCAAGGCAGAATAAAATCTCAGTAATTCTCAAAATTCAATGGGGAATTAAAGAGTATTAAATAATCCTTCCCATCATTTTCAATTTGAAATTTTTCCTTTCTCAGCGATTCCCTAAGCTTCTTAATTCTCGTAAGTCCTTTCTGCCTTCTACGGGATTTCTAGTTCATTTCTTAATTATTTTTCTTCATTTTTCCATCCTATTTAAGAATTTAAACCCCTAGTGACCCAGGAAATGAGATCTTAGCTTGATTTAATCATTCTCACGTATTGTTTTAAAACACCTAAAAGAGAAATGCGTGTATGAAAACACATGTTTAAATAGGAAATAGATGTTTGGTGTTTTCTCCTAACCAGATAAGTGTTTTTTATGAAACACGTCACTGAGATAAACGCGAAATACCTATTCCCTATTTTATGTGTAATCATTAACTGTGTAATCATTCTATTTAAGGTGTTTTACAACACTCACATTATGTTGTTGCGTGTTACTAGTGATATTTCAATTCAATCGTTTTTTTTTCAATTCAAACGTACAAACTAGTGATATTTCAATTCAATTTAATTCAAGTGGTTAACACTCGCTTGCCATGCGGAAGATCCCGGGTTCGATCCCCCGTGCCGACAAAAATTTGTATTCTTAATTTGGTTACAACTGTTTGTAAACGATACACTTTTCGCCCATCAGAGGGGAGGCATACTACGGGATGGGTAGGCTACAACACAGATCATAAGCGTCTACAGTAGCTCCTGTTTCATGGCTACAAAATAAAAACGGCTCTGAAACACTCATCTTTTTTTTTTTTTAATCATTCTGAAGTGCTGATTACGAATTTGACATTCATTTTTAGCTAGCTGTTACCATTGAGTCACCAGTGGCGAAATTTTAATTCTTTTCGAGTGACAAGGAAAGTCGTGTGGTGTCACACCAGTTAATTTTAAATACATTTATTGTTATTATTGTAACATCCATTTGTGTTAACACGTGCAAGCGAGGTATGACATTTGGCAACGCTTTCTGACATTTACCACCGCCCACTTGGATACCATCAATGTCATTTTATTGTTTTTTTGAATTGTTTTTCTGTGGATGGTAAAAAACAAAATGCCAAAAACATCTTTCACTTTCAGAGTTTTTCTCCTACCTTTCTTCTTCTGTTATTGCAAAAGTTTCAAAAAGTTTTATTTATTCTTCTTTTTTTTCCCAGAGAAAACATTTTAAATATTTTCACCCAGTTTTATTGCCTGTAAGATAGAAGAAGTATTGTAACAGATCGATTTTTCAGAAATTGAGGTGGGAAATATTTCTGGAAAAATTAGGGTCAACTTATAAAATAGGATTTAAAAAATATAACGCCTTGTGACGGACTCGAACTCTAACTTAACCCTTTCAACCCGACTTTTGCAGCGTATAAATTTTATGATTTTCTTCATTGGATCTTATTTATTGGGTCATAAATAAGAACTGTACAAAGTTTGAAGATTTTAGCTTTTGCCATTTTCCCGGAAAATGCTGGGATAATAAGTCCCAGCCGTATTCTTTCGTGGGACTCTATATCCCAGCCGTATTCTTTGGTGGGACAGAACATCCCATTAGTATTCTTTGGTGGGACAGTATGTCCCATTAGTATTTTTAAAACCTGTATATTGGGCTTCAAGAATAGTAATGACAACATTTAGAGCTAATTTTTGGTATCAATTTTTTATTTGTAAATCAAAATGAAAATAAAAAAAATAACATGAAAAAAAAACTCCTGGTCTAAAAATAATTTCACGAAAAACTACTATTGGGTCAAATAGTCCCGCCTAAAAAGTACTGATGGGACAGTAAATCCCATCACGAACAACGATTGGGTCATAGTATCCAGCTGGTCTCCAAAAAATACTACAGGGACAATATGTCCCACCACTCCCTATTCACCTGAACAACTTGAGCTAGGTTATAGATATTACATTGGAAATTATTCTAAACACAATAAAACACTATAAGCACTCTAAATAACTGCATTTCTGCACTTAGCTTTCGTGGATTTGAAAATAAATAGCACATATGTAATTATTTTGAGATTCGACACACCTGC
>CM044955.1:54215256-54389036 GCA_024516035.1 Bactericera cockerelli
ATTATAATTAATTAAAAAGAAAATATAAAAAACCTGTGTAGAACATTAATATGCATATACATACAAAATTTCATCAAAATCGGGTGTACCGTTCACGAGATATAAGCATTTAAGTAAAAAGTTAGTGGTCAGGCGCATGGTCTCTTTCACCCAGAGCCGCTAGTACGAATTCGATGAATTTAAAATGGGACCATCTACAGAATGTCTCCTAGATGTTTACAAAATTTCATCAAAATCGGTCGAGTAGTTTCCGAGATTTGCGCGTTACAAGGAATCGTTTTAACAGACAGACAGACAGACAGACAGACAGACAGACAGACAGACCGACAGACCGACAGACGGACACAAAACCAAATTTGCTCAGGAGGTTATGAAACGTCCAGAAATATGAAAAAAATTGAAATCGGAGCAAAAAAAATTTTTTTTTACAAAAACGAACACAATACTTCCGATTTCTAATATTAGAAATTTCTCGGAAGTAAAATGTTATCATTAATATTATCATCAACAAAATCATTTTCTTCTTTTTCTCGTCCAACGTTATGCTGGCATTCCGACCGAACCCAGGCTGGGTGAGGTTAATGTGGGTAGCAGGTTTGTGAGTTTCCTGCGAATGCAGGGTAACTACCCCGTCGTGATATGACCATGCAATTGAAAACGACGTTAAACCAAAATAAAAAAAGCTTTAAAAACATTCTTTCTAGAAAAATTGTTAACATGAACATTATTATCATCAACAAAGTTCTGTTCTTCTTCTTCTCGTCCAAAGTTATTTTCTCCTGGACTTTAGAGCTTTGAATAAACTTGTTTTCTTGATAAATTATTATTTGAGCTGGAAACATTAATTAATTCCGTCTAATTCTTTACCTTGTCTCATCTCTATCTTCTAAAGTTTCTTGTGGTTCGCCATTCTTCATGGTCTATTTTAAAGACCTAATTTTTGGAATGGGTTTTTAGTTGTTTGTTTGGAAAGATTATTTTACGAGGGGCGGCACGAGTCACAACACTGGGAGATTTCAGTCAACTTACGTTTCTCTATGTTTGGTAATAATTTTCAACAAGATATTAAAAAAAACACTGCCAATTATGGACACAAAACTTCCTCGTGATTGCTTCACATTGTAAACACGTGCCAATTTTGAGATTTTATAGAAAATTACTTGTATCTCCAAAACGGCTCAACCGATTTTCTTCAAATTTGTTTTATATGGTAGAATATCATTTTTTCTACATTCTAGATTCCACAAAAAATTCTGTATCGGCAAGTCGTAGTCCTTATTTTTTTACTTTTTTTGTCCAAAATTTCGGAATTTCTTAAATATCAGAGTTAAATTATAATTATTTTGAAAATAAATATAAATAACCTTTGTAAAACAATAATATGCATATTCTTACAAAATTTCATCGAAATCGGGTGTACCGTTCACGAGATATAAGCGTTTAAGTAAAAAGTTAGTGGTCAGGCGCATGGTCTCTTTCACCTAGAACCGCTGGTATGAATTCGATGAATTTAAAATGGGACCATCTACAGAATATCTCCTAGATATGTGCAAAATTTCATTAAAATCGGTCGAGTAGTTTCCGAGATTTGCGCGTTACAAGGAATCGTTTTAACAGACCGACGGATCGACAGACCGACAGACGGACACAAAACCAAATTTACTCAGTAGGTTATGAAACGTCCAGAAATATGAAAAAAATTGAAATCGGAGCAAAAAAATATTTTTTTTTTAGAAAAACGAACACAATACTTCCGATTTCTAATATTAGAAATTTCTCGGAAGTAAAAACAATTATTTCTATACCTTATTGGTAGTAGAAAGTTCGAAAGTTATAATAGATCGACATACACAAACAGAGAGTTGCTCAGGAGGTTGGTGGTTCAAGCCTCAAGCATCGGGCAATTATAAATGCAGTTTTGATAAATTCTTATTTCGAGTAATTGTGACATTACATTTATGATTAAAATAATGATAATTTTGGGATAGGTAATTAAACTTTTCATCATTCAGAACTCAAATATAGAGGAAGAGTCTGAAGAAACCTATTTTTAAACGCATACTTGCACAATAGCCCACTGAATGCACAACGTCTCGTGAGTTTGATAAACAGACGCAAATTACCCATAGAAACTAGAATTAACACAAAATATAAAAAAAAGAGTTGACACATTATAAAGAAAAGAATTGACACAAAATAGAGAATTGAGTTGACACAATAGTCAGCATGCTAATATCAGCAAATCCTCAGAAGAGGTAGAGAGAAAGAGTTGACTTAAATAGAGAAAAGAGTTGACACAAAATAGAGAAATGAGTTGACACAAAATAAAGAAAAGAGTTGACACAATAGTAATAGTCAGCATGCTAATATCAGCAAATCCTTAGAAGAGGTAGAGAGAGAGTTGACTTAAAATAGAGAAAAGAGTTGACACAATAGCATGCTAATATCAGCACACTCTTGGAACTAGCTTGAAGAAATATAAGAGCTAACACAAAAGTCCTCTTGAATAGTTCTGAGTAACATCACCTTTCTTATTATAATACTTCTTATTATTATACCCGTAATAATATTTTTTATAATAATACCTATAGTGATAATACTTTGTTATAATAATACCTATGATAAGACTCCGTTATAATACTCGTAATACCCATGATAATAGGATAAAGCAGGGTGAATGGTGCGAGAAATATACAAAGAGGTACAAAAAACCTTTGTCCTTCCCTCCCTCTACCTGGAACTCTTGTATTCAGTTTCCTTTCTTGCTTTTTACCTTTTTCTCCCTTTTTACTTTCATTTTCTTTGCTCTCTCTCTCTCATTCTTTCTTTCCCCCTGTCTTTCTCTCTCTACCTCCCTTTTTTTCCTCTCTCATTCATATCCCGTGCTTCTTACCATCTTATCTCTCACTCTCTCTCTTATTCCTCTCTTTCTATCTCTTCTGACCCCTTCTTCTAGTTCTGTAAATATAATTTATCACTTTCTTTTATCATTTCTCTTTTTTTCTCCTCAAACTTGTTGAACTTTCCCTCTCTCCTCTCGCTCCCTGTCCCTCTCCCCCTGACTCTTCTCTTCAACACCTCTTTGTAGACAGAATGCTATTTTCCTTTTAACAAAAGTTTCGTTTTTCTAGGTCGAGGCTCTTTGGGGTTTTCTTTCTGTAGTATCTTTGAGAGACGTACATATTTTTTTTTTATCATTCGGTGTTCCTTAAAAAATAAGAGATATCCATCTATCTTACAACGGTTGTGGTGGTTGGATAGGTATTTGTACTTTTTAGACCTTAGGTTCGATGTCATGACTTCTTGAATGTCCAACTGCCCAGCGTCGATGTTACGTTGAATTCACCAGTTCTCGTTCTGTCACTCAAGTTAAGCAACGTCTGGCGAGGTAAGGACTTGCATGGATGACCATTCAAATTCGAACAATCGTGATTCGGCCTAACCCAGAATGTGTGTTGTGTGAGGGTATTTATTTATTTTATTTATCGTATGGCATTACACATCTCAAAGATATAATATCTAGTAAACTTGATCAGGAAATCTGATGGCAGTGATTGTCTGATCGCCAAAATTGTCAGTACTTTAGCCGCATGTCAATGCGTTGCCCAGGGTGAACCACGAGGAGGCATACTAACATTTCACCCCTGTGTGAGGGTAATGTAGGTAATATGTTTGTGAGCTCGAATAGTGAATTAACAATTTCCCATTGATTTAATTAGGTTTTATATTTTACTCTCTTCTTGCTTGGAATTGGACTAGGTTTGACCAGAAATGATTCCTTACTTTAGTTATTTTCTTAAAACATAACCTTAAACAAAAGAATGATTTCTTTGTGCTAAAGATCCATTATTAAAACCATCTTTAGTTTTCTAAACCCTTTACATTATTTTCTTTTTGGTATTGCCGCCACTGGCTGGGGGACTATAAACAGGGAGTAGACCAGCATTGGCTTGGTTCTGGGGGCCCTTGTCAATTATTAGGCTCCTTGTAAAGACAGTGGTAGAAGTGCTGAATCATTCGTACCATCATTCACGATGACACCACCCTATGATTATGATTGTCGCCACGTTACTCATACAAGCAACCATTAATTTCTTAATGTGACTATAAATTCATCTTTCTATCCATGTCTGTATTTGCAAGTCCTGGCAGCAGAAGCGTCGTCCGGAATTGCAAAATTGCAAAATCTAGCATCTTCCTAATGGTCTGAGCAATTAGCAAATAATATCTAGTCTTCCAGGAGTTTATACAGGGTTGCCGTCAGCTAATCTTCTAGGAGTTTATAATACGGTGCATTTACTTCTAGTGCACTTTAGTTTAGACCCAATTCAGCAAATAAACTGGGGATCGTTTGGTCTGCAGGGAGCCTTGTCTAGGCCCGGGTATTGCTTAGAATTTTCTGGTGTATTTCATATCAGACTACCTAACTGTGGTTTCATTTCCCCGTATAACTGTGAAACTCCCTGTATAATATGACCTCGTGTTCTATGCAAGAGCTCAGCATGCACTCAGAATCCTCATTATATTTGCATCAGCATAGGCATAGACTTCAAGATCAGCAAGCATACTTGTTATCAGCATAATAATAAGCATATCATCAGAGTCATCATTACTATCACTATGATTATAATTACTATGCTTTTCATTATCATCAAGAACAACATCAGGTCATTAACATCATCACCTGAAGTAATGTATTCCATCAAACGGGTCTGGGTACAATGGTTGTAGGAGGGAGAGAGGAAGATTTTTGTGGGTATTGAGCACTGATTTCTGCTCATTAGCCCCACACATCGTTTTGAATAAGGTATAAAATATAAAACATCTGTCTCAAAAAAAAAATATACATATATATAAAGTATGATAGTCATCATAATGAGCATATCATCAGAACCATCATCATTAGTATTACATGAACTTCATTATAAAGAGAGAGATAAAGAGCTAGTTAATTGTGTTTGTCACAATTTTTAGTGAGTAGCATTGACATAATATATCAAGAACGATTGCTAATGCATATCTTAAACCATCATATTCCAATCGATTTTGTAATAACATAACTGGTCGTCACCCACTCTACAGCTACTCTAACTGTCCTCACGAGGCTAGGGTAGGCCCCGACATTTTAGATGTACAGAGCCGAAAAAAATCCGACCAGCCGGAATTCGAACCCGTGTCACCTCGTGTGCTAGCCGAGCATGCTACCGCCAAGGTGACTGTGATGTTCATTATCATGAAGCAGTGATTATTCATACAAAGTATCATCGGTATTATCATAATCTTTCAACATCATCATGATGTTTTACAACCTAGGAAAATCTCAGTAACAAGGAGATAGCAATTTTTATTGCAAACTCTTTTCTATTGCAGAAAAAGTAAATTCGTCTTATTAGTGGTTGAATAGAAACTTTCTTATATGCACTCGGGCGTAGCTCAGATATTTTTCAGTAAACTAAGGCATGGCCAATCATTTACGACCCCACTAACGGTATTTCCTGGATCAAAAACCTTAACATCTGTGTGGGGGAAAAAATTCAAAAGTTTTTTCAATTTTCAACATTATTTTATGTATCATTTATGATTTTTGTTTTAATTTGAGGGAAATGGAAAGGTGTGGAAGAAGAAGATGATATTAGAGTACTACCTCTCTTAGGGCTCAAGTCTAAGATTACCTACATCAGAGATATGAGATGACCGTCCCTAATGTCCGGACTTTTCCACCCAATCACAGAGCACCATCTCTAGAATCACAGAGCACCATCTCTAGAATCATCAGAATCTTGAATCACAGAGCACCATCTCTAGAATCACAGAGCACCATCTCTAGAATCACAGAGCACCATCTCTAGAATCACAGAGCACCATCTCTAGGATCACAGAGCACCATCTCTAGATCACAGAGCACCATCTCTAGGATCACAGAGCACCATCTCTAGGATCACAGAGCACCATCTCTAGGATCACAGAGCACCATCTCTATAGATTAGGAATAATCTTCCCTTATCCTTGGTGTAGTCCTGTTTTAAAGTTTGTCCCTTATTCATTAACCTTACGTAGAGAACCTTAGGACTGACTGAGCTTACTTACGAAAAACACAGATTATTCAAGTATATACAAATATATACATAATTATGTATATTAATTTTGTCCCACAAATCCACAGGGACTTAAAGAAGAAATACATAGTTCATTATCCAGGTCATGCTGTGGGAATCTTTGGTACCAGTTTCCGACCCAAACTTTAATATTAATACCAAGGGATTAGTCGTTAATATTAATATACCCGAGTTAAATCAGGGACGCATGTAAGAAGGGGCCAAAGGATTCAAAAACCATGTGGTCAGAAATAATGAAAATTCAAAATTTATGAAAACTATAGTAAATTAAACAATGCATTTTTTGAGATTAACTAAAAGCTCCTACACATTTTTTGTATATAGCCCAGCAAAAAGCCTCCTTAACTTTACTGAAGACATTTTTTTTTTCTATATTTTTTTTGCGCTATTATTTTTTTTTAACTAAATTTTGCTCAGGAGGTATGACCCTGCACATTCACAGTTCAGAGTAGATTTTTTTTTTATACCTTTCCGGAATTCAAACCTGGATCACTTAAGTGCTCTTCCCACTCGGCCACACTGAGAACTTACTGATTTATTATAATTCCAATAATTTGCTTCGTTTTCTCAATATAAATAATGTATAACGAGTTATCCTTTAGGATTTTAGGAACAACAGGAGATTTAGGATTTTCTGATTAAACATTTCCGAAAGTCTCCACGACCAAGAGGCCAAGAGCACCTAGTCCAGAAACTGACTTTTCTCATGAAAGAAAAACAGACTTCTGGACATAGTAGGAATAGCATTGGATAACCCCTTACAACTAGCCCAGACAGGACGTCAAAAGCACAGAACTAGAAAATAGGATGAGAATTTTTTTCTGCCTGGGCAAAACAAATTTTATTTCAGTGTTAACACTGAATCCCGAGGTCAAATAATAGGTGCTATGTTTAATTTGATCTTCTCCAAAAAACGGTCCTGCATAAATTGAAGGAGGTCACCATTTTGGAAAGTTCAGCCCCAGGGAAAACGTTGACACATGCATACATTTTCCATTAAAACAAGCCACGTTTTAATCGGGTACCTAACGCTAGGGGGTCCAGTTTTAATGACGAGTTTTAATTGCGTTTCACTAAGATTCACGCTAGACTAAATAATCGGATGAGTTTGATGACCATTACAAGACTCTTCTACCTTGTACAGGTACACTTAGATGATAATTTTTTATTAATGTACCTACTAAATATTGAGTATATTTTCATACAAATATTAACAAGTCCTACAAGCAGAGTTATTTAGAGTGAAGAGAATGCAAAAATACAAATATTTTGTGATACTGCAAACTGGACTCAAGCACTAGTATGATAATCCAGGTTGTGCGGGGATCCATTGGACAAGGCTGTGATACAAAAATGATAACAACAACAAAATTTTCACATTTTCTCTTTCTACTGTGTTGTACTGTACTAATATTGGAATTTCACCTCGTTTTTCATTTTTAAAATGAGTGGTTTTTCACAGCCTTTGTTATTTCGTAGTCATGAAAGCTACTGTAGACGCTTGTGGTCTGTGTTGTAGTTTACCCATCCCGTAGTATGCCTCCCCTCTGATGGGTGAGATGTGACACAATACTTCCTATTTAGGTGCTGAGTCAAAACAAGCGCACCGGAAAGTATCCCTTACAAACAACTGTAAATAAATTTTCTGTTGGCTCTGGGATTCAAACCCGGGACCTACCGCTTGGCAAGCGAGTACCTTACCACTGAGCTAATATCACATGGTTTGGTGCTATCATAATGTTGTAAGAGTCTTAGGGCGGAATTAATAGACGTTTTTGTAATTGCGTAGGTACTGTGTAAGATAGGGAAAATCGACACTTACGACTTAAGTTATTGATGTTGTCTATTAATTTCGCCCTTAATCGGACAGTTAAGTGGTAGAGAATGGCTAAGGCATTAACTTCGCCCCGGATTACAAAACAATTGTGATTAAAAATTAATATTGATCTTTATTTTATTTTTTGTACATACTTCTAAGTTTTTTTTTTTAATTCCTTGTTATTATTTTTTTGTTGATGATTGTTTTGTAAAAAAATAAAGTGTAAATAAATATAATATTAATGACTGTCTATTTTTAATCTATTTTTCCAGTTCTGAACCAGAACGACTCCGGCTCAAGCTGGTACATTGTACTGGGTGGCTCACTTGAAGTTCGTCTCATTACGACCAATACGACCAACACACAGACCAATACCGTTGAGAAGGTGAGTGATTCCTTGACACCCTGTAAAGGAACTTATACTTTGATAAATTTTCGATACCAAATCCATGAACTTCAGCTCTGTATGAGATTTGTCATACTTCAAGTGAACATGTTGCACTATATTTTTATGAACGTCGTTAATTATGTATGTATGCAATGTGCAATAAACAAAAGAATAAACCTCTCTACTTCTTGCTTACTTTCTGGGCCAACCGAGTCTGTGGGAAATTAACGTATGGGTAGATCCACGTTATCAGAAGTTAAAACCCCCTAACCCAACTATTCCATACCAGGACGTTTGAACCAAAATAGAATCATTAGACATGGTTTAGAAATTGGATCTGGGCATCCTCATAATCCTACCACGACCGTGAGATATGTATCTATTTTTTTTTTTTTTTAAGTTTCCATGTATTTATATTTCACAAATAAACATCTTCAACAAATAATGAGGGTATACCCACCTTCAAAAGATAAAAAATCTTGTGCTGCAGGTGGGGATTTCTAATATGTCTCCCATACGGACTCGAGATCGTTATTTCATTACTCGACTATCGCCTTAAATTTTGAAAGGGAGGTGATTAACTTTTTAAAACATGTGTTAGAAGGAGCCCAATATTGGCAGAAAATTGTAAATTCTTTTTCTTTCAAAATAAAGTTCGACTTCCTGGAAACATTGTGATTATTCTTGCGAAATACAAAGTAAATTACAAATAGAGTAATTTACAAAGTTCGCGACCTGTTTTTAACAACCTCTCTTCTGTTTGTGCATCGTTATGAAAATTTAAATTAGTTTACATGTTGTTCGAGATTAAAGAGGAGAACTTTTATTCGATTTCGTTTTTATAACGAAACGAGCTGATAAGTGTATTATTAATATTCAAAACAAACTGGGGATACTATCTTTATAGTTGTACTATATTCTCTTTTTATTAGAGAAAAAAAGCGCTTTATCGTCGAAAAATTCTCTTGTATAATCCATTATGTACTTTTATATCTCCTTTTATGTTGCCGACTATCCTCGCGTTCTCTTTCTCTCAATCTCCTTTTATATCTGATATTTTTCTCACTGTCTTCATTCTCTCAATCTCCTTTTATATCTGATATTTTTCTCACTGTCTTCATTCTCTCTTTTTCTCTCAATCTCCTTTTATATCTGATATTTTTCTCACTGTCTTCATTCTCTCTCTTTCTCTCAATCTCCTTTTATATCTGATATTTTTCTCACTGTCTTCATTCTCTCAATCTCCTTTTATATCTGATATTTTTCTCACTGTCTTCATTCTCTCTTTTTCTCTCAATCTCCTTTTATATCTGATATTTTTCTCACTGTCTTCATTATCTCTCTCTTTCTCTCAATCTCCTTATATATCTGATATTTATCTCACTGTCTTCATTATCTCTCTCTTTCTCTCAATCTCCTTATATATCTGATATTTATCTCACTGTCTTCATTCTCTCTCTTTCTCTCAATCTCCTTATCAATCTGATATTTTTCTCACTGTCTTCATTATCTCTCTTTCTCTCAATCTCCTTATATATCTGATATTTATCTCACTGTCTTCATTATCTCTCTCTTTCTCTCAATCTCCTTATATATCTGATATTTATCTCACTGTCTTCATTCTCTCTCTTTCTCTCAATCTCCTTATAAATCTGATATTTTTCTCACTGTCTTCATTATCTCTCTTTCTCTCAATCTCTTTCACAATATCTTAACGTTTGGGCGATGGTATTGATATCGGACAACCCCTCATTGCTATTATTATAGTCAGGTTGGCACAATTTTGTATTAAATGTGGTCAAGACGCTAGAATGTAAACAAGCTAGTGATCGGATCCGTGGATTTCTTGGATCTGTGGATCGAATCCCACCCAGGTGGGATCCGATCACATTATGATAAGACTCTAAGGGTTAGATGGTAGAAAATGAAGAATATCCTCGACTGGTGGTTACTTTTCACTAGAGGGAATGATTATTATTATAGATTTCTATTTATAGAGATTACGCTCCTGTGCTTTATGTTTCCATCCAATGTACCTTCGCTCTTATTTCTCTCCCAATCTATTTGTTTTTTCATGACATTTTTTATCACGCTATGATTCACCTTCTAATATTACTTCTCCTTTTTATTTCTTTTTTACTCTTTTCTGTTATCTAAGTTCTTTTTCTCTCTTTATTTTTTATTCGATTCCTTTATTTCTCTTTGCTCTTTGCCTCTCTCTCTCTCTCTCTCTCTCTCTCTCTCTCTCTCTCTCTCCCCCACTTTCTCTTTGAATAATTGTATCCGCGCCTCACTTGCCTTTACAATCTTTTCATCAAGTGTTTCTTTTTGTATGATCCGTTTCTCTTTATGATCCTTAATAAATTTCTGATACACTGTTGCCAGTTTCTGTTTATGATCCTTCATTTCCTATACACTGTTGCCAGTTTTTGTTTATGAGCCTTCATTCCTAATCAGATGTTGCCAGTTTCATCACGTATCTGGTGTAGTGATGTTTCTAATGTATCCTCTTGTCCTTATTTATTATATGAGAGTGTTGTGTTCAACACCATACAGGGTGAATTTTATTATCTCCTTTTTCTCTTCATATCTCTTCTTTATCTAGATCTTTCAAGATTAGGTTTACCCATCTATATACTCACACACGAACTAACAACCCAAATATGCTCACAAGCCTGAGTCAGTCCGGAAGTAGCCACTGTCATGAGAGTTTGAATTTGAGTGTTCACCCATTCATTAATGTCTGACCTCGCTGAACGTTGCTTAACTTCAGTGATCTGAAAAGAACTGTAGGTATTCTTGACCGACAGAACGATTCGCAATGTCTGAAAACGCTATTATGTGTACTTTAGTATAATTTCAAGGCACTAGTACCAATACACCCTGTATAAACCACTAACACGTACTAATACAAGGTGCTGTTTCTTAACACATACGCTAAGTCTAGGTTCCATTAAACTTTTACCTCCCAACATCGTGTACTAGTTATCAATAATTCCAAAAGACTAATACTTTTCTGACAAGTTTCATTAAGAATTCTTTCAGTGGATGGGTTTAATCTGTTTCTGCTGCTCCTTGGTGTGAATTTCAAAAGGTTTTTTTGGAAATAATGGAAGCTAAAAGATAGAATAGGAATACTGAAAAAGCTATAGAGAGGGAAAAAATCATATAAGAGAGAGATTTACTGAGGAGGTTTTACGCTCCTTTCTCATAGAGTGCTCAGCTGCTCAAATTAACTTCAACCAGCCTGAGTTGGGCTAGAAATCCAAAATTCGTTTTGATTAATATTGACGGAGATTTTTGTCAAAAAATTACCTCAGTTGTGGATTTCAACCACACCACTCAGGAGTGAGTAGATGATAAAAATGCATGAGAATATTAAAAAACAAACTACTAGCCTCACAAAGACAGAAAATGTGAAAGTCAACTGTTATGACTATACTCGAGAATAACCTTGCCTTGGCTACCTTCCACTAATAGAGAATTATTATATTGTTAGTAGTAGTAAACTCTATATTGATTTTTTTTTACATTAATCATAAAGGGATTATTGCCCAAGGCAATCTCATTCAACCCATAATCTTGCACCACTCAGAAATGGTGATAGACAAAAGTAAAATAAAGTAATAAAATTTATTTATTTGTACACAATAACAGGGATGTATTCAAAGCTGCAAAATCAGAAGTTTTAGCAACCAGAGTTCACGTCGAAGCCCATGAATGAATCTACACAATAATCTAATCATTCTTAACAAATGCAGAGACAGTCAGTATAGTAACATCACACAGTGAAGACATAGAAGGAAAAATTGCAGATCCTGTTAACAAATGAACCTGAGCTTGCTAACAAGCCTAACACGAGCAGAATAATCCTAATCGTGCTATAAAACAACAATGATAACAACAAAAGAAAGAATAGAAGTTGGGATGTAAGACAAGGAGTGAGTAGGAGAGGATGTGAGAGAAGGAGTGAGTAGGAGAGATGAATGAGAGGAGAAATTACAAGGGGAAGGAAATAATAGGAACAAAGAAGACAAAAGATGGAGAGGGAAGAAAAACAAATACTTTGGGTAGGGAAGGATAGGGAATATACAATTTTACAATACATACATAGTAAGGAAAAGTACATAGAAAAGGGAGAGAGGAGACTACAAAGGACGGTACATAGGAGAGAAGAGGTAGTGCATAGGAATGTGATGTAAGAAAGAGAAAGAAGACATAAAATATGGAGGACTTGTAACGAAGAAGACGAAAGAGAGATAGAGAAGGAAAAAGATTCTAGAGAGGTATATAAGAGGAAAAGTTGTACATTGAGAAGGGAGGAAAGAAATAATTGAGAAAAAAAAAGATAGAAGGAAAGACGACAGAAATACTCTGGGAAAGTCTAGACGAGAAGTTAGGAGTACATAGGAAGGGCAAGGAAAAACAAATAAATGAAATAATAGCAACAAGGAGCACATAGGAAGGGCAAGGAAGAACAAATGAAGGAAATATTAGCAACAAGGAGTACATAGGAAGAGCAAGGAAGAACAAATGAAAGAAATAATAGCAACAAGGAGTACATAGGAAAGGCAAGGAAGAACAAATGAAGAAAATAATAGCAACAAGGAGTACATAGGAAGGGCAAGGAAGAACAAATGAAGGAAATAATAGCAATAAGGAGTACATAGAAAGGGCAAGGAAGAACAAATGAAGGAAATAATAGCAACAAGGAGTACATAGGAAGAGCAAGGAAGAATAAATGAAGGAAATAATAGCAACAAAAGATAGAGAGGGCGAAGAAGGAAAAGGAGTCAATGAAGACATAGCCTAGGAAAAAAGAGATGGGAAGGAAGAAGAAGTACATAGACAGGGAAGATTAAGATATGGGCTAGGAAAGAATATCAAGGATGGGAAAACATAGGCTAGGAAGTAGGAAGGGATAGAAGAAAGATAATTAGGAGTACATAAGAAAGGGAGGAAAGAAAGGAATTAGAACGTCATTGGGGAAGTAACAAAAGGAGAGAGAGCTTGCAACAAAAGAGACAAATGAAACACCGAGACTTGTTGAACCTGATAGCCTGGCTTGTAAGGGTTGGCTAGTCTATAGAAAAGTGGCGTATAATAAAGTCATCATCATACACGTTGCAGGGTTGCGCCTAGAGGCCATACCATAAATTATTCAATATTCGTTCGAACTAGAACCTCTTTGCACTCCATTGCATGAAAATTTCAGACTAAAA
Source organism: Bactericera cockerelli (assembly GCA_024516035.1). Taxonomy (NCBI): domain Eukaryota; kingdom Metazoa; phylum Arthropoda; class Insecta; order Hemiptera; family Triozidae; genus Bactericera; species Bactericera cockerelli. The sequence goes on from CM044955.1 coordinate 54,228,802, forward strand.
TTCCTTGGAGCTATTTTCCTCTCTAAGTCGGGAATTCTACAGTTTTCCCTTTTGTCTATAGGTTTCATTGGGAGTTTTCTAGAATCCCTTCTTAATATTGCATATCTAGATTCTAGTCATACAACTTGCAGCCTTGAAAATGTCACTGTTCTAGAGTTAATTAAGAATTTGGATTAAGATTAACTTTCATACAACTTCAGCTTTACATATGTTCTTGTTCTAGACATACATTGATCAGTCAGTGAATTAAGAATTTGTATTAAGAATAACTTTCATACAACTTCAGTTTTACAGATGTTCTTGTTCTAGAGATACATTGATCAGTCAGTGATTTTTTTCTCAATTTGAGTTTGTTGACCACACAATAATAGGACTGTGAGGGTTCGGTGGTAGAAAATGTTTTGAGCATTAACCTCGCCTGGTGATTACCTTCAACTAAAGAGTCTTATTATTATTATTATAATTAAGAATTTGGATTAAGATTAACTTTTTCATACAATTTCAGCCTTGTAAATGTTCCTGTTCTAGAGAAACATTGATCAGTCAGTGAATTAATAATTTGGGTTAAGATTAACTTTCATACAACTTCAGCTTTACAGATGTTCTTGTTCTAGAGATACATTGATCAATTAGTGAATTAAGAATTTGGATTACCATTAACCTTCATACAACTCTCAGCCTTGTGGCTCTTGTCATTCTAGAGATAGGTACTTGTACATTGATGTTAAGTCAGTTAATTAATGAGTCAGTATTTGGATGAAGACATTCATTATTATTTTATGACATTGGATTCTATCTAACAGCATCCTTTACTTTTCTAAATCCTATATCTACAACTCTGGTAATGTCATTGCTCATTTTGCCTCACGAGGTATAATTTTACCGCTACATGCCACAGTGATTCATTTAGATGTCTCATATGAAAGCAATCAAAAATGATTTAGTATTTGGATAGTCAGATTTTCTATACAACTGTCACTAAACCAATACTAAATTTTTATAACCTCGATCAGGCTGATGAGTTAATTACATATCCAAATTTTATCATTCTGACTTAATCTGTCTTTAAAAGTTCTAGCTTGTGAATACGACAGTTACGGCATATTGGATGACACATACACGAATAACAATATGTGTCAGAGGTTTATCTCCATTATTAAATACAAAATGTTTGAAAACAGGACAGTGTGTCAAAAACCATGATAAACTAATTAGAAAAGGGTTACCACATGTTAATATTGTTTTCCCTCGTATATTCAGGACATGTCGGTATTAGCGAAGTTAGTTAAACATGAAACCCTAGAAATTTGGTTTTACCAATTATGTTTAATATTGTAATAGAGGCTTTAACCTTGTAATGTATGTACCTACCTGTTGAAAATTAAATAAATAAATACAAATAAAATAGTGTTTACGCGCACATAATTAAATATGAATTTTTTTTTTACACAAATCGTATAACTCACAGATTTTATCAAAAATGGGTTTCCGTTACTTTAGTATCCATAAACAGAACATTATTGACTGAGAAATTTCCTCAAAATATTTGACCACATGATAGATAATTGCACCAAAATAAATGCTGGAATAAAGGCAGTATAATTTTTTATATAATATTATTATTATTCATTAAACTATACTTATAAATATTATTTTCCTCATTCTTGTTTTTCCCAACCCAGCCAATTTTCTACTCTATCAAACCCCCACTCCACTATCTCATCTCCTCCACACCCACCCACCCCACTATCTCATCTCCCCCCACACACACCCATCCCACTATCTCATCCCCCTCACACACCCACCCACACCTAGAATATAGAACGATACATTACCCCCACCCCTGGAGGTATAGAGGTAATGATGAGGAAATTTTTATATTGGAAAATAAAATATTTTTGCCTTCTTTATTCTCTTTTATTTTTACTTTTCTCATACACGTTCTTTCTTTCTTTTACCTTCCTTATATATGTAGTTAGACCTCTTCTCTATCTCTCTCTACCTTACATGTGTTATGTCCTTTTCTATTTTTATTTCTTTGTTAAATGAAATCCTCTTTTCATTCCTATAAAAGGATTCTTGGTATTCATACTGTTATTTCCTACTTCGCTCAATGAATATAAAATAGTTTTTTTTATATAAAATATATCTTAAATGCATAGAAAAAAGTTTTCTATTGACGATAGAAAAGAAGCTTAGATCTTTGGTTCAATAGGACCGACAATTTGTGTAAATAAAATTTTAGTTTTTTTTTTTTTTCTTCTTCTTCTAGAACTTGATCATACGGGAATTTTTTAGTTAAAAATACTGAAATCTGGAATGACCAGACGCCTGCTCAGTAACTGAAAGGATTTTTTCCTTAATGTTTGAGGAATTTTCTATTGTGAGAAAATTTTCTTGATGACTATTTCCTACTACTAGGTACGTATTAAATTTGTTGTCAGCAGTATTTGAACTTGGAAATTTTCTACCGAGATTCGAACCCAGGTCACCGTGCGTGCAAGCCTAATACGGTGACTACTCCTTCTCGTCCTATTTCTATACTCATCCTTATCCCTTTTGTCTTCCTCTTGACCTCCTCCCCTTCCTCTTACTACTATACTTGCAATAATAATAAATGCTAGAGGAAATGCATGCTTCCCAGCGTTTCCTGTCGAGCCCTGATAAAAAAGAAAAAAAATCTACCTCCTCCCCATGCTAAAAGGATTCCGGCCTTTGTATTCTCCACACATCATCGACAAAGCCTTTTAATCCGGGGCATTTCTAGAGGACTTTGCGGGGTGAATTGATTGATCCTGTTAACGATGTGGAGGAAACCTTTAGAGTATGCCCTAGTCTAGAGCTACAGTTACTAGCCCCAGCTACATACAAAATATCTCCATGCTTACACAGTATACTATTGAGTATACCGACCTCATTAGCTGGATCGATAAGGCGGCGGACTTGTAACCTGGAGGTCGGTCGTTCAATTCCCGGTTTCAGCGTAAATTTAGTAAAGCGAGTTTGAGTAGTTGTGACATCACGAAAGTGATTAATACAAATATGATAACTTTTAAAACTTTAAACATAGTATAAATATTTACGTGAGAATTTTAAGCCGTTAGGATGGCCCATTGAATACACCAAGCGGTTCTCGTTCTGTCACTGAAGTTAAGCAACGTCCAGCGAGGTTTAAGTCTTGGATGGGTCGGCTACTGAGGTCGGTCATTATAAATAAGTACCTTCATATGTTATATTCTTATCTATATAAGGTATTATTATTATTACTCACTTTTTCATTTTTCTCCATCTAAAGTTTCGAATACCTTCCTCCTTATTGTGATGGATGACTTGGATTTCATGAAAGTCCATCATAATACATAAGAAGAAACTCATAACTTTTATACTTTCCACAGCGATAGATAGAACAATATCTTGTCTTCAGCTTTCACTTTGCCTTTTCTCAAACCTACTTGGGGTCGGCACTGTTCTACCTCTTCCTCGTGATTGAGGTTGGATGGTTCTGGCATTTTACCACTGGATGCTCTTCCTAACACTATCTCTGTGCAAGTGAATTGTATCTCTCTGTGCAAGAGAACTATATCTCTGTGCAAGAGAACACCATCTTTGTTCAAGAGAATTTACCACTGGATGCTCTTCCTAACACCATCTCTGTGCAAGTGAACTATATCTCTGTGCAAGTAAACTGTATCTCTGTGCAAGAGAACTATATCTCTGTGCAAGAGAACTATATCTCTGTGCAAGAGAACTATATCTCTGTGCAGGAGAACTATATCTCTGTGCAAGAGAACTATATCTCTGTGCAAGAGAACTATATCTCTGTGCAAGAGAACTATATCTCTGTGCAAGAGAACTATATCTCTGTGCAAGAGAACTATATCTCTGTGCAAGAGAACTATCTCATGGAGGACAATGGGTCCTAGGAGGAAAGCAGCTTGGAGGTGTGCGTCTTGTAAGGGCAAAAAGAACGGAGAATCTGATCCTGAAGATGAAGAAGAGGAGACCTTCAGTGAGACGCAGGAGACACTACCTGTGCCGACGGACATGAGGCAGATGATGGATATGGTGGAGAGGAGACTGGAGGTGATGGAGACCAGGATGGAGAAGATGCTCACCACAGCTGACGCCAAGGCCACTAAGAAGTTCGAAGAATTCATTACGAGTTTAAATTACTATGGTAATAAGGTGGATGATGCAACAAAATCGGTGAAGTCAATGGAACAGAAGCTGGTTATGATGGAGAAAAGATTAGACAAAAGCGAGGCTGAAAACAAGGAACTGAAGACAAGACTTCGAAACACGGAAATCCAGTTGAATGAAATTATACAGAAGGATTTTAATACACAACTCGAGATCACTGGAATTAAAGACAAGGAAATTGATGCTGAAGTGGCGGTCAGGACGATTCTTGAGAAGGCAGGAGTCACACCAGGTGAGAAACCACATAAAATAAAAAAGATAACGAAACCTGTCGGGGAGAACAAACAAGATGAAAAAACTTCAATCCATGTCCTGTTTAGAACCAAGGACGATAGAAATGAAGTACTGACAAAAATAAGAAAAGGGAAAGTATACAATAAGCTGGGGAATACCATTAATAAAGATATGTCACCTATCTCAATTAATGAAGCTTTATGTCCTTATTACAAAAAACTGATGCATGAAGTAAGTAAGATAAAAAAAGAGAAAAGATACGCGTTCCTGTGGACTCGAGATGGAAACATCCTGCTGAAGAAAACCACCGAGGGTGGTATTATGAGAATTACGTCTATGGATGATCTAGGAAAATTGTAAGACTACCCCACCCTGTATATATACTTTTTTTATTACCTATATATAATTCTATTTATTTACCCATGAGCCTATTTAATAATAATTTATCTTTGTTAAGAAATATTCAAAATATAAAACCCAAATGTGAGATAATCAATGAAATCGATGAATGGCAAAAGTTATTAGATCAGGATACCCTTTCTGCTGTACATATAAATATCCGAAGCATACATTTGAACTGGGATTTAATGTGTTGCAGACTTAAAGATGTACTGCCTAAATTAGATTTGATAATACTAACAGAGGTCAATATTAAACACGATGAAGCAGCTACTTATCAGCTCAGGAACTTTTCTCAAATATTTAAATGCAGAACTAGAAGAAGAGGAGGTGGACTAATTGTTTATTATAAGGATTACTTAGCGGTAGAAGATGTCGAATATCATTTGGATGAAGCGGAAAACTTATTTTTAAGAATAACGCACCTGGAAAAAAATCTTAAATTTGTATTATTACCTATATACCGTCCCCCAAATAATAATGTAACTCGTTTTTTAAGTGACCTGAGCTTTTGCCTGCAAAATGTTTGCAAAAGAGATGAAATGGTGATTATGTTAGGAGATTTAAATATTTGCACTCTGAAAAGGTCTAGTGAAAATTCATCATACTTGAACATACTCTACAGTAATGCCGTTTTACCCTCCATATCTACGATCACTAGAGAAGAAATAGTCGCAGGCAATCCTACGAAATCATGTATAGACCATATTAACTATAGACTAAACAATAATAATCTATCCGCTATTTCGACAGTCATTACAGAGAAGCTTGCTGATCATTATTTTACAGCCATAAGAATAAACAAGAAAAATAAAACGAAAAACCAACCCCGACCCTCAAAGTTTATTGACGTCATAATAAACAAAGAGGTTGACAGGAAAATTCTGCAAGCGGACTGGGACTCGATGCTACAAATTCAAGATCCTATAAATCTATACGACAGTATACGATACCAATTCAGTCAAATCTACGACTCCTCAACTAAAACTTTAAAACAGAAAGACAGTGTTAATTCCATGCCGTGGGTTAATACACAGGTATTAAGAGAAATAAAATTAAAAAACCTCTGTCTACAAAAATGGCAAAAAAACAAAAATAATGTATTTTTTTACGAAGAATATAAAAAACAACGTAACGTAACAACAAATCTAATAAAAAAAGTAAAAAGAGTTTATATTTACAGAATGTTCAAAGATGCTCAGGGAGATATGTTGAAGACCTGGAGACTTATCAATAATTTAATGGACCGAAAAATAAAAGAACCAGTAGAAACTAAAATACAGCGAAATTTTCAATCACAAGATTTAAACCGTCTCTCTAATAACTTTAACAATAACTTTATACAACAAGTCCTGGAAATTAGGAATCAAAACGCTGGCCCACTGCTTGAGGTTCAAACATTAGAACACAAACTACACAGCGAAACATCGAGTATGTTCATCCGCCCAGCGTCTGAAAAAGATATCGGGTTGATCCTAAAAAATATTAAAAAAGGGGCAGATGACATAAGAAGTAGGGACATAACAAATAATACGATCCTGATACCGGTAATTACTCAACTGATTAATTTGATGCTAAAAAAATCCACCATACCATCTCCTTTAAAAACCTCCTGCATAACTCCACTGTTCAAAAAGGGCAAACCCGATGTTTTAAGAAACTACCGGCCAGTTGGGTCCCTTCCTATAATCGAAAAAGTGCTCGAAAAGTACATCAATATACAATTAAAAAAATATCTAGACTCAAACAATATAATACCTACTTTTCAGCACGGATTTCAAAGCGGTAGAAGTACAATAACGCTTCTTCTAGAATTTGGCGACCTAATTAATACGGCACTAGATGAGCGGAAATGTGTTGTTGTCCTCCTACTGGACCTGAGCTTCGCGTTCGACACCTGTGACCACCAGATCCTGCTGAAAAAGTTCCGGGACGTCGGCATGACACATCCCATATTAGCCGAGTACCTTAAGAACAGGAAGCAGGTAACGCGCCTGGGACAGATCTTCAGTGATGAGGTGCAAGTGAATCAGGGGCTGAGTCAAGGTGGAATTAACTCTCCGACGTGGTACAACATCTACACGTACGATGTTAAATACTTACAGAGAACTGGTATCCTGCGGATGTACGCCGATGACAGCTGCATCATCGCTATTCATAAAGATGTCAAAACAGCAATCTCCATGGCTCAATCAGACTTCATTAACCTGCAAAAATACTTGTACAATAATAAAATATTCCTAAATGAAAAGAAGACGGAAGCCCTGATCCTCGGTTACATGAGCAGAAGATTGGATCTAAACGAAAATAAAATAGTCTGTCACAACCGCCACTGCCTTGAGTTGAAAACCTATGAGACAGCTTGCCATTGTCATGGGATTGATTATAAAGAAGAGGCGAAATATCTTGGATTAGTTATTGATAATGAACTCAAGATGAATAAACATGTATATTATTTGTGTAAAAAACTCAGAACTCTAAAATATAAGTTAATAAAAATAAATGCTGCAAGCTTACCAATGTCTACCAAAGTAACAATATATTTTTCTCTCATAGACTCTTTACTAAGATATGGTGTCACCCTGTACAATTATGCACCGAAGTATGCCCTTGACCCATTATATTCACAACAGAGCAAAATAAGAAATATTCTATTCCACCAAAAGAATGTAGCCTGTCTTACACCTGACGAATTATCAACCTTTGTTTTGCTGTCACAGAACTTTTTTGATGAGCGCTATCGACAACTAACTGATCAACCGTACGAGCTCAGGGCACAAAGATTTCGACGTCCGAATGTATTCACAATAACATATGGCCAAAGAAAGCTAAATTAAGTAGTACCAACTCTTCTAAATAATTATTGTGGGGACTTTCTGTATGAAGAAAATACAAATTGTCTAAAGGGCAAAATAAAGAAAAGTATTTTATCCAAGAGACACACGTAACAATGGTTGGGATATACATAATATCTAATATTAATTGAATAGATTTCTTATTTTATTATGATGAAGGATTTTTCTTTTCGTTCTTTTCTTTTTTCTTTTTATATTTTATATTTTTTTTTTATATATCTTTTCAAATTGTTTATTTTTCATGAAGTATTTTTTTCCCTATTTATTTATATTTTTACTGTATCTGTAAATAATATTTACGTATCTATTTAGCTACCTTATCTAGTACTAGCTGATTAAAATGTCACCTAAACATAGTTCGGTACAATTATAGCCTTCCTATCATATAAAAGTTTGCTTAACTAGAGTGTCACTCGGTCGCTACAATAAAATATTATTTTGTATTCTCACAATAAATTTACATTTATAAATAAGCTAGATAGCGATATTTAGGGCATGAGAGCAAATCTCCATCAAAAGTTAGACTTAGCTTAGGAGATTCCTTTTATTGTAAAAATCTTTAAACCAAATAAATGTATTATTCAATTCAAAAAAAAAAAAAAAATATCTCTGTGCAAGAGAACTAAATCTCGGTGCAAGAGAACTAAATCACTGGATGCTCTTCCTAACACTATTTCTGTGCAAGTGAATTGTATCTCTCTGTACAAGAGAACTATATCTCTGTGCAAGAGAACTATATCTCTGTGTAAGTGAACTATATCTCTGTGCAAGAGAACTATATCTCTGTGTAAGTGAACTATATCTCTGTGCAAGAGAACTATATCTCTGTGTAAGTGAACTATATCTCTGTGCAAGAGAACTATATCTCTGTGCAAGAGAACTATATCTCTGTGCAAGAGAACTAAATCTCGGTGCAAGAGAACTATATCTCTGTGCAAGAGAACTATATCTCTGTGCAAGAGAACTATATCTCTGTGCAAGAGAACTATATCTCTGTGCAAGAGAACTATATCTCTGTGCAAGAGAACTATATCTCTGTGCAAGAGAACTATATCTCTGTGCAAGAGAACTATATCTCTGTGCAAGAGAACTATATCTCTGTGCAAGAGAACTATATCTCTGTGCGAGAGAACTATATCTCTGTGCAAGAGAACTATATCTCTGTGCAAGAGAACTATATCTCTGTGCGAGAGAACTATATCTCTGTGCAAGAGAACTATACCTCTGTACAAGAGAACTATATCTCTGTGCAAGAGAACTATATCTCTGTGCAAGAGAACTATATCTCTGTGCAAGAGAACTATATCTCTGTGCGAGAGAACTATATCTCTGTGCAAGAGAACTATACCTCTGTACAAGAGAACTATATCTCTGTGCAAGAGAACTATATTTCTGTGCAAGAGAACAACATCTCTTTGTGATGTACATGTAAAAGTTCCGTTCTTATGGATCTTAAGTTTACCTCTTTAGCTCGGATTGCAGAATTTTCCCCTCTGTATCTAAATATAATTATAATACTAATAATGTTTTTTTGTGTTAATATGTCACAACTTTAGTGGGTAGCACAGAATCATAGGATTTTACCACTGTAATTTACAATATTTTTTTTTTTTTGCTGATAATTCTGCTTCTCTTATTAAAGCAGCTTCTCAATTTTCCCCACGAGATATGAGTGGAACCCGAACATCCAAATACAGAGCAGAAAAAATCCTGCCCCGGTTCTCATTTCTGAAGAGGAAAAGTGAGTAGCTATTTGTTTGGAACAATGAAATATTTGGGCAACTGATGTTATCAGATGTCTCGTGTTGCTGTATCACCCACTCAAAATGTGATACTGATACTTATAATAATAATAATATAATCCCGGTAAACGGGCTTGCATTAGCGGAAAGAATCCTGTTTACAATTTACAACAGTAAAAACATTTACATGAAAAATATAGTTACAATATGAAAGACTTAAAGAACAAATAATTATACAAATAATTTATATACATTATTATTATTATTTAGGTGTACCTTTATAGCATTTTGTAGTCGCCTACCCATTGAAAAGCTTCATTTTTGTGACATTTGCAGATATAGATTGGAAAAGGTCACTTCCCATACATCCTGTCCGATTTGATGAGAACTTTATTAAATCCCGGCTTGTCTCCACGTGGGATTTACAGCGGGATTTTACTTCCGATGCAAAGGCTTTTGAAGTAGAATTTGCTTTCTAATTATTGAGTGCTGTGGAAATAATTTCCTCTCATAAAAAACACATGCAATCAGCGTTAATTTTTTGTTGTTGAAATTTTCGTTTATTAGACCAAGATCATTTCACGTTTTTTGACCCACCTCAAAGCGAGAAAGTTTTAGATAAGGGTTGGAGCTTTCATTTGACAAATCGATCGCGAAATTCTGATAATAATAATATAAACAATCTCAAGCGCAAGGACCGTGGATCGTATCCCAAATTTTGTTTAGATTTTTCCTCTGAGAATTAAACTTGCGTTGCGATTACCGTCCACTAAACACTTCTATTGTAGTTGATTCTTTTCCGTAGTATGAAGAAGGTCACTGATAACATTTCTTGTCGAAGTCGACTCTGTTGATTTTAAAGTCATCTTATCAAATCTTGGCAAATTACCGACCTTATTAGCTCGATCGATGAGGCGGTAGACTCGTAATCGGAGATCGGTGGTTCGAGTCCCAAGTTAAGCAAAAAATTAGTAAATCGGGTTTGAGTGAGTTGTGATATCACGATTGTAATTAACACAAAAAATATGACCTTTCCCTTTTTTCTTTCGGGAATCAAAGCTGTTCCAATTTAAAAAGTGCAAGAAAGCTATCCGTCACTCTGCTTTGTCAGAAGCTTGTCCAATGTTACAAAAATTCTGAAATCTGTTCCGTTGGGAATAGGAAGTAGGATGGAAGGGGAGGAGAGGAGTAGGTAGAGATGGAAAAGAGGGAAGGAAGCAAGATTAGCGAGGGAGGAGGAGAAGAAGGAGGAAAGGAATGGTAGGAGGGAAAATAATTAAAAACACGATTAGGTATTTGATCCGTTTCTGATAGGAAGTTTACTGGGAAGTCTCTTCACCTACGTGAAGGCGGAAACTCTATGGAAACGGTTCAAACTCTATGGAGGTTTTTATGTATAAATGAGCTATACCCTTCTATATTACAATGTAGGTACATTTTGCCTGTTGGCGACTTGATTTTCAGTGACATTACCATCATTTGTTTAAGTTCAGTATATTTTTGTAATCAGAAAAAGCAGCTATATTAGACTCTTTTACAGACTATGTTGTAGCTTATTGAGCCCATATTATGTTTGCGTTAGACTATTCATTGTTTTGGTGTTTAATGCAACTTCATGAAACTGAAGGATTTGATTCAAATCAATTTTTCGACGTTGCTCACAACTTCAGAGTTTCATGATAAAATTGTGATCTTTGCTGTCCATGAAAACTGAATTAAATTAACCATCACTAAAACCATCATTAGAACAATTACTATAACCATCATTAGAACCATCATTATTTAAATGATAATAATAATGGGTAGCGCAGAATTATGGTACAGATCTTGAGTATCCCAAGATCTTCTTTTTGCCTATAATTCCGCCACTGGTCGCTGCTAACATTAAAGCAGCTACTCATTTTTCCTCACAAGGTATGAGTGGACCCGTACAGAGCAGAAAAAATCCTGCCCCGCTGGGGATCGAACCCAGGTCACCGTGCGTGGAATGCCTAGCGCGCTAACTCACTCTGCCAGGGTGACTATCATTTAAATAATCATTATCATCATAATTTGTTTTGATTTTGATGCAATTATTTCATTCCGGTGAAAGACAATATAAATTCCTTTCCTCAAAGGAAGTAATAAAAATTAACCAGTTGATATGATCCTAGTAAAATAGGTATAGGTACCTAGTTTAATTTATAAAGTAGAAAAATGTAAAAAAAAGTGGGGAAAAAACTGTTTTCTCAGGCATACCTTACCGCTGGATGGCTCGGTAAATTTAATTTGGAAATTTCAGAAAAAAGGAAATTAAAATAAAGGTAAGAACAAGAAACAGAAAAACACCAAGCCATTTTCTTTCGTTTTTTTGTACATTTATATAATTAAATTCCGCAGCGTTGAACATTTGTGCGAGCCCAGAGTAGTTTCACATTGATGATACCATCATTAGAAGCATCACTAGAAACATCACTAGAAGTATCACTAGAAGCATCACTAGAACCATCACTAGAACCATCATTAGAAGTATCACTAGAAGCATCGCTAGAAGCATCACTAGAGGCATCACTAGAACTATCACTAGAAGAATCACTAGAAGCATCACTAGAACCATCATTAGAACCATCACTAGAACCATCACTAGAACCAACATTAGAACCATCACTAGAAGCATCATTAGAACCATCAGCAGAACCATCATTAGAAGCATCACTAGAAGCATCATTAGAACCATCACTAGAACCATCATTAGAACCATCACTAGAATCATCACTAGAACCATTACTAGAACCACCATCATTTAAAATAATAATCATTATCATCATAATTTCATTTGAGTTTTGATGCAATTATTTCATTCTGGTGAAACACAACATAAATTCCTTTCCTCAAAGGAAGTAATGAAAGCAGGAAAACCTGATATAAACCAATTCAATTTTCTTTGCTTCATAATATTCTTTACATAAAAGAGCTAGTTTTTTGTACAAACTATAAAAAGTTACGTTTTCAAATTTATGGAAATTTTATTAAAAGACGTAGAAACGTCTCGAGTATTTTCTTGGAAAATACGACAAAATTATAAAGCTGATTAATTATTATTGTATTCATTTCGAATTTTACCATGACGTCTGTGTTTCATTTACAAGAGGAGAGATTTTTAATAATATCACACTCAGAATGATAGCTCTACTACACTTGAGAGCAGCAAAAGCGAATCAAACTTTTTCCTCCACCAAATCTGCGATATCTTCGAAATTACTATTCCTATCGAGTCGTAAGATGTCTCAAAATGTTGTAAATTTTGTTTTCTACAATTTCATAATTTGATTGTTAAAAAAAACTTACCAGAAGCCGTCAAAATTAAATTTGACTACAGGATGTCAAAAAAGAAGAAAAACATGATTTTTTTATTTTTAACAAAAGACGTTCTAACCTGAGAAATCAGCAAGATTCATTCATAACAATGGTGAATCAGTATTCTGTGTTGCCTCCCCGAGCTTTGATCACAGCATTCATTCGATTTGGTATTGACTGGATCAAAGTAACCTCAATTTCTTGGGGAGACCTCTCCCATTCTTCGGTGAGGGCGATCTTGAGCTCTGCTACAGTCTGGGGAGCCGGTATTCTGCCTCGAACACTTCGTTTGAGTTGGTCCCACAGATTTTCAATCGGATTGAGGTCGGCACTAAGAGAGGGCTAGTCCAAAGTGTCAATATTCTCCTCACCCAAGAACTCCCGAACACAGTTTGCCACATGTGGGCGGGCATTGCCGTGCATAAGGAGGAACTGGTCGCCCATAATTTGATCGAGAAGAACCACATGGGTCTGCAGGACTTCAAGAAGCTAGAATTTAACCAAAGAGAACTTCAACTGGACCCAAACTCTCCAGAGAGCACAGGGAAAGGAGACTCAGATTCACCATAGAACACGTGGATTAGACACCTGAGCAATGGCGCTCTGTTCTCTTCACTGATGATTGCCGGGTGTGTTTGTTTGGTAATGACAGAAGGAAAAGAGTCCATCGAAGAGCGGGAGATTGGTATGCTGAGTAATGCATCCCAGAAACTGTCAGTTTCGGTGGTGGTTCCTGTATGGTGTGGGGTGGGATTTCAACTGAAAGAAAGACTGAATTGGTTTTCATCACATGCGGTGCGGGAGGTGGCCTGAACAGTCAGCGATACATTGATAACATCCTGCAGACCTATGTGGTTCCTCTCGCTCAAATTATGGGCGACCAGTTCCTCCTCATGCCCGACAATGCCCGCCCACATGTGGCAAACTGTGTTCGGGAGTTCTTGGGTGAGGAGAATATTGACACTTTGGACTAGCCCTCTCTTAGTGCCGACCTCAATCCGATTGAAAATCTGTGGGACCAACTCAAACGAAGTGTTCGAGGCAGAATACCGGCTCCCCAGACTGTAGCAGAGCTCAAGATCGCCCTCACCGAAGAATGGGAGAGGTCTCCCCAAGAAATTGAGGTTACTTTGATCCAGTCAATACCAAATCGAATGAATGCTGTGATCAAAGCTCGGGGAGGCAACACAGAATACTGATTCACCATTGTTATGAATGAATCTTGCTGATTTCTCAGGTTAGAACGTCTTTTGTTAAAAATAAAAAAATCATGTTTTTCTTCTTTTTTGACATCCTGTAGTCAAATTTAATTTTGACGGCTTCTGGTAAGTTTTTTTTTTAACAATCAAATTATGAAATTGTAGAAAACAAAATTTACAACATTTTGAGACATCTTACGACTCGATAAAACTAGCAATTTCGAAGATATCGCAGATTTGGTGGTGGAAAAAGTTTGATTCGCTTTTGCTGCTCTCAAGTGTAGATACAGTTACCTTAAGTCACCGTGGCAGAGTGAGTTAGCGCGCTAGGCATTGCACGCATGGTGACCTGGGTTCGATTCCCAGCGGGGCAGGAATTGTCGTGAGGAAAAATGAGTAGTTACTTGTATGAGTAACGACCAGTGGCGGCATTACCATAGTAAAAAGAAATTAGTGTAACAGAATTCGAAAAGTACAGGAGGCTCTTAGTAATGCTGCGCAACCCACAAAAATTGTGAAAAGGATTTGTGCTGCACCACAAATAAAATCATACACAAAAAATCTTACACAATTACCTCAAGTCAGAAGAATGAAAATAAACCTAAGGTATGTTTTAATAGAGAGACCGAGGAAAGGAAACTTTTTTGTTCATTTTAAACGATGATTTTTTTTTTTTAATTAAGAGCGCGTTTCAAAACACTATAAGCTCGTTTAAAAAATATCTGTAGACCTAAAAAAAAATGGACGTAGGTTTGAAAGTATTAGAAATAAAAGTCAGCACGTGTGTGCTCTCAATCGGCCTCCAGGGGTTGCTAGGTACTGAAAAACAAGCGTTTGGGTTACATATTGAAAATGATTAGGTGAGAGACAGACACAGAAAAAAGAATGAAAGTAGTAGAGACAATGAAAAGGAGGGAAAAGAATAGAAGGACCAGGAGTTCATAAGAAAGTGGATGTAAAGAAAAAAGATAGTCATAAGACTGTGCACTGGTAATCAAGTGGTTAACGCGATAGTCTGATAATCGAGGTAGTGTAGGGATCCGTTGGTTCGAATCCCACCCAGTGCACGAATTTTTCCTCATGAATTTGTGGCCACATAATAATAAGACTCTGAGGGTTAGGTGGTAGAAAGTGATTTGAGCATTAACCTCGCCTGGTGGTTACCTTCCACTAAAGAGTATTATTATTATTAAGAAAGAAAGAGGAGAAGGAAATGGAGTAATAATAATAATAATATCGCGTTATTTATACTGCCCGATGAGGACTATTAAAGTCTCATTATTCCAGCAGTAAGCCCAAGACATATTATTATGTGGTAAAAATCCCAATTGAGAGGATAACATGTCATGTCCCACCTAGGTTTCGAACCAACGACCTCTGAAGTCTTTGGATTCACAGAGTGCCGCCTTTACCACTGAGCTACCGGGACAGACTAAGAAGGATAAGAGAAAATACAGGGGAGGAGGATTTTCTAACAAAGGTCTCTGGAGACATGGACTTCTCCTTCATGCTCCACTGTGGCTCCGCTGTCCTTTTTTTGTGGTTTTAATTAAAGTGGCGGTGAGGGAATAAAAAACATAAAAACACTATGAATTAAGAGGGAAAATTCAAAAAAAAAGAAGAAAAAGAATATCAATTGCTATTGAAATACAGAGTATGAGTAATATGAATCAATGCATAATCTAACAATCAAACACATCTAGTAATAAATACCTAACGTTAATGGATCCAAATAATCCAAATACTACCTTGCTTAAATGAAAGTGAAAGTGCAATATTCACTTTTCTGACTAAAACTGGATTGAAAATGTATTTTTTTTACATAGTGTATATAACATCACAATAAAATGTTGACACACTTAAATAAATTACAAAAAAAAAAAAAAAAAAAAAAATATACAAAAATGTTGGGGCTCTCGGAGCAATATGAAAATCTTTCAAATAAAATCTTGACTAACTTTTTTTTTCTCGTAGCCATGAAAGAGGAACTACTGTAGACGCTTGGGGTCTGTGTTTTAGCTGGCCCATCCCGTAGTATGGATCCCCTCTGATGGGCGAGAAGTGACAAAATACTTCCCATTGAGGTGCTGGGTCAACACGAGCGCATCCGAATGGATCCCTTACAATCAACTGTAGTCAAATTCAGAATACAAATTTTTGTCTGTACGGCGAATTGAAACCGGGACTTTCCGCATGGCAAGCGAGTGCTTAACCGTTTAACTTCCAGGATATTCCAATGTACGTACATAAAATAAAGACCTGGAAAATTTGTCAAGTAAGAAGAAAATATGTCGACATTGTTCATATTTCCTAGGTACATTGTTTGGATCCGCTGATAGAAACGATATATCCGGAATTTGTTTAGATTATAATAATACATAATAATGAATTTTAATAATAATAACACTCTAATGGAAGGTAACCTCCAGACGAGATTAATGCTCTGAGCAATTTCTACCACCTAACCCTCAGTCTTATTATTATGTGGTCACAAACTCAAATTATTGAGGAAAAACTTATTTACTCGGTGGGATTCGAACCAATGGAGGGTGCTACCTGGATTTTCAGACTAGCGCATTTAAAAAGTTTGTCCAAATAAATAGTTCAAAGAATCCTCCCAACACAATCTAGTAAACATTTAGTAAATCCAAAAAGTCTAGTGAAACATATTTCCATCATTACTTTTAGTTTACACCCACCTAGTCCAAAACTTTGTTCAAATATTTACTTTGTCTTGTACAAACCTCCCCTTCTCTCTCTCTCTCTACTAATAAAGCCACTCGGTCTCTTGCATTCCCCCTCTCCCCCCTGCAATTCTCCTCCCTCTCTCGCACTCCCCCCTCTCCCCCCTGCAATTCTTCTCCCTCTCTCTGTAGCAGTGAATGCAATGCGAATATAATAAATTATTGTCGCTCTCTCTCTCTCTCTTTTCTCGCTCTCTCCCTCTTTCCCTCCCTCTCTCTCTCCTTCTCTCTCTCTCCCTCTCTCTCTCTCTTTCTCGCTCTCTCCCCTATTCCCACCTCTTTTCCTGTTTACCTATAGCCTACAGTTTCATCAAACTTTCTCAACTCCGGTTAAATCTCCACCAATCTAATGAAACTAAATGGTTCGCAAGGGTGGGCGTTGTAGAAAAGGAAGGACTTGATTAATCTTATGGGACTTTGAGGATGAGGACCTGTGTTTTTAATTTGGGTTAGGTTTAACTAGTTGGAAAAGTGGGTAAATTTGCAAAGGGAAGAGATGTTTTGGCGTGGAAAATTTATCATACTCCTACGAGGTGATAGTTTTCTCATGTTTGCTCATTTCATATTAGCAGCAAGCAATTAAAAACGATCCCCAATTGAAAGGTTTTTAATGCTTCAAATTCCTTCTTTATCTTCTTAACCCAACATCCTTACAAAACCAAATTTAAATAAAGGATATCTAAGATTGAGAGGAAATACTGTGGAAGGATTTCAGATTATATTATCATATCGTATATTGGAAGTTTTACCCACCATTAGTTGGACAAACTACATAGCTCCTCACTCGGACCTCAACCAGCCAGATTAGTGCCGGAATTCCACAAGTTGACTGTTAACTACGGATAAACCATCTCTATCCTTGACGTTCTCCAGTACCAGTGTTCTTCTTTTTATCTAGTTTAGAGGTTTTGATAAAAGTACATTTTTTATATATTATTGCCCAAATGCCCACTTTAAAAAAATAAAATGGATACTACTACTCAATATATCATTGCTCTACAACTAAAGACCCTTCATTCCAGCAGTTGTTGCATTGATAAGAGGTCAAAATCTCAAATAAATGAAGAAAAATCCAGGCGGTGGGATTCGAAAATCCATTGGGTGGAATTCGAATCCCTGTGCTGCCTTTTTTTTTTTTTTTTTTTTAATAAGGAAACCGCTTTCGCATTACTTCAGGGCACTTTACCTTTATATCCAAGGCATTCCGGAAACGGAAAAATCTCGGTCAGAATTTTCCGCTCCGGCCGGGATTCGAACCCGCAACCTCCGGGTCAGCAACCAATGCTCCTAACCACTGAGCCACGCTACCTGAATCACCAGATTAGCGCTTCAACCACTACGACTGTGGGATCAAATTAAAAGAATACCTTGTGAACCCAGAGGAGGATAAGGAGATTTAGGAATGAGAAGAGACGCAAGTTGAGGAAATGAAATATGAGATGATAGATAAGCTTGAAGGACAGATTAGGGTGTGTATGATGGGAGGGAGGTAGGAGAAAAGAGGGATAAAATGTGTGAGATTGGGAGAGATTGGATGGATAGATGTTTGATGGAAAGAAGATAATTACAAAGCAGGATAACGAGGTGTTGGATTATGTTTCACTGGTTCAAGAGGATAATAGCTTGAAGTTCAAGAGGATAATAACTTGAAGTTCAAGAGGATATTGGCTTGAAGTTCAAGAGGATAATAGCTTGAAGTTCAAGAGGATATTGGCTTGAAGTTCAAGAGGATAATGGCTTGAAGTTCAAGAGGATAATGGTTTGAAGTTCAAGAGGATATAATAGCTTGAAGTTCACGAGGATAATGGCTTGGAGTTCAAGTGCGGGATAGTATTTTTTTTTTAAAGATGAGTGTTTCACAGCCTTTTTTATTTCGTAGCCATGAAACAGGAGCTACTGTAGACGCTTGTGGTCTGTGTTGTAGCCTGACCATCCCGTAGTATGCCTCCCCTCTGATGGGCGATAAATGACACAATACTTCCCATTTAGGTGCTGGGTGAACACGTGTGCACCGGAAGATGTACCTTACAAACAGTTGTAATACAAATTTTTGTCGGCACGGGGGATCGAACCCGGGACCTTCCGCATGGCAAGCGAGTGCTTAACCACTGAGCTAATCGCGCGCTCTTTCTGATCGAAACAGCCACCACCAAAAAGAACCCATTCCCTATAGCCCCCACTTCATTGATAGCACCTGTGCGCTATCGCATAGGTATGAAAATGGCATAGCCAACCATTGTAATACCTCGGAAAGCACTTGAAATGCACTCTTTGCTATTGCTATACAAGTCCATCATGAGAGGCCCAGATACTTCACCTGACCATTGTTTTGAATTAGCAATTTAGCTAGGGCGTATGTGAGTGAGTGTGTCTGTGTGTGTGTGTTTGTGTGTGTGTGTGTGTGAGAGAGAGAGAGGAGAGAGATAGAGAGTGAGAGAGAGAGAGAGAGAGAGAGATGGAAAAATTGGACGATAAGGGGGGGAAGGTGTTTTTGTATGAGTGAGTGTGGGTAGGAACGAGTGGTCAATTGGAAAGGAGAAGTATG
Source organism: Bactericera cockerelli (assembly GCA_024516035.1). Taxonomy (NCBI): domain Eukaryota; kingdom Metazoa; phylum Arthropoda; class Insecta; order Hemiptera; family Triozidae; genus Bactericera; species Bactericera cockerelli. Next base: position 54,248,056 of record CM044955.1, read on the forward strand.
AGTGTGTGTGTGTGAGAGAGAGAGAGAGAGAGAGAGAGAGAGAGAGAGAGAGAGAGAGGTGGAAAAATTGGACGATAAGAGGAGAAGGTGTTTTTGTATGAGTGAGTGTGGGTAGGAACGAGTGGTGAGTTGGAGAGCAGAATAATGGGTGTGTGTGAAAGGTAGGGAGCTAATTTGAAAGCTATTGAGCTTTTAGGAATTCCTCGATTTTCCATTTATTACTCTTTTCTATTCCTCTTTCTTCTTCTCACTCTATTTTTTCAGCTTTCTCTTTTACTTTTGAGCTGTAGATATCGGAAGCATAGTATTACTTCCGAGAAATTTCTAATATTAGAAATCGGAAGTATTGTGTTCGTTTTTGTAAAAAAAATATTTTTTTTGCTCCGATTTCAAATTTTTTTCATATTTTTTTTTTTGTAAAATGGTTTAAATTGTATTCGATTTTTGTTCTTCCCACTCCTTTACTTCCGTTTGGCATTTCCTTCTTGCTCTTATCACTACAATTTTATTTCCGATGAATTTCTAACATTATAAATCGGACGTATTGTGTTCGTTTTTCTAAAAAATAAAAGTAATTTTTTGCTCCGATTTCAATTTCTGAACGTTTCATAACCACCTGAGCACCTTTGGTTTTGTGTCTGTCTGTTTGTCGATCTGTCTCATATTCCTACAAGACAATATATTTCAAAGGTAAAATATTTCTTCCATCTCACTACCTAGAGGAAGCGTGCCTCTGATGCTCGAGCTATTGCCCCTTTGGATGGCCTGTGATATAGAGAAGACATATTTAGATGGTCTCATTTTAAATTCATAAACTGCGGAGAAGCGATTCTGGGTGAAAGAGACCACGCGTTTGACCACTAACTTTTTACTTATACGCTTATATCTCGTGAACGGTAAACCCGATTTTAATGAAATTTTGTATGTATAGAATAGAACATTTTCTTGTATCTAAATTATAAATTTGTATACAAGGGGTTGGCTTGCTAAATATAAATGTAAGTTAAATAATGCAATAAAAAATATGAATATCCATTTAAGTAAAAAAAATCTCCCTGAAAATTAGGCATTAGAGAAAAATAAAATGAAATATGTAAATAATTTATCCTGAAAATAAGACAGTAGAAAACCAAATAAAATATTTATCCTAAAAATTAGACGTTAGAAAAAACCAAATAAACTTCTTATCCTGCAAATTAGACATTAGAAAAAAACCAAATTAAATGTTTATACTGAAAATTAGACACTAGAAAAAAAAAAAACAAATAGAATATTTATCCTGCAAATTAGACATTAGAAAGAAAACCAAATAAAATATTTATACTGAAAATTAGACATTAGGAGAATATAAATAAAATATTTATCCTGAAAATTAGACATCAGAAAAAAACCAAATAAAATATTTATCCTGAAAATTACGACATCAGAAAAAAACTTGGATAATATTATGAGTGTAGCTAGTAAGTAATAGAATTTCTTTCGTAAGTTTTAACTAAAAAGGAGACTACCTAGTACAAATAACTGATTTTATATCAATTTTATTCATCTAAAAAGAATGATCTTCTTCTCAGAGCTTCTTTGACAAAATAATACAATGTATTTAGTTCAGACAGCTCGCATTCATTTAAAAGTGCTACCAAGTTTTTATTTTTTGCTGATTTTACTTCTACCCTGATTATATTATAGTGTGGACAGTTAAAAAGAAAATGATTGAGATCTTCTTTCTCCTTCAGATTGCATATGGTGCACTCTTGTTCAGTGTCCCACGAGTAGGAGTTGCCCTTTGAGAATAGTCTGACCGCTCTATCACTACTTAATCTAATCTGGGCTATTACTCTACAACCATCTATGTGCAGATTTTTTAAAAGATAGGGGGAGACAAAAGATTCGTCCACTAGTATATTATCAAGAGGTTTGAGCTCCCGATACATTGTAGAATAACTAGAGATTCTAACTCTCTCGATATCAGCTTTTATTAGCCTGTTTCTCAGCTCCGCCAAGATATTCTCCATGTTGTTCTTCGCGAGTGTGACATCCTGTGATTCCCAGATATGAGCGAATCCCAGTTCTACTAGTTGACCTTTGAGTTGTGAGACCCAGTTATATTTGATGACATTGGCTGATCTCAAGTCCCATGTACACAGCTCTAGGTAGCATAGTTTTGGATATCTTTCATGGGCCATATTGAGTAGTTTAATCCACCAACATAGCATCCGATTGAATATTTGTAAAAATAACTTGACAGTTCCCATTTCCAGTCTGATCATATAGTTCGGGGTATTACGTGGCAGGCAGTACAAGGTTTTGAAGAAAAAAGTTTGGCATTTTTCAATATTATCAGCATATCTATACGCCCATACTTCTGCTGCGTACAGTAGTGTGCTGTGAACGCATGCTTCATACAGCTTTATTCTGCTTTCCCAGGATTTCATTTTTGATTTGGTCATGATCCTCTTCACATTTGCTATTGAAGCTCTACCCTTTGAATTTGCATATTCTGCTGCTTGATGAAACACAGCATGCGAAGAAAAGTTTATGCCCAAGTATGTATAACTGCCAGTTACCTCCAATTTCTGTTGTTTATAGTAAAAAAACATCCAAATCTCTAATTCTGCCTCCCCTTCGAAAAATCATTATTTTTGTTTTGTTTATATTTACCAACATTTTGTTTACTTCGCAATATTTTTCTAGTAGGTTGAGCTTCCTTTGTAATTCAGCTTTGTCACTGGCAAATAGAATTAAATCATCACAATAGAGCAAAGACATTATATCTTGTTGGTGATTAATATTCACTCCTCTAGATCCGTGCTTAACTAGAAATTCTTCAATGTCATTTAGAAATAAAATAAACAAGACAGCACTAGCGGAGTCACCCTGCAAAACGCCTTTAGAAACATTTACTTGAGGAGTGAATAAATCATCGCCTACTTTTATTCTTGTTCTTGCTTGAGAGTAAAGATTTTTGAAGGCTTGGATAAACTTGGCTGATATACCTATATGAAATAATTTCGACCGCATTAGTGCATGATCCACCTCAAAAAAGGCAGATTTAAAGTCGATTACGGCTGTGTAGAGTTTTTCTTGTTTTAACAGTCGGATACTTATTATACTGGATAGTAAAAAAATATTGTCTACACATCCTCTGCCTGGTCTAAAACCGGCTTGCGCTTCGCAGAATATCTTATTATCCTCACACCAGCTAAGAAGCCGTTTAGCCATCATACTCGTCAGAAGTTTGAGCGTACTATTAAGTAAAGCAATGCTCCTAAAGTTTTCTGGGTTTTTTACATCTCCTTTTTTATGCAGCATGAATAAATTGGACATTGCAAATTCTGAGGGAATATTTCCTCCATGAAAAATGTGATTAAACAGGGATAAAAGCTTTTCCTTGGCCTCATATCCAAAGCTCTTGAGGTGTTCATTTAAAATTCCATCTGGACCTGGACTCTTTCCGCACTTAAAGCCGCTTATTGCTTTTTCTAATTCTTTAATTACGAAATGTGAATCCAAGCCATATTGCTCTACGTAATGAAACCAGGTATCTGAGCAATTGCAGTTATTTGGAAATGAGGAGATTAGAAAGTTATTCCAGTCCGATATTTGAATACATTTCCTTTAATGGGCTGTGCGTGGTCTGAACTGTTTGAGAGTTTTCCAATATTGACTAGCATGTCAAAATTTTGTATGTATAAGTATATTAGCGTTTCACATAAGCCATTTATATTTATATTTTGATTAACTATAATTTAGCTCTGATAATTAAGAAAATCCAAAATTTTGACAAAAAAGCGCAAAAATGAGGTTTACGGCTTTCTGATAGAGAATTTTTGTAGAATCAAGAATGTAGGGGGATCTTAAAACAAAAAATACCATTTAAAACAAATTTGAAGAAAATCGGTTAAGCTGTTTTGGAGATACAAGTGATTTAGTATAAAATCTCAAAATTGCCACGTGTATACAATGTGAACCAATCACGTATTGTGTTGTGGAAGTATTGTGTCCATAATTGGCAGTGTAGCTTTATCTTCTCCTCCTTTTATCTTTCCTATCATTACAATATCTACCTCTCCTTTACACCCTTTCTCTTCATATCTCTCTCTCTCTCTTTCTTCTCTTCCCTCTATTCCTATCATTACAATCTCGGGTTCTTTTGTTATTCTGTCTGCAAATGACACCTGAATATTAATGGGGCATTATACCCTCCTCGTTATCATTGTCCCCATTGAGGAGGGCATATAGGCGTAGGATTAGTGATTACAGCTTGTTCGACAAAAGGTAGAAGTGGTGAGCTCAATGAAGTCGTATTGTTTTCATAAGGGCTATACATATATAGGCTGTGCAAGACGATTTGTATCTCTTAATTGAGGTACTTGTACCGAACATTACCATTAGAGGTTTGTTAAGTAACACCTTGTTGTACAAGTGCTAGAGGTTGGGAGCTCAGTGAAGTCGTATCGTTTAAGGACTGGGGGCTGTGTAAGTGTACAAATCAAGACCTTTTTATGTGAGCATAATATGTACCAAATGTATCATACATTATAATCAGAGACGTGGATTGGTGATTCATGCTTGTTCGACAAGTAGAAGTGGTGAGCTCAATTTAATCGTATTATGAGGGTTGTAGGGTCTACAAGAGCATTTTTATCTTTTTCTGGAAGATTAATATGTACCAATTGTACCAAACATTATCATCAGAGACGTAGATATAATTCGTAATTGGAGCTTGTTTGAGATGTGGTTAAAATGATGAGTTCAATTAACTCGTTCCGTTTTCATATGAGCTGTATAGGTGTATAGGCTGTCAAATTCAATGTTTTTCCTTTTTCTGTAAGCATGCCTTTTTCAAATTCAATTTTTTTCATTTATCTTTATCTCTGAATTCTAAAATACGATTAGAACAAAGATAAGTTAGGCTGTTAGACCCTCCCTGCCACGCGGACCACTCATAAATCTCTGCAGGTACTCAAAATATTATCTTAAAAAAGTGAAGTGAGGACAGTGTGATAACCAAGCCAGCGTCAATAGCACCGAACACGTTAAAACACTAGCTCTCGTCAGATCACTAATGTTAAGCAACGTCCAGCGAGGTCAAGACTTGGTGGATGACCTTTCATATTCGAACTCCCGTGATGCTGGATATCCCCGGCCCAACCTAGGCTAGGTGAGGTTAATATGGGTAGCTGGTTTGGGAGTTTCCAGTGAATGGAGGGTGAAACCCTCGTCTCAACTGACACATAATGTAGATGTTAAAATGACGTAGAAAAAGAAAAAAAGTGGAATAAGGAAAGAAAAGTGGAATAAGGAGAAAAAAAAAATGCCCCGGCCCCGCTGAAAAATGAAAACTTTCCACCTCGTTGCAATACAAAAATCCGGGCAGGATATGGCTGTCATTTCTCAAAATGATTTTCCATCCCACGTCTCATCACCTTGTTTAGAGGAAAACTTGTTCCGTTTCCTCTGAAATTACAGCCCTTAAAACTAAAAAAAAAAAAAAAAACATTTTATGACCAATCGCAGGAGTAAATATTTTTTCCGTCAAATGTGGAGACACACATATAACTTGCCCACCTCCTTGGCCCATTCAATTTACTTCCAGGCTATTACCTGCTAGGTAAAGTTTTGTAATAAGTTACTTTTTTCGAAATTGAACTGATTTATTTGGTGCACTGCTAGTCAAGTGTTTAACAAGCTAGTCTGGTAATCTAGGTAGCGTAGGGATCCGTTGGTTCGAATCCCACCCAATGCTTGAATTTTTCCTCATTAATTTGCGTTTGTGACCACATAATATTAAGACTCTGAGGGTTAGGTGGTAGAAAATGCTTTGAATATGAACCTCGCCTGGTGGTTACTTTTAACTAAAGAGTATTATTATTCTTCCAGCCTCCGTGGAAGAATCTCGAGTTCGATCCCCGGTCGGAGCAGACTTTTTACAAAAAATTCTGTTCCCTCCGTACATGTGAGGCTGTCATTTCCGGCCCTACCCAGGCTGGGTGAGGTTAATGTTGGTAGCTGGTACGATTCCCAGCGAATGAAGAGTAAAACCCTCGTCCTAATCCAGGACGTAAATCAAATAGAATCGTTGGCGTTAGGAAGACCGTCCAGCCGTAAAAATGTGCCAAAAACCAACCAACCTCAACTTTACTATGAGGTTGAACAACGTCGAATCTGCTCAAGCGGGATAAGACAGAGTAAAAGAAGAAAGAGTATTATTATTATTATATTCATATTTTTGTACAAATTAGAAAGATTTTTTTATTTCAAATGATCTGTTCAATGTTCATAGTGTCTGTGTAATAATAAGAAAAGAAACAATAAGGAATTAATATGTCCTGATTCGTATACGGTGGTATGATTGAATACGATCTTTTCCACCCAACCTTTGGAAATTGTGGTAGAAAGTCGTGTGACGTTCACACCAGTTTATTTGCCTCCACAATGTCTTTATCTTTCGACTTTATTTGTGCTCTTGCTTTTTTCTCTTTCTAAGCCCGAGGCTTTCCGCTTTTGTGTATAAATTATCCTTTCTAGAAAATGTTCTCCAATTTAAATGTATTATATTTATAAATACACAGGGTTTGTGAGGGAGGGGAGAAGGAAGGGGGTTTGAGGGTAGCTTCTTTGTTTCTGCCTTCTATGTTCAGCTTTTCATTTATTTATTTTAATTCTATGTGGAGGAGATGACAAAGAAAATAGTGTAGACTCTCTTAGAATAGTTGGGCTTTGTTTAGATTAGAACTTTAGACTGTCAACTCGAGACAATGAGGCCCAAGGCGTTTTATTATGAGAATGTTGAAAAATATACGGCCTCATTATACAGAGAAATATACAATTAAAGAATAACACGGTGGTATAACATAGTTTTCATGCATAGTGTTGAAAAGAAAGATATTATTCCTAAAGCTAATAAGAAGTTGTTGAAATACCTAAGTCAGTTTGAATAAATTACTGAGGAAATTGTGCTGAGCACTTCTGTATTATTACAGTTACTCACGCGAACTTGTAACATGACATTTCCATTGAGGTAAATATTAAAATGGGGGTTTTTTTTTTTCTTCAACCAACCTCAGTAGCTCGATGTAAAAAGCATTGGACTCGCCTGAAGGTTGGTGTTTACAGTCAACAGCCCGTGTAATTTTAGCATGGTGGGTCAAATTACATATATGATACCATTCTTTATTAAGTGGATAATAAAATATAGCATTGTTTCAACGAATGAATATTATTGCACATTGCATAATTAATTTAAATAAAAGGCGTGAATACAAATTAATATGTTTGTATTATCTTTTTTTAAACCAAGACTGGCGCAAATCCATACTTATTCATCTTTATTTCTTCATATTGGTACGTGTTAAGATAAAATTCGGTATTTAGGTGCCTTTTATGCATTTATGAGAATTGAAATACTAGTCATTGAAGGTAAATCCTGGATGGACATTGGAAGAATTGGAAATAAGAACAATGCATGAAGCTCACTGAAAAAGATTTTTCAAAATTCCAACTGGATGTCCAGCTGCGGGATAAAACAACCCTAACAAATTTTTATCGCTGTTCTCCGTACCTGTAAATTTTCGGTGATCATTGTATGAAACGCGAAATAACACTGACTTTTCTACGTCCTTCATTATTTTGTGTAGCATATTATTTTGAGTTCCTACATCTATTCCTTATTCAATTCATGAACCAACCTCTGTAGCTTGGTCGATAAAGCGAGGGACGTCTGGAAGTCGCTGGTTCGAGTCCCAGGTTAAACAATAATTTAGTCAGGCGAGCTTGTGAAATACCGATAACACGAATATGATAACTTTTTGAATGCAATTCATGCACTTATTTGGTTTTAAAATCCAGCCTTGTCCGGTATTAAAACTCCCAACTCCTGTCTCAAGAAACAGAGTTGTTTACCACTCAACCTCGGAGTTTGGCCCTCTGTCCTAACTTTTCTTGTTTAGCATAATATTTCGAGTCCCTGCATCTCTCCCTAATTCAATTCATGCCAGGGCTCCTTTCTTCTTATCTATGTGAGTGCTTTCGCTTTGATCAGCACTTTGCTTTCGCTCGGTGCATAAATAATTCGCATAATTTGTAAGGAATATGATGTGCAAGAAAGCGAGAGCTGTGCAGAAAGTTATTACTTCGAGTTTGCAAGTAAAACTTGCAATTTGTGTGAAATTTGTAGTGAAAAGTAAAGCTTGTGTCTCTAAGGACCAAAATAACGTCATAGATACGGGAACTCCGCCCCTGAAGTCAGCCCTTCCACCGATCACACCGCTCCATATCTCTGATAAGGGGTGGTTTGCCCTTAAATTCAGTGTAAATTGAAAGAAGGAGTAGTTTTAAGTTTGGAATATATAAATAAGTGTGTTTCTTTGTGTTCTTATATCACAATTTTATTGGGTAGTTCAGAATTATAAGACTTTTCCGGACCTTTAATATCCCAATAATATCTTATTGTTGCCTATAATTCCGCTACTGTTCGATGCTCACAATAAAGCAGCTACTCATTTTTTCGCACAAGGTATGAGTGGACTCCGAACATTCAAGTACAGAGCAGAAAAAATCCTGCCCGCTGGGTATCGAACCCAGGTCTCCAATGTCTAGCGTGGATTGTCTAGCGCGCTAACACACTTAGCCATGGTGTCTATATAAAAAAATATAGTGTACATTGAAACAAGTGGTTTTGTCTGATGTTTTAAAAAATCAAACGAAAGATTTGGTAAAAATACAATATGGCCGATACTTGGGACTCGAACCAAGGACCTCCAAGTTACGAGTCCGCCGCCTTATCGACCTTATCGACTCACTCGGTGTTTACATTTAATTTTATCGTGGAAGTTCAGCTCCCCCTAACATCAGGGTTCAATACAGGAGTACGTGACATTGTGAAAATTTCTCAACATCTTGTATGATGTATCTTGTTTGCGAAATCCATTTTGTGTGTTCAAGATAGCAAACTAGCAATATTGTAACCTTTCAAAGATAGCTATTTTCAATCTGGTAACCTTTAGAAATAATGAAAACAGTGATACCTTTGAGCACCTTTGACATTTCTGACATCCTCCTGTTCTTTCTTTTATTAATAAAAAATTCAATCATCTAGATTTCTCTCTTCTTTCTCTTTTTACCCATGAGATTGGTTGAACATAATACTAATGTGGTGTTTTATTGACAAAATACTTGATAGATGAACCATATTAACCGACCTCAGCAGCTAGATTGATAAAGCGGCGGACTCTTAACCTGGAGCTCGGTGGTTCGAGTCCCAAGTATCAGGTATATTAATCAGTCTGAGTTAGAGTAAGTAATTTTCCGCTAAACGTATAGTCGTAGTGGTCAAGTGGGTAGCGCATTAGTCTTGCGCGCACGGTGACCTGGGTTCAAATCTCAGCTGGGGAGATTTTTTTTTACTTTGTACTTTGGATGTCGGGGGTCGACTCATACCTTGTGAGGAAAAATGAGTGGTTACTTGTATGAGTAACGATCCGTGTCGGCATTACCCAAATTATTCGAAAGAATATGTTACTGCTAAATTGTGTGATTTGTATTAGGTTCGTAATGCTCAGCTGCCGAGGATAGTTGTGATGTAATAATACAAATAGATTACAAAGATAACTTTACCTTAGTTTTCCCATTTTATTTATAAATTTAGCTTGAGAAAAAATACTTTCATGAAAAAAATCTCAATGTATAAGATAAATCTCACGAGAAAGTTTATGTTCACTACTAATCATGATGGTTTACCCTTACAAAGTGAAATATGGTTGAGAGGTATGTTGAAATTATTTTTTTGTTGTTTTTATTATTATGTACTGGAACATATCTTATTTCCATTATGTTAACTAACATTATGGTTTCTCTTATGTTAACGAACAATGTGGCAACTTTGTGGTTAGAAAGTTAGCATCCATGTTTTTAAAACAATGCTAGAGGGTCAAAGTTTGAATATGTTAGTCAAAACATGACATATTATACAAGGAGCATGATGTTTTCTTTTGTACGTGATATGAATATAACGGGTATGATAATAATATGAAGTTAGAATGAAAGCATTGTACTGTGACGTTATACTATGTATTAATGCATACCATGTCGAGAAGTTGATTCTCTCAAAATTTCTGACAGTCTGTTCCGAAATTTTCTAGCTGCCTTCCATCCTGTATGGAGGCCGTTGGTTCGTCTCCGAAGCGTGTTAGAATTTGAGTGATGCTACATCACTCTTGTGAGAAACACAACATTATGATTATACTCGTAACATAGATTTTCCCCACTTCAAAATAAATATGATAGTAATAATTTTCTTAATTGGAAGGTATTAGTCACCGTGGCAGAGTGAGTTAGCGCGCTAGGCATTGCACGCACGGTGACCTGGGTTCCATTCCCAGCGGGGCAGGATTTTTTCTGCTCTGTACTTGTGTCTTCGGGGTCTACTCATACCTCGTGAGGAAAAATGAGTAGCTGCTTTAATGTTAGCAGCGACCAGTGGCGGAATTATAGGCAAAAATAAGATACTAGGATATTAAATATACGGTAAAATCCTATAATTCTGCGTTACCCACTAAAATTGTGATATATAATAACACAAAGAAACACATTATTATTACAAATTGGAAGGTCACCACAGGGTTAATTCTCAATGTGATTTCTACCATGTAAGGGTCCTGAGGTATCGGTAACTGAATAATACAACCCCAAGTATCCCAACAGTTAAAAGTATCTCTGATGAACCACACTTAGAACCATGGAAGAAAGTTAAGAGATAACACAAAAGAAGCAACAACGTCTTCACTATTTTCAAAGACAATACACATTATATTTTATACATTGCAGAATTATTTATACATTTATTCACCATCTTGATAAACAGGAACACCGCTCCTAAATTATACTAGCAGACATCTCCAGCGTTACCTTCACAGAACTTCTTTCCTTGGCAACTTGTGAATTATGGCAGGAGAAATTAATGTGAGAAGAAGGGAACATATAAAATTATAAAGTTAAGGGAAGGAGAGAAAACTTGTGTTTTTTATGCATAGGTCAGTCTGTTTACGAGTGTTGACTCGCGCTTTTATAGCCCTTACGAGAACTCTGATTTTATGGTCAGGGAGACATTAACAGCCAGCCGGGATAGCTCGTTAAATACACCAGTTCTCTTGAATATTTGTATAAAAAATAAATATTATTCTCCTTCTTCACTCATTCATCATAAATAAAATGTTTTTTTTTTTTTTTTTAAACTGATTTGTTATGCTGTGATTTATAGCAACCCACCATATGGTGGGAAGCATGAATATTTGTCTAAAAAATAAATATTATTCTTCTTCCTCACTTAAGTTAAGCAACATCCAGCGAAGGTAGGACTTGGTTAGGTCCTAAGTTCGAACCCTAACGAGGATTCAAATTCGAATCCTCGTGATGCTGGCTATTCACAGCCCAACCTAGGCTGTGTGAGGATAATGTGGGAAGCTGGTTAATAAGCTGAAGTAAATGGAGGGTAAAACCCCCGTCTCAAATGACCTCCATGGTGAAATATCGATTATTCTCCTCTCTCTCTCTCTCTCTCTCTCTCTCTCTCTCTCTCTCTCTCTCTCTCTCTCCTCTCTCTCTCTCTCTCTCTCTTCTCTCTTAAGAAAAGCACACAAAATAATACGGAAAACTAAGGAGACAAAGAAAATATTTGAATAATAATACCTAATAGGAAACTCATTCTCTTGGTAATTTCGAAGCAAAAAAAATACACTGCCAATTATGGACACAATACTTCCTCGTGATTGTTTCACATTGTGTACACGTGCGTTTTTTGAGTTTTTATACTAAATTACTTGTATCTCCGAAACGGCTGAACCGATTTTCTTCAAATTTGTTTTATATGATAGAAAACCGTTTTTTTTACATTCTAGATTCTACAAAAAATTCTGTATCGGCAAGTCGTGGTTCTTATTTTTTGACTTTATTGTCCAAAATTTCGGATTTTCTTAAATATCAGAGTCAAATTATAATTAATTAAAAAGAATATATAAAAAGCCTGTGTAAAACAATAATATGCATATACATACAAAATTTCATCAAAATCGGGTGTACCGTTAACGAGATATAAGCATTTAAGTAAAAAGTTAGTGGTCAGGCGCATGGTCTCTTTCACCCAGAGCCGCTAGTACGAATTCGATGAATTTAAAATGGGACCATCTACAGAATGTCTCCTAGATGTGTGCAAAATTTCATCAAAATCGGTCGAGTAGTTTCCGAGATTTGCGCGTTACAAGGAATCGTTTTAACAGACAGACAGACCGACAGACAGACACAAAACCAAATTTGCTCAGGAGGTTATGAAACGTCCAGAAATATGAAAAAAATTGAAATCGGAGCAAAAAAATTTTTTTTTACAAAAACGAACACAATACTTCCGATTTCTAATATTAGAAATTTCTCGGAAGTAAAATATTAAATTTTGCATAGAAAAATACACAGATGGACCTGCCTTCAACAGTAATACCTGGAAAAATACCAACCAAATTAATACCAACCAAATCTTCGTGCTCTTCCATTCAACCCGGACGAAATCACACGCAAGGGAGATGACTAAGTAGATTATGATGGGGTTATCATTAAGAGTGGATGGGAGGGAGTAGGGGTACGAGGAATAGAGGTTGGGAGATAAGAGTATGGAATAGAAGAGAGAGAGGGAGGGGAGTGTGATGTTGAGTAGGGGATGGAAGGAGGAATGAAATAAAAGGAGAGAGGGAAAGGAGTGTGACAGTGAGGGAGTAGGGGTTAAGAGAAAAAAGAGGGAGGGAGATAAAAGTATGGGATGGGAGGGAGAGGGGAGGGGAGTGTGATGATGAGTAGGGGATGGAAGGAGGAATGGAATAAAAGCAGAGAGGGAAAGGAGTGTATAGTGAGGGAGTAGGGGTTAAGAGAAAAAAGAAGGAGGGAGATAAAAGTATGGAATGGGAGTGGAGAGAGGGAGGGAACTGTGATGGAGAGTGAGGATAGGAAGGAAGGAGAGTATGGTGGTGATGATAATATCATTAAGTAAGTATAGGACAGTAGGAGAGAAGTCAGATAGGGAATGAATGCGGAGATTTTCAAGATGTATCCTAGGGAGTGAAGGATGAGATGAAGTGATTGAGAGGGAGAGAAAGTGTGAGTGAGAAAAAAGAAATCTAGAGAGAGAAAGGGGTAAAGAGAGAGATAAAAAAATTCCTGCCCCGCTGGGAATCGAACCCAGGTCACCATGCGTACAATGCCTAGCGCGCTAACTCACTCTGCCACGGTGACTACTGATATGACCATGCAGTTGAAAGCGATGTTAAATTTTTGTTTAAAAAAACGCTTGCATACGAGTCTGCAACCATTTCGACATTTTCATCTTTACAATTCAAGGTCCAAAACCCAACTGACCAAATTTCGTATTGTGCGCATGACACACACTTTCCCTCTTCTCTTAGGGTTGCAATATCGAAACGAAAATATCGATATTAGGTATATCGATAATATCGAAACCATAATATCGATATCCGATATTAGAAGACTTCTCTCCCTGTACAATTCGATATTTCGTTACATAATATCGTTACATAATATCGTTACATAATTTCGTCACATAATTTTGGTTATGTGCCAGAGCAAAGACATGAAAATGTCAAAAAAGGTTAAGAGCTGTCATGGTTTGGAGAGAGACTGTGATGAAGAGTAAAAAAGAAAAATATGTATTGGACATATTATATACAACACAGATAACTACAAATTAATATACAATATAGGAGAAGTTAAAAGAAATAAAAATAAAGAAAAAAAATCTGGTGTAAACATCACACGACTTTCCTTATCCCCCAAAAAGCACTCGAATTCCGCCACTGGTGACTCAACAGTAACAGATAACTAAAAATAAATGCCGAATTCGTAATCAGCACTTCAAAATCATTCAATTTGATATGTCACAACCCCCAACTAGGATGAATAATAAAAAAGTTAGTCAAAGCGGGTCCCTCCAAAATACCGGTAAATTGGAGCCGAGGTCCAAAAAGTTCAAGATATCAAAAAAATGATCAGAATAGACCCCTATTATTTTTGCATTCTAAGAAAATGTTGTTCTACAACTTTTTTTGTATCTTTAACCAATTCAAAGAAGCGGCGCTTGTGGCTAATATTTGCGGCCGTGGAATGCGGCCGATTTCAACCAAAAGTTTCGTGGTTCGTCTAGTGTATAAAAGTAATTTCCATACAAAATTTCAAGTATCTATCTCTTACCGTTCTCGAGATATCCTGTTCACACACAGACAGACAGACAGACAGACGCACGGACCAATGGCCGAAAACAACTTTTTTGGTATCCTGAGGCTATGATTCGTCCAGAAATGTGAAAACCTGGGAAGGTCAAATTTTCGACGAATACAATACTTTCCTTATTATAGGATAAGGAAAGTAAAAAATATATATACATATTATATGTCCTAACTAAAGGGCGGGGTTATTGCCTTCGGCAATCTATTCCACCCAACCCTTGTATATTAATTTGTCATTGTGTGTAAAAAAGAGAGAAGAAAGATTGGTGTGGGGAAACGATGCATTTTGGTGCTGTAATCTTTTACTCTCTGTCAAGGATATACTTTAGTATAGAAAATTCTTTGCCACAGGACCACCACACTCTTCTGCCAATAGTTATTTATTGAATTTGTTTGTTTGTCCTCCAAACATCCCAAATTTGTTAAATGAGTAAGTACATATGTGTTAATCATTATGGTGTGTTTTTCGCAAGAGTGACTTCACAAAGACTCAAAACTACATTTTGGGACTTAAAAATACTTAAGCTTGGTTACGAGTCCACCTTAATGACTGACCTACTGAGGCAGTAAGTTTCAATATTATTACAAACAAATTCTTCAAACGTTCCCATCATTCAAGTAACATTCTAGGTAATTTGAATATTCTGTAGTGATTTCGATTTTTGCATCTACATTTATGTTTATGTATGTAGAAAAATGCAAATTTTCAAGCGCTCATATGTTGAAACGTGAAGGAAACAATATAAGCACTCTGCGTTACCCCTATAGACATTACTTATACAAGGTTATAGGTATACTAGGAACCTATCTAGGTTATACAACTTATACATATATGACGAGCTGTGTGTTGTATTAACACTAGTATAAGCACGAGGTGATATGCATTTAGATGAGAAAGCTCACTGAAACACTCGCTGTCAAGTGCAATATTCAAATGTGACACAGTATAGATAAAGATTCGCTCTCTATTGCTTTAGAAATTTTCGAGAAAGCTAAGAAGGTACTCAATGAAATGCAGGGAAAGGTACATACATGATACATTCTGTGTTCGCGACTTAGGGTGGAATTAATAGACGTTTTTGTAATACCTCTGTGGCGCGTACTGTCTTGATTTACGTACTGTCTTATAATAATAACTCTTTATTGACAAGAATAATATTGACAAAGGGCGTGATTATTGTCTGAAACCCAGTGCTCAGTCATGGCTTAAGAACTCAATTTTGACTATTAATTTCGGCCTTAGTGTGGTTAATGCGTTAGTCTGGTAGGGTTCAAATCCCACCCAAAGCATTAAGTTTTCCTCATTAATTTGAGACTTTTTTATTATAATTGTTTTTATCATACTTTATCATACTTGTGTTAATCACTTTCGTGATGTCACAACTACTCTAACTCGCTTTACTAAATCTACGCTGAAACCGGGACTTGAACCACCAATCTCCAGGTTACAAGTCCGTCGCCTTATCGATCAAGCTACCGAGGTCGGCTCAACTATTTATTTAATTGAATTTTACAACCAGAGCTGTAGCTTTATTTAACGCTTACAGTCTACATCAATTTTATTATTATTCTATTATTTCCCAACATTTTTGCCTTTTATTAAAAAATCAGTTTTTCTCCACTCATCTCCTTATTGAGTTGGTCCTTGAAACGCCTTCTTTGGATGTCATGTCTTCCTAGAATTTTGACTTGAAATTTTGATGCTTAAAATTTTAAAATTCTAGCAGGACTTTATGCTGCCATACCGGCGCGTGCCTGGCTAGTTAATTTTATTAAGAGGGGTACATAACAATAATCCTACCTCTCCTCTCTCTGTTGCAGACAATCATAACCCTCACCTACCTGGGGGTGGGGGCGACCTTCACAGAGGTCATCCTGAGTGACCTCCCCAGGGGGGCACACATCATCACCAAGACCACTTGTGAGCTGCTCAGGATCCAGCACAGGGACTTTGTAGACATCAAGGAGGTAGGAGCATCAAAACTCTTAGTAATTAAAAGAAATAAGATCACGACAGTACGTGACGCTCGAGACTACTAATTAGTATAACATAGGCCCTTGGAAATCAGAAAAATCTGAGATTACCCACACTCTTTTTTCTTGTTTTACCTAAGCATGATTATTTTTTTTCCCCTCCGCTCATACCTACCAATCGAAGGAGAACAATACATAGGCCCTAAAACTGCAAAAAAAATTTTTTGATTTTTTCAACATAGGCCGTTATTTCAGACACCCATTCTTGTTTTTTTTAAGCTTTATTAGGAGGACAAAGTACAATGGTAACAGTATAAAATTAGAAAAGAAAAAAACAAACAAATGACAAAATAAATAAGTAAAAAAAAAAAATAACAATGATGTCCTACCTAAAGGGCGGGGTTATTGCCTGTGGCAATCTCTTCCACCCAACCCTTGTTGGGTGGAAGTTCTAGACGGCTCAGTAGTCACTGTGTCTGTGTGTTGTGCCGGTACCAGTAGCTCAGTGGTCAAGGCGTCGCGTCGGTGTCAAGCACTACTTATACTTATTTGTGAATCACTACTTATACTTATTTGTGAAGCACTACTTATACTTATTTGTGAAGCACTACTTATACTTACTTGTGAAGCACTACTTAAACTTACTTGTGAAGCACCATTTAAACTTACTTGTGAAGCACTACTTATACTTACTTCTGAAGCACTACTTATACTTACTTGTGAAGCACTACTTATACCTACTTATGAAGTACTACTTATTTTTACTTGTGAAACACTACTTATACTTACTTGTGAAGCACTACTTAAACTTACTTGTCAAGCATTATACTTACTTGTTCAGCACTTCTCATTTATAAATATTTTTGTTCATATTAACATATTATTTTTGTTTATTAGGAAGTCACCGTGGCTCAGTGGGCAGCGCATTAGGCTTGAACGCATGGTGACCTGGGTTTGATCACCAGCAGAGCAGGATTTTTTCTACTCTGTACTTGGATGTTTGAGGTCTACTCATACCTCGTGAGGAAAAAAGAGAATGTATACTGTTATGAGTAACGATCAGTACCAGAGATGGCAGAGAATAAACAAAACAATATACATAATTAGTTTAGAAATGTGATTTTTAGCAATTCTGCGCTACTCACAAAAAATATGAAGAGGGTTTAAGCTTCACCACAAAGTAATCATACTTTATTATTATTATTATCCTTCATTATTATTTTTATTATCTACGAGTTTTCATCCACATTTTGAATTTGACATTTATTTGAATTGAAGAATTTTCTACTCAACTCTACTCACTCGGAACAGAAATTAACAAACGGAGGAAGCTAAAATTTTCAGTTCTGAAATATAATATATATTTTTTTGGAGCTTTTTCAGGAAATTCAAAATATAAAAGCCGGAAATTTGAAGCTTTTGGTCCCAACTTGCTTCGAACTGGGGAAGTTCAAAAAAGTTTCGTTTCGAAGAAAGAGGGAGAGAGAGAGAGAAAGAGAGAAAGAGAAAGAGAGAGAAAGAGAGAGAAAGAGAGAGGAAAGATAGAGAAAGAGAGAGAGAGAGAGAGAATGAGAGAGAGAGAGAGAATGAGAGAGAGAGAGAGAAAGAGAGAAAAAGAGAGAGATAAAGAAAAAAGAAAAAGAGGAAGAAAGAAAGATAGAAGAAAATAAGAAAGAAAAAGAAAGAAAGAAAGAAAGAAAAAGAAAGATAGAGAGAATAAAAATGTGTGAAAGTGACATAGGTAAAGATGAAAATAGCAATAGAGAGAGAAATGAGAGATAAAAAGAGAGATAAAAAGAGAGAGAGGGGACAAAGGGTTAGGAATAGAGGACTTCAATAGCATTTTCCCCTCCCATTTTTTTCTTCGCATAAAAAACATCAACAACAAGTGTTTTTTTAAGAATTTTAAAATTTCTTCGAAAATGTTTACTCATTATTTTAGCGAAATTGAAAATGAAGTGCCAGCGAAAATGAACTTTGCACTTGTTAAACATTGTAGTTTTTCCATTAAGTGTTTTGTTATTATTCGAAAAAAATGCAATTCTCTTAGGTATATCGAGAAAAAAAAATGCTGAACTAAAATAAACTGATGTAAAAATATTTTTGCCTTATTCGTCAAAAAGAAGTTGAAGTCTGCCACTTAATTATAGTTTATATTTATAAACAAACTTATAGTTAAGACTTTTTGAAATTTTATTTATAACAATTGACTTATATTTAATGCTTAGAGCTAATTTTATCAAACTTTTGGATCCGATTGATTTTGTCTATCAAAGTCGCGTTAGAATAGATTATTATAGATAATTTGCTAATCATTGCTAGCTCATTTAGTAAAAGCGCTTTTCTGCATGGTCCTTCAACTTACATGTTGATTGTAAGTCCAGACACCAACTAATGTATGGATTTTGCATAATAAATTTGAATACTTGATGACATTTTAATGTTAAATATGTACTACATTGAAAAGACAGGGAATTCAAAATTACTTATTATTTTTTACACTCAAGTGAGTTGAGGTTGTCTGGCACTCCTACTCCCACATTGCACGACTGAATGACCCCCCTAAGGCCAACTTTGCTAAGGGCCTCAATCATTAATGCTATGTTTTTTGGCCCGACAAGGCTGGTACAGAATCTGTCGTCCCCTAGCAAGTGGATGCAAAGGAATAAAATTTTCTTTACTACTACACATAGTGAAATTGATTGTTATTTTACTAGAAAAGTGTGCAAAACGACGAAAATAAATTAACAAATAAATAAATGTTGAAAAGCATAAGCTTGACAAGTTCACAATTGTCACGCGAGGGTTTCAAATGAAGCCAGCAACAGTTTTTTTTTTTTCTAAAAAAAAATAAACGTTTTCAAAAACGAATGAAAAATTTGTGCTCATCTTGGTGGATGTAAAAAAAGAAAACTTGATCAACTGAAAACAGTTCTGGTGTCATGTTTCATAACGCTTCCTCAGCTTTGGTAACGAGACTTGTGAGTACCAAGTCGTGAGTTCATGTCCAAGAATTTGCATTTATTTCAAGAACGTCATAAGTTTGTACCTACTTTTGACAAATTTCACTATCGCAAAGTTGAGTGGTGGTGACCATCACACCAATTTGTTTCATATTATTATTTTTGCGTATATCTATAAAAAAAATGTATAAAATCTTCATTTTTATTTACAAAGCAATCTTAAGAACTCAATTTTGTCTAATAATTTCGGTCTTATTGTGGTTAATGCGCAAGTCTGGTGGGGTTCGTTGGTTCGAATCCCACCCAAAGCATTAAGTTTTCCTCATTTATACAAAAAAAAACTTGAAAATAGTACTAAGAAAAGATTATAAATATAAATATTTAAATCGAAATAAAGTAGGTATATTTTATATACATAGTTGTTTTGTATCCCGGGGCGAAGTTATATAATACCTACCTACCTTTGGTATTCTCTGCTGCTTAACCCCGAACTTAACTTCAATCAACATATATATACAATACATATTACTTATGCTAGTACTACTTATGTATACAATTACACATACATAATGTATGTATGTAGTACATAAAGTTAAACATTGAGCTCCTTACAGGCCATCATTCTAATTCAAGGAGTGAGAGGGGGCGAAAGCTTCTTAAGTGGGTATCAAGAGACCCTTCAACTCAAGTAGGGTTGTTGTATTATCCTGGCTGGATTTCTACATCGCTATGTCCATCAGATAGATGAATATATCTCCTTGTTTGTCTTAGTTCTAATTCTTCTCAATCAGTCGCGGCCGTGTGAAAATGTTTTGGGGGTGCTGTCAGATAAACAAGACTAAAATGGGACTTCCAGAGTTTCTTTTTCAGTGATATAAAGAGTTTAAGTTTGTTTACCATGCCAATCATAATAATTATGCAATAATTATTCTTGAAAGGTATGATAATTTTCAGTATGTACGACCTAGGGGACCTGAGAAAATCCTATCTTTTTCTTTTTCGTCTGGGGGTGCTGGAGTTCCGCAGCTTCTTAACACCGACCGCGCCTGTTCTCAACACTTCTTTTTTTTTTTTAAACATAATCATACGAGTATACAACACTCATTATACAAAACAACTTCTTCTTTGTTAGAGCTCACTTTTCCTTTTTCCTCAATCTTTCTCTGTTTTAAGCTCCATAATTCTATAGGGGAAAAGTATTGTAATTTGAAGCTTTTTATGCATTTTGAACAATCCATTCACTAACTGCCCTCAGCAACGCAATACTGATAAGGCCGCAGACTCGAGGCTCGTAACCTGGAGGTCGGTGGTTCGAGTCCCAAGCACGGCATAAATATTGTAAGGCGAGTTTGAGTAATTGTGATTCACACAAAAATGATAACCAACTAAAACTTCAAGGGCGAACAGTTGAAAGGAAAATTAAACTCCAGAGACATAAAAAAATGAGTTTTTTATTTAGGTAGATAAAATTATGATGGTACAAACATTTGTCGCTTATTTATTAGAATTCTGGATTATAGTATTCATAGAAAGCATGTTTTTCATAAAATAATACACTATCACTGACTCCTGATCGATCAGATTACCTTTTTCTTTATTATAACCTAACAAGAAGGTCATTTGAGAAGGGGGTTTACCCTCCATTTGCTGGAAACTTACAAACCAGCTGCATTAACCTCACACGGCCTGAGTTGAACCGGGAATACCCAAGTCTTAAATACAAAGGTATTGTAATTTGAAGCTTCAAATACAAAGGTTTAAAGTTTCTCATCCTATACCATTCCACCAAACATAAGATCCTCATGTATGTATGTACAATTGTACATGTACATATATGAGTATACATATTTATGTATTTCCTTCATTTTATTATTTTCATTTTGAAGAAAGGCACGTCCGTTTGATATACGTTCTATGGAAAGAGAAGGCACTAATGAAAAAAACCGAATGAAATTTTCCTCCTTCAAAATCGAGAGATTTTGTACGTGTGTGCTATGTAATGAGGCTATCTATTAAAATTCAATATGTATGAGTAAAGTAATAATAGAAATTTTATGTTTAGAGTTAGTTTAACTTAAAGTAAGTATTTGATTATATTATATAGCTTTAATAATGTTGTTGTAGCCAGATTGGCTTCAGCTAGAGGGGGGAATGATGGACTAGATGGGAGGTTCGGATCTAGTGAACAGATAGGTGTGTGTGACTCGGGTATGGCCGACTCTCATGCGAGTTAAAACCACATCCCGAGTTCTGTTCTTTTTTCTTCACCATTGAAGTTGATGATCTATCAGTGCACGAAATCATTTTTTTTTCTTCAAAATATACAAAAAATAATATATTATATAATTTTGTTAATCACAATAGTGATGTCGCAAGTCACAAATATTCAAATCCACTTTGCTCTCCGTGCGTGGGACTCAAACCACCGACCTCCAGGTTACAAGTCCGCTGTTTGAATGCTCGAAAAGTTGGTCTGTGGTAAGATTTTATATCTTAAAGGGATTATTACTTTAAACGAAGAACTACATAGAAAGTAGAAACCCGCTAACGCTCGAAACTAGAAATTTCCTGCTATCATGCTATCGACAAAGCAAGGTGCGTGAAGTCGGCGCCCATCCGACTTTCCAGTAAGAATATTGTGTGGAATATACAGGGTGTCCGTATACAGATGCAAATATTTTGAGGGTAGGTTCAGCCCACCGTGGACTATCATATAGGCGAACATTGCAGTGGGGCATTTTGCTTCGTTAAAGAGTTATGGCCAAATCCCTGTTTTTCCCACAGGTCTAGAGGTCACTTGAATTGATGCACGTTTTTAAAGAAATGATAGCCAGTTGTTAAGTTTTGACTTCATGTTATCCATACATAACTCTTTAACGAAGCAAAATGCCCCACTGCAAGTTTCGCTCATATGATAGTTCACGGTGGGCTGAACCTACCCTCAAAATATTTGCATCTGTATACGGGACACCCTGTATAGCAGTGCTTTATTTAGACTTACACCCGTACTGATGAACAGCGAATTTTGTCTGAGCAATGTCTCAAGAAAGGTATTGGCCAATCATATTACAGGAAATCATGCTCCAGACCATGCTCAAACGGCGTTTTCTGTTCATATTAAATACAGCTGTTAGACTATTGTTTCAAGACGAGAAGTTTCGTTATGACAACATTTTTATATAGCCATGCACAATTGCACATGCTCATGCCCCATTCATGGGGCTTTTCGTGAGCCATATTTGAAAGACACCAAACCCGTAATTTTCAGCTTTAAACGTCAACTTCGAAACGTGGCCAGCTTCACGCTAGCACCCCGACCTTTGAGCTAGGACTTTGTGCGACATACCATAGAAAGCACGCTATTTGTTCCTGGAATGGCTTACCTTTGTTATACACTTCCTACTTTGATCCTATGTATCTTTCACCTCCTCCTCCTCTTCCTTCACCTCTTCCTCTATTTATTGAATTTTCCTTCTCATCGTCCTTTAGATTACCGTTACCGATGTCTGTCCCGGTAGCTAAGTGGTAAAGGCGGCACTCTGTGAATCCAAAGATTCTAGAAGTTGTAGGTTCGAAACCCAGCCGGGACATGACATGTTATCCTCCCATTTGGGATTTTTACCACATAATAATATGTCTTGGGCCTACTGCTGGGACTCGAATAGTATTTATCGGGCAGTATAAATAAGGCGATATTATTATTATTATTATTCCTTCACCTCTTCCTCTAATATTTATTGAATTTTCCTTCTCATCGTCCTTAAGTTTACCGCTATACAAGCACTGTAGTTTCTAGGAGGCATTCTCCCGCGAAACGACCGCTTCGCTTGATTATCTCCTTCTCCTTTCTGTCTTCTAACATCTTCTACAGTGCATGGGTATTGGGTAGTCCAACGGTTAAAGCGCTAGTCTGTTAATCAGGGATCCGTTGTGTTGGTTTGAATTATTATTATTAAACATGTTGGATCAAGTTTTATTTACAATAAAGTAGGTACATAGAATATTTACATAGAAATTAATAAAACAAAACTTGATCAAGGGCGGTGCTAATGCCAACGGCATTCTCTTCCACACCACCCTTAAATAAATTCCACACCCCTTGAATCACATCCTATGCATACATTTTTCCTCAGTTATTTGAGTAGGAGTATATGACCACATAATAATTCGGAGGGTTAGGTATTAGAAAATGATTTGAGCATTAACCTCTCCTAGTGGTTACCTCCCACAAAAGGGTCTATTATATTATTTCTTAATATTGTCCCGCTCTCATTCTTGCTCTCTCTCTCTCTCTCTCTCTCTCTCTCTCTCTCTGTCTCTCCCTCGTTCTTTTTTTCTAATTTATTTTTATTTCCTTCCTTATGTCTTCTTCTCTTCTAAAAAATAACTGTTTCATTGTTACTCTCTTTTATCCTCGCTCTTTCCCTCTCTCCTCTTTCTCTATTCTATAACTGATTCTCTATTTCTCTAATAAGTACAAGCTCCTCTCTGTATACCTCTCTTTCCGTCTCTTGTTAATTCTGGAGCATCATGTTTCGTTCTCCATGAATAATGGAAGCGTTAGAGCGCAGCTCTCTATAAACACTATTATTAGAGCTCAATAAAAACCGTTAGAGCTCCAAGCACTCATATAATATGCACTATCAGGAGTTCCTATAAAAAAAACCGGTGAATGTTTGCAAGGTTTCGATCAAAGTGAATAATGTATTCGTACACATGAGAACACCGTTTAATCTCCAAGCTTACGAGTCCGTTACATCCTTTGTAAATTACAAACTTTATAAAGATAGGCTATGGGAGGTTTGTGATATCATAAAGCATGGAAATTTCTACAAAGAACAAATGTTTATTTATTTCTGACCTGGTTTTAAGGTTTCAGTAGAAATTTATTGTGACCAGTTGATTCAATACGGTTTTACCGTCCTATTTGAGTTATCTAGGGCGGAAGTTTTACTTTCTATTCGCTGAGAATCCTACCAGCTATCTACATTGACATTACGCACCCTGGGTTGGGCCGGAAAAGCCAGCCTCACGTGTTCGGACGAAACAGATTTTTTTGTTGAAAAATTCTGCCCAAACCGGGATGACCGGAATAGAACTCAGGATCTCTGGACTAGCAGCAGTAGTCACAACTGTTACACCACGGAGGAGGCTTGATTAGAAGATTACAAGTCAGGACATGAAGTAGGTTACAGTGCTTGGACGTCCAGTGGTGCAGCGCTGCAGGACGCTTCATATTGCAAAGCTCGTAAAGTTATCTTAGAAGCCAAATAAAAATGGCTTAGGATGGGTCCTCTGTAAAAAAAAAAAAAAAAAGAATGAAAAAAAAAAAAAAACAAATGATTTATTATTATTATGTCAGTTATGTGTGTCAAGTTTGTGAGAACCCTTAGCCTTTTTCGTTGTTTAGCTTAGACTTTCAAATAACTAGGTCATTCGAGACGAGGTTTCACCCTCCATTCGCGGGAAACCTACCAGCGAGCTTCTGACATTAACCTCACCTAGCCTGGGTTGTGCCGGGTTTACTTCAGTGATCTCACGAGAACTAGTGTACGAGTATTCAATACATGGCGTCGACGCTGGCTCACTTGACCTTGCTGGGGATGAAAAAAAACTCCTCTTTTTCTCTTCCTCATTTAGATAGTTGCAAATGGACAGATTTAATCATAAAACTAACGAACACTTTTGCTCACAATCAATAATAATAATAATATCGCCTTATTTATACTGCCCGATTAGGACTATAAAGGTCCCATTATTCCAGCAGTAAGTCCAAGACTTATTATTATGTGGTAAAAATGCCAAATGGGAGGATAATTTGTCATGTCCCGGTTGGGTTTCGAACCCACGACCTCTGGAAACTCGGGATTCACAGAGTGCCGCCTTTACCACTGATATACCGGGACAGACAGTACGTAAATTTCAGTATATTGAGCCACGTTTAAAAGATTTTTCTTACTTAAAGTGCTTTTTATCATAGAGGTTTTACGCTCCATTCGTAGAATAATACGAACCAGCTACCCCGCATGAACTTCAACCAGCCTTTTTTGGGCTGGTATTAATATACTCACTACAACTTCTAACTTTCCTGTTTATACTAAGTGATAATTTATAATAAGTCCTCTTTATACTGAGTTGTAGGTACTCAGTACAAGGTTTAATTTTTCTGTTTATATTGAGTGACTGTTAATCATTAAGTGATGTTTTTAAGTTCCCAGTATCCCAGTCATCTGACATTCCAGTCTTCTTAAAATTCGCCCGTACTCGAAACACCGACCTTCCAATATAGAGTCGCTGCTTTCACGATGAAGCAATTGAAGCGAGTAACAGATCTTTGTTGAAAAACAAACAGATTTTTCTCTAGCTATAACGTTAAGTAACTAAGAGGATTATTTCTTTTGATTTTTTCAAAAAAACTTTGTTAATTCTACAAAATAATTTCAATTTTGTCAGCTCAATTTTCTCTGTTGATCCTGAAAGCGTGTAGATTTACAAGAAGAAAAAAACTACCTCGACACACCGGTAGCTGCTGTGATCCCGGGAAAGTTTGTTATGGCACGTAGTCAGGAGCTCTACTGCGTCCTCCTGACCTACACTCCAGGTCCCTAGAAGTAGAACGGAAAGAAAGCAAATAAATTAATATTTTTTAATATAATACAAAACATAATTTCGTAAATTTAGGGATTCAATACATCCCTTTCTACTTAATAAAGCTTTATTTACAAATGAAACAAAGAGGGATGCAGTGAATCCTTTATTAGAGGCTGAATTGACTTTTTGTGCAGCCTGGAGAAGTCGAGAAGATAGTGTTGAGCTCGATGGTCTCCTGATACAATATCTCTTAGGCTCAATTACAAAATTAGCTCAAAATACACATCTCAAATGACGTGGATGTCAAAGAGACATCAAAAAAACTCACACACAAGTTTTTTATGCCTATTTTCATGACGCCGAGTATATTTCTCTGCTTTCAGAAAAACAATGACACCATCAGCGAGCTTCAGATGAACACCAAGATCAAGAACGGTAAGTACAAACTTTTCAATTAAATAGTTGCTTTTGAAAAGTAGAAGAGAAGAGAAGGAGAAATGAGAGAAGTGATAAGAAGAGAAGAGATGAGAGAAGAGATAAGAGAAGAAAGAGGAGATGAGAGAAGAGAAAAGAGGAGCAGAGAAGAAGAGATAAGAGAAGAGAAGAAAATATGAGAGAAGAGCTAAGAGGAGGATAGAAGAGAAGAGAAAAGATCATGGGTTGGATGGTAGAGATTGCCTTAGGCAATAATCCCGCCCTTTGTGATTTATGAAAATAAATTTCAATAAAAAGTTTACTACTATACTACTAGAAGAGATAAGAGGAGGAGAGAAAAGAAAAGGAGAGATGACATGAGAGGAGAGGAGGAAAAAAAAAAGAGATAAGGAGATAAAAAAGTATGAGAAAGAGAAAATTAGAAAAAAGGGAAGAGGATTAAGCTCCGTGTTTTTGCGTCAATGGATTAGCTAAGCTTTCCACGTTCTATCCCTGTGCGCCGTTCTACCTGGTAATCTAGGTGTCGCGGGGTGTGGATAGTGGTGGGTTCGAACTTTGAGAGTTCGAATCCCGTCCGATGCATTCGCAAACAGGACCACCTAATAATGGTGCTGATATGTGTGCATGTGGTTTCTTTGTTTTAGTCACAATTATTTCACCATTACGAGACTCTTAACCATCTTATCATCTGTCTAAAGCCGTCTACACAAGACCAGTTTCAAATTTTTCGGGGTTTCCATATTAAATATATTTTATCTGTTTAAAAGAAAAATCCCATAATTATTTTGTTGCTCTTCTTTTAAACGCCTCCAAATTTGATCATTCTATACCCTGTATGTCAGTCCCAATAGCTTAGTGGTTTAGGCGTCACGCGTCGGTCGGACCGGTAATTCAGAGATCACGGATTCGAAACCCAGCCGAGACATGACAAGTTATCCTCCCAACTGGGATTTTGACTTGGGTTTATTGTTAGATTATGGGACTCATTAGTGCTAATCTGCTAATCGTCAATCATCATCATCATAGGGTGGCGTCATCGTGAACGATGGTAGCCAGACAGTGGAGGAATGACTCAGCACTTCTACCACTGTCTTTACAATGAGGCTCATAATTGACAAAGGACCCCAGAACCAAGCCAATGCTGTTCTACTCCCTGTTTA
Organism: Bactericera cockerelli; assembly: GCA_024516035.1. NCBI lineage: Eukaryota > Metazoa > Arthropoda > Insecta > Hemiptera > Triozidae > Bactericera > Bactericera cockerelli. Next base: position 54,275,458 of record CM044955.1, read on the forward strand.
CAGTCCCCCAGGCAGACTGCTGGTCTACTCCCTGTTTTTAGTCCCCCGGCCACACTGCTGGTCTACTCCCTGTTTGTAGTCCCCGAGCTAGACTGCTGGTCTACTCCCTGTTTATAGTCCCCCAGCCAGACTGCTGGTCTACTCCCTGCTTATTATCAACCCGTATATATTTTTTTGGGGCATTGGTCGTCAAGGCCATTCCATACACCACCCTTTATTATTAATTAACTCTGTTACTCACTCACTACCTCCCACTCTTACCCTTGCTCTCGTAAACCTCCCCTAAGTCATCCCTCCCCTGCTGACTCACATAAATAATCAGTTACTGACACAACACATCCTCTATATCCTTTTCTTTCTACCATCTCCTTTGAAATTTCTCTTTTCCTCTCTCTCTCCTTCTTCTTTCCTCACAAATATGTCTCTCTCTCTGTCCACCCCAATTCTTCGTTCTTTACAAATATCTCCTCTTTTTCTATCCCAACCACACACTACCTCCCACTATCTCACTTCTCCCTTTCAGTACAAATATCTCTCTATTTAGAAAGAGTCTTGTGTAGGCGTGTTTGACATCAACTTCAATTGATGAATGTATTGTCAATAGAATAGAAGGAATAAGAATGAGAGAAAGAGAGAGAGAGAGAGAGAGAGAGAGAGAGAGAGAGAGAGAGAGAGAGAGAGAGAAAGAAAAAGAAAGAAAGGAGGCGGGGAAGAAAGAGGGTCAGGTGGAGCAGAGGTGAAGATAGTAATATGTATGTGGTTACTTTGTGTTATTATATCAAAAGTTGAATGTGGGTAACTCAACATTACAGGACTCTTTTAATAATAACTAATATCACCCTAGTAACTCATACAAGTGAATTCTTAATAGCACTGGGATTGAGCTTGAGCTTGTAGGTACATAATTATGTCTTGGCTACAGTAAAATTTTGAATGGGAAAAAGATTTTCCTCTTTCAACGCAAAATTCACGAGGGGATTTTTCTTGTTAAGATAAAGTTGGTCTCCATGGGAACGGATAATAAACAAAAATTGTGGGTTCACTATGAAAGCCGCAGCTCAGTGTAATCTGCACAGTTCAACTTACTCGCATACTGAGAAAAGATTCCTTTTTTATAAGATAAGTCCTAAATTTTGATAAAATATACTAAAGAGTACTTTCAATTGTAACAAAACACAACTGTTTTACCAGATACACAGATTAGCCACTTTTGATTTACATGTTCTTTTCTTTTTTCTAAATCATAAGTTTACAAAGTTATCAATATGTGTATAAATAACAATTAACCAAAACTGAAGACACAAGGAATCAATAATAGAACCTTAATTTTTTCTAGCAGTAAAGATCTACAGTACTTGTAAAAAACAATCCGAGTAATAGATTCGACAGTAACTGTGATCATTTCACCTTCAAATCTGGATGCAATTCTAAAACTTCTGGAATACACAAAAATCAACAGTAACCAAACATCTCGATGGAATCTCAGAAGATCACCACCAAAAGCCGCACGAAACGCGTCGAATTCGAAATCTTCGGCAAAGTTCAAGGCGTCTATTTCCGGAAGTTCACTCAGGCGAAAGCGAAATCCTTGAGTCTGGGTGGGTGGGTCATGAACACAGCGCGAGGCACGGTCGTGGGCTGTGTGGAGGGCCCGCAGGAGACTGTGGAGACCATGGTCCACTGGTTGAGAACCACTGGTAGTCCGCGAAGTAAAATACTAAACGCTAACTTCACCAATGTGGGGACAAGTGAGAAGATGGCGAAGGAGTTTGTCATTCGGAAATGAAATGGAATAAAATCACATTACTGAAGGCTCACTTCACCTATGTGACCAGTGGACCTGTGAGAAGATGGTGAAGGATTTTGTATGTACGTAGATGAAGATAATGAAGTTATTGTTTGAACAAAGTGAAGGCTAACTTCACCAATGTCCGGACTAGTGAGATGATGGCTAATACTGGGGCTTTTATTATACAAAATTTATTGTTTTAAAGAAAAATCGCCTTTCTTTATGTGAAAAACTGCCTTCTTCATAAACTTTTAGTCTGTATCTGTAAGTTAAAGTTGGATTAGCAGAGAGAAATGTTCTGTTTACAAATATATGCGAGAGCGAGCGTTTGTTGGTAATTAAACTCGCATTGAAGATTCTGTTCGTATGTACTTTACACGTACTGAACATACGAAGAAGTGTACATACGCTCATCACAGAGAAAAGGTCAACTTGGCAACAGTGCAGTCTCAACTTGAACTATACGAACTTTAAAGTGTAGATATGTAGATAGATACATAGGTACTTTTTTTACAAAGTTAAGCGAGGAAAAAAGAAACTGAAAAAAGAAAAAGCAATTTTTCTCTGTTATATTTTGTTTGAATTTCTTTATTATTTTAACATTTTCATTTTTTAATAAATTTTCTTACCTACTATTTCTTCAAGACTTTTATGAGAACAAAATTTGTCTTTCTAGCATATCTTAAGCCTTTCACAACGTTTTTTCGGAAGACTTTTTTTTACAAAGTCAAGATAGTGCTGATTGGCATAACATAGCTCGCAAAGTTCAACCTTATTTTCATAAAAAATGCACAAAGTTTGAGGAATTTCATTACAGACTCGGGAAAAACTTTTTCTGTATTTACATAAAAGTTGTTCTTACTTCTTTCTCCTCGAAGAGTTCGCCTGGTATTTAGAAAAGGTTGGAACTCTTTTGATCTTTATATCGGAGACCCTCATCCTTTTTGGTCCTTTTTAAAGAGTGTCCGATATCGTTTGTGGCTTTTATTCTTCCTCTTCTTTCACTCTACTTTTTGTCAAACCTACTCAGAGTACTCAGGGTCAGCGTTATTCTGTTCTCCTGTTTATTGTTCTTCGTTATTTTTACCAAAAAGTTAGCATTACCTTAGGGGATGTAATTTATATGAATGTATAAAAAATTACATATAAATAAATGAAATGTTAAAAATCAATCAAATCAAATCCTCTTGTTTCTTCGAGAGAGTCGTCCCAATCCTCCCTATTCCACCCTTTCTTTCTCAAAATCTTCTTCTACTTTACCTCTCCACCTAACTAGGTCCTCCCTCTTTTCCTCCTTCTTCCCACTTCTAGATTCTCTTTTCACATAGGTTTTATCTCTTCTCTCAATATGTCCAAACCATCACAGTCTATTTTTTTGAATATTTCTTCCTAAAGCCCCGACCTTCAAACTTCCACGCGTACATCGATTTTTTACTCTATTTCTCTTGATCTCCTCGTAATCCTGGTAATAGAACAGTAAGAAGCTTTTCATGGTGAAGCTTTTTATTCTTTCGTATGAATCTTTTCATACTCTGAGAAAAAAAATTCTCTTCAATTTGTTGTACAGCTGTAGAAGTAATCAGGCCAATGATGTCATGTCACTCTTGCATTTTGCCATATCCTGGAGGTAAGCGAGCCATTTCAATTGAGCAGTAAAAAACAGCAAAGAAGATTGTAATCATTTTAGGCAGGTCGTACACTGAAGAAACGCGTTTCGTGAAACCTATTTCATGCAACGGATTTCACAAAACGCATTTCACGAGACCGCGCACATTGGTGAAACTTTTTTAGTTCAGTTTCGTTCGTCATGTCATCCGATGAAGATGATACTGTCTACCTACATGAAAAATAAATAAATAAGAAACCTTTGAAAAAAAAACACTTCTTCTTGCGCCACCATCTCCCATTTACTTTGGACAATGTCCCTATTAGAATATTCTTTCAACTTCTAATCAGGGATACTTTTCTACAGCCTCTACACTCTACAGCATCTTATTTTTTGACTTTTTTGTCCAAAATTTCGGATTTTCTTAATATCAGAGTCAAATTATAATTAATTAAAAATTTATTTTTAAATAGCATATCTAAAACAATAATATGCATACATACAAAATTTCATCAAAATCAGGTGTACCGTTCACGAGATATAAGCGTTTAAGTAAAAAGTTAGTGGTCAGGCGCATGGTCTCTTTCACCCAGAACCGCTAGTACGAATTCGATGAATTTGAAATGGGACCATCTACAGAATGTCTCCTAGATGTGTGGAAAATTTAATAATAATAATAATGATAGAAAATCTTATAAGGGCAAAGTTTTATAAGTAAAGCTATTAAGTCCAGAACTCGACGGATTTCATCAAAATCCGTCGAGTAGTTATCGAGATTTGAGCGTTACAAAGAATCGTTTTAACAGACCGACGGACCGACAGACGGACACAAACCAAATTTGCTCAGGAGGTTATGAAACGTCCAGAAATATGAAAAAAATTGAAATCGGAGCAAAAAAATATTATTATTTTTTACAAAAAAAGAACACAATACTTCCGATTTCTAATATTAGAAATGTCTCGGAAGTAAAACAACAAAATAATAATAACCTCTACGGTCTATTAAATACTATTAATTAATTATCACCGAGAGATCACACGAAACTGAATCACACGAAACCAAATATTTCGGTTTCAACGAAACGCGTTTCATGCATTTCTAGAAACTGTAGTTTCTTGTAACCCAGTGTACGCGCCTCTGTGTATTTCAATCTATCGGTTTTGTGAAATCCAAATTTCACGTTTCAAGAAATGCGTTTCGTGAAACGCGTTTCTTCAGTGTACGACCTGCCTTAGTCTCATAAATTTTTGACAACAAACCATACATTTAACATTAAAACAATTCTAGACCATATACTGGATACAGATAATGAAAAAAGCATGTCTTCAATAAAGAGTGGGTTTACGCCTCTCATCATCTTTAGTTGTTCTTTATTCATTTTGATTAATACACGTGGTGTGTGTGTGTGTGTGTGTGTGTTCGTGCGTGTGTAGGTACGTACGTGATTTAAATGCTGTGGGAAAAATAATGAGGAGGAGAGAAAGTAGATACAGGTATTAGATATGTATACTGAGTACACCAAAAAAGCTTAAATTTCTACTTGTAATAAATATTTCACCAATATTTAAATAAATATAATAATAATGGGCCTTTTATTGAAAAAAAACCGAGCAGGAAAAGTTTGTGTTGCGCTTCGACTTGGTACTAAAATATTCAAAGAACGTGTTTGTGAATGTGGGACAAGAGTAATAGAAGAAGGTGTTCACGGATAGAGCTGTCAAAGGAAAAAAGGAAGGTTTCACCGTCATTCGGAACTTAATGACATCATATACCGCACTTTGGCATCGGCTCAAATTCCTTGTACGCTTGAACCCGTGGGCCTCTGTAGAGAGGACGGAAAGCGTCCTGACAGTATGTCATTGGTTCCTTGGAGCAAAGGTCAGATGTTTAGTTTGGGACGTCACCTGCGTACCTGCTAGAGTACAGCTGAAGCCTACCTAAAACAAGTTCTCAAGCTGGGTCTGATGCAGAGGATGCCACAAAGAAAAAGATCTCAAAGTACTCGACAATCATTAATTAGAATTACATATTTAAACCACTTTCATTCTTTCTTCTTTTTTGCCGAAGATCAAAACGGTGACTAAACGGCTGTCAGCTATATCGAAAAATCCCCTTGATCATTCAAATAATTTAAACTTTCACTTCCAAAGTCTTTGTAAAGGTATAGCCACCGGTGTATAGTATAGCCACCGGAGGCTGATATTGCATTTACTTTATTACCACGTGCAATGTTTTGAAAAGACACCCTTATAAAAGAGAACGGAGAAAGAGAAATAACCTCGATAGAAGAGGAAAAGAGAGAAAAACCCTTTGAAAGTTCAAACCACAAAGAATTGGAAAGAGAGGGAGGGAGACTGAGTAGGAGAGAAAAAGAGAAAGAGAAGGAACACATGTGGAAAGCTTCAGTAGCAATCAGTAGGTGCATTTCAAGAGTGTTTTGTTATTATAAAGAGGGAGGAGGAAAACAGAGTGGGAGAGAGAGAGAGAGAGAGGGAGAGAGAGGGAGGAGGAAAACAGAGTGGGAGAGAGAGAGAGAGAGAGGGAGAGAGAGGGAGGAGGAAAACAGAGTGGGAGAGAGAGAGAGAGAGAGAGAGAGAGAGAGAGAGTAAGAAAGAGAGACAGCGAGAGAGAGGAGTGATTAGGGAGGAAGAAATAGCATATAGAAAGCTTTAGTAGCAATCAGTAGCTGCATTACAAGAGTGTTTTGTTATTGTATAGAGCACTATATAATAGATATACGAGTACATAATACGTATACTCTGCACAGAATAGATGGATTCATGCGGTCTATTGTATTGAGTTATAGAAGACACTTACGAGGTGTGTGCCACGTGTTTACTTTGATTTTATAATATTTGAAAACATAATTGAAGGTGATCTCAAGTAGGTTCGAAGACAGTTTGAAAACCAAATTGAAGGTGATCTCAAGTAGGTTCGAAGACTGTTTCAAAATCGAATTGAAGATGATTCAAAGTAGGCTCGAAGACCATTTTAAAAACCGAATCGAAGTAAAAAAAAAAAATCAAACTGTATTTTTAAAATCAGTTGAGCATTTCTCCAAAAACTCATCATCTATTTGCCTTCATCCGTCGGATTTTTAATGCACTATATTTCTTCAAAAAGCAAAATACGTCTTCCCACATATTTTTGTACTTGCATTAAGGCAGTAGGTTAAAATTTTAGAGATAAAAAATGGCTTTAATGATGTACCTAAACTGGTGAAAAAGAATTGTAATAACATTGCCTTATTTATACTTTCCGATTACCAGGCTGACGCTTTGACCACCGATATTTATTTGTTGTATAGAAGAAGAAGCACAATATATACGTATGCATAATTACTTTTATATGTGTACATTTATTATTACTTTGCATGTCTTCTCTACATAATGTTTCTCAGCTTCTTGCGTTTTTCATTAAGTTTAATGAGTGAGTTGTTGTTGTTCCGCATTGTTAAGAAAACTTTTAATCATTATTATTAGCAGCGTTTTCAATACCATCATCACAGACATCAACATCGTCTTCATTATAATCATTAACTTTAACATCATCTTCATTATGACCATTGAAATCATTAACTCTAACATCATCTTCATTCTAACCAACAGCACCATTGTCATAATGTTCATCAGCAACACCATCACCACATATGATGAACCACTACTAAATTCAAGTTAAGTTTTGACAGTTACGCTCCATGAACCTCAGGCAGCAACTTTTGTACTTCATAAGATTACTTTAGGAAAACTTTTATTTACTTGAGAGTAGTTTTAAGTACTCTTTACGTGGGAGTAATTCTAATCAAGAGGATTTCTAAGTACTGTGTTGGTGGAGTGATCGTGTAAGATTTGTTATCGATATCCTCCATGTGATAAAACAAAGCTAACTTTTAGTACCTCCTTAACGCAAACTTGTTTACATTCAATTACATTACATCTAGAGTACTTTCATGTACTCTCGTGATATGTTAAATATGGACTAATCGTTTAACATTTGTTATAGATTTACCGGATCGAACCACCAACCTCCATGTTACGAGCCTGCGAGCTTATTGATCATTTTTTGTTGTTGTTATTTTTATAGCAGCAGGCAACAGGTCATGAAAATTTGGGTGTTTTCTCTTAGATCCTGATCCAGGATTGTAGCTAAATCTTTGGGTTTCTCTCACAGGTCTTGTACTGTTAGTAGTGTAGTTGAGCGAGCAGAGCAGTTGAACATATGGTGTACGTCGTGGGGCTGTATTGTGTCTTCCATGGTTTTAGTGTGAATTTCCTTATTGCACAGTTCCATTTGATCTTTTCCAATGGTTGGAGATGGAAGGAAACAAATGTTAGGTTTGAGAGAACTCTTGATTCGCGGTGGAGGTGGTAGATTGACCAGATAATTATTGGGATGACCGTCCACATGACTAAACAAGAGATATTGCTCTGACATCATTATGTTATGAGGTTTGACTGATAAAATGAGTCTGAGTGTAGATGATCTATTTATATTCGACACGAGTACGTATCCTGTAGTTGTTCACAAGGATGCATTTTGGAAAAAAAAAGTGTGATTTCTGGTGGATCAATCGGTTGACGAATATTGATCGGTCGAAAAATTCTTTCACCAGATGCATGATTTTTTTATTTATTTGAGACTTTGGCCACTTCTGAATTGCACCAAACTAATTGCTGACCTAATCGGGCAGTATAAAAAATTCTTTCATTAGGTAAATCTCTTTCTCAACCATTTTTCTCTCTCTTTCTAATAACTCTCATTTTTTATTTATTTATTTATTCACATATAATAAACGGGCGGACCCATGGCTAACTAATACAATATTTGGCCTATCTAACTTAATGTATACCTACCCTTACCCCTCCACCTTCCATCCGTCCAAATCCTTCCTAAATTTTTATTATTTCTACGAGTATTTTCTTCTTCTACGAATATCTCCCTCTTTCTATTCCAGGCAAATTCAACAAAAAAGGGGATGCTTCTCAAAAATTCTTACAAAGCTGGATAAGTTCATCCTTTTAAGTGTTCAAAGAAGAGTCTTGTAAGTTTGCGAAGGACTCTGATTACGCTTATGTTTTATGTCCGTCCAAAGAACTGCCAAATTATGCGCAAACTCACAAGACTCTTCTTAGAGATGACCAGAAGGTATTGAAAAAGCTTCAGCTTAGTTGGAATTTATGGATGGCATACATGTCTTGTTTTACTGGACTATTCCTACTTCCTCTCTTCTCTCTGCTTCTGAAGCTTTTATCTTTCATTTCCCTGGGAATGCCTAATTTTGACTTTGGAAGCCTACGGCTATTTCACTTTAATTATGAATTTCCTTTCTAAACTTTGTAGGATTACGTTAAATGGTTTTTGAGTTATTCAAACTTTTTCAACTAGGAATCTCTCGGTTTTATTTTAAATATCCGCCTGAAGCAAATGAAACTAAAAAAAAAATAATGATATAGCCAAACTCTGTTTATACTAATTTTTTTATAAAAAGTGTGTTTAAATTGAGTGACGGGTGTCTTACTTTTTATTTTTACTATTTTATCCCTTTCATTTCGGTGTTTTTCTGGCTAAAATAGTAGATTGATTATTTTTTCCCTCTCATAAATAATAAAAAGTTTGTGTAGTTTTATTCTTACTTGAACTTGGGCTGACATATTGTCGGAAGCTCAAATGTGTAAACAAAGGATTGGTATGTAAATGAAACCCTTTCGTATCTCCGTGTTGTAAACTTTGTCGAGTTTACACATGGCTTTTGAACAGAGAATGTTCTGTTAAACTTTGTTCATCTTGAAAATAAATAAATTCTTGTAAACTTTACCTAACAAAAGGTATTTTTTGTCAACATAGGCTGGGATTGATTCTCAAGGTGTTTTGCAAGAGGATGTGAAATAGTTAACCTGAGTCTTCTATTATTTTATAACACCCCATATTTAAAAAAAAAAGAATAAATAAAATTATTAAATCCATGTTAATACATAATTGTTAAGTTCATGTTAATAAATAAGTGTAAAGTTTAAATTGCACCGATTTTTTTTCTCCAAACTTACATTTGTAGTGTACCTATAATTTAAACATGTAAACCTTTGTAAAAACAACAAAAAATAAACAAAAACACCACCGAATAGCCCCCGTGTAGACCAACAACAATAGGCAAAAAGATGCCTATACATTAAATTGCCACGGTTTTGATAAAACCGTGACTCATTAATTAATAGCTTTTCCTAAAAATGATCAACCTCCTTAACCTTACGTAAATCTTAGGAGAAATTTACGAACAAATGGTACATATTGCATGAATGGTGTAATCCCACGATACAAGGGTCACAACTTTGTGACTCTCAGTGTGGGATGTAGACCACTGAAAGACTGAGATCAACAAAGAAGAAAAAAGGAGAGAGATAAAAAAAACCCTGGACCTACAGTAAATTTCTAATTTGTAATATTTTAAAAATGGTCATGAAATAAATAAATAAAATAAATGGAAAAAAAAACCAACAAATTGAATTTAGTCGTACTGCAATGGTCGTACATGAGTTTTCGCCTCATAAGTCAGAAACAGTGAAACTATCAGGATCTGGAAAGTTGTTGAGTAAGACTTAATTGACATGACATCATACATATGTATGTTTATGTATGTATTAGTGTCGAAATTTTGAACAATACTTCATAATGTACCTTTGTTCCTTTGTAACATGTCTAGTCACCAATCAAAGGTTCACTTGGGACTGGGAAAAGCTATAAACTAGTGCAGAGAATATACCTAGGATACAGTAGTTGGATTCAGATAAGGAAAACCAAAGCGGAAATGTCTGTCCTCGAAAGGAAGCGTGTTTCAGACGTTGATAGTTGCTGTCTTCTGATATCTTTTCCATGCCATTTCATTCCTCCTTAATGTGAAGAAAATCTCTTCTTAGTTGGAAAATGTGGGGAAAAATCTCTTCCAAGGAGAAACATTGGACGGAATCCAACAAGGATAAATGAGACTATCATTTTTTTTACTTTCCTTATCCTATCATAAGGAAAGTATTGTATTCGTCGAAAATTTGACCTACCCAGTTTTTCACATTTCTGGACGAATCATAGCCTCAGGATACCAAAAAAGTCTTTTTCGGCCATTGTTCCGTGCGTCTGTGTGTGTGTCTGTGAACAGGATATCTCGCAAACGGTAAGAGCTAGAGACTTGAAATTTGGTGTGGAAATTAATTTTATACACCAGACGAACCACGAAACTTTTGGTTAAAATTGGCCGCATCCCGCGGCCGCAGGGCCGCAAATATTAGCCGCAAGCGTCGCTTCTTTGAATTGGTTAAAGATACAAAAAAAATTGCAGAACAACATTTTATTATATTAAAAAAATAATAGGGGTCTATTCTAATCAATTTTTTTGATATCTTGAACTTTTGGACCTTGGCTCAAATTTACCGGTATTTTGGGGAGACCCGCTTTGACTAACTTTTTTATTATTCATCCTAGATGGGGGTTGTGACATATCAAATTCAATGACTTTAAAGTGCTGATTACGAATTTGGCATTGGTTTTTAGTTATCTGTTACTGTTGAGTCACCAGTGGCGGAATTCGACTCCTTTTTGGGGGATAAGGAAAGTCGTGTGATGTTTACACCAGATTTTTTTTTTTTTTTTTTTTCACTCTGTCGAAGAAAGAAAACAGCTCAAGAGGATTTTCTGCTTCATTTGTTGCCGTTTAGGGATTAAAAAAAGAAGAAATGTGTGTTTTTGTTTAACGACTCATTAACAGAAAATAAATAGGTATTGGTTTTTCTTCAACGACTTATTAACATTGAGTCGAGGTCATTGGGGACGGGTTTTTTTGTAAAGGCTACTTGAACTGGCATGTTTCCTACCCTACATGCATGGTAAATATATGGACCAATTTCACAGTCTGCCTTATTAAGGGACTAGATGTATTACTTCTGGGTGTCCACTGTACACAGATAAGTAGATACCCCCGTCAGTTCTTCAACCACTTATGGACACGGAATACAAAAAAAAAAACTAAACTGAGTTGTAGTCTGTCCGGGTAGCTCAGTGGTAACGGCGACACTCTGTGAATCCAGAGATTCCAGAGGTCGCGGGTTCGAAACCCAGCCGGGACGTGACAAGTCATCCTCCCATTTGGGATTTTTACCTCATGATAATACGCCTTGGGCTTACTGCTCGAATAATGGGACTTAATAGTCCTTACAACGGGTAGTATAAATAAGGCGATATTATTATTATACCTTCTACTAAACCGGGGCTTTGTCTCACTCGTGATGCTGACTTTTCTCCGCCCAACATAGGCTCGATGAGGTTAATTTAGGTAGCTGGGGGAAGATTTCAGCTAATGTGAAGGAAGTACAACTCGCTCACTTTTCTCCGCCCAACCTAGGCTCGATGAGATTAGTTTGGGTATTAGCTTGTTGCTAATTTTCCAACAAATGGAGCTTAAAACCCCCGTCATAATGACCATATAGCAGTCGAAAGGTTGTTAAACCTCAAAACAAAGCATCTCATCGATTTTTTTTTCTTCTACCAACTTTTTATTTTTTATTTATTATCATTATTTATTTCATGTGTGTTCAGGGGTTCGGTAACCCACCCGATATCCAAGTGCATCTCACGCACCCCATGCGCCTACAAGCATCGATAGAAACATTCTCACACGTGACTGTCCGGAATCCCATGCGGATGCCCATATAGTGGAGTGAAGTTAAATAAGGGGTTAACTTCATTGGGTGTGTAGAGTACACTGGTAGTCAAGAGGTTAACGCGCGAGTCTGTAATCCAGGTAGCGTAGGGATCCGTTGGTTCGAATCCCACCCAGTGCATGCATTTTCCTTCTTAAATTGAGTTTGTGGCCACATGAAATAAGCCTCTGAGGGTTAGGATGGTAGAAAATGTTTTGTGCATTAACCTCGCCTGGTTATTACCGTCCACTAAGAGTGTTATTATTATTATAGATTTGAAATTTCCAATATCTTCATGTCAATACTCTCCAGAAATGATAAAATCAATACTTTTCTAGACTCCACCTGAAACCCATTAGGAAAGAACTTTAATATTTGATAAGTGCTTTTTATTTCCATGAAAGCCAAAAAAATTGGGAGATGTAAGTAAATATTATATTGGTACACTGTTGACTGTTGATATTGTAAAGAGATTGATTTATTACTGTCCCCTGGGTACAAGCATGTCTCTTACTTGGTCCTTCTCTCTTTCCCTCTCTCTCTCTCTTTATCTTTCCCTCTCTCTCTCTCTCTCTCTCTCTTTTCTTTCTTTCTCTTCAAAGATTTTTTTCCCCTTCACTGGTACGCTTTCTATTCCTTCTCCTTTACCTACCTTCTTTCTTTATCTCTCTCCCTTCTCCCTCTTCTCTTCCTTTCTTTTGTATCTCTCTCCTTCTCTCTCTCTCTTTCTCTTTCCCTCTCGCTCTCTCTGTCTACCTTTTTCTATTCTCTCTCTCTTTACCCTCTCTCTTTTTTTCTCCTCCTTGTCTCTCTCTCTTTCTCTCTCTCCCTCTTCTCTTTTTTCCTCTTTCTCTCTCTCTTTCCCTTGCTCTCTCTCTTCTCTCTCTCTCATCTTTCTCTTTTTCCTTTCTCTTCCTCTCCTGTCATTCTTCCTATTCTATCCACCTTTGTCGTCCTCCTTCCTCCCATTTGTCATCGCTGCTCCTGGAACATCAAATGAACAAGGGAGCTCTCAATGCCATGCGAATCTTTAGAAGGTTAGTCACTGTTAACTCGTTAGAATTTGAACTCGATAAATATGTCATTTTTATTGGGCATGTATACAAATCAGGATACAAAAGATACGGTTGCCTGAAATGAAATTTTAAGAAGCATGCTGCAAAAGACACTGTACATATGTTTAATAATGTATATCGCCTTATTTAACTGCCGATTAGCCAAAGATTATGTCATTATTTTATGTGGTAACGATTATACCAAATGCAGGAGAGCAAAAAAATAAGGTCATGTCGGATGGTTTTCAAACGACAGCGATCTGCTGGCAAACAGACTCTAATGATTTACATGAGTGAATACTCGCCATTTATACTGAGCTCCGGGATTCAGACTCAATCGATGCATTATCCAGTGGTATACAGAATCCCAACCATGCAATGAATTGTCATTTCCTCGGTGGGTTTCAATAGAGACCTCGGGAAACCTCATAGATTATTCAGAGTCGTACATGTACGGGAAAGACTACCGATATGGGATCCGTTGTTCGAATCCACCCAATGCATGAATTTTCTCATGTAATTGGAGACTTTGACTTCATAATTATGTCACAATAGAAGAGCAGTATGAAAGGCTCTTTACAGTCTTCAGTCCCACACGAGTAAATTAAGTGTATAGAAATAAGTTTAAATAGTGTAAATAATGTAAACGAAGTAAGTGTCTATTATTGTATTGTTTCACTCAGCAGATAAGAAGTGTGAGGTGTTGATAATTCCAAGTGATTCCTAGAAATCAGGTGATATACGAACTCAAGTCGCTTCATAGGCATTTCTTATTGGAAATCGCATTTCTCGTTTGTTTTCAAATCAACAGTTTACTTAGGCTCGTCTCTTAACAGTGACTTGGCAGAGAGGCTGCGTTTTGTGTTGAGTGTTAAAGTGGGATTTTGGGATAATCATGACAGACGTTTGAAAGAGTCATTTTTGTAATCCCAAGAAGTGAAAAAAAATTAATACCAAGGTAATTTCGGCAGGTAAGTCTTGATGTTCAAAAGGGTAATAACTGTCATTTTTTTACTGTGATTATTATACATCACTATATTTTTTACAAATAAAATATTTCTTCAAACATCACACCACTTGGAATGGTAACCAAGACATACACCCACTTTCTGTATGGCGAGAGATTTTTTTTGTATCAGGAATTTATAATTTCAGTCATAATCCTGAAGAGTAGATTTTTTTTTCTTGTAAAATTTTGTTTAAATAGGATGATATTGTTTCGTATAGTACAGTAAAGGAGTTTTTATTTATTTATTGTTGTTTTTCCAGCTTCAGTAGCAGGAGTGATAAGGTAGAGGACTCGTAACCTAAAGGTTGGAGGTTCAAATCCTAAGCATGACAAATTTTATAGTAAACCTTTTGAATACAATTTAAAAATAAATATACACAGAAGGCTGCAAAAAAAGTCTTTGAGAATCCATTGAGGTTTCGGACTACATTCGGACTACATTAAGTTGACAACTGCGAAAAGTCATATCAACCTACCTCGAGAGAATGTCATCGAAATAATTATTCAAGGGAAGTAACTTATATAAAGTGAGAGATTTAAATTAAGAATAGCAATGTAAGGAGACGGGAAAGGAGGAAGAGAGAGGTATAAGGAGAAAGTGAGAGTTAGATACAAAGGGAGCGTTGGAGGGAGGGAAGAACATAAGAGCATGAAGGAGAGAGAGAAAGAGAGAGAGAGAAAGAGAGAGAGAGAGAAAGAGAGAGAGAGAGAAAGAGAGAGAGAGAGAAAGAGAGAGAGAGACAGAGAAAGAGAGACAGGGAGTGTTATTTACAGAGAAAAGGTGAGAGATTAAGATAAGGAATAAGAAATCGCGGGACAGATGAAGAAAAATAGAGAGACAAGAGAGAAAAGATGGAGAGAGAGAGGGGGGGGGAGGAAGACCGTTAAGCCTCATGAAATTTGCATTACCTCAGAATTTTCAATTTTGTGAGCCTCTTTCTCCGTCTATCTCTTCTTTCTATCCTCCTCCTCTATAAGTTCCTCATCCATTCACCTCTTTCCCTCAGAAACTCTCTTTATACCTTCCTCCATCTCTCCTCATAAATTCTTCTGTATCTTCCCCTCTTCCCTCTCCTCTCCCCTCTCCTTTTCTCTTCACCCCCTCATCCCTGTCTATAACTCTATCCCAATACCTTACCTTGCGGTTCAGGTACCCGGAGTAGCTAAAAATTAATTAATATGAACTCCGCTGAAAAGTTTGCTGAAAGTTTGGCGCGTACTAAATCAGGAATCCGGCAGCCCCAGAGCTTTCGGTGCAAGAACTGAAATATACCGGGTGGGGCAAAAGTCTGGAAACCCCTGAATAACTTTCGAATGGCTTCTTCGGCAAAGATAAAATTTTGTATGGTAAACCGGGGTAGTAAGACCTTCTTTAAGAGTGGGGCCGATTTTTGTTACCGACCCCCATGTCGGGGCCAGGGGGGCCAACTTTATTTTTTTAAATACGAACCCCTACTTTGCGATACATTTTTGAAAAGGTCTTTAAATAAGAAATACTTTGATGAAAATTTTATTTTTTAAATATTGACTTTTTGCAAATGGCGTCTGGGGGCCAACTTCATTTTTTTTTTTTTTAATACGAAACCACACCTTGCGATACATTTTTGGAATCAAGCACCAAAGTATTTCTTATTTAAAGACCTTTCCAAAAATGTATTGCAAGGTGGGGGTTCGTATTAAAAAAAAGGAAGTTGGCCCCCTGGCCCCGACATGGGGCCCGGTACCAAAAATCGCCCCATTTCAAAAGAAGGTCAAATTACCACCGATTATCGTACACAATTTTAAATTTACTGAAAAAGCCCTTACGAAAGATATTCAGGGGTTTCCATACTTTACACTGCATACACAAAGTTGGACGCCATTTGCAAACAGTATTAATATTAAAAAATAAAATTTGCACCAAAGTAATTCTTATTTAAAGACATTTCCAAAAATGTATCGTAAGGTGGGGGTTGGTGTTTAAAAAAAGGAAGTTGGCCCCCTCGCCCCGACATAGGGGCCGCTAACAAAAATCAGCCCCACCCTAAAAGAAGGTCTTATTACCCCGGTTTACCGTACAAAATTTTAAATTTACTGAGAAAGCCATTCGAAAGATATTTAAGGGTTTCCAGACTTTGGTCCCACCCTGTATAATTATATGTTCTATAGGTACCTATGTTATGCAAAATGGCTCTGCAGTGCAAAGATTCTGGGTAGATGTTACTTTTTTTATTATTAATTATTTAGTTGTAAGTTGAAGATTGATTTTCATGAGAAAATTTCCACCTTATCATTTTATTTCCTGTGTAATTTATGTATATACTAGCGGGCTGTCTCAACCTCAACCATGAGGTTGAACAACGTCAACCCTGCTTGAGCGGGATAAGACAGAGTAAAAGAAGAAGACCGGTGGCAGAATCATAGGAAAAAACGAGATATTGTATATTATAGTTATGGGGCTATTTTTGCCTTTGAAATGAAGGCCTGTAGACCAGTAGCCCACTCCAGAAACACTCTCCAAATCCCCGAATCTTCGTTTCAATCGTCACACAATGCACTCTCATGGGTTGTTGAGTTCAAATTAATCAATCAGAGTCGTTGTGTGACAGTTGAAAGGGAGATTTAGAGAGAAGTGTTTCTGGAACGGGCTCCAAGGACAACAGACCACATAGATGTACAGTAGTGTACTACAGTAGGTCTACAGTAGCTAATGTTTCATGGCTATGAGATAAAAAAAAGTCTGTGAAACACCACGACCACCAATACATTCGCGTTAAAATAGTAATGATAAAGTACATACATTTTCCTCATTAATTTGAGTTTGTGACTACATAATAATAAGACTCTTATTAAGGTTAGGTAATATAAGGTTAGGTGGTAGAAAATGCTTTCAGCATTAACCTCGCCTAGTGGTTACCTTCCACTAAAGAATGTTATTATTATTATAATAACAACCGTCCTCAGTAGCTTGATCGATAAGGTGGCGACCTTGTAACCTGGAGGTCGGTGATTCAAGTCCCGGTTTCAGCGTAGATTTAGTAAAGCGAGTTTGAGTAGTTCTGATATCACGAAAGTGATTAACACAAATATAACAACTTTTATAATAACAATAATAATGCCTAAGAGATTTAAGAAGGGAAAATTTGACTTGTCTTCATTTAGCCCCAGTCGTGTTTTCTATTTATTAATTCTTTGTTCTTTTGCTTTTCAATTCTGAAAATAAAATGAAAATTTCTCCCAACTTTATAAAATATAGGGAATAAAAAAAGAAAGAAAAAAAGCCTTGTTCTTGCAAATTCAATTTCTGGAGGCAACAGGAGAAAAAGTTATAACAAAGAAACCCAACAAGATATTCTGAAACCAAAATACAGAGAGAAAAGGAGAGAGTGAGAGAGAGAAAGAGAGAGAGAAAGAGAGAGAGAAAGAGAGAAAGAGAGAGAGAGAGAGAAAGAGAGAGAGAGAAAGAAAGAGAGAGAGAGAGAGAGAAGAGAGAGAAGAGAGAGAGAGAGAGAGAGAGAGAGAGAAAGAGAGAGGAAAGGGAGAGAGAAAGAGAGAGAGAAAGAGAGAGAAAGAGAGAGAGAAAGAGAGAGAAAGAGAGAGAGAGAGAGAGAGAAAGAGAGAAAGAGAGAGAGAAGAGAGAGGAGAGAGAGAGAGAGAAGAAAGAGAGGATAAAAGACAGAGAGGGCAGGAAAGATGAGAGAATTAGAAAGAAAGAGAGGGAGAATGGGGCTTGGAATCAACGTTCTTTTTAAGAAGAAATTGAAATTCTAGAGAAAAACTTGCAAAGGGCAGAATGCGTCTTAACAAAGGTAAAAAGGTCAGTTCTGACTTAATGGAAAATGATTGTGCTTAAAGTGAAGGAATAGAATTCAACCCTTTTCTTTATTAGGATATTTATATGTTCGTACATTTTATATATATATTTTTTATATAAAATTCCATTTTGAAAAGTATGGTCGAAAACTAAATCAGCTGGTTCTCTCTACCAAATTCCAAATTTCTGTGTTTAATTATTTTGTGAGCTACGTTTATTATATCAACGAGGCATTGAGTGTGGTGATTTGGCCCCAGACCATGTTTCAACATATAAAAAAAAACGAGAAGCTCAAAGCTTATCATTTTTTACCCCTCTCTGAAAATTAAAAAAAGCACTCGAACCTGGGTATAAGAGAACTGGATATAAGAGAAACACTGAATATAAGAGAACTGGATATAAGAGAAACATTGAATATAACAGAAAATTTTCCAGGTCTATTTGACCTTTTTATAAGGGAAAATAATGTATAAGAAAACCCTGGATATAAGAGGAAAAAAATCCGGTTCCCTGAGTTCTCTTATATCCCCGGTCTGTCCCGGTAGCTCAGTGGTAAAGGCGGCACGCTGTGAATCCAGAGTTTTCAGAGGTCCTGGGTTCGAAACCCAACCGGGACATGACAAATTATGTTCCCATTTGGGATTTTACTACATAATAATATGTCTTGGGCTTACTGCTGGAATAATGGGACTTTAGTAGTCTTAATCGGTATAAATAGGCGATATTATTATTATTATATGACTTATATCCAGGTTTATACCGACCTCAGTAGCTTGATCGATAAGGCGGCGGATTTGTAACCTGGAGGTCGGTGGTTCAAGTCTCAGTTTCAGTGTAGATTTAGTAGAACGAGTTTCAGTAGTTGTGATATCACGAATGTGAATAACACAAATATGATAACTATATCCAGGTTTAACTGCAAAAACTATTTCTCTCTCTCTCTCGTTCCAGAGTCCATCCGTGCCCATGGCCCGCGCAGGCTGGGTGCTGAGGACTCTCCTCCTGAACGACGATTCCGGCACCCTGCGGGACCGCAAGACTTCGGGTGGGCGGACCATAGCCCGCCGGTGTGCGTCGGGCAGCGAGCTAGTGGACTGGCTCATGGGGCTGGCTCCCTCCCTGGCGGTGAGCCGGCAGATAGCCACGGGGATGTGGCAGGCTCTGCTGGAGGAGGGGGTGATCTACCATGGTGAGTCATTGAGTATTCAATCTTAATATATAAATGTCAAAGTCACTGACTGACTGATCATCGCTCTACAGCCCAAACCGTAATACCTAGCGAGCTGAAATTTGGTAGGTAGCTTTGTCTAACAGTCTAGATGTGCAATAAGACGGGATTTCACGAAACTCCCACTACAACACCTGCCATTGGCAAAAAGGATTTTTACTTTCCTTATCCTATAATAAGGAAAGTATTGTATTCGTCGAAAATTTGACCTACCCAGTTTTTCACATTTCTGGACGAATCATAGCCTCAGGATACCAAAAAAGTTGTTTTCAGCCATTGGTCCGTGCGTCTGTCTGTCTGTCTGTCTGTCTGTCTGTCGTGTGTGTGTGTGTGTGTGTGTAAACAGGATATCTCGAGAACGGTAAAAGCTAGAGACTTGAAATTTGGTAAGCAAATTAATGTCATATACCAGACGAACCACGAAACTTTTGGTTGAAATCGGCCGCATGATGCGGCCGCAGGGCCGCAAATATTGGCCGCAACCGCCGTTTCTTGGAATTGGTTAAAGATACAAAAAAAGTTAGAGAACAACATTTTCTCGGATTAAAAAAATAATAGGGGTTTACTCTGATCATTTTTTTGATATCTTGAACTTTTTGGAACCCGGCCCCAATTTACCGGTATTTTGGGGGGACCCGCTTGGACTAACTTTTTTATTATTCACCCTAGATGGGGGTTGCGACATATCAAATTCAATAATTTTGAGGTGCTGATTACGAATTCGGCACTGATTTTTAACTATCTGTTACTGTTGAGTCACCAGTGGCGGATTTCGACTTCTTTTTGAGGGATAAGGAAAGTCGTGTGATGTTTACACCAGATTTTTTGCTTTCACGGCCATGCCTCGGCCCGCAAAGCGGGCGACAGCCCGCTAGTAATAATATAATATCGGCATATTTTTACTGTCCGATTAGGACTTTAAGTCCCGTTATTCCAGGAGTATATCCAAGACGTATTATTATGTGGTAAAAATCCCAAATGGAAAGATAACTTGTCCTGTCCCCGCGGGGTTTCGAACCCGCGACCTCTTGATTCACAGAGTGCCGCCTTTACCACTGAGCTACCGGGACATGTATTTTGTTTGTTTAGGTAAGATCTTTATTTATGACCAAGAGTTTGGTGCTAATGGTGCTAAGTGAGAGGTTAGAAGTATGTATAGGTACATCGAATTAAGTAAATTGTTCGTTTGAATTTTACATAATTGTACAACAACAAAAAAGTCTTCATGCCGCGGCGTGGATGTAATAATAATAATAATATTGCCTTATTTATACTGCCCGATTAGAACTTTAAGTCCCATTATTCCAGCAGTAAGTCCAAGACGTATTATTATGTGGTAAAAATTCCAAATGGGAGGATAACTTGTCATGTCCCCGGCTGGGTTTCGAACCCGCGACCTCTGGTATCTCGGGATTTACATACAGAGTGCCGCCTTTACCACTGAGCTACCGGGACAGACGGATGTAGATCACATCTAATTGATGTTTATTATTGAGTGACTCTCTGATATTTCAAAAGTTAATAAATTTGTTTCAATTAAAAAACCATTTTGATTTTACCTTGGTGATTTTTTCATTAATATTTATGTTATTATTATAAATTATGGTTTTCAATTTTCAGTCAACGTATCAATAATTGTCCTATTAGGTGTGTAATTAGCAATAAAATTAGAAAAGGATTGTGCATTTTATTTATAAGTTTCATATCGTCGGCTGGAAGGTAAAACTGACCATCTACATTTGGACTATCTCCATTTGGTCGTTGAAATCTCCACCAGTCTTTCAGGTAAAAAAAAGTTTTTTAATTTTTTCTCGCTCATATGTTTGAATACTACCGACCTTTTGATTTTTAGCTAATAGTTAGGTTAATTTCCGAACAGAGTAACGAAAAATCGAGAAATGACCAACTGTCACTTGGTCAGTTTTACCTTCTAGCCGACGATATATTGGGGTTACAAACCGACCTCAGTAGGTTGATCGATAAGGCAGCGGACTTGTAACCTGGAGGTCGGTGATTCCCCGGTTTCAGCGTAGATTTAGTAAAGCGAGTTTGAGTAGTTGTGACATCACGAATGTGATCAACACAAATATGATAACTTAATTTCCGACCAGAGCAACGAAAAATCGAGAAATGACCAACTGTCACTTGGTCAGTTTTACCTTCTAGCCGACGATATAATTATGGTTTTCAATTTTTTGTCAACGTATTAAAAACTGTCCAAGTAGGCTGTGTGTAATTAGACTAATTAGCAATAAAATTAGAAAAGGATTGTGCATTTTATTTATACGTTTCATGTATTACAATGGCTCGTTTGAATAATTTAGGGTTCCTCATTTGTCCTCAGTATCTTTTTATCTCTTTTATCCTCAGTATCCTTTTTCCTCTTTTGTCCTCAGTGAACGGCGAGCAGGCGTTCCGGGACAAGTGCATCCTGTACAACTTCTGGCAGGACAAGGAGGGCAGCTGCTCCACCGCCACGGCGCAGGACATAGCGGAGGCGGAGGAACACCTGGAGGAGGCCATACTAGCTCTCACCAGGAGGGCGCCCGACGCCATCTTAAGATTTGTGCTGAGGAAACAGTGAGTAAAGTTGAACGTTTACTAGCTCAGTCTAAGCGAACTAGCACTAACCAGGAGGGCACCCGACGCCATCTTGAGATTTGTGCTGAGGAAACAGTGAGTAAACTTGAAAGTTTAATAGCTCAGTCTAAGCGAACTAGCACTAACCAATAGGGCACCCGACGCCATCTTGAGATTTGTGCTGAGGAAACAGTGAGTAAAGTTGAACGTTTACTAGCTCAGTCTAAGCGAACTAGCACTAACCAGGAGGGCACCCGACGCCATCTTGAGAGATTTGTGCTGAGGAAACAGTGAGTAAAGTTGAACGTTTAATAGTAACCAGGAGGGCACCCGACGCCATCTTGAGATTTGTGCTGAGGAAACAGTGAGTAAAGTTGAACGTTTAATAGTAACCAGGAAGGCACCCGACGCCATCTTGAGATTTGTGCTGAGGAAACAGTGAGTAAAGTTGAACGTTTAATAGTAACCAGGAGGGCACCCGACGCCATCTTGAGATTTGTGCTGAGGAAACAGTGAGTAAAGTTGAACGTTTAATAGTAACCAGGAGGGCACCCGACGCCATCTTGAGATTTGTGCTGAGGAAACAGTGAGTAAAGTTGAACGTTTAATAGTAACCAGGAGGGCACCCGACGCCATCTTGAGATTTGTGCTGAGGAAACAGTGAGTAAAGTTGAAAGTTTAATAGTAACCAGGAGGGCACCCGACGCTATCTTGAGATTTGTGCTGAGGAAACAGTGAGTAAAGTTGAACGTTTAATAGTAACCAGGAGGGCACCCGACGCCATCTTGAGATTTGTGCTGAGGAAACAGTGAGTAAAGTTGAACGTTTAATAGTAACCAGGAGGGCACCCGACGCCATCTTGAGATTTGTGCTGAGGAAACAGTGAGTAAAGTTGAACGTTTAATAGTAACCAGGAGGGCACCCGACGCCATCTTGAGATTTGTGCTGAGGAAACAGTGAGTAAAGTTGAACGTTTAATAGTAACCAGGAGGGCACCCGACGCCATCTTGAGATTTGTGCTGAGGAAACAGTGAGTAAAGTTGAACGTTTAATAGTAACCAGGAGGGCACCCGACGCCATCTTGAGATTTGTGCTGAGGAAAGTTGAACTTTTAATAGCTCAGTCTAAGCGAACTAGCACTAACCAGGAGGGCACCCGACGCCATCTTGAGATTTGTGCTGAGGAAACAGTGAGTAAAGTTGAACATTTAATAGTAACCAGGAAGGCACCCGACGCCATCTTGAGATTTGTGCTGAGGAAACAGTGAGTAAAGTTGAACGTTTACTAGCTCAGTCTAAGCGAACTAGCACTAACCAGGAGGGCACCCGACGCCATCTTGAGAGATTTGTGCTGAGGAAACAGTGAGTAAAGTTGAACATTTAATAGTAACCAGGAGGGCACCCGACGCCATCTTGAGATTTGTGCTGAGGAAACAGTGAGTAAAGTTGAACGTTTAATAGTAACCAGGAGGGCACCCGACGCCATCTTGAGATTTGTGCTGAGGAAACAGTGAGTAAAGTTGAACGTTTAATAGTAACCAGGAGGGCACCCGACGCCATCTTGAGATTTGTGCTGAGGAAACAGTGAGTAAAGTTGAACGTTTAATAGTAACCAGGAGGGCACCCGACGCCATCTTGAGATTTGTGCTGAGGAAACAGTGAGTAAAGTTGAACATTTAATAGTAACCAGGAGGGCACCCGACGCCATCTTGAGATTTGTGCTGAGGAAACAGTGAGTGAAGTTGAAAGTTTAACCCTTAACTGGTGAACAGGGGTCTGACAGATCCCACGAAAATTTACTTTTGTCGTAGCGGCAACACCGTAACAGTTAGAACTTTGTAGTTTCCATCAGTAGCTTCAAGTTAGTGTGTCATTGGCTCTGTGACGAGACGGTTTGAATAAATTGTAATGTGTGTGTACTACGGGTCCTTAAAGTTGAGGAGGGGTCTGTGAGACCCCACTTCACCTTACGCTCAGTGGTTAAGCACCCGCTTGCCATGCGGAAGGTCCCGGTTTCGAACCCCCGCGCCGACAAAATTTGTATTCAAAATTTGGTTACACTTGTTGTTTGTAAGGGATACCTTCTGGTGCGCTCGTGTTGACCCAGCACCTAAATGGGAAGTATTGTGTCACTTCTCGTCCATCAGAGGGGAGGCACACTACGGGATGGGCGAGCTACAACATAAACCACAAGCGTCTTCAGTAGCTCCTGTTTCATGGCTACGACAAAAAAGGCTGTGAAACACTCATCTTTAAAAAAAAAAGTTATCATATTTGTGTTAGTCACAATCGTGATATCACAATTACTTGAGCCAAGATCTCACTTAGTGCAACATTTTGTTACGCAACGCTGCGGAAATTTTTGTCTCGAATTTTAAATGGGAAGTATTGCAAAGCGTTGCGAAGTCAGTAGGGTTCGATCTCAATTGACCCTAAATAAAAGTGGAGGATGAAACGTTGCGCAGTGCTGCACAACAAAATGGTACACTAAGTGGATTCCCAGCGTTAAACTCGTTTTTCCCTTTACTTAACATGGGACGTGAACCACCGACCTCCATATTACGAGTCCACCGCCTTATCGATTGAGCTACTGAGGTCGGTGAAAACAGTAGGTATTGTTAGATTTTATGTACTGTGTGAAGGTTAAGTAATTTTGTTTACTTTTTTAACTTCATAGTAATAATAAATCATTTGTTTTATTTTTCATATTTTTTTTTGTTTACAGAGGACCCATCCTAAGCCATTTTTATTTGACTTCTAAGATAAGTAAGGGTAGTTATTATTATACTAAACTGACCTCAGTAGCTTAATCGATACGGCGGCGGACCTCGAGATCAGTGGTTCAAGTACCAAGTTAAGCAATTAGTTAAGCGAGTTTGAGTAATTGGGATATTATGATTGTGATTAGCACAAAATATGATAACTAAAAAAACCACCTATTATTACGAGTATGCATATTGTCGGTAGTAATAAACCGACCTCAGTAGCTAGATCAATAACGCGGCGGACTTGTAACCTGGAGGTCGGTGGTTCAAGCCCCGGTTTCAGTAAAGCAAGTGAGAGTAGTTGTGATATCACGAAAGTGATTAACACAAATATGATAACTTTTCAACTTTTTTCAATTTTAGTAACTAAATGTTACTACCGACTTAAGTAGCTCTATTGATGAGGCGGACGGACTGGTAAGTTTGTAACCGGGAGGTCGAATGAAAACAATTGTACTAACGAATATTTATTTATTTATTTAATATAATCTATATATATAAACAGTTAAATTGGCGACAAAAACAGTTAAGTATGTAATTGTCAAGCAAGTTCTACAGGTCAGTAAGACGAAGATATTTTGATTTTTACTTGTTACTTTTTTTTACAATACCACATTTGGGACAAACAAAGGAAATTTTTTTCAGTTCGATATTTTCTCTTTTTTATTTTCTTTCCCTTCTTTTGGGACTAACACAGTTAGTTACTCGGTACACAACAATACAGTCATGTTTTTATTCCCTCTCTTTGGGATTTTGAGGCGGGAACATTTGCTCCATGAATATTTTTATTTGCACAAAAAAAGAAAATACTGAATGCAATGGTTTTATTGACAAATATCAGCACTAGTTGTTCTACAACTGTGCGTTGTTATGTTTAACATTTGCATCTATTTTTATTTTTCACATTAAAAATTCAAACGCTTTGGGATTTTTTTTTATACGCTCTGGGAATAAAATGCTAGTTGCTACTCAAAATAAACAAAAGTTTCTTGTAATGGAAAAAGGGCCAAATGAGAAACACAGTACGGGTGGTGAGGTCTATCGGTCTATTGCTGTCTATTATTGATGGATATACTGTGTCTATTGGCAACTCTCTATTATGAGAGCAGTCCTTTAAACCAGCGGTCGGCAACCTGGGGTCCGCGGACCCCCGGGGGTCTGCGAGAGCTAAATTGGGGGTCCGCGAAGCCATTTCAGGATTTAAAAAAAGAAGAAGTTCAAACGTGAATTTTCTCTTGTTTCTCCCGAGTGTCGAGACTCCCAATAATCCCAATTCATAGTGAATGTTTATTAAGTTTAGTTCTCCTTGATTTGTGCGTTAGGTAGGTGGTAGGTCAGTGATTAATTTCTTTTCGTGTTAGAACCAAATCCATTAAGAATCTTAATAACCATTTACATATCTACCTACTTTTCTTTCATACACCCTCCCCCACGCTTTTGTAAGGTGGGGGTCCCTTAAAAAATTTAGAGATAAGCTAGGGGTCCGGGAAGTTCAAAAGGTTGCCGACCGCTGCTTTAAACTATATTTATTTTACTGTCTCTCTCTCTTCGAGTTCAACGTCCCTTTCAACAAAGGTCATATATTGAGATGTGGGTTTTACCCTTCATTTGCTGGAAACTTACGAGCCAGCTATCCACCACATTAACCTCACCCAGCCTGGGTTGGACTTGTGATTCTTAATAAAACTTCTCTATTCTGTCCCGGTAGCTCAGTGGTAAAGGCGGCACTCTGTGAATCCAAAGATTCCAGAGGTCGTGGGTTCGAAACCCAGCCGGGACATGACAATACATGTTATCCTCCCATTTGGGTTTTTTTCCACATAATAATACGTCTTGGGCTTACTGCTGGAATAATGGTACTTTAATAGTCCTAATCGGGCAGTATAAATAAGGCGACATTATTATTATATATTCTGTTCTGGCTAATTCAGCTGTTTTGCGATGTTTATGTACTGAGCGATTGAGCTGGTTACAGAGAAAGAGAAGACAGGAACGGAGCTCACCAGACGACCTAGCAACAGCATGTCGCTAGTCTACTCCCTGTTTATAGTCCCTAAGCAATTAAAGTGGCCGGGTTTGCTGTGTGCTATTCTAATAATTAATGTTCTTTCCTTCCTCATCCATCCCTCTCCTTCTTCAGATCACTCCATCTCTCTCCTACTCCTTCGCCCCTTTCATCTCTCTATCTCTCTCTCTCTTCCCCGCCTGCACTCTGTCTCTTACTTTCTATCTTTTTCTCTCACTCTTTCTTTCGGTTTCTTCCTTTTTCTTAGTCAATCTTTTCTTTTTGCGCTGTCTCTTCTTTTTCTTACCTTTCTTATCCTATTCCTTAACTCCCTACTCTCTCTCTCTCTTTTGTTCTGTCTTTTCCCCTCTCTCACTCTCTCTTATTCTATCTCTCTTGCTCTTCTCTTTCTTACCTTTACTCTCATTCTTCTTAACTCCATTCTCTCTCCATCTCTTTGTTTTCCTCCCTCTGATTCTTCATTTCCCAATACTTCTCACTCTCTTTTTCCTTTTCTCTTGTTACCTTTACTTTTCTTACCTTTACTCTCATTCTTCTTAACTCCCTACTCTCTCTCTCTCTGTTGTTCTGTCTCTTCCCCTCTCTCACTCTCTCTTACTCTATCTCTCTTCCTCTTCTCTTTCTTACCTTTACTCTCATTCTTCTTAACTCCATTCTTTTTTTTTTTTTTTTTTTTTTTTTTTTTTTGTACTTTCAAAAGATTATTTTTTATTGAACAAATTCTTTCATCTTCATAAATAAAATTTAAATGTAAAAAATAACTTATTAATAAACGAAAATTAGGAACATGGCAAGTTAAGTGGCCAATTATGCAAAGCATGTGTTAGGCCACTTTTTATTATAATTATATTATTATTTAAAACTGTCCTTGTAGTTTAAAAAAAAAAATATATATATTATAAATTTTGAAGATGTTAAAAAATGTTTTTATGTTATGTGTGGAGTGTTTTTGATTGTTATGTCTGTTTTATTGAGTACTTATACATTCAAATAATTAGGGAAAAATTGTTATTTTAAAATATTTAAGATTTTATTTTTATTATTGTTAATAGACAGCCATTGTTTCAGTCTGTATTTTAAAATTGTTAAAATTGGATTGTCCTTTATATCTTCAGGTATCTCATTTAAAATTTTGCTACCTACGTATGAAAAATGTCTTTTTGTCAGTGATTTGTGTTTGAGTGTTTGTATCATTTGTCCAGTCTGTCTTGTGGTGTATGTGTTAGGGTTTATAGTCCAGGTATGTTTTTTCTTTATTGCGAAAGTACTTGTTTTGTAAATGTAAATGTCATCTAGTGTTGGAACGTTAAATAGTTCGTATAGTTGGTCAGTATGAAAAAGTCTGTCTTTTTTTAGTATAGTTCTGAGTAGTATATTTTGAGTCCTTCTAAGTTGAGTCTTTATATTTTCATACGCCCCTCCCCAAGCTGTGATACAATATTGTAAGAGTGATTGAACTAACGCGAAATATACTTCGCGAAGTAGTGTATCATTACAAACTTGGTTTAGGTTGTAGAAAACATAAGTCAAGTATCGTAGTTTGTTTTTAAGTGAAGTAATATGTGCTGTCCATTTTAAGTTTTCGTCAAGTATAACACCTAAGTAACGTATGTTTGTCAGTTTTTGTAATGTTATTGTTTTGTTTTCAATGTCAGTTAATTGTATTGTTGATGTTAATGGTTGTCCTCTTTTGTCTGATGAAATAGTCATGTAATGAGACTTGGAAAGATTGATTTGTAGGGACATTTGTAAATACCAGTTTTGAATGTTTGTCAGGTCAGTAGATGCGAGTCGGTGAGTCTCTTCCCAGTTATTTGATGAGTAGCATAGTACTGTGTCATCTGCATAGCAAAATACTTGACCCTTGCTTATTCCAGGAAGAGAATTAATAAAACAATTAAACAAACAAGGACCAAGTATTGTACCCTGCGGAATTGAAAAAGCACGACACTCTACACTCTCAGATAACTGAGAATTCAATTTCAGTTTTTGTGTTCGGTCAGTCAAGTAGGAGTCAAACCATTTAAGTACTTTGTCTGTTAGTCCTAATTTTTTTAGTTGTGTCAGTAATGTCGAATGTTTTATGGAGTCATATGCTTTTGAAATGTCAAGAAAAATGGCGATTACTTTTTTATTGTCGTCTATGTTACTATGTAAGTATGTTGTTAAGTCAAGTAATGCATCTTCAGTACCTATGCCACGTCGAAATCCATATTGTTTGTCAGTTAAAAGGTTGTTTGTTGTCAAATAATATTCAAGTCGGTTTTGTACACATTTTTCAAGTATTTTACTGAAGTTTGTCTGTAAGGAAATAGGTCGGTAGTTATTCAAGTCTTGTCTGTTTCCTTTCTTGTAAATAGGAACAATTATACTGGATTTGTAGCAAGAAGGAAATGTACTACTGTCTAAACTTAAGTTAATTACGTGTTTAAGTGGTTCAGTTATGTATGGTGCAATATGTTTAAGTGTTTTTGTTTGTAGTCCGTCTTGACCTGGAGTAGTTCTGTTTTTCAATTTCATAATTGTTTTGTAAATTTCAGTTGAAGTTGTCAGTGAGAAAGTAGAGTATTTGTTTTCAGTGTCTTGAGTCAAGTTTAATTCGTTAAAGTGATATTGTTCAGTAGTGGTGAGTCTTTCAATTTTATCAGAGATATTTTTTCCAACATCTTTGAAATGATTGTTCATTATATTGGCACAATGTCGGGTATTAGTCAGACAGTCATGTAAAGTGTTATCATGTTTAATGTTTTTAATAATATTGTCTTTCTTGTTCTTGTCAATTATGTCATTAATAATTGTCCATACTTTGTGTTTGTCTTCTTTGTTTTCGTCAATTTTAGTCTTGTAGTAGTTATTTTTTGCTATTCGTAATGAGGTAGATAGTATATTCCTAACTCGTTTGTAGTAATGTAAAAGTCTTAGGTTATGTGGGTGTCTTTTTGTCTGTCTTGCAAGTTTGTCTCTATGTCTGATGGATTTCAGGAGACCTTGAGTCATCCATGGTTTAAGTGGAGTACATTTGTTAGAGTAAGTCCTAGTTTCACTACAAGAGTCAATGGTGTTTTGTATAATTGTTGTTAAAGTCATAGCTGCATATTCTACGTCAGAAGAGTCTGTTATTCTTTTCCAGTCTGTATTCATAATTCGTTCAGTTAATTGTTCATAGTTGATGTATTTGTAAGTTTTAGTCACTTGTCTTACGTCAGGTCTAATGTAGTCTAAGTTTAATTTTGCTGCTATGGAATAGTGGTCTGAAATGTGAGTTTTAATAATACTTGTACATATGTCTTCAGTTTGATTTTTACTTCTGTATAGTATGTGGTCGATGCATGATGAGGTTACATATGTTTGATCAGTGTTGTGTCTGTTGTTAATTTTTATACGTGTTGGTTTTGTAATGTAGGGTAAGAAATTATAAGAGTATATTGTGTCAAGATAGTCTTGTCCAATGTCAGTGATGTTGTCTTGTAATATATTTATATTAAGATCACCAATAATAATATACTTTTGTTCAGTAATATGGGACAAAAATTGATTTAATTCTTCAATAAATAGTGTTGCACTATTGCTTGGTGATCTATAAATAGTCAGTATTGTCAGTATTTTGTCTTTAATCTTAATGTCAAGTCGTAAAACTATTTGTTCTAGTAAAGTCAGTAAGTTCTTGTACGTTAGAGTCAATGTCATTTCGTACGTAGATAGCTATACCTGAGAATTCATTAAATTGCTGCGTTGTAAAATAGCTGGTGTATCCTGAAATAGAGAAAGAGTAAGGCATTGTATCATTAAAATGTGTTTCAGTTAAAATAATTATATCAATATTTGTTAAAAATGGTGATATTGAAAGAATAAAATCATTAAAATTCTTGCGAATACCAGCAATATTCATATGTAAAATGGACAATCCTTGTTTATTCCAAAATTCTTTTAATTCATGAAAAAAATCAAATTCATTACATTCCAGATGTAGGAAATCTGGAATGACCTCTGCAATATTACTCATCATTATAAGTCTTTATTTCAATATAATATGTTAAAAATATTTGATAATTGTAAATAAAAATACTTAGTGGAATTATTTGAATGCATAAGAGTAAAAAATAATGTGAATGTTGTTAATGTTATTGTATATTGCATGTGAGAATTTGAAATTAAAATAAGGACAGATGAAAAAGCAAATTGATGAAAAAGACAGACAGAAAGCCATGAGAAAATTTCGAGAAGCAAACGGGAAAATATCAAAAAATAGAAAAAAAATACAAAATAACAAAAACAAATTATTCATCTTTTGAACATCTAGTTGGGAAAAGATTTGAAAGAAAGGGTTGAAGAGTCGGCGGAATCTGTTTCCCTCAGCGTCTCGTCCTCTTCATTTCTTGCTCCTCTTCTTGTCTGCAACACACGCTCCAGATCCTGCTCGCTCCTGATGACAAACACTCGCGAATTATCCTCTTTCCTGATGAAAATCTTGTTATCTCGAACCCACACATACTTACAGTTATTTTTCTCCTTGAACGCTTTTGTTTTGTAAAGGATATCCTGATTTTTTTTGGTAAGATGTTCATTCACGTAGAACTTCTGTTCCCACATCCTGTTCTTTCTGTAGGCACTCGTCCACAGATCCCGCGTCTTGGTGTTGAGGAGACGCACGACGATCGGCTTGCACTTGTCTTTGTTGGTAGAGTTCACACGGTGGGCAACCTGGACGTGTGACAGCGGATCCGAGATCTTCAGTTTCATTCCTATCTGCTCAACCAGCTTATAAATATCCTCATTCTTTGTCTGCTGGATACCATTGATGATGATGTTGTTCATTCTGGATCTTTGTTGTAGTTCATCCACATGGTTCCTCATATCCTGCAGCTGTTCTTTTAATCCTCGATTTTCTTCCATGACTGACGACATTTTATTTTTAAGTGCAACAATTTCCATCTTCTGTTCTTCAGCATTCCTCAACATTTGATCCATCTTTTCTTCCAAACTTGCAAGCTTGCTTAGTACTTCATCATCCTTTTTCGCTCCTGCTCTTGTCATTGTTATCAAAAGGAAGATCTAGTCAAAGGAAACAAGTAATTCAATGAAAAATTTCAGAAATTTTCAGAATTTCAGGAGCAGAATTTTAGATGTTCGTTGGTCTAGTATTCCTCCCTCTGATTCTTCATTTAATAATACCTCTCACTCTCTTTTTCCTTCTATCTTGTTACCTTTACTTTTCTTACCTTTACTCTCATTCTTCTTAACTCCCTACTCTCTCTCTCTCTCTCTGTTGTTCTGTCTCTTCCCCTCTCTCACTCTCTCTTATTCTATCTCTCTTCCTCTTTTCTTTCTTACCTTTACTTTTATTCTTCTTAACTCCCTTCTCTCTCCATCTCTTTGTTTTCTTCCTTCTGATTCTTCATCTCCCAATACTTCTCACTCTCTTTTTCCTTCTATCTTTCTATTTTTTTCTCTCTCCTCTTTTACTTTTACTCCACCCTTTTCTTTTCCTTCTGCTCCACAGGCTTTTTATCTCTTTCAAATTACCTTCTTTCCTTCCATTTATAAAATGAAAAACAATAGCTGATGTCCCATTATTTAAACATGAAGAGAGAATTCAAGATAAAAAGATAATTTAAAATGGAGACAAGATTCAAGATGGAGGTTGGTTTGTTGTTTTCCTAAGAGAAAATAAGATGGAATAGTGTGATGAAGATTCAGAAAGACATAAGAAAATATGAGTATTAGGTAATATTCATTTTTTCATACGGGTTGCACTTATACCTCGTGAGGAAGCAAGCAGTGGCGGCATTACGAACAAACAATCAGAGTCTTCGCGCAAATGATGTACCCAACTACCCACTAGAGATGTGATATAATAACACAAAAAATGAATGAGTGAGTCGAAGAACATGCTATGTCAAAAATTGACTTTTCAGGAGAGCAATAATACTACAATTCTATGCTGTAGATGCTATAGGTTTCTCCACACTAAACTATTTTTTCCCATAGTTGTAGGGGGTATTTCTCCTTCATATTCAACGAGATGATAGAAAAAAGTACATTGCATGTTATTTTGCAAATCGATTTTCGACAAAGCATGTTCTTCTACTCACCCATTCAAATACTCTTTTTTAAATGATGTATATTTACAGAGGAGACAATCAGAGTCCTTGCTCCTAAAAATACTCTTCTTCTTCTTTCACTTTGCTTCTTCTTTCACTGCTTCTTCTTGCTTTGAAGGTTTAGCTTCTCAGAGTCGGTTGCCCAATGTCGACTGCATTGGGCAACCTTTACTACTGGTAGCAATAGTTTTGAATACTGTACGCAGCACATTGGAAATTCTATTTTTAGAAGAGACCCCAGAAATAATATAATGTAACCTTTACTTCATGGTTGCGGTTGTCTAGTTCTGGCACTCTTACTTCCACGTTTTATAGCTTAATAATGCCCCCCTAACACCAGCCCTGTTAAGAGCGCCAATGAATTGTATTCATGTCTTTTGGCCTACCGTGGCTGGTACAGTGTCTGTTCAACGTCCCACAGTGAGACAAACATCCATACATAATGTAATTTAATCATAGAGAGAGAGAGCAAAATAGAGAGTGCTTATTAAGAAAGAGAGATGGAGAGAGGGTTGATGCTGTATTTTCTGAGAGAGGACAGGGTGGAAGAGGAACAGGAAGATGCATACAATCAGCTACGAGGAACTTGAAAAAAAAAATGATAAGGAAATATTGAATAAGTAAAGTTTGATAGGAAAATGAAATTGGCAGCAAAACTCGAGAAATTGTGCATGTCTCATTGCACATTGCATACCTATTCAATTTACAGGCGTGCATAAGAGATGACTTCAAGAAGAGTCAGTCGTGAAGCAGAAGTTGAAGCAAACAAGAAGTAAAGTTTGATAGGAGACAGAAATCGACAGAGCACAACTCTGGAAACATGTGCATTGTTGGTTGCACAATACATTCAATTTACAAAGAGAGAGAGAGAGAGAGGAGGAAAGCTGTAAGAGGAAGAAAGATGGATAATATTAGTGTTTCTGTCAAAAAGTATGAATGATATATATCTCCCTTGCCTTTATCCCATATTAGCTTATGTTGCTTTTGGGGTCGGCATTGTTCAACCTCATGGTTGAGGTTGGTAGGGTGGAGCACGTTTTTTATGGCTGGATGCCCTTCCTAACGCCAACGATTCTACTTGCTTTAACGTCCTGGATTAGGACGGGGGTTTTACCCTCCATTCGCTGGGAATCGTACCAGCTACCCACATTAACCTCACCCAGCCTGGGTAGGGCCGGAAATGCCAGCCTCACGTGTTTGGATGGAACAGAATTTTCTTCGAAAAGTCTGCCCCAGCCGGGAGTTGAACTCGGGAACTCTGGACTACGGGCAGTAGTCACAACCATTACGCCACGGAGGCTGCAAAAAAAGTATGAATGATGATGTTTATATTATTCTACATAATATATCTCCATTGCCTTTCTTTGCTTTGTGTTACTATTGGTGTCGACATTGTTCAACCTTAGGGTGAGGTTGGTTGTGTGTAGCACATTTTTGAACTGCTGGATGCCCTTCCTGACGCCAACGATTCCATTTAGTTTTAAGATCAGAATGGGGGTTTCACGTTCTATTCAATGGAAATCTTACCAGCTGTCCACATTAACCTCACCCAGCCTGCCTCGATTAACTCACCATGCACTGGTGATGAAATGGTAATGAATCTCTGGGAGAGACAAAGAGGGAATTACATAGAATAGAAGGAAAGGAGGGGAGAGAGAGTTGGAGAAAGAAAGAAAGAAAGAGAGAGAGAGAGAGAGAGAGAGAGAGAGAGAGAGAGAGAGAGCCAAACAAACAGAAGAAGTTTAACGAGAGAAGAAATGTATTTTCCCAGTAGTAATACCATTTATTCCATTATATGATTAAGTTTGTTACATACACAACTTTGTTATTTCAGCATTTCTATTTACTTTCCAGAACAATGCAGTGGAACTCACTCTACTTATGTTATAA
This sequence comes from Bactericera cockerelli, assembly GCA_024516035.1. Taxonomy (NCBI): domain Eukaryota; kingdom Metazoa; phylum Arthropoda; class Insecta; order Hemiptera; family Triozidae; genus Bactericera; species Bactericera cockerelli. The sequence goes on from CM044955.1 coordinate 54,309,984, forward strand.
AGTGATTCATATTTGTGTCTAGAGACAGTGTCTAGTGACTTTAAAGCTTTTTAACTTGTACAAGACAGACGAGTGTGATAGTATTGTCATGAATTATTCAGGAGGTTGAAACCTAATCTGAATAACTGAATCATCCTCCTGACGCGACGGATGTGTACATAAAAATGTTTACTGTTTCGACGAAGAGTAATATCGTTAATAAAATAAAATATTATTAAAAAAAAAAAAAAAAAAAATGGACATGAAATGAGCCTAGACATTAGATCTGGGCGTCCATAATATAATCCTCTCACCACCGGTATCAATACCTATCTCACGGACACGGAATTATTATTATTATTAAAAAAAAAAAACTGATTACTAAATAACTTGTGTTTCTTGGAAGCCTTAGCGAGCTGACTTTTAACATCTCCGGAATGCCGGATCTTCAATTTATCCGCCATAAGTGATTGAACACAGATCATTTCCCGTAGCTTAGTGGTCAAGGCGTCTATCCGGTAATCCCCAGGACGCGGATTCGAAACCCAGCCTGGGACATGACTAATTTGGGGTTTCCGAAGGAATAATGTATACATACATATCTATACATACATATCTCTTCTATACATACATACATATCTCTTCCCTCTTTGTATACATACATATCTCTTCCCTCTTTGTATACATACATATCTCTTCCCTCTTTGTATACATACATATCTCTTCCCTCTGGAATTTATTTTGCAGAAATTGAGAGTAAAATATCATTATGTGCACTGGTAGTCAAGTGGTTAACGCGTTAGTCTGGTAATCCAGGAAGCGTAGCCGTTGGTTAGAATCCCACCCAGTGCACAAATTTTTCCTCATTAAATTGAGTTTGTGACCACATAATAATAAAACTCTGAGGGTTAGTTGGTAGAGAATGTTTTGACCATTAACCTCGCCTGGTGGTTACCTTCCACTAAAGAGTATTATTATTATCTTTTCATTATTGTCGCAGGCCTCTGGACAGGACCTCCGAGGATCTGGAGCAGATATACGAGGAGTTGCTCCACTTAAAGCCACTGCACCACTTGTCCAACAGTGTGAGGCGGGAGCTGGCGGGGGTGGTTATGTTTGAGGCACACCCGAGGAAGGGGGAAATACGTGAGTACATCATAATAAATATATCACTGTTGAACAGCAATTTTATGAACCTCAGTTATACAAGGTAACGTTTGTCACAAATGTCACAAACGATATATTTAAGGTCGCAGTGACAAAGAGCTTTCGTAGCCGACAGCCCTACTTATACCAATATACTAATAGGCAGTTCTATACAACATACCAAATAGGCATACCAAATACCAAATAGGCAGTTCTATACAACACATAAAAAGGCGACACAGGGAAATGAGATAGCCTCTATTATAAAGAGTTTTCTATTATATCCGAGTTCATTATATCCAGGTTTGCCTGTATATAAAGTTGGAGAGAGACCATCAATGGTCTCTCTCCAATCATCCTGTAGCCTAGCTGGCTACAACAACAACTGAAGGGCTCTCTGGAAGGGCGTAGTGAAGTCAGAATTCGGAAAAACCGGTGTAAGTCGTTCAAATTGGGTAAAAAAGGTAGGAGGAGGGATGAAAAATTTGATGTAGAACAACCTATGTGACAGAAACTATTTTTAGTAATCGTAAGTGCGTCCGCGCGAAATGGTATTGTCTAACCTCACGTTGAGTCGTTTGTTTATTTCTATGTGACAAATAATAATAATAATATCGCCTTATTTATACTGCCCGATTAAGACTCTTAAAGTCCCATTGTTCCAGCAGTAAGCCGAAGACATATTATTATGTGGTGAAAACCCCAAAATAATATGTGAAAACCCCATAATAATATGTGAAAAATGGGAGGATAACATGTCAAACAAAAAACACAAATATAAATAAAATAAAACCAATTTTTACTTTAAACCTCTTTCCTGAAAAGTACCAAAAGTACGGTAACATAGGTGGTTCTGCCAGACAACAGTAGCTTGAATGGTAAGGCGATGGACTTGCAACCTGGAGGTCGGTGGTTCAAGTCACGGTTTCAGCGTGGATTTAGTAAAGCGAGTTTGAGTAGTTGTGATATCACGTAAGTGATTAACACAACTCTGATTCCTATTGGTTCCAGTGTTCCACCAGGGAGACGAGGGCAAGTCCTGGTACATCATCATCCAGGGCTCGGTGGATGTGGTCATCTACGGGAAGGGATGTGTGACGTCACTCTACTCCGGGGAGGACTTTGGCAAGCTGGCCCTGGTGAACAACGCCCCCAGGTGAGTGCCGCAGTCCGGAGGTCGGGGGTTCAGGACCTTCAAGATTTTATAAAATATTTTTTTTTTTTTTTAATATTTATCTAGGTACGATATTTAATTTATATTTATATATAAATTATAATACATATATATATTTAATTTTAAATTGTACCAAATTTAAAATTAAATATATATTTGAGTATGTTAGAAAAAAATAAAAAAATATTTTTTCTTGAGATTTTTTTTAACACATCTCGTACCAAACGTATTTCTCTGTTTTTCGCCTGAGGCCCAAATTTCTCCCAATGTCAGGCGTTTATTGACTGACGGGGCGCTTACTGACTGACTGACCGTAAAATCTCGAATTTTCAATATATTTCAATGATCTAAATTGCAAAAATCCCTATAGGCCCCAGAGTACAACATACTAAAATCTATTGTAGTGTCAGTTGGAAGAGCCTGACACTGATGAAAAGTGAGCAACAACGTGTCAGGCCTTTTTTGGAAAACTGGCTGTCAAGCGTTTTCAACTGACGTGGCACGAGATGTGTTAATTTTTTTTTTGATGATGATGATAATTATATTTTTGAAGACACGAACTGGAAGGAGCAAAAAAACAAGAGAGTACAAAGACATGTTTTTTTAATTTTTTTTTTTTTTAGGTTTAACGTCAGCATCGCATTTAACTACACCAATTCTTTTATCTTCGGGGGTTTTATCTTCCATTAGCTAAGAACTCACAAATCAATTACTCATATTAACCTCACCCAGCCTGAGGAAGGCCCAGAATAGCCAGCATCACACGAAGGTTCGAACTTAAATGGTCACCTATCCGTGTCTTAACATAACGAGAATTGGTTATCATTAAAACAAATTGGATCAAGTTTTATTTACAAAATAATGACATAGAATATATACATACATTGATATTAAAATAAAGAAAACAAAACTTGATCAAGGGCGGTGCTAATGCCAACGGCATTCTCTTCAAAATTGGTGTATTCAACGTGCCATTGGCGCTGTCTCTTTTAATAATTTTTTTTTTATTTTGTTTCAATTTTAAACTATATTTCCGTCTGCAATTCATTTAATAAAAATTGATAAAAGTTAGCGGGCAGGGGGCGAAAAAAATAAAACAAAGCCCCATTTCCTCCCCCTCTTCCTCTTTCTCCCCCAATATCTCCGTCTGCAGTTCATTTAATATCTCACCAGCTCCTACTACTCCAAACCACCTTTTCTTTTTTTCCCTAGGATAAGGAAAGTAATAAAATCATGAAAATCTGCCGGTTAATTTTGGAGATATCTAATTTTAGAAATTTCCCGAAAATCGTTAATTAATCCGTCGAAATTACCCCGATAAATGAGGCGTCACTAGCACGTGATTACCTTGAAAATACCACACTAACTCTTCCCTACTTCTCCCCTAATTTCTTTTTTCCTCTACCTCCCTTTCTATCTCCTCTACCTCCCTTTCTATCTCCCTCTTTTGATTTATCTCTTCCTTAACATCCCTCTCTCCTACTCCTCTACTTCCCGTATGTCTCTCTTCCGTCACCTCCTCCTAATTTTTCTCTCCCTTTTTCTACTTCTTCCGTAACATATGGTCTGGCACACACCTCCCGCCTATATCTCCTCCACTCCCTACCTAAAATCTCCTACCTAAAATCATCACTCTCTTCCTCTCTCTATATCTCTCTTTTCCCATTTCCTCCCTTTTTTCCTCTTTCTCCCCCAATATCACTTCCAGTCCCCCACTATAGTTTCCTCTCCCTCCATCACTTTCTCTTCTTCCTCTCCCTCTATCTCTCTTTCCTCCATTTATCTTCTCCTTTTTCTCCTTCTCCCCCATATCACCTTCATTTTCCTATTTTCCTCTACCTCCCCTTCTCTTGTTCCTCTAACTCTTCTTTGCTTAAATCCCCCAACATATCATTCCTTATAGTTTCCTCTTCCTCCATCACTTTCTCTTATTCCTCTCCCTATATCTCTCCTTCCTCAACTTCTCCCAATTTTTATTCCTCTCTATTCTCTTTTCCTCTTCTCTCCCTCTTCTCTCCCCGTCTTCTCTCCATCTTCTCTCCATCTTCCACTCATTAACTTTCACACTAGATTTCGATCAGCACTTTCCGGTGTTTTCAATTTGCTAATTGCAGATTGTTGTTTTTATTTTGGCCTAAAAAGGAGGATAGAGAGAGAATCCAAAGAGAGAGAGTGAAAAAGAGAAATAAATTATTTTAGCTTCCTTTTTCGTTCTGTTTTACTCTACTTCCAGCTTTCCCCTTCATTCTCCTCCCATTTTTCTCTCCTAATGGCCTCAATTTATCTCTCCCTTCTTCCTCCCTCCATCCTCATATCTCCCCCATAACCACCCCTCTCTCATCCAACTTTTATTAGTAGGTCCACTTTCTCTTTCTTTCCCTCTCCCACACACACGCTCCTTCACTCTATATTTGTATATTGCTATTTTTAACCGACCTCAGAGCTTGATCGCGAGAGGACTTGTAACTTGCAGGTCCGTGGTTCGAGTACCAATTATGAGAAAAATTTCCTGAGGCAAATTTTAGTAGTGACTGCACGATTGTGATTAACACAATTTTTTTTAATATACAAACTTACGGGGTTAAGCCCATTCTTGTTACAAAAAAAACAAACAAAATTAAAATTAAAGAGGAAAAAGAACTTATGGCTGTCTTTTATCTTTTCTTCACATTCTCTTTTTTCCTATTTCTCTTTAAGCATTTCCCATTCATTTTTTTTTTTTATCTTTGTGTTATTCACAATCGTGATGTCACAATCGCTGCCGTACCTACGTGGGACTCGAACCATCAACGTCCAGGCTACGAGTCCAGGCTACAGCTACTCATTTTTCCTCACGAGGTGTGAGTGGACCGCGGAATATCCAAGTACAGAGCAGAAAAAATCCTACCCCGCTTGCGTGCAATGCCGCTATTGCTTCTGGGCCTTTTGGCCAAGATCAAAGTGTAGATCTGTTCTTCTCGATCGATCTACCACTGGGTTTGGTTTATCATTTGATCCGGGTTTTCCCTTTTTCTCACAAACACTACTATTATTTTTTAGATCTTTTTTATCTGTGTATTTTTCTCTATGTTTTATTACTCCCTTTCTCTTTTTACTCCTCCCTTCCGAGCCTCTAGTATATCTCTCTCCCTCTCTCCCTACCTCCGTCTGTGTCTCTCTTTATTTGTCTATTTATTATTTTTTTCGTTTCATTCTCCCTTCTCATCTCTCTCTCTCTCTTCCTCTTTTACCTACTCTATTCCTCTCTCACTCTCTTCTTCTTTTACTCTATTCCTCTCTCACTCTCTTTCTCTTTTAGTCTCTCTCTCTCTTTCTCTCTCTCTCGCACACACACACACACACACACACACACACACACACACACACACACACACACACACACACACACACACACACACACACACACACACTCGCACACACACACTCACATTTAATTTACCATATTTTCTAATTCCCTAATGGATAGACTTTGTGGTAGACCTAAAGTTTGTCCTTTTAGTGGGTTATCAGCTTCTGTATCTAGAGGAATTCGTAGGAATTATTTATGGACAATGCCATGACGTCTACCGTGTTAGTTTATGTGGGGAATATACCTGGTACATAAATATTGTGTTATTACGTGGCCGAACATATTCTTCATGTCCAATTTCACGTATATTCTACTCATTTTGTGGACAGCAATAATTTCAGGTGAGCTCGCGTTGACCCCATCAAGTTTGACTGCCTTGCTAACCAGAAAGCAGTCAAACTTGTGCACGAAATTCTGAAGTACCTGTTCTTTCATGTCCACGAAATGAAAAAGGCTGTTAACCAATCATCTTGAAAAAAGAAAATATATAACACTCTTGTTTTTTATACAATTAGGTCATTCGAAATGGAGCTTTTAATCTCTATTCGCTGGAGAGGAAACACACAAACCAGCTTCCCGCATTGACCCCACCCATCTTGGTTGGGGCTGGGAATAGTCAGCATAGTGCCGGAACGAATTTGAATGGTCACTCATCCAAGTCCCAGCCTCGCTGGACGTTGCTAAACTATGTGACGTAATAATAATATTTATTTAGTTGTATAAAAAAATTTTTTATGGCTGTATGGAATAGCCTTTATAATAATAATGGAATAGCCTTGCCAACCAATGCCAAAAAAAAAGAGAAAAAATATTTAGTTGTGTGTAATATTATTCTTCAAAGGATATAGAACGTATTCAACTTGGCATTTAAGCTGGCTTAATCTTATCATTACTCGGCACTATTAAATTATGTCTATGCGCTATGCGCTACTTGTCCCTACTTTGCAATTCTAGTCTCTTCTCAATAGTTTTTGATGTGCACCCTTTTCCTTGCTGCGCTACTGCCTTTGAAACTTTTTTCTCGTGTTTTTTTTTTTCTCTCGGAGCGACATTTCATGTCAGGAATAAATTATCCTGGTGATACGTAACTGAAATGCTAGCAAGTTCTGAAATTTAACAACTTCATTCTAGCCTACTGGGCAATTTCTAGAGGTGTATGCGGTGATCCCTACTAACCAACATAGCATGTTATGGTATATGGTGATCCAGATTAGATAGGTCGATTGTTTAAGTTTTATTTTTAAATTATCACATTTGTGTTAATCACAATCGTGGTATCAGAATAAAATTACTCAAACTAGCTTTACCAACCGACCTCAGTAGCTTCTTCGATAAGGCGATGGACTTGTAACCTGGAGGTCGGTGTCTGAAATCCCGGGTTCAGCGTAGATTTAGTAAAGCGAGTTTGAGTAGTTGTGATATCACGAAATTGATTACCACAAAAATGATAACTTTTTAAACTAGCTTTACTAAAATATTGCTTAACTTGGGACTTGAACCACCGACCTCCACATTACAAGTCCGCCGTCTGATCGATCAACAACTCTATAGAGTGGCAGAAATGTATACCCTGTAAAGCGGTGGTGATCCCTACTCACCACCATTTTGAAAAAGCATAACGTGAAATCAATAGTCTTCATAATGTCGAAGGGTTGGGTGGAAGAGATTGCCATAGGCAATACCCCCGACCTTTAATTAGGACATATATTATGTATGTATATTGTATATGTTTTGTTTATTTTTTCCTGTTTATATTAATTTTGCACTTTAATATGTTCTTCTAATAAAGAGTTTCGTAATAATAATAATGGTATAAAAAATAACTTTTTACTTCCGTTTTAGGAAATGGTATTCGAGATTTTAAGACGACCCTGTCAATTGAAAAAGTAATGACTGTTTAATACCGTGATATATTTAATATGCGATAGTAAACTTTACGAGGCTCTTAATACCGTCATAAATACCGCTATCTGTACCGTCGCGTCTCGTTGTGCATCGTCGTCTACCGCTGTTTGTAAATGAGCTAGTGGATTAGCTGCCTCTATTATTATTATTATTATGCTTTATTAGGTAAGACAAAGTAAAATAAATACAGTAAAATACAATGAAATTATAAAGAAAAAATAAATAGATTGAACAAAGAAACAAGAACTAAAAAGAGAATAAAACTAATGTCCTTCCTAAAGCGCGGGGTTTTGCCTGTGGCAATCTCTTCCACCCAACCCTTTACAGTATAAAATATAGTCTTACTACAGTATAAATAGTCAAATAAGGATATAGGATAACTCCATGCATTTTTTAAAAATTATATCCAGGTGTCTCTTATAAATTTTATTGGTTATTTTCGCTTATATGAGTAGAGAGGTGAATTTGATCTATTCTCTTCGTACATATTATTATATTCAATGTTTCTGTTAAATCCAGGTTGGACTGAAATTAAATATATCGCAAAAAAAAAAAAAAAAAAAAATGAAGAGGGGGCGTGGTTTGTTAACAAAAAAATGACCTGGAGTTTGGCAAAAAAATAACGAAACGGGTTTTCTCTCACATGCTGATATTTCTATTTTTGGCAACATCAGACATTTTCTTATGCTATAAAATATGACGTATGATCGTATTTTTGTAATTGAGTTATGTATGTAGAGAGTTGATAGAAACGGATGTAGCAGATGTATGAAAAAGGTTTGCGATATTATTTTTCCCTTTATCATTTGAAGTTTACAAATTGTCTGCACTGGTAGTCAAGTGCTTAATGCGCTGGTCTAGTAATCCAGGTAGCGTAGGGATCCGTTGGTTCGAATCCCACCCAGTGCATGAATTTTTCCTCATTAATTTGAGTCTGTGACCACATATAAATAAGACTCTGAGGGTTAGGTGGTAGAAAATACTTTGAGCATTAACATCACCTGGTATTTACTTTCTACCAAAAAGTGTTATTATTATTATTATAATTTCTAAAAAAATTGGTAGAAAGAAGAAAGATTTTTTTTAAAGAACTCAGGAATCTCAGTCGGTTTCATTTTTTTGAAACGTCTCATAATATTCACGAACAATCCATCAACATTTCATACATCTCTAGCCTAAACCGTTGAAGAGTTCTGACTTGGTACAGACAGGTAATGCGTCCATTAGGATATCTATAATGTTATTAAAAACCATTAATAAAGTATGAAACTTTCTATTGAAACTAAAACAAAGGCCACTCGATATAAATAATTCAAAAATGTACGCATACTCTTCTCAAAACCAATCAATTATTTACAAAAACGTGTAATAATTCTGAAATTTAAAATAGGTACACATTAAATTATTGTTCAAGTTAAATTTTAGAAAATTTAAAATTGTTGTTAGATCCCATGACATAGACCATGTTGCAGAGGGCTAGAGGATCCTAAGGATAACTGAAAGGATCTCAGAGGGAGGTAACTCGTACAGCTGTGGTACAGGACAACATCACCATCAATTGTTCGTACTGCCATTTTCATAGAAATTTGTTTTTTCTAAAAGAAAACTGAAAACTGGTGGGTACCTATTCACCGTCAACGTAAATTGAAATTTTGGATGATAAAGTTAGTGCCCTTTCATAAAAACTGACAACTTCGCTTTTTTTCTTCTTTTTTTTTAATTGAAAATTTATTTAAAGAGAGGTCTGTAACATTCAGAGTCCTTGCCTCACTTCGCTTTTAAATTGATAGTTTTGATATACATACAAGGAATACTTTAGTCGTGGGAACTTTATCGAGGCCAAAAATTCGCCTTTTATGAAAGAATATGTGATGAAGTTCACGCCTCTTAAATTTCAACGATAATCGAATTATTTAACAGCGCATCATTAGCTTAGTGGTAAGATATTCACTTGCCAACCGACCTCAGTAGCTTGATCGATAAGGTGGCGGACTTGTAACCTGGAGGTCGGTGGTTCAAGTCCGGGTTTCAGCGTAAATTTAGTAAAGCGAGTTTGAGTAGTTGTGACATCACGAAAGTAATCAACACAAATATGATAACTTTTTTTTTAACTTTAACTAATATTCGCTTGCCGTAGAGTAGGCCGGAGCGAATCTATAGAGGGGGGAAAAAAATTCTCGAATTTCGAAACGCCTGGGGTCTCAAAAGTTTCGTATTGATGAGTAGATTAATCCCTTAAAATTTCATAAAAATATTTTAACATCTTCAGTCTCCACCTCGAGCTTGAAGTTTCGAGTGCTTTTGGTTATGCAATGTAGGGGCAAGATAACATTTTTTGTGATTATTGTGCTTATTACTTGAAAACAGTGCACCACACAAAAAACTTCTTATATTAAAATATTTTCTCATTTAAACGAAGAACAATTTTCGTTTTATAACTTAATTTGTATTGATCTACTGATTTTAAGATAAAGGTCGAAAATTATAAACATAGAGAGAAATACGGGTTATGCGACCCATTACGTACCTATTATCTAAACATAAATGGTTTTTAGTTAATCTGTACCTTACCTTGTAGTTAGGGCTCTACTTTTTTAATAATATGAATAATATCGTCTTATTTATACTGCTCGATCAGGACTATTAAAGTCCCATTATTCCAGCAGTAAGCCCAAGACATGTTATTATGTGTTAAAAAGGCCAAATGGATAACTTGTCATGTCCTTGCTAGGTTTTGTTTTGAACTCACGAACTGTGGAATCTTTGGATTTACAGAGTGTTGACTTTACCACTGAGCTACCAGAACAGAATTTTTATAAATATTTATTTCCCTGGGATTGCTTTCGCATTTCTTCGGAGACACAAACTTTCTTCCATACCATTCCTAGAACGGATAATGTATGTAGAATTGTAGATAATAATATATAATTGTCGAGATTCGAACTCAGAACTTCCGGGTCAGTAATCAATAGCTACTCTTAGGGCCAGATTATGAAACAAAATTAAAGTTAACATAAGTCACACACGCCCTCAAGTCGAAGTTTTCACCAATCACAGCGCACTATAGGCCGACTTGAAGGATAGTTACATTTTATCCTATTCACCTCATTTAGCCCTAGGACGAAGACTGAGCCAATAATGTCAGTTCAGCAAGCTTATCCAGGATCATAATTAGCTTATCCAGGATTAAAAATCCAAAGAAAAAAAGTCCATTAGAAAAATTACAAAGGAATACTATCGACTTAGACATTGCTTGCGAAGTCAGTGGTGTTCAATCTCGTTTGGTCCTAAAGAAAGACTCGAACATAATTATATCGTTGCGCAACAATATGTTGCAATTGTTGCACTCAGTCGGGTTTAGACGCCACGAATTGTTTTGTTGCACCGAAATTGCTCCTGCCCATGTGCTAATTACATTCAAATGAATTGGTACTCTTTCATATTTTCCAAAAGATGGATGGAAAAACGACTGGTTCTTTGTTGCGATAAAAGAAAGCCTTCGAAAAATGTGACAACTTCCAACAATATTTTTCAACATTAAAAGTAGGTATTTAAACCGAATCCCACCAGGAAAGATGGCACACTCAGGGTGGCTCACGTACGGCAAATCAAATATTACGAGTGTTATGTGTAGACCGAAAACCCTAGTCATAGGAGCCCAGGAGGCATGTTCTGGGCTACATCCGTGTGCCGTGTTACTTATTATTTTATGTTGTTTTACAACTAAAAGAGAGGCAAGTAAAACTATTAGTGACAGCATTGTCATTAACTGTTAGTGGTGTGAAGGCATGGAATGGCTTCATTCGAACAAGCCAAAAAGTACGTCAGAATATACCGTCCTATGAAACTAAGTTTTACCTCAACACACAAAACTATTAATTAATAACATGGAGCTGTCTGGCTAGGGAACCGTAGACAGGGCAATACCAGTGTCTTGTTACACGATTATAAACAGAGAACAGACTAGCCAACCCTAACAAGTAAGACTAGCTTGCACTTTCACAAGGGTTTAATGAATCATAAAGAAAAAGCCCAATGATCGCATATAGAAATATGTGCTTCAGAACGAGTGAACTTTTCCACTTAAGTTGGATAGATTCCGTCACTCCCCCAGCTGTAGCCAAGCTGGACACAACAATAACATAGTGGAGGTTATAACGTTAAGCCTAAAATTAAGTGGTAATTACCACATCACTTTCCTAAAATAATAATTTCTCAAGTTTAGGTGTCTCTTTTGCATGTCTCTAGACTTTTAAGTCAGTCAAAACAATATTTTCACGTGTAATTCAAAATCAGTTGTTCGTAACGATTGAAGCCTAATAAGTATTTTTTCTGTTTATTTAGTTTAAAACAGATTTGATTCCCTAAACTTGTTTGTATGGTCTACCGTTTTCAAGAAAAAAGAACGAATATAGCAAAATTCGTTATCTTGCCCCTACATTGCATAACTAAAAGCACTCGAAACTTTGAGCTCGAGGTGGAGACTGAAGATGTTAAAATATTTTTATGAAATTTTAAGGGATTAATCTACTCATCAATACGAAACTTTTGAGACCCCAGGCGTTTTGAAATTCGAAAATTTATATTTTCGCTCCGGCCTACCGTAGAGGCAGTCCCGGGTTTGTTCCCCAGAGCCGACGGAAAAAAATGTATTACATTTTAGTTACAGTTGTTCGTAAAGGGTACTTTCCGGTGCACTCGTGTTGAACCAGCACCTAAATGGGAAGTATTGTGTCTTTTCTCGCCCATCAAAGAGCAGGCGTACTAGGGGATGGGCAAGCTACAATACTGACCACAAACATCCACAGTCAAATTTATTTAATGGCTATGGAATAAAAAGGCTGTGAAATACATAACTTAAAAAAGAGAAATATTATTCTCAAGATGAATTTAATAATTTGGTTTTAAAAAAACAATAGCATCACAGAAGAACTAGATTTTTAATGGGTGGATGATATGCTGGGGTGTTTTTTTCCTGTCTGTGTTTTTTTTTTTTTTTTTTTTTTTTTTTTTTTTTTTTTTTTTTTTTTTTTAATCATGAGTGAGAATTCAAGTGCCAGAATAACATTTTCAAAAATATATAAAACCTTTATTCAATCTTTACCCGTGTTGATATTTATTTGGCATGAAAATTTAGAAGATCACCAAATACATATTTTGAACACAGCCATCGAACAGACAGAACGAGAAAGAGAGGTTCCAGGGAAAGGTAAATGAAATTCAATTCTAATTGTGATTTAAAATGTTGTGTACCACTTTGACTTTTTTTACAATCAATTTCACGCCTAACAAGTAGGAAATTACAAAATCAATTAACTTGATACTGTCTATTTCTATTCTATCTATGATTCACAAATTATTTAAAAAAAAAAAGAATGTGATAGGTAATCTGACATAATTATACCTAATAAATTAACTTTATCAATAAAGAACACATCTTTGAGTTTCCCCGGTTTTCTGATGGTATTTACCTACTCGCAGGTACTATTGTTAACCATTTACAATTGATATCCATAAAAAAATTCTCACTGATCTTTGTTTTACATTTCCTTTCAATTTCAGAATAGAAATTAACTGCTGTAGTCATGAAGCGAAAATCGAATAGATGTTGTAAAATAAAACACAATACCTCCCAATATCTATAGATAATCAGATATAATAATATGTGCTCGAAAGAAGAAAAAAACAAAGAAAACTTTGTGCCAACGACATCCGAATGGATATGTCTAGAGTAGATCATCTCTATAAAGTAAACGCTGTTCTTTGTTGTCTTAAAATGGACTATTCTTTGGCTAATCTGGAATTGAGATATAATTGTTATCAGAAGAGTCCAATTGTGAAATCCTATTAAAACAAAGATAAGGCAGACTGTCCTCAACTCCTTCAAGCTAGACTATAGTGCGTTATTATTTGTGAGTTGTTGCAGTTGTAAAATCACCAGCAATGTTGGAAAATAATGATGAAATGAAATTCAAGGAACTCAAATATACATGATAGAAAGTATTTCTACAATTCTAAAACAACGATCTGATAGTAGAGACAGTACTAACTTTAATTTAATAACAATGATCATAAATACCTTTAAAAAGTCACCATATTTTTAAATTCTTATAAATTTTATTTGCAACGTCTTCTACTAAAATGTAAGTACCTATATAATAGAAACTTTTAAGTTATCATTAAGGTTTAATTTTTGTACAAAATATGTATTTGTTAAATAAAAAAAAACTCCTTGATTAGCATAATATTAGATCAGAGCCCTGAGAGGAAAGTGGTGGTGCAAGAATTAATATCAAACTATCTGGACGATGGGGCACCCAAATCAAACTATCTGGGTTCCTTCTGTTGTTGTGTTGTGGTGCGGAGTAGCTATAAAATGTATTAAAAATTAATTTGTATTTATATTTTTGAAATTTGAAGGAACTAATCCCTAGCAAAACATTGTATCATCCCATGCAAGGACTCCAATTAACACTGTAACAGTGTTGACATGTTCTAATTTCTCTGTTTTTTCTACATTCTCCAGGTATCGTGCACGGCGCCCAAAATTTTCCAGTTACAACTCAAGTCAAGATTCAAGACAAGTTTAAAATTCCACGTTCCAACAAAATTCAAAAGTCAAAGCAAGTTTCAAAATATCAGTCTTCGTTATCCAAAATTATCAGTCTTCGTACCAAAATCATCAGTCTTCTTTCAAAAATTATCAGTCTTCGTTATCCAAAATTACCAGTCTTCATTCCAAAATTATCAGTCTTCGTTATCCAAAATCATCTGTCTTCGTTCCAAAATTATCAGTCTTCGTACCAAAATCATCAGTCTTCGTTCCAAAATTATCAGTCTTCGTACCAAAGTCCTCAGTCTTCATTCCAAAATTATCAGTCTTCGTACCAAAGTCCTCAGTCTTCATTCCAAAATTATCAGTGTTCGTCATCCAAAATCATCTGTCTTCGTTCCAAAATTATCAGTCTTCGTTATCCAAAATTACCAGTCTTCGTTATCCAAAATTATCAGACTTCTGTCCAAAATTATCAGTCTTTGTTATTAAAAATTATCAGTCCTCGTACCAAAATCATCAGTCTTCGTTCCAAAATTATCAGTCTTCGTACCAAATTCATCAGTCTTCATTCCAAAATTATCAGTCTTCGTTATCCAAAATCATCAGTCTTCATTCCAAAAAATTATCAGTCTTCGTTATCCAAAATTATGAGTCTTCATTCCAAAATTATCAGTCTTCGTTATCCAAAATTATCAGTCTTTGTTCCAAAATTATCAGTCTTCATTCCAAAATTATCAGTCTTCGTACAAAATTCATCAGTCTTCATTCCAAAATAATCAGTCTTCGTTATCCAAAATTATCAGTCTTCGTTCCAAAATTATCAGTCTTTGTTCCAAAAAATTCTCAGTCTTCGTACCAAAATCATCAGTCTTCATTCCAAAATTATCAGTCTTCGTTATCCAAAATTATCAGTCTTCGTTATCCAAAATTATCAGTCTTCGTACCAAAATCATCAGTCTTCTTTCAAAAATTATCAGTCTTCGTTATCCAAAATTATCAGTCTTCGTTCCAAAATTATCAGTCTTTGTTCCAAAAAATTCTCAGTCTTCGTACCAAAATCATCAGTCTTCATTCCAAAATTATCAGTCTTCGTTATCCAAAATTATCAGTCTTCGTTATCCAAAATTATCAGTCTTCGTACCAAAATTATCAGTGTTTGTACCAAAATCATCAGTCTTCGTTCTAAAAAATTATCAGTCTTCGTTATCCAAAATTATGAGTCCTCATTCCAAAATTATCAGTCTTCGTACCAAAATTATCAGTCTTCATTATACAAAATTATCAGTCTTTCTTATCCAAAATTGTCAATCTGCGTACCAAAATCATCTGTCTTCGTTCCAAAATTATCAGTCTTCGCTATCCAAAATTATCAGTCTTCGTTAAATTATCTGTCTTTGTAATCAAATTATGAGTCGTCGTTCAAAATTATTCAAGTCAAGTTCCAAATTATCAGTTCCAGTTCAAAATTATTCAAGTCAAAAGTTTCAAATTGTGCAAGTCAAATACCAAATTATCAGTTCCAGTTCAAAATTATTCAAGTCAAAAGTTCCAAATTGTGCAAGTCAAATACCAAATTATCAGTTCCAGTTCAAAATTATTCAAGTCAAAAGTTCCAAATTGTGCAAGTCAAATACCAAATTATCAGTTCCAGTTCAAAATTATTCAAGTCAAAAGTTCCAAATTGTGCAAGTCAAATACCAAATTATCAGTTCCAGTTCAAAATTATTCAAGTCAAAAGTTCCAAATTATTCAAGTCATGTTCAAAATCATTCACTTCCAGTTCAAAAAATTTCAGTTCAAGATTCTTCAGTCTCATCACACAGTTCTAAATTAAAGGTAAGGAACTCAATATTATTTTAACAACATCAACAACAACAAATATATGGTGACTTTTTAATATTTTACCCTTTTTAAAGTACCTTTACAATGTACAGTTAGTCAATAATATCGGATCGTTGTTAGGATACCCTTATCCAGTTTTACATGTATAAAAAGATTCGATGGAGTAGTAATGAAATAAATGATTTCTCTTGTTTTTAATACAGAACTATGAGTTTTTGATATTCATCTTTCTTTGAAAAAATAGTTTTTTTTTTTAAATCAAGAATCAAATTAAACTGAAAACTTGAATTTTCAACAAGCGATTTTCCCAGGAATGTCAGACACTTTACAACTTTAAGATAACGCTTACCTAGCCATAGTATTGTTGCAATGATTTGCTAGAGATAGAGCAATCTTCGCTGGCTTAAAAATAATAAACTTGAATGCGATATGATAAGGTACCTTCGCTACAAGAAGGGGCGCGAACCTAGAAGAATCGGAGCAAGCCTAGAAGAATCGGAGCAAGCCTAGAAGAATCGGAGCAAGCCTAGAAGAATTGGAGTAAACCTAGAAGAATCGAAGCAACCCTAGAATAATATATGATATATGGTATCAAGCAAAACGCTAGTTTTGCAACGCCAAGAAAAACAAAACGAGCGTGCTATACTTACGCTAAACCGAGTTCGTATGTATTTTCCTTTGTAATTTTGACCTTCTTGGACAAAACTTTTTTAATTTTTTTTCTTCATATTCGTGTTTTCCTCGTCGAATAGAAGATGATTACTTTTTATTTGACCTTTTTCTGACACCCCTAACCGCTTTTACGAGCACCCCCAAAATTAGTAAAAGATTCATACTTTATTTTTATTTTATTTTTTTTCTCCGCATTCGGCTTACCACGGGCATATGGTTCAAGTTAAAATTATGAAATTTTGGTTATGAGTTCCTAATGCTTGCAGCTCAAGGTTTTCAAAAAATAAACTTCCGCGGTCACTCGGCGGCGCTTTGGCGGTATCGCCTATATCTCGGATACCGCTACCTATATCTCGGATACCGCTAAAGATAGAAAGCTAAAACTTTGTATTTAGACTCTCTGATACATTTTGAGCTTATTTTATTCTATACATTTTTTATACATTTTTAACTATTTATGAGTTATAACACTTTTTGTTGATTTTTGAAGTTCACCGACCTCTCTTCACGTAATCACATGAATCGCTATTAAGGATTTATTATATCGAGCTGAAACTTTAAAGACATACTCCTGAGTCTTTGCAGATGATTCCTCGTCAGAATAGCCATCTTCAAAAAATGTACGGTTTTTGATATATAAGCTCCTAACGTCACTGGTAGCGCACATTATATTGAGAAGTTTTGAGAGTTTCGGATCGGACCTCAGAGTACCGAAATATATCACTCGTAAATGAAATGGAATGAAGGTGTTGGCTTCCTTCGATCTTTTTTAGGTTCTTTAGTATTGTAATATTAAATTCAATTTTTTTTTTTTTTTTTTAAGTGGGGTTTAACGTCGCTTTCAACTGCCATGGTCATATCACGACGGGGGTTTTACCCTCCATTCGCAGGAAACTCACAAACCTGCTACTCACATTGACCTCACCCAGCCTGAGTGGGGCCGGGAAAAGCCAGCGTCACGAGAATTAGAATTTGAATGGTCACCCATCCAAGTCTTAACCTCGCTGGATGTCGCTTAACTTCGGTGTTCTGAAGGGAACCGGTGTATTCAACATGCCATCGACGCTGGCTAAAAAATTCAAATTTACTTGTAAAAGTTTAGCTTATTGTAGCAATGAGGCTTGCAAGCCGAGACTCGGTTGATGTGAGTTCTGTCAATTAAGCCACTATACGGAAATTTCAAATTTGTACATTGATAGCCAAGTATGTAAGTCGACGTTACTTAACATGATGTGGTCAAAAACTATACAGGAAAAATCCAAGTAATGATTTAATAACCATTGCGAAGCACGGATGAAAGAGCTAAACCCTGAAATTTTCAGTTCGGTTGAACGAAAATTGCAGCTTTTATCGTGATAAGCCATTTCGATCCAAATTTTAGCCTAGCTCGAAGTTACTTAACATGATGTCCAAAATCTATGCAGCAAAGTCCAAGTATTATTTGAACAATCCTGAAAGTTTCAGCTCGATTGGACTACGATTACAACTTTTATCGCGTTACAATCATACATACATACTTACATAGAAACGGACAAGTGCCGCTTGAGTTAAATGTTCGTTTCTCTTCGTTCGCAATTAGCTCTCTATAGGACCTTAAAAAATGACCAGGTATTGTTTAATAGGAATAGAAAGAAATAACAGGATGCGAGGTACCTGACATTTTTTTACATTACCAGTACGTATTCATAGAAAAACAGAGTTTCTAGAAGAAAAGGACTAAACATTCCATTCAAATAGTCAACAAGGGATACCCTTCTTGTCCCACCGAGTACCGACTCCTTCGCGTGTGCGTTATTGTTCTACAGGGTAGAGCAGATAGAATTATTGAAACAATAAAATTAAACGAATTAAATAAACGAGCGCGCGATTAGCTCAGTGGTTAAGCACTCGCTTGCCATGCGGTAGGTCCCGGGTTCGATCCCCCGAGCTGACAATTTTTTTTTGTAAGGGATACCTTCCGATGTGCTCGTGTTGACCCAGCACGTAATTGGGAAGTATTGTGTCACTTCTCGCCCATCAGAGGGGAGGCATACTACGGGATGGGCAGGCTACAACACAGACAACAAGCGTCTACAGTAGCTCCTGTTTCATGGCTACGAAATAAAAACGGCTGTGAAACACTCATCTTTAAAAAAAAAAAATCATTTGTAGAACAATCGACATCCAAATGAAAGTTTCATTACTTCCCAAGAAGATTTGCCATCAAGTTTTACCTATAAGTTTCATTGGAATAAATAAAGTTCTTGAAAATTATGTTTCTGTAAACTAATTTCATTGTATACTAGTTGAAGGGTTTACAACAAAATTGCACTCTGTTGTTCGGAAATTCCTATTTGATCAATACTTAATTTTCTCTGAAAGTCAAAAATTCTAAAGTTTATCTGTGACCCATTTAGTTAAGATATTGTATAATATATGTACATTTAGATAACAAGGGGAACCTTATTAATTTTAATCAGCTTTAATGTGTTTTTATTCCATAGTTCATAGTACCTACCAAATTAGAGAGCTCGCGTTAATATCACCCCGTAATTTAATGTCAAATTAAGGGTTGCGAATGTATGAATTCCGAAGAATTTTTAACTGGTTGACAACAATTTAGCACCAAACAAATAAAAATACCATTGGTTTTATTTTGGGAGACTGTTCCTAAGTGCTTCCCACAAAGTGAGTCAGGTACCCGGTGATTACGTATACAGGGTGTCCCGTATACAGATGCAAATATTTTGAGGGTAGGTTCAGCCCACCGTGAACTATCATATGAGCGAAACTTGCAGTGGGCCATTTTGTTTCGTTAACCCTTTCAACCCGACTTTTGCAGCGTATAAATTTTATGATTTTCTTCATTGGATCTTATTTATTGGGTCATAAATAAGAACTGTACAAAGTTTGAAGATTTTAGCTCTTGCCGTTTTTCCGGAAAATGCTGGGATAATAAGTCCCAGCCGTATTCTTTCGTGGGACTCTATATCCCAACCGTATTCTTTGGTGGGACAGAACATCCCATTAGTATTCTTTGGTGGGACAGTATGTCCCATTATTATTTTTGCTACTCACATAAAAGAGGCTAACTAACTACTCAATTTTTCTCAAGAGGCTTCAGCAAGCGATTATAGGGTAAAATCGCGGTCCGATGAAAAAAAACTCCTGGTCTAAAAATAACTTCACGAAAAACTACTATTGGGTCAAATAGTCCCGCGTAAAAAGTACTGATGGGACAATAAATCCCATCTCGAACAACGATTGGGTCGTAGTATCCCAGGTGGTCTCCAAAAAATACTACTGGGACAATATGTCCCACCAAAAAGTCCCTCCCTATTTACCTGAACAACTTGA
Organism: Bactericera cockerelli; assembly: GCA_024516035.1. Lineage (NCBI taxonomy): Eukaryota > Metazoa > Arthropoda > Insecta > Hemiptera > Triozidae > Bactericera > Bactericera cockerelli. The sequence continues at coordinate 54,329,943 of CM044955.1, forward strand.
GCTAGGTTATAGATATTACATTGGAAATTATTCTAAACACAATAAAACACTATAAGCACTCTAAAAAACTGCATTTCTGCACTTAGCTTTCACGGATTTGAAAATAAATAGCACTTATGTAATTATTTTGAGATTCGACACACCTGCTCTGTGCACTTGCTGAAATCAAACTGATCTAGAGGTAGAACTAGACATGGTATTAACATGAAACTTGGTCACGTGACAGAAAACAAGATACGTGATCAAACAACACTGAGACCGGTGTTCTGTTAGTAGTTTTGGGACATATAATCCCACTTGAACAGGAAAAGCTATCTCTGGGACGTATAGTCCCATTAGGGTTGAAAGGGTAGAGTTATGGCCAAATCCCTGTTTTTCCCACAGGTCCAGAGGTCACTTGGATCGATGCACGTTTTCAAAGAAATGATAGCCAGTAAGTAATTTTTTTACTTCATGTATGGATAATCATGCATATTTCCCTTCGAGTGCAGTTGGTTGCATGAAAAAATATTGAAAGACTAGAGAGATATTTAATCATAAGTTCAATACTTTTCTAAAATTTGATTTTTCCCTTTCGTGAATTTAAAGTACTTCTACAATTGCAATTCTGCGTATCACTAGTTAAAAAAATACCCTATTATGTTGAATTTTAGAAAAAAGAAAGCTCATTTATATCACTTTAAAGATCATGGAACACAAGACACACAAAGCTCAAAAAACACTTCTGAATCATAATGGAAAATTCAAAGTTGGCTGAATTTTAACAGAATTGGCGCGTAATTTGAGGTATAAATACACTGCTCTGGGATGTTTAACAGAAGGAAATTGATCATTCACAGTGGTCGGTCGGCGTGAACTTTTATGTGAATGGGGTTTCGGGGTCACAGGGTTATCGTGAGGAAAAATGAGAGAGGCTGCAACGAAAGAAGCAACCAGAGGTGTAATTATGGACAAAGAATACACATGGAGAAAGACTCTGCGCTAACAACAAAAATTGTGATTTTATTTTTAGAATGAAAATTAAAAAATCATTTTTGTGTTTATCACAATCATGATATCAAAAACATAACAAAAAAGTGCCGAAAATTAACCTTGCGTAAAACTCGAACATCCAACCTTCAGGTTACTATTATTTTTATTAATACTTTATTGATGAACTACAAACATGATAGGTACATTCTGCAAAACAGGACATGAAATGAAAAGAACCCAAAAGAATATGTAGCGAACCAAGGGCGAGGTTAAAGCTTGTGGCTTTCTTTTCCACCGAACAAATTGATCGTCTTGTTATTTTAATTATTAGATTTAATTGATATAGTTGGTTAATAGAACTATTTGTACTCAGAAAATTTTCAATTATAACTTGCAGCTGGCACAAAAATGGTCACACAGACCGCTTCTATCTAGTGTTCTTCAAAATGCAATAGCGCCCAGATTCAAAATTTGAAAGATGTGTTTCTCTCCTTCTGGTGTCGTTTAATAGGTCGTATCTCATCCGTTCCTTCACGCGTCTGGAAGAACTTGGAATTTATTGAAACAAAATAGCAGAGGGTATTTTGTTAACTAGTGATACGCAGAATTGCAATTGTAGAAGTACTTTAAATTCACGAAAGGGAAAAAAAGAGAAAAATCAAATTTTAGAAAAGTATTGAACTTATAATTAAATATCTCTCTGGTCTTTCAATATTTTTTCATGCAACCAACTACATTCGAAGGGAAATATGCATGATATCCATACATGAAGTAAAAAATTACTTACTCGCAATCATTGCATCGATCCAAGTGACCTCTAGACCTGTGGGAAAAACAGGTATTTGGCCATAACTCTTTAACGAAGCAAAATGCCCCACTGCAAGTTTCGCTCATATGATAGTTCACGGTGGGCTGAACCTACCCTCAAAATATTTGCATCTGTATACGGGACACCCTGTATATTATACCTCATAGTTTCCCTGTGATAGGTACATCGGTAAATCCAAAGGTAATTGGTTATACAGGGTGCGGCAGAAAGAACGAACTTTACTTACATACGATGGAGAAATGTCAGTTGATTTAGAATGTTGCAAAAAATGTAACCAACAAAAAATATCTGATATCCGCCAAAAATACACTTCGTGTGCAAAAGACACCAAGAAAATCAGAATCCTTCAAAAACAATTACCTCAAAAAGAAGTGCCTAAAAAGGAACTGATATCAAATGAATGCCAAGTTCTCCTAAACTGAAAATCATTTGCCAATGGCAGAAAGGAGTCTCAAGCACAGAAATGAAACTGAGGATTGGACATTTTCAAAGCATTTTTCTAATTTTTGAAACTTGCCAAGTTTTTTAATGTTAACTTTTAGCGTTGGTAAATAGCAGAATAATGGGAAATGTCATGTCCAATCCTCAGTTTCATTTCTGTGCTTGAGACTCCTTTCTGCCATTGGCAAATGATTTTCAGTTTAGGAGAACTTGGCATTCATTTGATATCAGTTCCTTTTTAGGCACTTCTTTTTGAGGTAATTGTTTTTGAAGGATTCTGATTTTCTTGGTGTCTTTTGCACACGAAGTGTATTTTTGGCGGATATTTATTTACGGTAAGAATCCTTTTACAAAGTCACAAGTACATAAAACAAAAACAAATTTTTTTTGGGTGATTCCATTACTTTCCTTTCTATAGGATGAAGAAACTAAAAAAGAACTAGAAAACATCTCTTTGTACTCTCTTGTTCATATTCTCCGAGGAAAACGTCTAGACACTTCAATGACTTTTAGTTTTACGTTTTTTAATGTTATCAAAAACATAAAACTCATGGAAACTTTGTTTTATGTTTTCAACTTTTCTTAAATATAAAGTACCTACGATGCAGATAAAGGTCATCGATGCAAGAACAATACATACTATCGACCGTAGCACGGGTAAAAAGAGCTAATTATGTATAATAATGTATCTTCTGTAATTTAACTTATTTTAAATTTTCCTTTCTGTATGTTCAGACTATTCTTATTTTTATTTATTTATTTACACTTTATTAATTGGACATAATATACGAGTATACAACACAGATAATTACAAATTAATATACAATATAAGAGAAGTAAAAAGAGAAAAAAATAAAGAAATTAATTTATGTCCTAACTAAAGGGCGGGGTTATTGCCTTTGGCAATCTCTTCCACCCAACCCTTTTCTGCATAAGGAAACTGCGAGCTCCAGGTCATCCCATCTATAAAGCATGGGATGACCTTTCTCAAGCCCAAATTCCTCAACTCCAATGCCTCTTCGGTTCTCAAGCCCAAATTCCTCAACTCCAATGCCTCTTCGGTTCTCAAGCCCAAATTCCTCAACTCCAATGCCTCTTCGGTTCTCAAGCCCAAATTCCTCAACTCCAATGCATCTTCGTTTCTCAAGTCCAAATTCCTCAACTCCAATGCCTCTTCGGTTCTCAAGACCAATTTTCTCAACTCCAATGCCTCTTGGGTCCCCAGGGCCGCCACCATCGTGACTCGGGAGGACAACTGCCACTTCCTTCGGGTAGACAAGGACGACTTCATCCGGATAATGCGGGACGTCGAGGCCAACACTGTGAGACTGAAGGAGCATGGCAAGGATGTTCTGGTCCTGGAGCGGATGGTCAACTGTAGCTCCGCCCATCAGCATTTCTTCCAGTAAGTATTAATATTTTTTTTATAAAAAAAGGTAAGTGTGCCCCGGAATCGCTTTCGCATTATTTCAGAGTACTTTACCTTTACATCCATGCTATTCCAGAAACGAAAAATTTTGATCAGAAATTTCCGCTTCGGCCGGGATTCGAACCCGCAACCTCCGGGTCAGTAACCAATGCTCTTAACCACTGAGCCACGGAGGTCGACTAAGTATTAATAATTAAAATAATAATAATAACAAAAACAAGGTAACGACCAGGCGAAGTTAATGCTTAAAGCATTTTATACAATCTGATCCTCAGAGTCTTATTAGTATGTGGTCACAAACTCATGTGGTCACAAAGTCAAACTCAATGAGGAAAAATTCATGCACTGGGTGCGATTCGAATCAACGGATCCGTAAGCTACCTGGATTACCAGACTAGCGCGTTAACCACTTGACTACCTGTATTACCTACTCTCAAAAATCTTTAGAAATAAGTAATTATTGAAAGGATAAGAGCCGAATTTTAAAATAGGATTCTAACAAAGATAAGCCGTCCTTCAAATCACATTTTCAACAAATCACAGTGCAGCATAGTCCGTTTTGAGGGTTTGGCTTATCTTTGCTATTATAATCCTATATTTTATAATTTATAACTAGACCCTTTTTTGGAGGTTTTTTTATACAGAAAAAACTTCGCATGTTGTACTATTTTATAATTTTAGTGTTATTATGATTTACAAGTGTTAAACCAGTAGTGAGAAAGCAAAGTTTTAGAAATATCAGTGACAATTATTGCTCATTGCATACCTATTCAGTTTACAGGCGTTCATAAAAAAAACCTCTTAATTTTCTCTCAAGTTTGGAGAAGACTTGTGGACGGTAATACATAATTATTTTCTTCTTACGGTTTAGCTTTCCTCTCAACTGCTATGGACTTATCGACGCGCGGTTTTACCCTCTACCCAGCATCACGAAAAAACAAGAGAGAAAAACTCTCCAACATTTTAAAATTCAAATTGAACACTGCTGATATTTCCTTAGTATTACAAGAATAGACTTTGGTCTAATGGGCAAAACATTATTCTCTCCCGAAACCAGGATCGCATTAATGTTGAATTTTTAGCAATTGATAGAAAAAAAATAGATTATTATGAATAAAAAAATAGCCTTTCGTTGTCATAAAACAACAGCCATTTCACACTCTTGTGAGCTGTGTTGTAGCTTATTCATGCTATGCCCCCGTAGTATATGTATATAAGGTTTGGGTGGAAGAGATTGCCACAGGCAATAACCCCGCCCTTTAGGTAGGACATTAGCTTCATTCCCTTTTTTGTTCTTGTTTCTTTTGTTCAATCTATTTATTTTTTATTTATAATTTCACTGTATTTTACTGTATATATTTTTGTCTCACCTAATAAAGCATACTATAATAATAATATATGTAGGTATCTCCTTTTTGACCACACAATATTACTTTCCATAATACGGAATATGGTTCTAAGTATAATACTATCAATAATAATAGACCCTTATTTGTACTGCCTGAATCAAACTAACAAGTCTCTCTACTCTAGTAATTATTTTGTTGCCATGTGGTCAAAGTTCATAAATTCATGCACTGGGTGGAATTCGAACCAACGGATCCCTACGCTACCTGGATCACCGCCTTAACCGCTGCGACAGTAATAAAAATTTCCTTAATTCTGGCCTGAAAAAAAACCTCATCCTGTTTTATAGTTCTCAGAATGCTTTTCCCTCACATTAAGAAGCTTTTGTAAGTGCAATGTCGTGTATGAGATGAGACACTTTGTCCTCTGGGGTGAAACTACTATTAGAATGGGACATTTTGTTTTCTGGACAGTATAAGATGTCTCATTTTGGGTCTCTGGGGTCAAACTACTTTTAGAAAGGGACACTTTACTTTCAGAATTAGCTAGGCTACTTTTAAAATGGTACGATAGTTTAACTTTTACGGTGGTGAGAGGATTATATGGACGTCCAGATCCAATTTCTAGGCTCCTTTCATGTCCATTGATTCTATTTGGTTTTAACGTCCTGATTGAGATAGATAGTCAGGGCGGGGGGTTTTTACCTCCATTCACTGAGAATTGTACCAGCTACCCACATTAACCTCACCCAGCCTGGGTAGGGCCGGAATTGCCAGCCTCATATGTTCGGAGGGAACAGAATTTTCTGTGCGAAAAATCTGCTCCAACCGGGAATCGAACTCAGGATCTTTGGACTAAGGGCAGTAGTCACAATCGTTACGCCACGGAGGCTGGCGATGATGATAATGATAAATCTAATAAAAAATCTTTTACATGCTGTTCACACATAATAATTATAATAAAAAATCTTGTTTACGAGCTATTATAAGATTGCTGACCGCACCTTGTGGGGTAATGTTTGTGCTTAGAAACAGTTTCCATTCTCTTGGCGGAGCTCAAAGAGATTATTTTTAAGCGGTTGCGTTTGGGGTCAATCGTTAGAATTTACTGTTTCGTTAAATGTTAAAACACAAGTGCTGGTATTGTACAGATTTTTCTTTTGTTTGATGAAAAGTAATTTAATTCTTAAGGTCAATGAACATTAACCCTTAACTTAACGTTGAACAGTTCTCATTCTTTCTATTTAAGGAACTTTCAGCGTGGTTAGGACTTGAATGGGAAACCATTCAAATTATCGTTATGTTGCTCCTGGCCTCATCCAGGCTGGTTGAGGTTATTGTGAATAGCTAGTTGGTAAGTTCCAGCGAATGGAACTGACCATTGCAGTAAAATGCAAAGTATAGCAATCAATCTTTTTATCACAGAAGTGGATATATTTTATGGTCGTCAAGATTCAATGTCAAGACTCCTGTCAGTTTTTTTTTTTCAATGCCTATACCTAAAAGTTATGTAATAAATACTTATCATTTTCACTTCTCCCCCAGATACATGGTGATAGCATGTCTAAAATTTATGTAATAATTACTTATCATTTTCACTTCTCCCCAGATACATGGTGATAGCAGGCACCATGACTAAAATTTATGTAATAAACACTTATCATTTTCACTTCTCCCCAGTGAAAGCAGGCACCTCTTATTCCCATTTCTACTCTTACAACATAGTTTGGCGTTGTTCTTGCCATTCCATATAATTATACTTTGCTAGCTGAGCAACCTCTACTTCATCTGAGTGTACTAGGTCCCATACTTCACTCCCATACAGTAAAATGGCTTTTGTTATGGCTTCATATAATTTTCTTCTGGTTTCCCAGCTTTGCACTTTTGCTCCTATTAGCATAATTTTAGCAATTTCTGTGGCTATGTCAAGACTCCTGTCAGTTTTTTCTCAATGCCTATATCTAAAATGTCAGTTTTTTCTCAATGACTAAACACTTATCATTTCCACTTCTCACCAGATACATGGTGATAGCAGGCACCATGTCTAAAATTTATGTAATAAACACTTCTCATTTCCACTTCTCCCCAGATACATGGTGATAGCAGGCACCCCCCTGAAGAGTCTCGAGTATCTCCTGGAGACCAGAGTGTCCACTTCAGGGCTGGCTGGCGGCTCCATGGACATAGATCCCTGCCTCGAAGACTTCTTCCTCACTCACATCGTCTTCATGCCCACCAAGACTTTGGTGACAGAACTCAACAAACAATATCCTTTACATACACTATTTATCCTATAAAATATATAAGACCTGTTTGACTGCTGGAGTAAAGGGATTTTTCAGTCTTACCTCGGCAGTATAAACAAGGTATACTCTAATTCTATTCTATTCTATTTGTTGAAGGTTTAGCCTTGATGAGGACTCAAAAATAAATAAAAATATTCTGTGCTAGTTACGTCCTCACGATACTGAGGGCGAAATTATTAGACAACATTGATAACTTAAGTCATTATTTAGAGTCGGTTTTCCCTATCTTACACAGTACGCAATCCTAGACTTAGCGCCACAGAGGTATTACAAATATGTGTCTATTAATTTCGCCCTGAATCTTGAGTTCGCTGACGAATTATTCAGACAACAGATGATTCAGTTACGTGAAGTACAGAATATCTTCTTTAAAAAATCAATAGATTTTCTTTTTTAATTTAGGTTTAACATCGCTTTCAAATGCAAGGTCATATCACGACGAAGGTGTTACCTCCATTCGCAGGAAACTCACAAACCTGGTACCCACATTAACCTCACCCAGCCTGGGTTGGGCCCGCATGCCAGCATCACGAAGTTTTTACCTCGCTGGACGTTGCACTTTGGTGATCCTAAGAGAACCGGTGCATTCAACGCGCCATCGACGCTTGCTTATAACCAATAGATCAAATATAATTGACAAATAAATTCAATAAATAAAAATATATTTTTTTTTATATAAAAAAAATTATATAAAAAAAATTGTTTAAAAATATATATATATTTTTATATATTGAATTTATTTGTCAATTTAATGAAAAAATACTTAACAAGCAACTGTCGCTTTAAAAAAATGAAAATCAGAGAGATTTTTTTACAACATTTTTTAAGTTAATGAAAAAATTCCAAGCAACTGTCTTCAAAAAAAAATAAAATAAATAAATACAGATCATAACCTCATAATTTTGTTCTGGGCTTAATAGCTTCACTTATAAAACTGTGCCCTTATAAGATTTTTTATTATTATTATTATTATTATTTTTAGAACATTAATAATAATAAAAAAAAAAATGCTTTCTATTATGATGTTCCTCCTTAACCCCCGTGCACCTTCCACATGGACAGCAACAACCACGAGAAAGACTTCATCCTGTCCTGCAAGCGCAGTGTGGTGCAGTTTGTGTTCCGGTGGGTGTCTGTCATCCGACATGTTGTGTTTGATGATGCCGGCACCATGAGCTTCATACAGGTGAGTGTATGATGCCGGCACCATGAGCTTTATACAGGTGAGTGTATGATGCCGGCACCATGAGCTTTATACAGGTGAGTGTATGATGCCGGCACCATGAGCTTTATACAGGTGAGTGTATGATGCCGGCACCATGAGCTTTATACAGGTGAGTGTATGATGCCGGCACCATGAGCTTTATACAGGTGAGTGTACGATGCCGGCACCATGAGCTTTATACAGGTGAGTGTATGATGCCGGCACCATGAGCTTCATACAGGTGAGTGTATGATGCCGGCACCATGAGCTTTATACAGGTGAGTGTATGATGCCGGCACCATGAGCTTTATACAGGTGAGTGTATGATGCCGGCACCATGAGCTTTATACAGGTGAGTGTATGATGCCGGCACCATGAGCTTTATACAGGTGAGTGTATGATGCCGGCACCATGAGCTTCATACAGGTGAGTGTATGATGCCGGCACCATGAGCTTTATACAGGTGAGTGTGATAGCAGCGACCAGGGGTGAAAATTATGGACAAAAATGTTAGAATATTAAAGGAAAAAGTCATAATATAACTACTCTATTTAGTCATATAACTACTCAATGTACTCATATAACTACTCTATTTAGTCATATAACTACTCAATGTACTCATATAACTACTCTATTTAGTCATATAACTACTCTATTGAGCGCACGAATAGCTCAGTGGTTAAGCACTCGCTTGCCATGCAGAAGGTCCCGGGTTCGAACCCCCGCGTCGACAAAAAATTGTATTCAAAATTTACAGTTGTTTGTAAAGGATACCTTCCGGTGCGCTCGTGTTGACTCAGCACCTAAATGGGAAGTATTGTGTCACTTCTCGGCCATCAGAGGGGAGGCATACTACGGGATGGGTAGTCTACAACACAGACCACAAGCGTCTACAGTAGCTCCTGTTTCATGGCTACGAAATAAAAAAGGCTGTGAAACACTCATATTTAATTTTAAAAAAAACTCTGCACTACCCACTAAAATTATAATATACTAACAGAAGGAAGCACATTTATCTATATAAAAGAGAAATATGAACGCACGTGATTATGTGTGAATTTTAAGATGTGCAGCATTGTGCACTGGTAGTCAAGTGGTTAACACGATAGTCGGGTAATCCAGGTAGCGTAGGGATCCATTGGTTCGAATCTCACCCAGTGCATGATTTTTTCGTCGTTCATTTTGAGTTTATGACCACATAATGAGGGTTAGGTGATAGAAAATGCTTTGAGCATTAACCTCGCCTGGTGGTTACCTTCCACAGAAGAGTGTAATTATTATTATTATTATTATTATAACAGATGGCAATTTTATAGGATAGATTTAACCCTAGCTGAATTTGCCGAAAAATCCCAGGAATATCTTCAAAATATGTACTTATAATACCTTGAGTTCTAGCAATTCCATTAAGAAAATGTCCAACTCTAGGCACATTATACTTGTATTCATTATTTTATGTAACTACTATGTAAATTATGTCTGTCAAAAACAACATCTTAATTTCTCATAAATTTCCTAAAATAAAAATATAAGGCTCTTGTTTAGGAAGTTTTTCACGAATATACGAGTATTTTATCCTTTTCGAGAAAATAAGTTCTATCCCAGATTTATGGGACTTTTTTTGTGATAAATAAGAAATTCCCATTATAAAAAATGTTCAACCTTGTCACTTCAGTTATCATATTCGTATTTTATAATATTCTGTCTCTGCCTTTTCTCTTTGCTTCTCTCTCTCTATCTCTCTCTCTCTCTCTCTCTCTTTCTTTCTTTCTTTCTCTCTCTCTCTCTCTCTCTCTCTCTCTCTCTCTCTCTTTATTTTACTCTCTTTTTTATTTTTTTCTTGAATACTCCAGAATAGATTCCATTAAAACAGGATCATATGAAACGCCAGCTCTTTGTTGCTGAAAAATTCCAAATCAAAGGGCACACCCCTTCACTTTTAACTAATGTTATGTTATAAACCTTTGTTGTACCTATATTAAACATCTAAAAAAATTGTTTAAAAAAAAAAATGTTAACCCTTCTCCTTCTCCCTATGTTAACCCTTCTCCGCAGGATCTCGCCAGTGAGGTGGAGTCAGACTCCACCATGTGGTCTGGTCTCACCGAGGAGGCCTCCCTCATGCACCACGTGATGACGCACATGAAGCGCTACCAGGACGAACGAGCGGCCTCTGCCGGACAAAAGTGGAAGCTCCCGTCGTCCGGACAGCCAATCAGCTTGTTCTCCGGACCTGTGGACTCGCGCATGCGTACTATGATCCGACCCAACGACGACAGTGAGTCTGTTTGGTAGTGACTTTTTATTACTAGCCAGCTTTGCGTCGATAGCTCAACATGCATCAGTTCTGTCACTGAAGAAGAGCAACATCGAGACATTTTAAGACTTGGATAAGTGACTATCCAAAATCAAACCCTCGTCACTCGTGATAATGGCTATTCCCAGCCCAACCTAGGCTGGATGTAGTTAATGGTGGCTGGTAGGTAAGTTTACAGCAAATGGAGATTGAAACCGCAAAACTCCCGTCTCTCCAAAGAGCAAGGTTAGCACTTTAGAAGTCAAAACTTTTATGCAATTAAGTGTGTCAATTTTTATGCTAATTACATATAGACATGGGCTGAACCCGGTAGTTTGTAAAAAAAAAAAATATTTTCTTTTCTTTTTTTACCCACCTTACTTATATGACCTGGTTGTATAGTTTCAGTTGGAACCCCATACAATTATTGCTGCGTTCTAATGAGACATATTGTGATTAAAAACCACGTTAATTTTTTCATAACATTTTTTTATTTTATTTATTATAATAGTTTATTTATTTATTTTCTTTATAAAGAAACATTCATACAAAGATACTTCTCCTAAGCTTTGAAGGGCTTCTAAGAGATTTCTACCCCTAGTGTCCAGATCACCCCTTTGTAGAGTTTCATGAAACCCATACAATATTGCTGCGTTCTAATGAGACCTTTGATTTAAAACCAACCCTATTTCTGCCCCTAGTGTCTAAATCAACCCTGTTTCTGCCCCCATGTCTAAATCACCCCATTTCTTCTCCCCAGTGTCTAAATCAACCCCATTTCTTCTCCCCCAGTGTCTAAATCAACCCCATTTCTTCTCCCCCAGTGTCTAAATCCACCCCTGTTTCTGCCCCCAGTGTCTAAATGTCAACCCCCATTTCTTCTCCCCCAGTGTCTAAATCACCCCCATTTCTTCTCCCCCAGTGTCTAAATCACCCCCATTTCTTCTCCCCCAGTGTCTAAATCAACCCCATTTCTTCTCCCCCAGTGTCTAAATCAACCCCATTTCTTCTCCCCCAGTGTCCAAATCAACCCCATTTCTTCTCCCCCAGTGTCTAAATCAACCCCATTTCTTCTCCCCCAGTGTCTAAATCAATCCCATTTCTTCTCCCCCCCGTGTCTAAATCAACCCCTGTTTTCTGACCCCATTGTCTAAATCACCCTTTTCTGCCCCCTAGTGTCTAAATCAACCCTTGTTTCTGCACCCATGTCTAAATCACCCCTTTTTCTCCCCCAGTGTCTAAATCACCCCCATTTCTTCTCCCCCAGTGTCTAAATCACCCCCATTTTCTGCCCCTAGTGTCTAAATCACCCTTGTTTCTCCCCCAGTGTCTAAATCACCCCTTCTTCTCCCCAGTGTCTAAATCACCCTTTTCTCTCCCCCAGTGTCTAAATCACCCCCATTTCTTCTCCCCCAGTGTCTAAATCACCCCCATTTCTTCTCCCCCAGTGTCTAAATCACCCCCATTTCTTCTCCCCCAGTGTCTAAATCACCCCCATTTCTTCTCCCCCAGTGTCTAAATCACCCCCATTTCTTCTCCCCCATGGTCTAACATCACCCCCATTCTTCTTCCACCCAGGTCAAATCACCCCCATTTCTTCTCCCCCAGTCATCTTCCGCGTCACTGCCGGACCAACCTCGCACGCTCCGGTTCCGGTGAACGCCACGGCCGAACAGATCAAGGTTTCGGCCGCCGAGAAGTTGGGCCTCCTCGTGGCGGCCTCAGACCTCCTCCTGGTGGAGGTGAAGAGCACGGGCGAGCGGGTGGTGTTCCGAGACAACGACCTCAGCATACCCACGGGCCTGTCGCTCAACGGGCGGATATTTGTGTCGCCCAAGGACCATCTGGACGCTCTGGTGAGATTTTTTCGAAGGAGTTTTACGTTATTTTTCTTCCAGTTGTAACAATAATAAGAGAATACAGGAACTTAAAATAGGCGGTAAAGGAAAGAGAGGAAGACCAAAGATGAGATGGAGAGACAAAGTCAAAGAAGACCTAAGAGAGAAAAACTGGAGAAAAGAGGACGCACTAAATAGAAAGATATGGAAGAAAATGATTCATGGAACAAATGACGACCCCAAGTAGGTTTGGGAAAAGGCAAAGTGAAAGAAGAAGAAGAAGAAGCGCGCGATTAGCTCAGTGGTTAAGCACTTGCTTGCCATGTGGAAGGTCTCGGGTTCGATCCCCCGTGCCGATAAAAATTTGCATTCTTAATTTGGTTACAATTTTTTGTAATTGAGACCTTCCGGTGCGCTCGTGTTGACCCAGCACCTAATTGGGAAGTATTGTGTCACTTCTCGCCCATCAGAGGGGAGGCATACTACGGGATGGGCAGGCTACAACACAGACCATAAGCGTCTACAGTAGCTCCTGTTTCATGACTACGAAATAAAAACGGCTGTGAAATACTCATCTTTTTTTTTTAAAAAAAATATTTTAAATACAAATATAATATAATAGGAATAAAATCTGATTTAATAATATCAAAACATTCTTCCTCTTCAGACGTGTATTTCGGAGCAGGAGACCTATACAGAGGGCATGGACTTTGACCTAGAATCTTTCAGTGCCAAAGAGCTGGCGTTTCACATGACCCTGTTCGACTGGGATCTGTTCTGGAGTATCCATGAGGTGAGTGCGGTGGTGATAAGTATAGTGGAACTGCATTTCTAGGTGCAGTTTAGCGTTATTTTTGCCTCATGTCTGCCATTTAGAATATCAATTTATGAATGTGAATCTACTTCAATGATCACCTTATCCCTGGTGAGAGTGGTGAGATAACATCTTAAAACAGATGATAGTTTTGAAATAAATGAAAAATTCTTTTTTTAGTTTATTGGTGGTCAGTGGTTAAGTTTTACCTGTTTTACCAGACCAGGTAAAACTTGTAGTGTAGGGTTTCGTGGGTTCGAATCCCACCGAATGCATGAAATTATCCTCATATACCTACATATTTTTTGTATTTGACCACATAATAGATGGTTTTAATTATTAACTGCTGAAATAATGGAACGCTTTTGTGCTGATTGGGCAATTCACATAAAATAACTCTACGTTTTCCCAAACCGCTTTTCTTTGATGCAGTCTTGTCCTCCACTTGTATCTGTCTAGGGCATTCTTCCTCTTCCAATCCTTTAAATAACCCTATTCTTCTCCTTCTCTTACTTTGCATTTTCCTTGAACCAATCTCAACCTCATGGTTGAGGTTGGTTGATTCGGGAATTCCTACTTCCATAAATATTCTATTTTTAGACTGTCGGTTCTATTTTTATTTTTCGTCTTACCGCGTAACGGGTCTCCCTGTCTCGAGCCGACAGTCTAAATAAAGCACTACTACTACTACCCTTACAGTACTTATTATTATTATTACCCCTACAGTACGAGCTAGTCTACTACACTGTGGGGAGGTACCGCTTCCAGCAGATCACCGCCAACCTAGATGTCTTCCTGCGGAGGTTCAACGAGATCCAGTACTGGGTCATTACGGAGATCTTACTCGTCACCTCCCTGAACAAGAGAGTGCAGATCCTGAGGAAGATGATCAAGCTAGCCGCTTAGTAAGTATCAGTTTTCTAGTCATTTGGTGGGTATTTGTGCCAGGAACAGATATACATCCGTCGATCTATAGAAACGAATATGAATTTAAATGCTGTAATAGACACATTGCCATATCTGGTCTGTAAGAAACACATAGAACCTATATCTTCACAGCAACATTAAAACTAACCAGTCAGTAATCGTGATCAAGCCTACGAGCCTAGGCGAAACTTCAGTCGAAAAGTGAGTGAAAATTTAAAGAATCTTAGTCTTATATTAATATTACAATAGCTAACGGTATTTGTTCCTTCAAACGTGTATTTATCACATATTTGATGGATGTTTGAGGTAGTATTTTATATTAATCCATCATTCAATTCAATAAGATCCAGTATTGGGACATTACGGAGATCTTACTCGTCACCTCCCTGAACAAGAGAGTGCAGATCCTGAGGAAGATGATCAAGCTAGCCGCTTAGTAAGTATCAGTTTTCTAGTCATTTGGTGGGTATTTGTTCCTTCAAACGTGTATTTATCACATATTTGATGGGTGTTTGAGGTTGTATTTTATATTAATCCATCATTAAATTCAACAAGATCCAGTACTGGGTCATCACGGAAATCTTACTTGTCACCTCACTGAACAAGAGAGTGCAGATCCTGAGGAAGATGATCAAGCTAGCCGCTTAGTAAGTATGAGTTTTTTCGTAATTTGGTGGTTATTTGTTCCTTCAAATGTGTATTTATCACATATTTGATGATGGGTGTTTGAGGTTGTATTTTATATTAATCCATCATTAAATTCAACGAGATCCAGTATTGGGTCATCACGGAGATCTTACTCGTCACCTCCCTGAACAAGAGAGTGCAGATCCTGAGGAAGATGATCAAGCTAGCCGCCTAGTAAGTATCTGTTTTTTAGTAATTTGTTGGGTATTTGTTCCTTCAAACGTGTATTTATCACATATTTGATGGGTGTTTGAGGTTGTATTTTATATTAATCCATCATTAAATTCAACGAGATCCAGTACTGGGTCATCACGGAGATCTTACTCGTCACCTCCCTGAACAAGAGAGTGCAGATCCTGAGGAAGATGATCAAGCTAGCCGCTTAGTAAGTATGAGTTTTTTCGTAATTTGGTGGGTATTTGTTCCTTCAAACGTGTATTTATCACATATTTGATGGGTGTTTGAGGTTGTATTTTATATTAATCCATCATTAAATTCAACGAGATCAATGAGATATCAGTTTTTGATTGTTTGGTGCGTAAAAAAAAATGTATTTTATGTAAATCTGCTATGTGACTCAACGAGATCCAATTGGGGTACCCTTTAGCAATGTTTCCCTTCTCTCTCCCGGAAAAAATTGTTCATCTGTTGTTTATCTATTGAAAGCATCCCTATCTTACCAAAAAATTCTTGATGACATTTGCAAGATTGATAAAACAAGTAGACAAGAATTTATTACAAATCTTTTTGTCAGTCTGGTGTGTATATTTTCAACATGTAATAATTTTGAGGTGCTGATTACGAATTTGACATTGCTTTTTGGCTATGTTACGTTTGATTCACCAGTGGCTTTTGGTCCTGTTCCCATTCCTAATAGGATAAGGGAAGTCATGTGATGTTTACAGCAGATTTTTCATGATCTGGTGTATCTGACGAACCAGATTCAGATGTATCTGAGGAACAATTTGTATTTTATTAATATTTCACATTAACCATCGATTTTGTTAGTTGCCTGAAAAGGCTTGTTTACAAAAACAACAAAAAAATCTAGGGCGGAATTAATAGACAACATCAATAACTTAAGTCGTTGGTAAGTGTCGGTTTTCCCTATCTTACACAGTACGCATTCAGTGACTTAACGCCGCAGAGGTATTACAAAAACGTCTATTAATTCCGCCCTAAATCATTTCAGCAAATTAGATAGAAATCATCCAATCAATCAAATCAAATGTTTATTGTGAATAAATTACTTTTTTTGTATGAGGTATTAATTCCGCCCCTATTATCTTCAGCTGCAAGGAGTACCGCAACATAAACGCCCTCTTTGCCGTCCTCATGGGTCTGAGCAACGTTGCCGTCTCTCGCCTGTCCCTCACTTGGGACAAGCTGCCGTCCAAATCCAAGAAGACCTTCACGGAGCTGGAAGCCCTGATAGACCCCAGCAAGAACCATCGCGCCTACCGCCAGGCAGTCAGCAAGCTGCAGTCTCCGGTCATACCCTTCATTCCCCTGCTGCTCAAAGGTGAGTTCTGATGTAATAGGGCGATTCGAACCCACGATTCAATTTTTTTTGCTTTCTTTTTTTATGGCAGGATTCTCACTGGAGTGAGCTCTTCCACCCAACCATTTATTTGCTGGCGATAAAGTCAGCAAAAGGGGAGAAAAAAAAAAGAAGAAAAAAAATACTCTTTATAATAATAATAATACTCTTTAGTGGAAGGTAACCACCAGGCGAGGTTAATGCTCAAAGCATTTTCTACCACCTAACCCTCAGAGTCTTATTATTATGTGGTTACAAACTCGAATGAATGAGGAAAACTTCGTGCACTGGGTGGGATTCAAACCAACGGATTCCTACGCTACCTGAATTACCAGACTAGCGCGTTAACCACTTGACTACCACTGCACTTTTTATACCTTCATTCATATAGCGGAGTTGGAATTTTTCGGCTCTTTACTTTGGTTGTTCGGGGTCCACTCATACGTCGTGAGGAAACATAAGTGAGCAGCGACCAATGGCGAAATTCTGGACAAATGATACACAAGAATATAAAAAAGTCCTATAATTGTGCACTACCCAATAAATTGAGATATAATTATTATAAGAACCATAAGATCAACATTTAGAGGTGCATGAAGGTATCCCTTAGAAACAAGTGTAACCAAATTTTGAACACAATTTTTTGTCGACTCTGGGGTTCGAATACGGGACCTTCCACACGGCAATCGAATACCTTGCCACAGACATAATCGTGCACTCTTTATTTTTGTCGCTAATGTAATTTATTACTATCAAATCTTTGTTTCCGTTTCAGAATCCGGGACCTTCCACACGGCAATCGAATACCTTGCCACAGAGATAACCGTGCACTCTTTATTTTTGTGGCTATTATATTTTTTTATTATTATTAATTCGCTATCTCCTTTTCAGACATGGCGTTCACCCACGACGGCAACAAGACAGTGGTAGACGGTCTGGTCAACTTCGAGAAGATGCACATGTTCGCTCAAACCCTCAGGACACTGCGATACTGCCGCTCCCGGCATTTAGGTGAGAGGTGAAATCTTAATATATAAATGTCAAAGTCACTGACTGACTGACTGATCATCACTGTTTCTCCGAACTGGTAAGTCCTAGAAAGCTGAAATTTGGTAGGTAGCTTTGTCTTATAGTCTAGATGTGCAATAAGACGGGATTTTTCGAAATTCCCACTACAACACCTGCCATTGGCGAAAAAGAACTTTTTGCTTTCACGGCCATGCCTCGGCCCGCAAAGCGGGCGACAGCCCGCTAGTAGTAGATAAATCACCAGGTATAGAGTTTTGAGGTATCATAACCTCGATCTCGGTCATTCGTGGCCCAACTGGGAATCAGAACAAATTATTGAAAAGGTCGAAGTAGGAATCTGATCAAATTGTTGAAATGAACTTTCTGGGAATCGGAAGAAGAAAACAAATGCTTGAAAAGGCCTATCTGGGTATTATAACAAATTATTAAAGAGACCTTATTGGAAATCGGAATAAATTGATGCCCAAAATTTGTGTATTTTTTTTTTTCTTCAAATTTTGACACATTTAAATTAAACTGCAACAAATGTACCGTAAATTATAATTAAAAGAAGGTTTGCTAGCCTCCGTGGCGTAGCGGATGTGACTTCTGCCCGTAGTCCAAAGATCCTGAGTTCGATTCACGGTTGGAGCAGACTTTTCGCACAGAAAATTCTGTTCCCTCCGAACATATGAGGCTGGCCATTCCGGCCCTACCCAGGCTGGGTGAGGTTAATGTGGGTAGCTGGTATGATTCCCAGCGAATGGAGGGTAAACCCCCCGTCCTGTCTACCTCAAGTCAGGACGTTAAAACCAAATAGAATCATTGGACATGAAAGGAGCCTAGAAATTGGATCTGGGCGTCCATATAATTCTCTCTCCACCGTGATTTAGGTATCAATACCTACCTCACGGACACGGAATTATTATTATTATTAAAAGAAGGTATTCTTTACTTTGCCTTCACGGCACGAAATTTTCTGATCTCTGAGCTCCAGACATCCCAGGACACCTGTTTCTGCCTAGTGGCCTCTTTAGCTGGGAGCTGTTCAGAACTCAGACAAGCCGAGGAAGGCAAGTACAACTAACAAGTACATTCTGTCTGGCTGGGGGACGTTAAACAGGGAGAAGACCAGTGTCCCGCTAGAGAACTATAAACAGAGAACAGACTAGCCAACCCTTACAAGCCAGGCTAGCTTGCAGTTTCCTAAGGGTTTAATGGCTTATAAAGAAAAGTCCAAGTCCTCATGATGGTTGATCGCACCTAGAAATATGATGTTCAGGACGAGCCAACTTTGAAATAAAGTTGGCTGGAGACCATCACTCACCCCTCCAGCTGTAGCCAAGCTGGCTACAACAACAACAACAAGATTCTGTACCGTGAAGGTAAAGAACGCTTTGTTATAAGACTTTGATGTAGAAAACCTGCTCTAGTGACATTTAAATTATTTCTTTCTTCTCCATATTATGATTTCAGTTCTAGACCCCCCTACGCCGAAATGTGAGAGTGAGGTGAAGTCATACGTGAGCTGTCTGAGGACAATGGACAACCAGAGGATCCTGACCAGCATGTCTCAGAAACTGGAACCCCGCCGCTCCTAAGAGTAGATATCTCTGGAACTGACTGGAGTATTTTTAGTAGTATCTATCTGCATCTGCACTGCAGTATACATTAAGGTCCGAACTGATGAACGGTGCTGTGGTGGACACTGTGACGTACATATCTCATGTCTCTTCTTTACTTTCCTTATCCTATAATGAGGAAAGTCGTGTGATGTTTACACCAGATTTTTCTTTAAGGCGTTCTTCACACTTCGGCCGAGGTATCTGATTTCAGTTATGTGATTGATTGTTACCATGGTGATAATAGCACTAGTAACAGTATCCTCTTAAGCGTTGTTCATTAATTCGGGCCTAAGGGTGAAATTAAAAGACAAATTCTATAATTTAAGTCATTTCTAATGCCGGGTCCACACTAAGCGAACATTGTTAGCTAACAATGTTCGCAGTGTGGACCCGGCATTAGAAAATGTTTTTACGACTTGTTTGAAATAACATTGTTAGCAAACAATGTTCGCTTAGTGTGGACCCGGCATAAGCGGCGGTTTTCCCTATCTTAACAAGTACGCAATCCGTGACTAGCACCACAGATATATTACGAAAACGTCTATTAATTCCGCCCTAAGTATTTGATACTGTAAAATTCCAAAGTTCTGAAGATTACTTTTTCATAATTAATGTAAATATCTATGCAATCAATATCTTATTGCACTTTTTCATTGAAATTGGTTTTTCAAAGTAATAATTTTTAATAAATCGTGTGATACCCCCCAATGTTTTTTGTCACTTATGATTCCCCATTATTAATTTTACAATTTTCTTGACAAACAATTTTTATTCTGAACTGATGCATAATATTAAATACTCCTTAGTGCGTAAGTTGTACATTATTTGATCTTCTTTAATAAAATAAGTGTATTTAAAAAGAACATCACCGTATATTATGATATATAAATTTTGGCAGACACGAATTTTGTGCTTAGGTCAGTATTTCACATAAAATAACCTACGAACTATGTAGGTATGTTTAGTTTAGCGGAAGAAAAGTGAACTTGTTTTGTTTTCACCATCAAAACTGGGGTTTTGCTTGATTATAATAATAATTATGTACATATGAAACTAACTAAGCTGGTGTACTTATATTAACTCTTGCTAGTTTTAGGATATAGTGTGAATTCCAAATGTGTCAGATATTCAAAAAAATCTTCCGTCCTTATGTATATACGTATATAATTTTGTTCTGTACAAAAAAATTCTCAATTTATTGTGTTTTTTTAGTAGTTATTTTTTGGAATGGTAAAATAAAATGTCATTAGAATCTAATCTACTATACTTATAATTATGAAGTAGTGATATGAATTACCAAAATTATCTTCAAATAATAACAGTAAAAAAATGTTCTAGTCTGAACATTTTTTTGCTAAGCCAGATTTTTTCACATTTTTTGTGGGTATCACAATATTACTAAGAACTAACACTTTTATCAATTTGAATTATTATTTTCTTTCTACTCTGGTGAAGCCACAACTGGTTGTCTCTCATACAAATACCTACGAGTATCTACTTAGATTTCTTGACGAGGAGGGTATACGAATGGACTCCAGACATCCAATGTACAGAGTAGGATTTTCCTACTCAAACAAAATTTGAACCTAAAAATCCAGTAGTATTTGTGAAATATTGTGTTGTTGTACCAGTCCCCATTTATCCTCTCTCTATTACTATAGCCTTACCATATTCTAGATCTATTTCTAAGATAATATTTCTACAAATCAATTCTAATTTGACCAAATAAAAGTTACTTGATAGTATTATTTTATCTTAGATCGTTTTATATTTATACCTCAATTTTTAAAAATCTTTAATTATTTCCCATTGTTTTGAAGTTTTTTTCTCTCCGAATAATGTCTAAGTGTTGATTTCAATTGTTTCAAGGATAAATATTTAGATTATTGAAAGGCACTGTAGGTACAAAATAATCCATTTAAAAATGCACCTCTTTTGATAAATTGAAAAATAGTATACATAATAAACTTTTACCCATATACAAGGTGCAAATAAATGTATGGACGATAATTCTCGAGCTTTTTTTTGCGACCAAAAAGTTGGTGTTAAAGAAAACTAGAAAATTGAGCTTCCTATCCTTTGGAGAGGTGGCATTTTATTCTTTCTAGTGGCTTCTAGGAGGAAGAGAAAGCATTTAAGAGATTTTAGGGGGATGAACTCCACCTAAATTGGCTAAATTGTATTCAGGAACATCCACCTGAATTGTTGTCCACACATTTAGTTACACCCTGTATTGTAAACAATTACTTTGTACCATATTTATATTATCATTTAAAAGAAATTCTATCCTTCAATTCTATAATTTTGCTACATGGTAGGTACTAATGTCAACCATAGTGCTACATGCAGCCCTGTGATTAGAAAATTCTTTCCCACTCAGCTACTAGCCAGGAGGAGTATCTCGATAAAAGCACATTTTTTTTTTCATTTTACATAAATGTACGGTATAGATACACCATAGAATTTCTTTTTGAGGATGATATAAATGAGAGATAGTTTTTTATTACATTAACATGATCCTAGAAAATGTACTTTTTCAACATAATCCTCCTCTGAGTTTCGTATTTTGCATTTTTCGCACTCATCTAAGTAGTTCGTTTGTTATCTTCTAAATCTACTCTTTAACTCTCAGAATATTTCTCATAGTCTTCACTTGAATCTGAGTGCCCACTTTGCTCGCAATCACCATAGTAACGAGTAAACAATCATCTGTTAAAATATTGGTTTGTTTCTACTCTAAGCTGGTCTTGAAGACTTATTTTTCTCTTGTGAAGACATGAAGTCCCACTACTATTTTAAAATTGAATTATTTTCTCGACATTTTCAGATTTTTCGCATCATAGGAATTTATTATTAATTTCTTTTTATTTATATAGGAGTACAGCTTGCTTAGTGAGCAAAACATGTTTGATTTTATAGTCATAGCAAATAGCTGCAGTGACTGTTGAGGTATTTCTGATTTATATACACTATATACAGGGTGGGGCAAAAGTCTGGAAACCCCTGAATAACTTTCGAATGCCTTCTTCGGTAAACTTAAAATTTTGTACGGTAAACCGGGCTAATAAGACCTTCTTTTAGAGTGGGGTCGATTTTTTTTACCGGCCCCCATGTCGGGGCCAGGGGGGCCAACTTCATTTTTTTAAATACGAACCCCCACCTTGCGATACATTTTTGGAAAGGTCTTCAAATAAGAAATACATTGGTGCAAATTTTATTTTTTAAATATTATTTGTTTGCAAATGGCGTCCAACTTTGTGTATGCAGTAAAGTCTGGAAACCCCTGAATATCTTTCGAAAGGACTTTCTCAGTAAATTTAAAATTGTGTATGGTAATCCTTGGTAATTAGACCTTATATTAGAATTGGACCGATTTTTTTTTACTGGCCCCCTTGTCGGGGCCAGGGAGGTCAACTTCATTTTTTTAAATACGAAACCCCACCTTGCGATACTTTTTTGGAAAGGTCTAACTACCCCGACTTACCGTGCACAACTTTAAATTAACACAATTTTAAATTTCAAAAGATATTCAGGGGTTTCCAGACTTTACTGCATACACAAAGTTGGACGCCATTTGCTAACAATTTAATATTAAAAAAATAAAATTTGCACCAATGTATTTCTTATTTAAAGACCTTTCCAAAAATGTATCGCAAGGTGGGGGTTCGTATTTAAAAAAATGAAGTTGGCCGCCCTGGCCCCGACATGGGGGCCGGTAACAAAAATCCACCCGACTCTAAAAGAAGGTCTTACTAGCCCGGTTTATCTTACAAAATTGTAATTTTAAAGAAGAAGCCATTCGAAAGTTATTCAGGGGTTTCCAGACTTTTGCCCCACCCTGTATATACAATTTATTGTGGCTCAAATACATAATTTTCACATGTACATATATATGACAGTTTGATGAACCTTTTGTTTAGAAGGAAACAACGCAAAACTAACGTAAAATTTCCCCGTCAGATGACTTGATGGTTGATTGAATGGTCTTTTTTGAATTCAAACACTCGTGATTCTAGGTCTTCCCGGCCCAACTAAGGCTAGGTGAGGTTAAAGTGGGTAGCTGGTTAATAAGATTCCATCGAATGGCCTAGTAGGTCTGGATAATAGAGAGAAAAAAATAATACTGGTAATAATAATAATAATAATATACAAAAGATAAATGAAACACAAATATGTAAAAGCAATAATTTGCTCATTAAACAAACAGTAAATTCCTAGTTTTATTGACTGATTTCTTGATTTGTGCACGTCTCTAGTGACGGTTATTGATCTGATGTCTAAACCAAAACTTTCCTGTTGAGATTGATATAAAAATATTTTCCTCCTAAATTAAATTTTCCCATGTTTGTGCCTACCTCTCTAACTGAATTCAAAATTCTCGTGTGATGTCTGTCCTGTTTTCCAGTTCATTAGAGGAGATTGACAATCAAAAATTAATTATGAAAAATAAAATAAAAAATATGATATTTATTATGAAAAAAATTGTGCCTTCGTTTTTCTTTCAAGATTTCTATACTCGTAGGTACATGATTTGGTCAATAGATATAGCCTGGTCTGAAGGGAAGTACTATTAGTTCCATTACGATCCAGGCTGGTCTATGCTTCAGTTTGTAAAAATGATACATCTATATTCTATTATTCTGCAAATTGTGACGTAGACAGTAATCGGATGAATTTTTATGCGCGCCTGTTAACTAAATAGGTATGCAATGTGCATAAAATTTCTTTAAAATTATGTAAAACGTATAATGATTTGATCTCAGTAGCTTGATCGATCGGACTTGTAACCTGGAGGTCGGTAATTCAAGTCCCAAGCTAAGCAAATATTTAGTATAGCAAGTTTGAGTAGTTGTGATATCACGAAAGTGATAAGTCCAAATATGATTACTTAATGCAACTCTTCTTCTTCTTCTTCTTCTTCTTTTACTCTGTCTTATCCCGCTCAAGCAGGGTCGACGTTGTTCAACCTCATGGTTGAGGTTGATTGGTTTTGGCACATTTTTTTACGGCTGGATGCCCTTCCTAACGCCAACGATTCTATTTGATTTAACGTCCTGGATTAGGACGGGGGTTTTACCCTCCATTCGCTGGGAATCGTACCAGCTACCCACATTAACCTCACCCAGCCTGGGTGAGAATTTTATAGAAAACTTACCAACATTACTTTCTATGCAAAATTTAACAATAATTGTCCATTATAATTGCACCATACAGAGCTTTTATTGTTAGTCAGTGTCGATTGGGCGTTTAATACACCGCTTCTCGTAGGATCAACGAAGTTAAGCTACGTCCAGCAATGTTAAGACTTCGTAATGCTGGTATTCCGGCTCAACCCAGGCGGAGTGTGATAATGTGCGTATGGAGGTTGAAACTGAAAGGTAAAAACCCCCCTCGTATATGACCATGCAGTTGAAAAACGACGTTAAACCTTATAAAAGAAAACAGAACCTTTCACATTCAGTCTCAATTTTCATCCACTGTGGTGCACTAGATGTTGTAGAAAAAAATAATGTGGTGCAAGTTTCAATTGTTGATTATACGAACGGTCGTACTTGGTCTAAAAAAATAATAATAAAGCACTATAAAACTTCGATAAACTGGTTTTTACAATGAAAATATGCTGCCAAAATCTTTAATACCAATTGGAACTAATAATCTATGACTTAGTGACACTTAGTCCCGAATTATGAAACAGGATTAGAATTACTAATTCTACACTATGCCCTAACACGCCCTCTGGTGGAAATTTCAACCAATCACAGCGCATTTATATCAGCCGTTTAGTATCTTGTATTAACAAACATTAGATATTTAGGGCTGTTGAAATGTAGTGAGTCCTATTTGGCCCTTTCAAATAAGATCAACTCTTCGTGCCAAACTATGAAATTCAATTCTATGTGCCAGAGTCCTAATTCTTGTGAGATTTCTGAAACAAAGCAACGTCCAGCGAAGCTAGATTATGGTAGATGAACCCAAATTCAACCCTAAGTGATGCGAGGTGTGGTTTATATGGTTAGCTATTGGTTTATGAGATTTCAGCAAATTGCGGGTAATATTCCCGTCTCAAATGGATTCGATGTGATAAAAAAATGATAAAATCTTATATTATTAAAAACTTTAAATCAATGCGCAATGTGCAGTTCTAATGGCGTCTGCATTACTCTTATGTAAACACTGTAGACAAGCTCGTGATATATTTTTATCATCCGGTCTACTGAATGTGCCCACAATCAGTGGCGTAGCCAGGGGCGGGGGGTTTGGGGACAAACCCCTCCCCCCGAAATTTCCAAGAAATTCCAGCAAAGATGGAATATACGTTAGGCGAGATTTCTGAACCCCCCTCAAACCCGCCCCCCCCCCAAATCCCCTCAACCCCCCCCCCCCCCGCGAAATGTAGTTCTAGCTACGCCACTGCCCACAATATCATGTACCTATATAGTATTATATACTCTGGTATTGTTTCAGATTAGAGCTGTAATGTTGTATGTTATTTTACATAGCATGTGTAGGTTCAATATAATATGTACATAGGTCTAACCTAACCTACCTATATGTTTAGAGAGAGCAAATCAATCTGGCCTGTGTTAATAGATTGATTTAAAGAGGAAGTAATCAATAGAGCTGTGAGCCGTCGGCGTCAGGATATTTAGTCTCTGTCGCGGTGTGTTAAGCTACGCCGAGCATGGCAGAAGTTTTTTTAGGTGAATTTGAATGGTTGATGATTTTTTAAGTTGAGCGTCAAGGTAACAAGTCAATGTTGTCAAGCTACGCTGGAGCTTGATTGGGTAAATAAGAATGGCTAGTCGTGTATTTAGTAAGTGGTACGCTATACGTACAACTTACTTCTATATCAAAGCAGCTACTCATTTAATCTCAAGCGAAATGAGTAGGCTCAGTGAGATTTAACTGAAATATATTCCAAAATAATATATCAGTAATTCTGTTCTTGAAGAATTTTAATTCCAACTGAAAGATTTGGGTGGAAGAGCAAATAACACTGCTCTTTTATTAGGACTTTTTTCATTTTATATTTACAAAGAAGTAGGTCCTTCTTTGAAACTAATATTAATTTAATGCATTATTATACATACATACCTATGTAGATTGTGTAGTTATGTTCGTATTAATGTTTTAGATGTAGATACATTGTACAGTTGTACATACATAATTATGTCTTACTGATAAATAATTGAATGACATTATTAATATTATGATAATAAATCTGGTCGCGAAGAATTCCAATTCCGACTCAAAACAACATCAAAAATGGCAACCATGCGCTCTGAGAATGGCAATAGTCATAAGTTGCCTGTGCATTTATAATGAGGGCCTCTCTCAAGTCAGGCCATGTAGGGAACCAAAGTTATGGGCCTCCGATAAAGTGACCAAATAAGTCATAATAATTGTCATATAATAAGAATGATACTTTACGGGATATGCCTCCAAGATATCTAGATTCTAGCCAGTGGTCTTCAACTTTGATGAATCAGGGAGCTTTGGTACCGTGCGATTTATTTGAACACTATCTACACTTCTGAACCGACCTCACAGTGGCTCGTTCGATAAGGCTGCAAACTCCAAACCTTGAGGTCGGTGGTTCGAGTCCCAAATAAAGCCAATATTTAGCGAAGCGAGTTTGAGTAATTCCTATATCACGATTGTGATGATCATAAATATGTTAACTTTTAAAAACGATACACAACAATTGACTGGCTCACTCATACTTACCTACTCACTGATGTGTACGTCCGGTAATAACCAGGACTGGGAACACAAGATTCTACATGAAGGTGTCTCAATACGTAAATGATTTCGTGTCCGAGAGGAAAGTACATACAATTACCTAATAGTAAACTTATCTCACGTTGGTGGAAGCATTTCATGAACCCCAAGAGCTAATGTCTAGAAGCTCCATCCATGTCCAATGATTCGATTAAGTTTTAACGTCTTTATACTTGATAATGAATTCATTTAAGATTTAAAGATTAGGATTGCACGAGCTACCCACATGAACCACAACCTGAGATGGGCCAGAATTTCCAACCTCAAACGTTCTTAACTTGGGCAGTATTAAAATTTTTGGTTAAAAATTCCATTTTACCTGAAATTCGAGCTGACAATTAATGATCAAACTGATGGTCATGAGCTTATTTGCTGTCTTATCATATTTTATCTACAGAATGATTTTTTTTTACTCTTAAAATAAAGTACATCATAAAAGTTCATTTCTGAGGTCATTATCGTATCATACGTATTATCATCAATACCTAACCGAACTTTATGAATGCTCGTGTTTTTGACTAATATTGACAGTGAGATTTCGACAGTCTTTGGTTTGGAAAGCACCGATCAAAGTGACATTTTTAGGACATTTACCTTCGGCTATTTCACGCAATGCATAAAACAACACGAACACGATATGACAGCTGTCACGATGCTACTTACAAGGTTTCAAATCATACCTGTGTGAATTCCTGTCAGTTCAAATCATATCTCATCACAGACATCAGTTATTTGAGACCTGAACTAGTAGAGATACATAAATACCTAACCTACCTATGTCTATCGAAAAGAAACTCTACATATACCTGAATGAGAAGCATTATGGGTTGTTTTTGCCCAATGCAAAAAAAAAAAAAAATGAGACGCATACAAATTAGGCCAGTGGATAAACCCTCCGTTGTCAATAATTCTCGTGAGCACACAATTAGCACAGTGGTAGGATATTCGCTTGCCATTCGGAAGGTCCCGGGTTTGATCAACAGAGCCGAGGAAAAAAAATGTTTGAAAAAATAGGTTACAGTGTTTGTAAGGGATACCTGATTTCCGTGCGCTCGTGTTGACCGAGCACCTATATGGGAAGTTCTGTGTCACTTCTCGCCCATCAGAGGGGAGGCATAATACGTGATGGCCAAGCTACAACACAGACCACAAGCGTCTATAATAGCTGCTGTTACTTGATAATTATTATCTTCTACTCTCAGAGAATCGCACCATCTTTTTTTTTTTTTTTTTTTTAAGCTTTATTAGGAGGACAAAGTACAATGGTAACAGTATAAAATTAAGAAAAAAAAGCAAACAAATGACAAAATAAATAAGTAAAAAAGAAAATAACAATAATGTCCCCCCTAAAGGGCGGGGTTATTGCCTGTGGCAATCTCTTCCACCCAACCCTTTCCACATCAACCTCACCCAGCCGAGGTTAAACTATACATACTAATCTCGCCCGTTGCTGTTCAGTTCAATCTGTTAACAGTATTATTATTTCTTTGGTACGTTTACGAATGGATAAGAAAATCTCCGTTCAGATATGAACACAGTTTAAGTAGGGAATTGAAAATAACGTTAAACTCTAATACAGAAAAACGACTCTAGAGAGATTAATGAGAAATTAAAAGTATTATTGTCTACTCTTGTCTAATGAATGGCGGAGAGATAAGCTCCGGAGCCCTTGAAATCAATTCTATCAATTGATGTATAGATTGTATAGTGCAAATCAGCGAACCATCACAGAAATTCTGGATATAGGTATTTTAACATCATAATATTGCATAATACTCGTACCTATTTCCTATGGAGGCTAATCGAAATTCTGGAACAGGTTTTTTTTATTAACTATTGACAAAAAATTAACTCCAGCCTCTTTTGGGCCGGAGACTACAACCTGGTTAGTCCCCCATCAACTCCTAACCCCGCTGGACATTGCTGCATTTTTGTGATCGTACAAGAACTGAGCTGTATTCAATGTGTCATTGACAATGGCTTTCTGATATTTCTACCCAGTTGGGATTCGAACCCACGTCACCTGGTGTGCAAGCCTAGTGCAGTGGGCTACACCACTCGGCCACTGTAAGCGGTTTTTTTTTATTGAACGAAAAGCCTGAACAAGACCGAACGGTCAGCTCTGGTCAACCAAATTTTTGAAGAATAAAAAAAAAGTGATTTTTGAGACTCTGGTTTGTTTACATTAAAGATATCGGTGTTTGTTTACATTTTACATTTGAAAGTATCCACTTCTTCTTCTTCTTACCGAACCAAAAGCCATGACCGAACGAACGGGCCGGTCCACTCCGGTCAGGATTTTTCGGTCCGGTCAAATAAAAAAAAGTGAATTTCAGTGACCAGGTCAGCTTCGGTTCGCTTCGTTCAAATAAAAAAATACCGCTTTGTGACTACATCATCGATTAATTCAATAGATAGGTACCTCTGTTGAATTGGATATACATAGAGGTTAAATTTGATAAAACATGCAATTCATTTCTATCTAGGTACCTATATCTGTTAATACGCATTACAAAACCATTCCTGCTCTCGTCAGCAAATTCCAGACCTTGGTTATTTCTCGCTTAGGAAGTCAATATTAGCGATGCGATATACCTATTGTTTGCCATCTACTACGCAACAAAACCCACAACCATGATTGAAAAAATGAAAAGACCACCACCACATTATTTACATTGCTTACAAAAGCGCAACAGAACACCGCAAAACCTCAATCCAGAATGCCAGACCAGCGCTTTCTTTATACTGAAATCCATTTTCTTGTTCGTCTGTCTCCCATTTTTATGTTCTTTAAGCCGGGATCCCTACCAAGTGAAACATTTTTTCTGGAATTTTGAATAGGAAGTGTTGCGGAGCAATTTTTCAATCAGTGGGATTTGTGATCTCATTATTCTCATTTGATTCTTAAAAGAAGATGGCATGTTGAGTGCACCGCTTCTTGTAGGATCACCAAGCAACGTCCAGCGAGGTGAAGACTTCGTGATGCTGGCATTCCGGCACAACCAAGGCTGGTTGAGGTTAATGTGGTGTGGGTAGCAGGTTTGTGAGGTTCCTGCGAATGGAGGGTAACATCCCCGTCGTGATATGACAATGCGGTTGAAAGCGACGGTTAACCAAAATTAAAAATATAGGATCAGGAAAGTAAAATAAGAAAGAGCAGAGCATGAGACGGTTAGAAATTCCAGATTTACAAATTAAACAACTCACACACTTTTTTTTCCTAACCCTACTCGACACCCGAGGCATGACACTACATATATATTTTCCCAGCCCTGATATACGGCACCTAATTAGGGGTATTGAAAAAAAGGTACCTTTTTTTTGGTCTATCAGGGGAGGTACTGCTCTCGAAAAAGGTGCTACGAGAAATGTATTTAACAAGCCACTGACAGTTAGAATCTTCTCTAGCATTGAAGAGGATAGTAAATCATAATTGGTGGTCTTATTATTACCTACGGTATTTAAAATGTTAATGTTAAGCTATTCATATTTCATTGTGAGTTGGCTTGAACATATCTAGTTCATTCCTCGACCTTCCCTATCCCTCAGAAAGTGATGCTTTTTCTAAAAAAACCTCACGAGCTAGCATTAATGACTCAGTGAATATTCCCGGCCCAACCCAGGCTGCGTGAGGTAATTGTGGATTAATTGTGGACAGCCCGTGGTTTGAGGGGAGATTTCGCTGAAATACCTCTGGCACTCAATGTGTTAAGCGCCCCACTCCCAAGATATTGTCCATGTTGGTAATGATGTACCTACCTGAGAAAATTATTCAACGTAAAAGAAAAACTGATGAAGATCGACGCTTCAACCCCCCATAAAATTGATCACGGTACTTGGGTAGATTTGAAGAAGTACAAAAAGGCATGACCGTACCCATCTATACAGCCATGCCTTATTTCAGTTTAAAATTAGTTCCGTTGCTAATACGAGCAAACGGCTAGGCTTGTATTATAGATTTTTTTTAAGATGAGTGTTTTGTAGACTTTTTTTATTTCGTAGCCAAGTAGAGAAGTGACACAATGAGAGAGAAGTGACACAATACTTCCCATTTAAGTGCTGGGTCAACACAAGCACGCCGGAAGGTATCCCAAAATTAGAATACATTATTTTGGTCGGCTCTGGGGTTCCATATTTCTTGAGGTTGACATGCAAATAAAATTATTTATTACACAATTAAAGTAAAAAAAATAGGAGCAAGGACTCTGCTTGTTAAGTCTCCTCTGTAAATAAACATCATTAAAAAAAGTAAAAATAAATAAATGATAATAAAAACTCTTCCTAGATCGACAGCGAAATATTAAAACTGCTTTGTGTATCAAAAAGGTGTAAAGAACTCTTTGTTTTGTCAGCACTGGGGTTCGAACCCGGGACCTTTCGCATGGCCAGCGCGGAACTCACCTCTGAGCTAATCGCGTGCTCATGATGATACAAATAATTAAACATAATAATCTAGGTGGAAATCCCCCTGATGTTAGCCAGTCAATCTGTTCACAGTTACCACTCCGTCAGTTCACATTAGTCTGCCACACGAGGCGGGCATAGTAAACAAACTACTCTAACCTCCAATATCTCTTATCACTTCAACGGCTTTGTTTCCAATAGTTTTTATCTCTTTTTATCACTTGAACAGTTTTATTGCTTACAGTGTAACAAATCAATAACTTCATTTCAAAAATAAATAAATAGGTACGATGCACAATTGTACACAATACTCTATTCATCCTGCAAGAATTAGAATAATAGAATAATCATTTTACTCTCACAGCATCAACAAAGTCTCATTTATTGCTTAAAATACATTTTTTTATCACTAAGGTATAGAATGGCGAGGATATGATTCTTGTATTTGGACACCTTTTTTCGAAATGGAGATGAAAACATTAAACTTTTTTGATATAAAAAAAAAAAATGATATTTTATCTAATAGACAGCCGACGGCCATTTTTCTGATACCTACGTAGATATTGTAGATAATATGTACAAAAATACTGGTAAACATGTAATAATTGTGTATGAATTATTCTAGAAATGTGTGATGATTTTCATTGTGTACGAGAAAGAACTTGAGTATATCCTCTCTTTTTTTCGTTTGGGGGTGCTGCGGTTCTGCAGCTCCTTAGCACCGGCCACGCCTGGCTGTTGGAGTGTGTTATCAATGACATTTGAACTAATATTTTTGGAGGTAAAACATTGAAAGTTACTCCTTGTAAGAGTTAAGGCCGTTCACTATAATAAATAAAATCAATTAGTGTGACGATGAATCATTGATAAATGCACCCTGAGACTTGGGCGCATCTATCTACATATAGGTAATCTATCAGTTCATTTCTCATTTATTCTTAGCTTATTTTCACGACTATAACCAATGTTCACCGCGGGTCTAATAAAATAATAAAAAATAGCCGCGCAGTGTTTATACTCTTATCGCTTTCATTTTTTATCAGTAATCTGTCCCATCCTGGACAAGTTTGTTTTGGACGAGAAACTAATTTTCCGTGTTGTAGGTAAATTAAAAAAATCTATATTTTCTAATAAATATATATTTTATGTTTTGAAGGAATTTGAGAAAAGATTATAAATGATTATCTAAAAAAAAAATATAAATTTTATTTGAAAAATATATAAATAAAAAAAATACATATTTCATATTTTGCAAGTAAAATATTTTTTATAAATACATAGGTATTAAAAACTGTGTTGTGTCGAGAGCTTCCAGGATGCCTTACACAAAAATCCAGAAGGTCCCGAGGTAAGATTTTTATTTACAAAGCATCTTTAAAAATACCTACGTACACAAGGGATACCTATCTATCTTTGTCCTTATCTATCTTTCTTTAAAAAGTTTTTCTATAAAAATAACCACTCTTTCTTTAACTTTGTTCTTCTTCTTCATTGTAACAAAAAGTATTTTTCTGCATTCTCAATTCTACAAAAAAACCTAATTTTCTTCATTAGCTCGATTTTTTAGATTTTATCAAATATTAGAGCCCAATAAATAATTAATTCTGATAAATAACAAAAGTTATTATTCATTCACAATTTCACAAAGAGAATTTCATTAAATGCCTTCAAAAATCATTGATTCGAAGTTAATAAAATGGGATGTGCATATATCTCTTACAATGTATATGTTCAAAATTTCGTGGAAATACGTGTGGGTCGAGTCTCTAATACTATGGCAAATATTAAAGCAAATAAATACATATATAACTTTTTTCATTATTAAGTTATGAAATTATTACTGAGCTTTAATATTTTTTATGAATAAATAAATTATAAAAAAATATTTTAAAAATATGAGAACATTTAGCATATTAATTATTTTTGTAAATGTCAGCCAAGTATTTTAAATATTGCAAGACAGTTCTTCAAACTTGCTAAGGAATTGCTCATTAGGATTTTCCTTGTATGTCAACAAGTCCAAGAATTCTGTATTGCCCAACCGAAATCTACTTATTATTGAGCAAGGAAATATTTTGGGTTTCTTGATTTAAATACTAGACAAGGAATCCTTTCACAAAAATCATAGTATCCTGTTCGGTCACTTTTTTTTTTAATATTTAACTGATGATAAACTCTTCTGATTCCAAATAGTAAGTTTTATCAAAACAATGGTCTGAATTCGCATGTGTGTCGGTGTGTAGGTATGTGTGTTCGTGTCTGATTGGGTTAATTGAACGAAATTTACGGTAGAAAGGAAATTTCGGTATTTCGAGAGCTTTGATGCTTTCTGGAATGAGCCCCTGGGCGTCCATATAATGTTTTTACGTAAAACTCACGGACATAATTCTTAGAAGCTTTTATCATTAGCTTAGTAAAAAAACCTTTGTAAAAATCAAAAAAAAAAAAAAAAAAAAAAAAAAAAAAAATAATAATAAAAATAAAATGTTGTTAAAAAAAATATGTAAAAATAAATAAATATTATTATGCATTGAATCTCATATCTATAAGTACTTTGTTTCGTGTTCCAGTGAGCCCCTCACTATTATTATGCATTGAATCTCATATCTATAAGTTTCGTGTTCCAGTGAGCCCCCCCTGCCCCCCACCTATGTGGAGGGGTTCAGTGACAAGGATCTAGTGAAGAGGATGCCCTACTCCCAGCTACACTGTGGCCTCCTGGTGTCAGCCCTGGGCTTTGGAGGAGGAGGTTTGGGCGGAAAGAACTTCTATGGGTGAGTGTTCGATTTCATTTTGGGGTGATTCACACAATAATAATTTAAACTTAACACATTTCTTTAAATTTTCTTTAATCCAGAGATTCCAGAGCTCGTGGGTTCGAAACCCAGCCGGGACATGACAAGTTATCCTCCCATTTGGGATTTTTACCACATAATAATATGTTTTGGGCTTACTGCTGGAATAATGGGACTTTAATAGTCTTAATCGGGCAGTATAAATAAGGCGATATTATTATTATTATATTTTTAATAAAGTGGTCATATTTCTGCTAACCACATTCGTGAGGTGAACTCAATTTACCGTACTTGGGACTTGAACCTCCGATCTCCAGGTTACAAGTCCACACCTTTTCGATCCAGCTACTGAGGTCGATCACATTTCTTATTCTTACAGAGAATATGACGAACAGGAAGCTATCGACACGGTGATCCAGGCGGTACAAAGCGGAGTCAACTACATAGACACGGCACCCTACTACGGGCACGGGTTCTCTGAGACTATACTGGGTAAGGTACGTATAGGTCGTATAGTATTAGGAGACTATACGGGGTAAGGTACGTATAGTATTAGGAGACTATACTGGGTAAGGTACGTATAGTATTAGGAGACTATACTGGGTAAGGTACGTATAGTGTTAGGAGACTATACTGGGTAAGGTATACGTATAGTATTAGGAGACTATACTGGGTAAGGTACGTATAGTATTAGGAGACTATACTGGGTTAGACTATTTTCATACTCTATTCTGATTCACAAACAAAACCTGATCTAATTGATCATTTCAGGCCCTCGAAAAAATCCCCCGGCATTTCTATTACATTTCGACTAATACAGGCTGATATCAAGCACTACTTTATTGAAAAATCTAACTTAAAATCACGATCAAATGAAGCTCGCCGGGCGGTGAGTGCTTGTCAAGTAGCGCGAGCCAACCGGCCTATATTAACACGAAACAGAGTTTAAATGAGCCAGCGTCGATGGCATGTTGAATACACCGGTTCCCTTCAGAACACCGAAGTTAAGCGACATCCAGCGAGATTAAGACTTGGATGGGTGACCATTCAAATTCTAATTCTCCGTGACGCTGGCTTTTCCCGGCCCCACTCAGGCTGGGTGAGGTCAATGTGAGTAGCAGGTTTGTGAGTTTCCTGCGAATGGAGGGTAAAACCCCCGTCGTGATATGACCATGGCAGTTGAAAGCGACGTTAAACCCCACTTAAAAAAAAAAAAAAAGAGTTTAAATGTACACTGGGACCACAATTAGGGGACGCTCAGATGGTTTCAAATTTACTGTACTGTATTCACTTTAGGAACCCCTATTTAACTTTATATTATTACATATACGATGGTCTATCAATGTATGCTACATTTATACAGATGTATTCCACTTAGGGACAAATTCTTACAAGTTTACTGAGACTACCTCTAAAACCCATGATTTCATGGATACCTGACGAACATGGAAGTTTCATTATTCTCTTACCTAAGGTCAAGTGCTAACGTTTGGTGACTTCAATAAGTTTTTAATTGTCAAATAAGGTGATTTTCTTACAACATGTCCGATTTGACTGAAGTAGAGGTTGCCCGGGCGCTTGCGTTGATTGAAGCCGGACAAACCTACAGAACAGTGGCAAATTCCCTTCGCGTGTCAAAATCAGTGATTCATCGAGTTGTTAAACGCTACAGGCAGACTGGTGAATACAGAAGGCGACGTGGACAGGGTCCCAAACGGATCACAAACCAAAGAGAAGACCGCTACATAACGCTCACTGCACTGAGAAACCGGTTTATGCCCGCGACTGCTGTCCGTGGGGAGCTGATACGAAGCCAAAATGTGAATGTTTCTGTTAAAACAATAAGAAGAAGACTCAGAGAGCATTCTCTGACGTCCCACAGAGCCAACCAATCGCCTCTTCTCAATCACCAGCACAAAGTTGAAAGGGTCATGTACGCAAACAAGTACCGAAGATGGTCAATGCGTGAATGGGGAAGGGTATTGTTTACAGACGAGTGTAAATTGAGCTTGAAGTCAGATGACAACCGTATCCGAGTACTTAGAGCCCAAATGAACGGTACTCACAGTGCAACATTGTTGGAAAAGTCCAATTTGGTGGCGGTTCCATCATGGTCTGGGGGGGTATAAGTTTGAACGGCCGTACAACCCTGTATATCCTGGAGGGAGGGGCGCTGACTGCTGAGCGGTACAGGAGAGAGGTTCTTGAAGGTATTGTCCTTCCTTTCAAGCCCTTCCTTGGGGAGGAGATGATCCTGATGCACGACAATGCTCGTCCACACGTGGCAAACCGGGTGAAGCGCTTCCTTCAGGAGGTGAACTTGGAGGTTCTCCGGCACCCTGCTCGCTCTCCGGATATGAATCCCATAGAACATGTATGGGACCATATGAAAAGGGTCATCCGGAAGAGGAATCCACCCGCGGACACCATAGCACAGCTCAAGAAGGCAGTTGTTGAAGAATGGGATCGGATCCCCAAGAATTCGTCCAGAGGCTCATCCGAAGCATGCCGAGGCGATTGGACACCCTACTTGGTGTTAGGGGAGGCAATACAAGGTATTGCCTCCCCTAACAGCCCACGTATTCCAGAGATTTTTCAAAATCTCGAAATTTCAAATCTTTGTTTTTTGTCACTTTTTCGACATTGTTTGATTATTGTCAAAAAATAAAGTTTTCCCTTTGAAGTAGCCCAAAAAAATGACTTGTTTCATCTTCCCAACAAAAATACCTATCTTTCAGATCATGTTTCATCAACACAATTTATACAGTTCAAGGTGAAATACAGGGTTAAAAAAGCGTTCCCCTAATTGTGGTTCCCAGTGTATTTTGTTTTATTGTTTTCTCCCCCTTAACTTTAACTTTTATCAATTTTCATTTTGTTTAAATTTAC
Organism: Bactericera cockerelli; assembly: GCA_024516035.1. NCBI lineage: Eukaryota > Metazoa > Arthropoda > Insecta > Hemiptera > Triozidae > Bactericera > Bactericera cockerelli. Next base: position 54,367,075 of record CM044955.1, read on the forward strand.
ACTGAAAATATATTCTACTTTATCATTTCTAGTTACAGAGCTACTGCATTTACACAAAGGTATTCAACTTTAATAAACTTAATTACACTTGTCACACCTTGGCCGAGGTGTGGAGAACGCCACAAAAAAAGTAATTTATTCACAGTAAACATTTGATTTGATTGATTGGATAATTTCTATCTTATTTGCTGAAATGATTTAGGGCGGAATTAATAGACGTTTTTGTAATATCTCTGTGGCGCTAAGTCACGGATTGCTTACTGTGTAAGATAGGGAAAACCGATACTTACCAAAGACTTAAGTTATTGATGTTGTCTATTAATTCCGCCCTAGATAGGGAAAATCGACACTTACCAACGACTTAAGTTATTGATGTTGTCTATTAATTCCGCCCTTAATCTACGAGTACTCTAAAACCAAAACTTTGGTTTTGTACCATAACCTAATCTGATCTACTATTCCAGGCACTGAAGCAAATACCGCGAGAGAGTTACTACATTTCGACCAAAATCGGCCGATATCACCATCAGTTTGACTTCGACTACAAGGTGCCCCGGATCAAGGCCTCCCTTGAGGAGAGTCGACAGAGGCTGGGCCTCGATGTTATTGATGTCATCATTGTAAGCGAGTCTCGTTTTTTTTTTTTTTTTTTTTTTTTTTTTTTAAGCTTTATTAGGAGGACAAAGTACCTACAGGTAACAGTATAAAATTAAGAAAAAAAAAAAAAAACACTGCCAATTATGGACACAATACTTCCTCGTGATTGTTTCACATTGTGTACACGTGCGAATTTTGAGTTTTTATACTAAATTACTTGTATCTCCGAAACGGCTGAACCGATTTTCTTCAAATTTGTTTTATATGGTAGAATATCGTTTTTTCTACATTCTAGATTCTACAAAAAATTCTGTATTGGCAAGTTGTGGTCCTTATTTTTTGACTTTTTTGTCCAAAATTTCGGATTTTCTTAAATATCAGAGTCAAATTATAATTCATTAAAATATATAGATAAATAGCCTGTGTAGAACATTAATATGCATATACATACAAATTTCATCAAAATCGGGAGTACCGTTCACGAGATATAAGCATTTAAGTAAAAAGTTAGTGGTCAGGCGCATGGTCTCTTTCACCCAGAGCCGCTAGTACGAATTCGATGAATTTAAAATGGGACCATCTACAGAATGTCTCCTAGATGTTTACAAAATTTTATCAAAATCGGTCGAGTAGTTTCCGAGATTTGCGCGTTACAAGGAATCGTTTTAACAGACAGACAGACAGACAGACAGACAGACAGACAGACCGACAGACCGACAGACCGACAGACGGACACAAAACCAAATTTGCTCAGGAGGTTATGAAACGTCCAGAAATATGAAAAAAGTTGAAATCGGAGCAAAAAAATATTTTTTTTTACAAAAACGAACACAATACTTCCGATTTCTAATATTAGAAATTTCTCGGAAGTAAAAAAAAAAACAACAACATTAGTTAGAGAACAACATTTTATTAGGAAAAATAATAATAGGCGTTTACTCATATCATTTTTTTAATATCTTGAACTGTTTGCAACCCGGCTCCAAAATACCGGTATTATCGAAGGTCCCGTTAGACCAACTTTTTTTTATGTTTATCGTAGATGGGGGTTGTGACATATCAAATCCAATGATTTTGAGGTTCTGATTACGAATTTGACATTGATTTTTAGCCAACTGTTACCGTTCAGTCACCAGTGGCGGTAATAAGGAAAGTCGTGTGGTATCACACCAGATTTTTTTTAAATTTTGTGGAAATATGAGGAAGCTTGGGCATTTGTTGGTTCGAAATTCGGATCCCACCCAAAAATGACTCTGGGCACTGGGCAGTATTTATAGTTATTATATTTGTGTTAATCACTTTCGTGATATCACAACTACTGACACTCACTTTGCTAAATCTACGCTGAAATCCGGACTTATTATTAAACGTGTTGGATCAAGTTTTATTTACAAATGACATAGAATATAAATATGTATAGTTGTATACAACTATACATAGAAATTGAAATTAATAAAACAAAACTTGATCAAGGGTGGTGCTAATGTCAACGGCATTCTCTTCCAGATAAGTAGTTATCTATTTTTTTTAGGAAGGAAAGAATGTAGGTATTTAATTTCATTTTACATTCTTTTCATTAAAATCCCCTTGAAATACAATATCTGTTGTACTTTTAGGGAGATTTTTTTTATTATATTATTTTTTATTGTTCTTCCATCGACCTCAGTAGCTTGATCGCTAAGGCGGCGGACATGTAACCTGGAGGTTGGTGGTTCGAGTCCCGAGATTGATAACAATTTAGCAGTGTAAACTTGAGTAATTGTGACATTAAAAAAAAAAAAAAAAAAGATGAGTGTTTCACAGCCGTTTTTATTTCATAGCCATGAGCTACTGTAGACGCTTGTGGTCTGTGTTGTAGCCTACCCATTACCCATCCCGTAGTATGCCTCCCCTCTGATGGGCGAGAAGTGACACAATACTTCCCAATTAGGTGCTGGGTCAACACGAGCGCACCGGAAGGTATCCCTTACAAACAACTGTAACCAAATTAAGAACATAAATTTTTGTCGGCACGGGGGATCGAACCCGGGACCTTCCGCATGGCAAGCGAGTGCTTAACCACTGAGCTAATCGAGCACATCACGAAAGTGATTAACACACACACGTGATCTTTTATTTTTCTTTCAGATTCACGACATAGAGTTCGCTCTGGTGAACAAGCAGTGGAACGTCATCAAGAACGAGACCCTCCCCTATCTGATGCAGCTCAAGCGGACTCAGCAGATCAAGCACATAGGCATCTCGGCCCTACCACTCTCTGTGCTGAAGCAGATGGTGGAAGAGCTGAAGCAAAAGTACCCTGAGCAGCACGTGATAGACTTCGTGCTGACTTACTCCAAGTACACGCTGCTCGATAACTCCCTCCGGAATTACGGACAGTTTTTTCAGGTGGGTGAAATATTCGTAATATAACCAACCTAGATTGCAACCATCAAAACTTGTGTATCTTAAGAAAGTTAACAACAACATTAATGATTCCATTGATTGCGTTCATTTATTCATTTATATGAGCAGCTGGTTTGGGCTTGCCATTAGTTTTAGCAGTGGTCGATTTCGACATTTTTGTACCATTTTGCCAATGTGAGTAGAACAGACCAAAGTCTGAACCTTACATAATACCTCCCCCCCCCCCCCAAAATTTTCAAGAAACTCCAGCAAAGATGGAATATACGTTAGGCGAGATTTCTGAACCCCCCTCAAAACCCACCCCCCCCCCCCCCCCCCCCCCCCCCCCGATATGTAGGTCTAGCTACGCCACTGGGACCAACATTTGTTACCTACACAATGGATGGAAACAGGCCACTTGTAACTTATTATGTCTCTCTATTTCGACTCTTTAAGTAGGATATATGATAATTATTCTAAAATTCGTGGCGTAATGGTTGTGACTACTGCCCGTAGTCCAGAGTTCCCGAGTTCAACTCCCGGCTGGGGCAGACTTTTCGAAGAAAATTCTGTTCCATCCAAACACGTGAGGCTGCCATTTTCCGGCCCTACCCAGGCTGGGTGAGGTTAATCTGGGTAGCTGGTACGATTCCCAGCGAATGGAGGGTAAAACCCCCGTCCTAATCCAGGACGTTAAATCAAATAGAATCGTTGGCGTTAGGGCATCCAGCCGTAAAAAATGTGCCAAAACCAATCAACCTCAACCATGAGGTTGAACAACGTCGACCCTGCTTGAGCGGGTTAAGACAGAGTAAAAGAAGAAGAAGAATTCTAAAATTAGATTTTAAACAATAATTAGAGGTATATTGTCTACTCACGACTTTGTTAGTTCGTTCGAGTAGACCACTATTCATAATATAACCAAACTAGATAGATAGAGACCATCAAAACTTGTGTATCTTAACAAAGTTGACAACAACATTAATGATTCCATTCATTACGTTCATTTAGTTACCTAACTCGGCATTCGTGAATTCTACTTTTTGGAAAAGAAATATGTCCAATTTAATACATTGTTCATCTAAAATAGATTTTTTTACACCATGAAACAAGCTAAGAGAAGTCAAATAGCCATTGGCAGATAATCGCCCTATTAATACTGTCAAACAGGGAGGGTTCAATAGCTGAGAAGACATCATCTTAATCATTATCAAGGCAACGACTTGACATTACTTTGTCCAAAACTAACAATGATACGTCATTTTATTTTGGACAGTCTTCCCACTGAAAAGTTCTAGATTGATTAAAAAAAAAAAACTTATTGAAACGGTACTGGGAAATTTGGGAACGTGTAAATAATAAGCCTCCTTGTTATAGACAGTGTGAAAAATCCTAAGGGATTTTTTCAACGTCTCCGTCACGCTCTAGCTAGAGTCTAGGTGACACCTGTTCATTCCAAATATTAGAAAATAATTATTGAATACCATTATTACAAAGTACACTCCTGGATAACAAAAAATGTTTTTAACTATTTATAAAATATAAAAAATGCCTTCCAAGTCTGAGGAACGAGGCACTGTGCCCATCACAGCTGCTGCATTTCCTCTCTGGATACACAGAGAAATCCTCTGTTTCAAAAAGGAGGTTGACCTTTTTGAATAAACAAATTTAATTATTGAATAAATAAATCATAAATAAAATAAAACTTATTGAATATTTAAATATAAAAGTTTACAAAAATTCACGATACTACTTATTCCATTTTATCCACATATTATTATGTTCACAGGAAAATAAAATAGATCTGATAAATGCGTCTCCAATTTCTCTAGGACTTCTATCGAACCAAGGACCTCCTGATTGGCATCCGGCCAAATGTGACATAAAATTCAAGTGTACAGAGGCGGCTAGTGACTGCAAAGTGAGTTAATATACCTCAGAAAATAGATGACGTGATTTTTACTGTCAAGAAGTCCAATATTTAAATAAACCCGAATATTAGAGCAAAAAGTTCAAAAAATAAGGTCTTCAATTCACCAATACAGAATTTTTTATAAAATTAAAAATATAGAAAAACTTTATTCTACACTATAAAGAAAGTTTGATGAAAATCGATTAATTGGATATATAAGTGATTTAGTAAGTAGCTAGGTTTTAATAACCAAAGTGTACATGTGGTAAACCATTCGCGAAGAAATATTGTGTCCATAATTGGTACTGTGTATTTATTCCACTAACATCTTAATTCCTTAACTTAATTAACCCTCAGAAGAACAACGTAGAGTTAGGAAAGCTGGCCCTTTACTTCTCCATGAACCAGACCTTCGCCAAGGTGACTCTCTGTGGGATGAACAACCTGAAAGTGTTAAGGGCTAATCTGGACGTGACTATGAACGGGTTGACGGAGCATGAGAAGAGAGTGTTCAAGGCTGTGAGAGAGAAGTAAGTTGTTGTTGTTGTAGCCAGCTTGGCTACAGCTGGAGGGGGGAGTGATGGTCTCCAGTCAACTTTATTTCAAAGTTGGCTCGTCCTGAATCACATATTTCTATGTCCAATCAACCATCGTGATGACTTGGACTTTTTCTTTAAAGCCATTAAACCCTCAGGAAACTACAAGCTAGCCTGGCTTGTAAGGGTTGGCTAGTCTGTTCTCTGTTTATAGTCCGCTAGCGAGACACTGGTCTAGAGAAGTAAGTAGGAATGGTGACTCATGTGTGGTCCTTGGTACACGAGAATTTAAGGTTAAAATAATAATAATATCGCCTTATTTATACTGCCCGATTGAGACTATTAAGTCCCATTATTCCGGCAGTAAGCCCAAGACATATTATTATGTGGTAAAAATCCCACGTGGGAGGATAACTTGTCATGTCCCAGCTGGGTTTCGAACCCACGACCTCTAGAATCTCTGGATTCACAGAGTGCCGCCTTTACCACTGAGCTACTGGGGCAGACTTATAAGTAAGTTTACAAGCTAGTAATAATAGACACAAGAGTTCAGAAAACCAACCATTCGTACTATAAAAGCACAGTAAAAAAAAGAGGTAGTTTTCACATATGTGTGTTTTTTTTTATTTTTAATAGTAATATTATTCATTTATTTATTTTAATAAATTTATTTACAAATGTATTTTGTGTTTGAAATTGCAAATGTATTTTTCCCAAGCTTATAATAATGCTTCTAAAAATTTCAAAGTAACAGTGTTTCTTGGAAAAAAGTTGATTATAAGAGGGATGTCACAATAAAATGTTACTACTCAAACCCATCTCACTAAAAATATCACAACTACCAATTTTCGGGTTGCGAGTCCTCCACCTTATCGATCGAGCTACTGAAGTCAGTAAATTATGATAGTATAAAAACAAGAAAGCACACAACTTTGTTAATAGATCATCACAAAACTGACCTTGGCAAATATGCACCAATACAAAGATGTGCCAAATTTTGGAACCTGACAAATGATGAAGGATATTTTCTGTGATAAAGTCCCCAGTATTTTAAAATTATATAACCATTTGTATTTTAATAATTTTAATTTTTTTTAAATGTTCAATTTTTGTATAATTTCATTATTTTGTATATTGGGTTCCTATGGGAACCGTAAAAAAAAAAAAAAAAAAAAAAAAAAAAAAAAAAAACATATTATGGTCCTACATACAATAAGGCCGCAAAATCAAATGATAATTATTATTTTTCCAATATTTTTTTTCTGATATTGCTTGCTTTCAGATACTTTGACCACGACTTGGACCTCCATTGGGAGGGGGAAGAGCCTGAGAAGTACAAGCTGTATCTGCAGGACAAAGTTCAGTAAGACTCGTCTGGGATCTGTACGAAGTTCAACGGACGCTAGGAATATGTGAATACGTAGCCTATGGCAACATTGAGTTGCAAGAATTGTTTCATCTTCTTCTTTCACTTTGTCTTTTCCCAAACCTACTTGGGGTAGGCATTGTTTAACCTTGCCCTCATGGTTCAGGTTGGTTGGTTCTGATAATTCTACTTCCACTTTTTATGGCTAGATGTCCTTCCTAACTAATCAGGTTAAGGTCGCCAACGATTTATGTAAATGTTTTTTGGCCTGACATGGCTGTTACCATATCTTTTTAGTGCCCCCTAGTGAGACATCAACAGAAAATACATATTTCTTTGACAATAGCATACTGAACTGACGTAAGCTTCAAAAACATTTCAACTAAAAGAAACATGAGACAAAATTGTGTCACATGTCACAGGCTGTAGAAGGGATTTCTGTAGCATGCTGCAGAAGATGTGCTTTAGGCGATATTGTAGGCTGCATGCTTCAATGTTGCCTTACTGGAATTCCAATTCAAAAATCAGAGTGTGAGAAGTATAGCTCAGTGATAAGTAATAATTATTAAGCTACAAATAACATGGAAGTTGAGCTAGAAAAGGAGTTTCAGTTTACTATAGTTAACATTATGAAACTTGGAAAAAAGTAGCATAATATTCTTAAGAGCCTTTTAACACTTTTATCAATTTCTTCGCATAATATTTTCGTTCGTTATGATACCAAAGTACAAAAAAAAAAAAAAAAAAATCTTACCAAGCCTATAAAATTTGTACTTTCTCTTCTTCTATATAGGTCTTGGACCTTTCTTCGACCATGAGTTTTGTGTCTGGCCAGGGTATTTTTTTTTCTCTCCATTGGCTGGACTTTTCCAAAAAAATTCACGACATCATAGAGTGACATCAAAGTAATTAATGATAGCTTGATGATATGTTTGTTGGAATAGAGCTTGGTTATGAATAAAAATATTATTGCTGTTATAGTGGCATAAGCTACCAAATTGTTTTCTGGTCTTTGACAAGTTTCTCAGGTTCTTTGCTAAAATGATGTTTTTTTGTTGTTGTTGCTATTTGAATATTTCGGAGAATTGGTAACTCACACAACAATTATGCTACCAACCACAGTTTTTCTTCTTCTATGGTTTAAAAACCCCTACAACCAAGTAGACAAAATCTTTCTGCAGGGTCTTTCCTGAGTTCACACATTATCTCAGTAGTTTAATTACAAGTATACACAATCACATACATTTTATTTTTTTTATTATTATTTATTATTTCGCAAATGAATTGCCTTTTTTATTTTGTTTGCTTTAGTAGTCTTTACAGTTTAAGGAGCCAGAGAAAACCTACCGATGGTCTTCGGACTTCATATATTCCCATGTAAGCCTAAACATTAGTGACCCCTGTTTTCTCATGTTGCTGCAGAAGGTTTTGCAGGTGTGTATCAAACAGCTCACATCGGATTGGCATCTCCAGTGAATAGAATGGATTCTTCAGAGCATAGTCTGCATAGAGTTCATAGATTTTCTTCAATATCAAATCTAATCCACTTTGGTTTGTATCACCCACAATCATGAACTTGACCCCTGAAAGTGAATGAATATAGGATAATTTATTTATTCTATTGTACAATAAATACTTAAAATAATAATAATAAAAATAGAAAATTATTTATACTGTCCAATTAGGGTTTCAAAAAGTCCCTTTATTACAGCAGTTGTTTTGAGACTAGTATTATGTGGTCAAAACTTTGATATATAATTATGTAAAATTCATGCATTGAGTGGGACCTGAATAAAAATATCCCCATGGTCTTAGACTACTAAAGTAATTTATTACCACTTTCACTATAAGTGCAGATATTCTGTTTCTAAATTAAACTAAAATAAATAACCTTTATTGAAATAATTCTTATTCCCTAATCAGATAATTTGGTAGGTGAAGGGATGACTTCTACAAAATACAAAGCATACAATAGATGTCAATGGAAGAGAACTTTGTCCAGCAATGGAGAACTAATATTTGTAAATGATGATGAAAATGATTTATCTTCATTAATTACCTGTTAATGTTTGATAGCAGTATAGTTTGAATGTATCGGCTTCAAGAACCTCAATTCCAGAGCTTTTGGGTTCTGGTGACAATTGACTAGCTATTGCAAATAATGGATAAAACATACTAGCTAAAAATATCTTCTCATTGGTTGTCATTTTGGGTCTTGTAAATCTCAACTTTACTGGGAAGTTTTCTGGTTTGGAGAGAAAATCCAGCACGTCTGTACCATCATCAAGTTGAGCATTTTTGATGACAGCTTCATTCACTGCTGTTAAGACATGTCCGACTGAAAACAACGTAAACTTTAAGGTACATTGCAAGAAGTTTAGAAGATAATTACAAGTAAAGGTTTTGAGGGCAAAAAATGTGATACATAGTTAAAATATGGACTTTACTTTCTATTATTATTATTAAACACTTTATTAGATATAAAGTGACATATGTACATATAATAATTATTAAAACAATTAAAAAATGGAAACAATATATACAATAAAAAGGAAAAAGAATAGAAAAATATATATCAACATATGTCTTAACTAAATAGTGGGGTAATTGCCTAAGGCAATCTCTTCCACCCAACCCTTTGAGGTTTTTTTTACTGGCCAAAACTTGCAGTACATACGGTCAAACCTTGATAATATCAAGATTATACTAATTATTATGTGAGATCAATTTTCGGGTCAAATTTACCTCTATAAAAGAGAAAACTGGATATAAGTTAAAAAATTCAGGTCCCATTATTTCTCTTAAAACCAGGTTTAACTGTCATAATTTAAACATAAAACTTACCCTTATTTCTTTCTTTTATTGGCATTGGGTTAAAACAATCCATACAGCCAACCTTTACTTCAACAAACTAAACTAATCACCATTGCATGTACAGAGTAGGTATAAATTTAAAACTTACCTACAATACCATCTCTCTGTCCAAAGTTGACAACAATTTTCTTATTTTCTAGGATAAGTTTGATGTTGATTGGGAACTGGAAAGTAACTTCATTTTCTATTTTGGGTACTGTGTGATCATAGTTGAAGATGAGACCTCCTGACTTGGATACTATGTAAACTCCATAGATTACCATGTTTGCTTATCCTTGGCTTAGGTGTAAAGGCCACTTTGATAAAGTGTGGACACTACAGTAACAGGCTGTATGGTTCCATTTTTATTAGAATTAGAAAGAAAACCAGAAAATTCTTTTCAGCTTGATTAACTTTTAGAAAATATTTTTTAAAATTTCTAAATTTTCCCGCTTCTAGGTTTTAAATATTTTAGTTAAAACTCCTGCCACTATTAGTGTAAAGCGCTAGAATCACCACCCTGTTGCCAAAGTGATGACAAAATTAATTTATTTTGAATGTTAATTATTTTATTTAACTCATATTTCACCTCTTGAACTTTAAATTAGAACAATAGAGCTTAAATATTGTGATAATAAATATTCACAGTTGTAAAAGAGATAAATGAAATACAGCAGAATTCATCTTGTAACTTATTTCTGTGAACGAATCCTTATCAGTAACTCCAACGGCAACACTGTGTTTCTGCAACAAAAGTAAATAAAAATCAGCTTGAAGATTTCAAAATCACAAAAAAGTTCAAAGTTGGAGTTGTAGCCTGGATCCTGGTTCTGAAGAATCTGAAGAGACAATTTGGAATTTTGCACAAAACATGAGAAATACTTGGAATTATAGTACATAGCAGAACTAATAATTCAGTAGTTTTCAATACCCGTGTCCCTTGTAGTACAACCTCAGAGTATGTTATCTTTGAATCATTGAGTGCTTATCAGTTGCTAGTTTACTCTGGTATCATTGTTGATCTTATGGAGAGTGTTCTTGGACTAATTGGTCAGTGGTTTGGTTGCCAAATAAGTTAACAACCTATTCTCTTCTATCACAGATTGAACCCTATCTTCGTGGTCTTTGCGATGTTCAGCTAGAGATTGTTATGAGATTCTGTACCAAATGTAAGTATAGTTATGGTTAGTTTTTCACTTTGTCACTTACAATATAAAATAACATAAAAATATAGCACTATAAATGTATAAATTGGAGATGGTTTTCACAGCCTTCGTTTTTTCTTAGCTTCATAACAACAGCTGAATATGAAAATCTTTTGTAAATTGCTCCTACCAAAATATTCATATGAGGCTGAACTAAAAATCTTAAATCACAAATTATAATGGTCTTTTTGTAGCCATTCCTTGTCATGTGCCCAATATATTTCCCAAAACCTTGTAACTAATTTATCTGTACATCCAAATTCAAATAACATTAATAAACTACTCAAGGTATGATGCTGTTGATTTCATGTTTCTACTTTATTAGGTATTAAGTTATTAAAAAAGAAAGATAAAATGTTTTTGATGATCATACCTATTCACTACATTATTTTGTTGCAGAAACATTAGTAGCATGGACATACCAGCTCAAGACCCTTTCAATCTGGATAACAACAATGTTCGGCATCCAAGGAACCCACTAATGAATGCAAGGGACCGGCTCTTCCATGCATTATTCTTCAAGGCCTCTTTGTCTTATGCCAGAACCTTTTCTAAGCCTGTTAGAAGGTTCATAGAATTTTCCCTTCTCCTCTGGGTGAGTTCAGTTGGAGAAACTAAGTAGGTACTGATGTTGAGTACTCTGTTCCAGTAGCTCAGTGGTCAAGGTGTCAGTCTAGGAATCCAGAGGCTGGGTGTTCAAATCCCAGCTGGGACATGACAAGTTATCCTCCCAATTATACTTTTGACCTAATAATAATACATATTGTGCTTACTGATGGAATAATGGGACTTATGTAATAATAGTCCTAATTTGGCAGTATAAATAAGATGATATTATTTTAAGTTTTGTTAAGTTGAGTAGAAATAAGTACCATAAGGATTGTTGGGAAACTAAACTATTGTTTCTGTAAATTTTAGACTTATTCAAGAAGTATGAAGTATCTGAATATCAAGAAACTTCTAAATTCAAATATCTGAATATCAAGAAACTTCTAAATTCAAATATCTGAATATCAAGAAACTTCTAAATTCAATACCCTTCTTCATTTGAAAAAAAACTTGGGTTTATTACCTTGTTGTATATCCAGTAATCAGGGTTGTAATAATGAGATACAACCAAATTTTTCTTTGTGTAAGTAATATATTCTTACATGTGCATGTCAGAGGTAATGTATTTTACACTCCCTATTAGCTCTATAATCTATCAAATTATTTTACTCTTGTTGTGACTCCAAATTGTGCTACTTGCAGGCAATCTCCTTCCTTTTCATTCTGGCCTACATTCACGTGGTGTTCTCTCACTCCCCATCCAACTGTCTCTCTCACATCAAAGACTCGTGGCCTAGAGATGGCATCCTGAGAGTAGAGATTCTTCGGGGTGGAGGGGGACCTGACTATACAATAGAGAACTCTTACGCCCGGGAGCTGAAGATTAAGAGGAGGCGGTTAAAAGATTACCAGGGGGAGGATGAGAGTGACATAGAATTGAGCAAGATGTTTGATTATAGGTATGTCAAGATTATTTAGGTACAACAAGGCCTGTTGTCACTAAGGTTAAGCAACGTCCAGAAAGGATAGAATTTGGATGGGTGACCATTTAAATTTAAACACTTGTAATTCTGGCTATTCCCAGCCCAACTCAGACTGGGTGTGGTTAATGTTTCCAGGAAATGGAGCCTAAAACACTATTGATATGTCATTAAACCCTAAAACACAACATATCCTCCAATCTCCAATACAATCCAAGCAAATGAAATTTTTGTCAATCGATATAGACATGTTACTGTCACAACAAGGTGCAGCCTTCATATTGTAACATGATGATAACTTTATATTTAACTGCATCAAACTATCTACAATGTATCTGACTCTATTTTCTAAACATAACCTGACAATTTGCTCTGTGCTTAGTGTTATACATAGTCCTTATCCTATTATTACTATGCACTCATCAATGTGATTTGGTGGAGCTGCTACTTCAACAACAACATTCCAATGTATATGACGTATCTCTTTTTATTCTAATAGTTTGTTTTCCTCACTCTATTCAGCTGGTCTCCCAGTCTAGAGCCATCCCACACAGAACCCCACAGTGGCAAGAAGAAAGACTCTTCAGCAGTGGGTCTGTTTAGTGCCGCTATGTCTATGTTTCGCACCTCTCTGTCCTATGAAGACAGAAGTTTGGTGATGACTGAACCTAGCCCAGGTATGATTATTTTTCTTTGCAATCCTAAATGGGCAAATGTATCTTAGAAAATTTCAAGAATGTAAGAAAAAACACAATACTTCCGATTTATAATGTTAGAAATTTCTTGGAAGTAATTCTGAACATATCAGCATCTACCATATGCAAATAACTGAGAAATTAAAATTAATTAATAGCTTAAAAGTCAAACTTTTATCATGTGGTCAGAAGTAAAATTATCATATTAATAAGTTCTGTCTTGTTTTTTTGGCATCTAAACACATGACAATTTGTCACAGTCAAACCACTCAACTATTAATGCACCAAAGCAATTTTTTGAATTTAATTATGGACTTCATAATATTAATGATCACTATCTGGTTAGTGTAGTGGGTTTTATTTCTCAAAGATGAGTGTTTTGCAGCCATGAAACAGCAACCACTGTAGACTCTTGTGGTCTGTGTAGCTTGTCCATCCTGTTGTATGCCTCCCCTTTGATATGCAAGAAGTGACACAATAAGTCTTTCCCATTTTGGTGCTGGGTCAATACAAGCGCACCATAAGGTATCCCTTACAAACAACAACATAAATTTTGTATACAATTTTTTTTCGGCTCTGGGAATCGAAAGTAGGACCTTCCCCTTGGCAAGCGAGTATCTTATATCTTACCACTGAGGTAACAAATTTACAAAGTTGATTTTTTTTTAATTTGGTTTTTTCTTCTAAGTATAACCATAATGAGTAGCATTAAATTCAATGCTGTGATTCTTCTTGGTTTTCAGTTAGCAACAAGAGTGAGGACACTGCAAATAGCACAACAGATGCAATAGTAACAAATAGCACACCAGTAGAAACTGCAAGCTATGCATATGCAACAGCTGAACCAACAAGTAGCAAGAGTAATATAGAAGAACCTGCAAGTTATAGTGACTCTACAGCAGATAAAGTAAGGACTAACAACAGCTTTATCCATCCATGTTTTGTGAGAAATCAGTCAGCCAGTTATCTTGGCTGATTAGGTTTTTCTTTGTGTCAAATATCACTTTCAAGTATCATGACAAGGAACTGTTTAACTTAGAAACATGAAATTTATTGTAAAAAAAATAAAAAAATAAACGTTTTTGTGTTTTTCTGAATTTCAAACGGTTCTCAAGTTTTCAGGGGTGGCAAATTAAAAAAAAAAAACACTAATTTTATACCTACTCAATCAAATGGCTAATGTGTCAAACTTCACAATTAAAGCTGTCCATTAGTGACAATGCAAGCCATACTAAGATTCAACTTGTTATACTTTTAAATATTATACTGAGAAATAGTGTTATTTAGATATTAAGTAGTCAAAAGAAATGAATGCTTGAATTTATGTGGAAATATTAAATAGAAAAAAGAAAAATAAAATTGGGCAATATTATTTCCTACGACAGTACCTTTCACCCAACTATTTGAAAAACATATTCAGTTAAAAGTTCGTTTGTTTAGTAATAAATGCTTATTTTACCCGATTGATTTGTCACCAGGAATTTCCGAACGCGAGCCTTCCCGAGAATGGAACAGTAGCTGTCAGTAGCAGCGCGGTCGTAGACACAATCATTCAACCCCTGAAGGATAAAGCCTCGGAAGTTGAAAAGCTGATGCGGTCAGGTGAGGAGAATATTATGGTGTGGGGGCAGGCGAGGCCCGTGGGAAAATGTTTTGGGGGTGCTGCAACATAAAATGGACTAAAATGAGATTTATAAAGTTGCCATTGGCTGGTATAACCAGCCATCATCTCAAGCGAATTATTTGAAAAAATTATTTGTTATTACTCTAGTCATAAGTTAAAAAGTACAACCTTACCTTAATTCAACTGCTGGGTTAAATCCCAAGGGATAGGTACCAGACAAAATTGTACATTGTCTTATTATTGTCTTGTAAATAAATAAATATTAAAAAAAAAATCAATTTTTTTTATAAAGTTGCTCTTCAGCAGTTAAAGAGTTTGAGTTTGTTTACCACGCCAATCATAATAACTATGCATTAATTATTCTAGAAATGTGTGTTACTTTTCATTGTGTGCGAGCTAGGATTTGAGAGAATCGTCTCTTTTTTTTTTCGTCTGGGTGTGCTGCAGTTCCGCAGCTTCCTAGCACCGGCCGCGCCTGGGTGGGGGGTTAGTTTGCTCATATTTGTGTTAAACACAAGAGTTTTGTGTTAAACACAAGAGTTATGTGTTAAACACAAGAGTTATGTGTTAAACACAAGAGTTATGTGTTAAACACAAGAGTTATGTGTTAAACACAAGAGTTATGTGTTAAACACAAGAGTTATGTTTCGGACTTTAGCATACCCTTCACCTGCGAAGATTATATGGGGGCGGGGAAAGTTACCAAACAACTACCCAGAATAAACCTCACCCATTTTTATGAAACATGTTGGATCAAGTTTTATCTACGAATGACGTCGAATGACATAGAACAGCGGTTCCTCCAAATAAAATCGGGGTGGGCCGCAATATTGTTTTAAAAATATTATTGGGCCCCCAATCTTAAAAGGTTGAGAACCACTGTAATCTGGACTTGTAATCTGGAATTCTTCAGTCCACCAGGTTAAGATTTTTTTTTAGTAAAGTGAGCAGTTCGAGTAATTGTAATATCACGATTGTGATTAACACAAACTTTTTAAATTAAATTGAAATTCCTAAACCCAAAAATATAAATAAAATTGAATCATATAAGTTCTCAGGAAAAACTTATAATTATACGCAACTCTAGGTAAAACAATTAAACATCGAAATAATTTGAAGATAGAAAACACTTGGCTGTTTTTGTTTTACTTAATTCTTTATTTTCAGATGGCCATTTTGCCAGTTACGGCATCGTCAGTGAACTAGTTCACAGACACAAAATAATAACCCGATCTGCCCGATCACTACAAACAATATGAAGGAGTTCTGTTTAAAGATAAACTGAATGATCTTTTGCCGGATATCAGTCCCTATAGTAAAAAAGAATATCTGGAACAGATTATTAGAATGTAATTACTAATTTCTCATATATAATATTAGTTTTATATTTTTAACCTTATTTTTGACTATTGTTATACCCACTGGGTTTTTACAACAAATAAAAGCTTCACTTTAATTTACTATAATGTTTATCGAATGAATTGCTTTACAGTATGGCCCGAGGGCGAGTACATGGTAGAATACTCCCTGGAGCACGGGTTCCTGCGGCTGTACCCCGGGACGAGGGTTCGACTCAACATCCCGGTCATGATTGTGACCCTGGACCCTGCCCGGGACTCTTGCTTCGGAGATTCCTTCTCTCGATTTGTGCTGGATGAGCTGCTGGGCTACGACGATATTCTGATGGCCAGCATTAAGACTCTAGCCGAGAGTGAGGACAACAAGGGGTACCTTAGGTAATTTATTTATTAAATAAAATAAAATTAAAATTCACCTTGTTATTTTATAATACACTGAGTGACAAATTTAGCGGCCCGCATAGATTTTTTCTCATGTATGAATAATGAATTTTGAAAAAAAAAAAAAAAAAAAAATTGAAAAACAGTTTTTTTGTACACCCTGTATGGGAAAGGTAGACAATGACAAGAACTTCATTTAGTTTTGAAAATTGGCCTTCATGTCTTTGCTATCTCTGTACCAAATTTTGTGTGATTTCTGCAATTAGAAAAAATATGAAAAATGTTTTTGACCAACAAGAAATACACACGTTATATGAGAAAAAACCTATGCGGGCCGCTAAATTTGTCACTCAGTGTATATACTGCCTTTAGTCTAATTCTCGCAGGATAAACAGAGCATTGTTTTATTCCAGCCGTATTATTATATCATGCTTTATTAAAAGGACATACATAATATACAATATGTATTTACAAAATAAAATAGTTTGAAAATTAATAAAAGGTAACGATTGTTTCAAAATAAATAATAAACAAAAAAATAATAATGTCCTAGCTAAAGGGCGGGGTTATTGCGTGCGGCAATCTCTTCCACCCAATCCTTGCTGTAAGACCAGGACGTATTATTATGTGGTCAAAATCCCAAATGGGAGGATAACTTTTCAAGTCCCGCCTTGGTTCCGAAGCCGCGTACTCTGGATACCCAGACAAACACCTGAACCACTGGGCCACCAGTACAGAAAAGTCAATTAGATCAATTATTAACTTCAAGTAATAAATATGTATGAGTTTTTTTGTGTGGTGAAGTCCATCATTCACTTTTCTAACCACCTACTTTACTTTTTAGTTATTTTTACTCTGGTAACGCCGCCACTGGTCGTTACTCAAATTACCCCACAAAACAAGAGGACTGCATCTTAGTGTGGGGTAGTCGCATTAAATATATGCTACCTGTTATACCTATTATGTACAATTATTAATGCAAATAAATTACAAATTACTCATAAAAGTGACTAAATAACGACTCATTTTTCCTCACGAGGTATGAGTTGACCCGGCCATCCAGAGTACCAAATAGAAAACGTTGTACCATGTCGGGATTCGAATCCAGGTGTCCGTGCGTGCTAACCTAGTGCACTATTCCACTCGGCTACCTCTTTTGTTAAAGAGACACAAGATACAGAAGTTGAAAAAGGCATGCTCAGTTTTTGCGGCCATGTCTTTGTTACCTCATTAACAACGGAACGCGCCCAGAAAAAGAAAAGAAGAAGAAGAAGAAGAAGAAGAAGAAGAAAAAAAAAGAAGAAAAAAAAAAAAAAACACGGTTGGGCTATCTTATCCAAAAAATCTCTGACTGAACTCTACCCCCATTGTTACGATACAAGTATCGACTTTGTGTCTGGGGAGATATTCGAGACTGCTTATGAAAGGTGGATACTGGAGATTGTTAGTGACGTGGGTTTTATGCTTGCGTGGGGTGAACGCTTGTCAGTTCAAATTATATCATTATTTTTCGCAAGCTGGTTTTGTAAATTTTTCGTCTCGATTATTTGATAGGCAATTTTATCGAGCTTTAGTTTCTTCCAATATTCAGAGATACAAAAAAAAAGAAGAATCACTACTACCCATTTTAAACTGTCACTTACTCGTGATATTAATTTTTGTAGTCACCGTGGCCGAGTGATGTAGCGCACTAGGCTTGAACGCACGGTGACCAGGGTTCGAATCCCAGCTGGGTAGAAAAAATTCTTTCACCGACTTTGGATGGCCGGGGTCTTCTCATACCTCGTTAGGAAAAATTAGTGTTTCCAGAATTAATAACGACCAGTGGCGGCATTACTAGAGAATAATCTAATTTAAAAAAAAAAAAAAAATGATCGAGTAGTTACATTTTTACTTTCCGTGTCCACGTGTAATGTTATGTTGATTGGTGTAGGAAGGATTGATATAGGTATTGAACCTTTTGAACGCCTAGAACCAGTGTACTAATGGGCTTCTTATAATTATGCGATTTCTTAAAAAATTGGTATTTTTAGATACTCTTAGTAATGCTGTGGTACCCACAAAAATTGTGAACAGGTCTTGAACTTCACTACAAATAAATCATACATTAACTTGTTTTGTAACTCCGCTAAAGTTCAGCCAATTTTCTTAAAATTTGTTTTAAATAAAGAAAAAACATCTTTTCTTCTTTTTTAATTCCACAAAATCTTCCGTATATTCTTCACCTTGCAGTGTTCGTTTTTGAGTAAACATTGTGCTGTTCTGCTCTACTTTCAGGAACGTGGTGACGGGGGAGCACTACAGGTTCGTCAGTATGTGGATGGGGCGAGGGTCCTATGTGATAGCCTTCCTCATTATGCTAGTCTTTGTAAGTACACAAGTACCTATAAGTATAGATATATAAGTATATAAGATAAAGTATAAGTATATAAGTATAAGTATCCAGATTTTCACGTTTAATACAGTCGAACCTGATAGATTTTCACGTTTAATACAGTCGAACCTGGATATAGGAAAGAAAAAAAAATACAGGTCAAATTTACCTCTCTATCGAAAAATAACCTCTTTATAAAACTACTTAATGTATTTATTTATTCACAACAATTAGTCGTAGTTAACTATTTACAAAAATCAAGAAATAATATCTACAAAATAAAAAAATAAAATAATGTTAAAAATACCTATGTCCAAATGTTACAGTAAAAAATTTACATTAGAAATACAAAGTTACATTACAAAATGTTTTTTTGTAAAATCAAGAAATAATATCTACAAAATAAAAAAATAAAATAATCTTATAAATACCTATGTCCAAATGTTACAGTAAAAAATTTACATTAGAAATACAAAGTTACATTACATAATGTTTTTTTTAGAAACCGGGATATAAGATAAAAATACTTTCCTTATTATAGAATTCTAGGATGAGGAAAGTAAAGATAGGATCCATTGAGTATCGATATAAAGATAGGATCCATTTATATCCAGATTTGACTGTACATATATTTTAAGTACATAGATGTAGTTTGAATCCTTTTCATAAAGAAATGGCCGTAAACAAAGAAATAAAGTTAGTTAATATAGGTATATGTTAATCACTATTGTGATATCAGAATTCACCTTAGCTTTAATAAATTTTTACCGTACTTCTGACTCGAACCATCGACCTCCAGGTTACGAGTCTGCTTCATTATTCACCTAGCTAATGAACTTCTTTGTCTGGGACAAGTCAAACAGAGAAAGACCATTGTCTAGCTAGAGGACGATAAATAAATAATAGACTAGCTAACCTTACCCTATTAGGCCTGGCTAGTTTGAAGTTTCTCCAAGGGTTTAATGGTTTCTAAAGAAAAAGCCCAAGTTCTCAAGATCATCACTCCCCTCTGTTATACTCATATTGATTACAACAACAGCAACAACTAAGGTTCTGAACTCCTTGGCGTAACGGTTGTGACTACTGCCCGTAGTCCAAATTTCCTGAGTTCGATTCCCGGTTGGATCTGACTTCTCACAGAAAATTCTGTTACCTCCAAACACGTAAGGCTAGCAATGCCGGCTGGGTGAGGTTAATGTGGGTAGCTGGTACGATTCCCAGCGAGAGGAGAGAGAGAGAAGAGAGAGAGCGAGAGAAATAAAAAGAGAGGAGAGAGAGATAAGGGGAGAGAGAGATAAGGGGAGAGAGAGAGGAGGGAGAGAGAGAGGAGAGAGAGAGAGAGGAGAGAGAGAGAGAGATAAAGGAGGGAGTATGAAGAGAAGGAAAGATGAGAGTAATATGAGATGGTGTTATGTAGGAGGAATATTAGAGGAAGAAGAAATCTGATGCACACTGGTGAAAAGTGAAATCTTTTTAGACAAAAAAGGTAAACCAGAAATGTTATCAACTCAATTTCAAAACAGTGGCCCAAAACAATTCTTTCTTTTAAGAAGTCCTTATTACAGTAAAAGGAAAATAGTACTTCAGATATACTCGCACTTAATAACTTCAATATTTTTTTCTTCTTCAATATCAGACATAATTATATCCACACTATTCTATCGAAACTGGTGATGTCTTGCATTGAAATTTTTTTTTGGAGGATGAAATATACTGTACATTGTACATAAATATTATTCTGGACCAAAAAGTGGAAATGAGATTGTAAACAGTAATTTGGTGGTAAAAATTATTTGTTATGTAAATTTTCTCATATCTCCTAGTGTTAAAGGAAAAAGGAGAAATAGGCAGTTTGCATCCATCGAATGCATGTATGCAAGTGAAATAAAGGCAGTACCATGAAGGAGAGAGAGAGAGAGACAAAGAGGTAGATGGGGATATGGGGAAGGGTTTTGATAAATAATATGAAATAATCAAATGATGTCGTGAGAGAAATGTATTCCCCCCGGGGTTCGAGCTTGAAACTCTACACTGTGAAACCAGAAGCGCCTCTCCTCTGACGCTTTCGGTCTGGATGGACGGAAAAAATAGTTATCATATTTGTGTTAATCACTTTCGTGATATCACACCTACTCAAACTCGCTTTACTAAATCTATGCTGAAACCGGGACTTGAACCACCGACCTCCTGGTTACTAGTCCGCTGCTTTATCGATCAAGCTACTGAGGTCGGTGGACGGAAAAAATATCTTGCTAATACACTCCATTCGCAGGAAACTCACAAAACTGCTAGCCAAATTAACCTCACCCAGCCTGGGTTCGACCGGAATGCCAGCATGACGAAGTCTTTACTTCGTTGGACGTTGCTTAACTATGGTCATCCTTCGTCAACCGGTGTATTCAATGCGCCATCGACGCTGGCTAGGGAAGAGAATCTACTTTACCTGGTCACAAAAGATCTCACTAGGAATTCAGTGTTTCAACTGAATTCCTACAACCAGGTCATATTCAACTGCTAAGGTCATTTTAGACGGAGGTTTACCTCCATTCGCTGGGAACTTATCATTGTCGTTAATTAACAAGGCATATAAATAGAACATAATGCGACACATTAATATTTTGACCGACCTCAGTAGCTTGAACGATAAGGCGATGGACTTGTAACATGGAGGTCGGTGGTTCAAGTCACGGTTTCAGCGTGAATTTTGTAAAGCGAGCTTGAGTAGTTTGTGATATCACGTAAGTGATTAACACAAATATGATAACTTAACTTAAACTTTTAATGCGACACATTTCCTAACTATAGGGTGGGGTTGCCTCAAGCGAACTGTTGCATTCACTCCTATCGAACTCAAATACGTATTGGAATTTTCATTTTTCTACTTATTCCTGAACATAAAAGTGTTGGTAGCGAAAGCGCTGAAAGCATACTCTTCCAATTTAGACATCACCACAGAACTAGTTGACTGCGTCAAATGAGTAATGAAATGCTGTTCCCTGCTTTTCCGTACTGATGCTGAAATCCTAGCTAAAACTGTTAGGGTTGAAATTCTAGTTGAATCTGTTAGGGCTGAAAGTCTAGTTTAAAGTGTTCAAACTGTTAGGGTTGAAATTCTAGTAGAATCTGTTAGGGCTGAAATCCTGCTCT
>CM044955.1:54389136-54419180 GCA_024516035.1 Bactericera cockerelli
CAAACCTTATTTCCTACATGAGTTTCATTTTAACGACCATACTGAGAAAAATCTCCTTTCCTCTCTCTCTCTCTCTCTCTCTCTCACATACACACACACGCATGTGTGTGTGTGTGTGTGTGTGTGTGTGTGTGTGTGTGTGTGTGTGTGTGTGTACCCCGCCTTTCGTCCTTTATCGCTCAGAGTCTAACACTCGGTCACACTCAAACACACATACACTATTTCTATTACTCTTTACTCATATCCATCTCCTATCCCTTACACTCTCTTTCCCTGAAGGGAATGTCTGAGTACCGTACTCCTACATACCTGGAGCACTTTCAACTTATACACACTCGGATGTACATGTAAACAGTTTCTATTCCTCTCTCTGTCTTGCTATCCCTAACTTTTTCTCTTCATCTCTAACTCTCTTTCTCTACATACCTCACTCTATCCCTAACTCTCTCTCTCTCTCTCTCTCTCTTTCTTTCTCTCTCTCTCTCTCTCTCTCTCTCTCTTTCTTTCTCTTTCTCTCTTTTTCTCTTTCTTTCTCTCTCTTTCTCTCTCTTTCTATTTCTTTCTTATTCTTTCACTCCCTTTCTCTCTCTCTCTCTCTCGTTGCTGAGTGTGTAACTTGTAACATAAAGCGTAACAGTCTGCTTTGCAGTGGCGAGTATCTTGGGTGGGCTCTCTTTCTCTCACTCTCTCTCTTTCCCTCTCTCAATCTCTCTTTTCCTCTCTCTCCCTCTCGGTGCCTTATGGCGTCGGTATACCTCCACTACCTACTCACCATTTCAAAGGCAGACGAAAAAAAGTTTTTATTAACAAAATGAAATTTTTAATTTTCATATTTTTTTTCTAAAAATTCGCCTGAGGTTTGCGGTGAATAGTGAAAATAGCTGTATTATGGCAAATATGCCAACAACATCAAAATAAATTCTACATATTTAATTATTTTTTTGTTAATTAAAATTTTAGTAAACATAATATTTCGACTCTGCCGGGATATGAACCCGGTTCGTTGTTTGAATTCGATTAATTTGTTTTTCTGCCTTTTTTTACTCTAAAAATAACTTTATTTGTTGTTGCCTATACTATTTTTAAACTCTAAAAATAAAACTCGTGCATGGTTGAGATGAGATTTTGGAGTTAAAAAAGTTTGAGAATAAAAACGCGACGAGGATTTATTGCAAGAAAAATTGTTGAACTTTCGACAGGCAGGAGGAGACATTCAATTTGCCTACATCCTGATATAGAAATAGTAGTCAGGAGATACAGAAGAATAGAATAGAATAGAAATTACCTTGTTTATACTGCCGAGGTGAGACTAAAAAGTCCCTTTATTCCAGCAGTCTGTGAGAAGAGTGTGAGAAAGACAAAGAAAGTGGTTCAATTTGGCTGTTCTCCGAAATACTCGTAGAAAGAATAGTCAGGAATACATAAAAGACAAAGGAAGAGAGAGAGATAGAGAACTTGAAGGATTGAAATACAAATAGAAAGAATTAGGAAGGGAAAGAGACGGCGATAAAATAATATGGGGAGGATAGGAGAAATGATAAAACATCATGATAAAAGTGTGAAAGATTGAGAAAATGATTCAGAGAGGGTGACATAATTTTGCCTGATAAAAAAAGTTTTGTTGATGGCACTAATATTGGGGACTACTGAAGAAAGACAGTAAGCAGCTATCCAGGTATGTTCTGATATTCAATTCTACATCTAGTACAACTTTTCACTATTCTATTTTGCCTGAGAGAGAATGAAAGATACGAGTATTATACGTCAGATAAGAGACGGTAACTGTGAGAAAAGAGACGTAAACGAACGTACTGTACCTCCTACTTAAAATTTTTAAAGCACCTAGTTCTGCAACTTTCCTTACTGGCGTGTTACATTACATCCATACATCAAAATAATCCACCCACTTAAAGTGAGTCGAAAAAATGGAAGGAATAAAATAAAAGGTGAGAGAGAGAGAGAAAAAAAAATGCGTGAAAGATAAACAGGGAAAAAACTGGTGTGAACATCACACGAATTACTTTTACAAATCAGGGAAAATGTGTGGAAAATACTTTATATATTTTTTGTTTTAAGTAACAACATAGTCAATTTCCATTGAATTTTATTGTTCTGGGTGCCTATTATTAACAGCATAATGTTCCATATTTCATCGCTCTACGACTTACCGTTTTTGAGATATTTCTATACAGATATCCAAACACAAAAGAGGATTACATACATAGGATAGGACAACAAAGATAAGCCAGATTGTCCCTCAAGTTAGAGTTTGAGTCCGTCTTGAGAGACTGCGTTATATTTTTAAATCCTATTTTATAAGTTGACCCTAATTTTTCCTGAATTTTTTTCCAGGTCAATTTCTGAAAAATCGATCTGTTACAATACTTCTTCTATCTTACAGGCAATAAAACTCGGTGAAAATATTTAAAATGTTTTCTTTGGAGAAAAAAGAAGAATGAAAAAAAACTTTTTGAAACTTTTGCAATAACAGAAGAAGAAAGGTAGGAGAAAAACTCTGAAAGTGAAAGATGTTTTTGGCATTTTGTTTTTTACCATCCACAGAAAAACAACTCAAAAAACAATAAAATGACATTGATGGTATCCAAGTGGGCGGTGGAAAATGTCAGAAAGCGTTGCCAAATGTCAAAAGGCGTTGCCGAAATAATGTCATACCTCGCTTGCACGTGTTAACACAAATGGATGTTACAATAATAACAATAAATGTATTTAAAATTAACTGGTGTGACACCACACGACTTTCCTTGTCACTCGAAAAGAATTAAAATTTCGCCACTGGTGACTTAATGGTAACAGCTAGCTAAAAATGAATGTTAAATTCGTAATCAGCACCTCAAAATGATTAAAAAAAAAAAAAAAAATGAGTGTTTCAGAGCCGTTTTTATTTTGTAGCCATGAAACAGGAGCTACTGTAGACGCTTATGATCTGTGTTGTAGCCTACCCATACCCATCCCGTAGTATGCCTCCCCTCTGATGGGCGAAAAGTGTATCGTTTACAAACAGTTGTAACCAAATTAAGAATTTGTCGGCACGGGGGATCGAACCCGGGACCTTCCGCATGGCAAGCGAGTGCTTAACCACTGAGCTAATCGCACGCTTGAATTAAATTGAATTGAAATATCACTAGTTTGTACGTTTGAATTGAAAAAAAACGATTGAATTGAAATATCACTAGTAACACGCAACAACATAATGTGAGTGTTGTAAACACCTTAAATAGAAATGCGTTAATGATTACACATAAAATAGGGAATAGGTATTTCGCGTTTATCTCAGTGACGTGTTTCATCAAAAACATTTATCCGGTTAGGAGAAAACACCAAACATCTATTTCCTATTCAAACATGTATTTTCATACGCGCATTTCTCTTTTAGGTGTTTTAAAACAATACGTGAGAATGATTAAATCAAGCTAAGATCTCATTTCCTGGGTCACTAGGGGTTTAAATTCTTAAATAGGATGGAAAAATGAAGAAAAATAATTAAGAAATGAACTAGAAATCCCGTAGATGGCAGAAAGGACTTACGAGAATTAACCCAGATGGGGCTGACGTCCTTCCAGAAGGACGTCCTTCTGGAAGGACGTCAGCCCCTTCTGGTGAAAGGTACTACGTTGTGGATTTTTCCAATTAATTCAGCTTTTTTGAGGTTTGTTGGCGACACCTTAAGCTCTTTGTTTTGAGTCCGAGTGATAAGTTGACAGCACTTATTTTGATTCAGGACTCAATTTATATCACTCCAAAAAAATAAAACAAAAAATTTCACCGCGTTATCTGGGTTAAGAAGCTTAGGGAATCGCTGAGAAAGGAAAAATTTCAAATTGAAAATGATGGGAAGGATTATTTAATACTCTTTAATTCCCCATTGAATTTTGAGAATTACTGAGATTTTATTCTGCCTTGGATACTTACTTTTGAACTGTGATTGCTGTATAATGTTTTTCTGAGATCAACAGAGTTTCAGGCTGCTTTTTTAAATAGTATGTCAGCCTATCTTTAATATTATTAAATATCCTTCAAAGATGAGAGAGGGAGGTAGAGAAGAAAAAATATTAAGAGAGAAATAGAAGAGATCCGAGTTGTGCAGGATAATAAGTTGGAAGATTCAAAATTCGAAACCTTTGTTTATTGCACATTGCATAGTTGCATACATGTCTAATTAACGGCGCTCATAAAAACCATTCACACACTCGGTTTTTCTGGATTACCATAATAGCGCACCTTTACTGTTTGGTCATTAATGCATAATTAGGTATATTACGTTACAAATAAATGTATAACTCAATTCTTTAAATGATTTCTAAATAGCACAATTTAAGTCTCAAATTTCCTTGTGATTATGTACCATATGTTTGTATGTAAATGTATCTACGATGGCAAATTTTCGTATAAAAGTTATTTTTTAGCAAGATTTGATATCAAATGTTCGTATAAAAGGTGGCGGCAGCTTTTACTATTATTATTGTAAACTCAATGGTTTGCTTTAGTTTTTCTCAGTCGTACACAACTCCGATGGTTCAGCAGCATACCAGGTTTATATGAAATACCAGGGTTCTGACATTAAACTAACCATTTCTCCAAAATAATAATAACAATAAAGAGGTTGACTACAATGACTACCTCTGCCTTGCCTTGGAAGCTTTGTTTGTTCTCGACATGGTAGGAGCACCACCGTAGTTCAGCAGTATTAACGTACCTAGTTAACATAGCAAGCAGTATGATTATTTTAAAAGCAAAACATTTCGCCTCAAACCAAAATGTTTCCCTACGAAGAAAAAAAAATCTCGCATTTTAATTCAAAACAAAAACCACACGCCGCTGTGTGCTAAGTCGTAAACCCTAATCCCCAGGCGACGTAAATATTATGTTCGCTGGTATAAATAAACCTTGTAGTAAAATATGTTTATTAACTTTATATATAAATAGAGGTACATATAATTGTGTGTGTATGATGTGTGGTGTGTAGGTGCGTTAAGCTGACAGCCCACCAGAACGGATTTTGACCAAATAAGGCTCAACGTTTTGTGCTCGTTTTGTGCCGTTTTGTGCCAACAAAAGTTTATTTTGTACCCCTACCGTTCTCGAGATATAGACCCCCCCTAGGTGG
Organism: Bactericera cockerelli; assembly: GCA_024516035.1. Taxonomy (NCBI): domain Eukaryota; kingdom Metazoa; phylum Arthropoda; class Insecta; order Hemiptera; family Triozidae; genus Bactericera; species Bactericera cockerelli. The sequence goes on from CM044955.1 coordinate 54,394,262, forward strand.
GCTGCTAGCTTAACGTTAAGCTAGCAGCCCACCAGAACGGATTGGGTTGAGACTAGGTTTATTGGATTCGGCTCGTTTTGTGCCGTTTTGTGCCAAAAATATTTTTCTCCTGCGACCTTTCGTTCCCGAGATATTGACATTTGAAAAAGTCACTTTTTGGCGGGAAAATTTTTTTTCTTGGAATTTTCGGGATTTTTTTATACCATCGTTTTGTGCTCGTTTTGTGCTCCAACTTTTGTCATTAAAACTTTTTTTGTACCCCTACCGTTCTCGAGATATAGACCCCCCCCAGGTGGGCTGCTAGCTTAACGTTAAGCTAGCAGCCCACCAGAACGGATTGAGTTGAGACTAGGTTTATTGGATTCGGCTCGTTTTGTGCCGTTTTGTGCCAAAAATATTTTTCTCCTGCGACCTTTCGTTCCCGAGATATTGACATTTGAAAAAGTCACTTTTTGGCGGGAAAATTTTTTTTCTTGGAATTTTCGGGATTTTTTTATACCATCGTTTTGTGCTCGTTTTGTGCTCCAACTTTTGTCATTAAAACTTTTTTTGTACCCCTACCGTTCTCGAGATATAGACCCCCCCCCAGGTGGGCTGCTAGCTTAACGTTAAGCTAGCAGCCCACCAGAACGGATTGAGTTGAGACTAGGTTTATTGGATTCGGCTCGTTTTGTGCCGTTTTGTGCCAAAAATATTTTTCTCCTGCGACCTTTCGTTCCCGAGATATTGACATTTGAAAAAGTCACTTTTTGGCGGGAAAATTTTTTTTCTTGGAATTTTCGGGATTTTTTTATACCATCGTTTTGTGCTCGTTTTGTGCTCCAACTTTTGTCATTAAAACTTTTTTTGTACCCCTACCGTTCTCGAGATATAGACCCCCCCCAGGTGGGCTGCTAGCTTAACGTTAAGCTAGCAGCCCACCAGAACGGATTGAGTTGAGACTAGGTTTATTGGATTCGGCTCGTTTTGTGCCGTTTTGTGCCAAAAATATTTTTCTCCTGCGACCTTTCGTTCCCGAGATATTGACATTTGAAAAAGTCACTTTTTGGCGGGAAAATTTTTTTTCTTGGAATTTTCGGGATTTTTTTATACCATCGTTTTGTGCTCGTTTTGTGCTCCAACTTTTGTCATTAAAACTTTTTTTGTACCCCTACCGTTCTCGAGATATAGACCCCCCCCAGGTGGGCTGCTAGCTTAACGTTAAGTAAGGAGCCCACCAGAAAGGATTTAGTTAAGACTAGATTCATTCGATCGGGTCGTTTAGTGCCCTTTTGCGCCAAAAATATTTTCCTACTACGACCTTTCGTTCCCGTCACTTTATGGCGGGAATTGAGGTCACCGTGCGTGCAAGCTAGTGTATAAGCCACAGTGACTACTGTCAAGATTTTTTTTTATCTGAGCTGGTTGTAGGATTTTTTATGGAAACTTTACATTTTACACAAAAATAGATCAATTTTAGATAGTCAGGAAGAAAGTTTTATCCTGCTTACTGAGATTCGTAGAATTCTACGAATCGCAGTAAACAGGGCTTAGAATTTTTTATAAGCCATTAAAAATATCCAAAACTGGCCCGAGGAGTGATTTCAACATGATATGAAGAAAAAATGTGAATAGCAGAGATAAATCACAAGCCAATATTAGCACTTTCGATTGTTTGGTTTCAATCGTGGGCGCCATCTTGCATCGGGAAAATGCTCAATACTAAAGTGACAATGTATTTGGAACCTAGAGGTCAATGAGCTATCAGAATCAATTCTAAACTTTTCTCTAGACGCCTATAATCGAAGTTAGCTGAGTGGTCGTTCCCAGTAGCTCAGTGGTCAAGGCGTCTACTGGTATTTCGGAGGTCGCGGTTTCGAAACCCAGCCGGAACGTGACAAGTTACCCTCTCATTTGGGGATTTGACCACTTACTGCTGCAATAATGGAACTAATTAGTCTTATAAATAAGGCGATATTAAAATTATTCAGTTTTCCTCTTTAATCCAATTTTCACCCAGACTAATTCCTCATAATATTTCAAGACACGCATGAACCGCCGTTATATTTTCTCTTCACTCTACATGGGGATTTGACACAAGGAAGAATTCTGGAGTACTGTCTTTTCCCACAAATACTGTTTTTTCCCACAAATGTCCCCCCCCAAAAAAATATCCCCAACGAAGTGTCAGAAAAAGTATCCCGCGTGATTTATGGTCTACCTACATAATTATAATTATAATATACAGGGTGTCCCACCAAACTTGGACACCTCAAATTACTCGGCCCCTGAAAGAGTTTTTGAAAAATAAAAAAATCTAGGGTACATGTGCTAATTATGCGCTTTCAGTTAAGAAATTTTTTTTATACAGGGTGGTTCAAAAGTCAGAAATTGAGGTGTCAACTTTCGATTTTTAAATGGATTGACCTGAATTTTATTTGATAATTTTACTTCTAAATGATTTCTGAGTACTTTTTTAAACAAAAATATTACATACAGGGTGGTTTTTTTTCGACCAATTTTTTTTCTAAATCTTGAATAACTCAAGTTCGGTTAATTTTTTCGATAACAAGAATAGAATGTGTTTGTGTAATGAATACACGTACTTTCAATTGGCATCAAAAATTTTTATACAGGGTGGTTCACAAGTGAAATAATGACTTGATTTTTTTTAAAACCGAGTTTTTTTAATTTTTTATTTAGGATTAATAATTCTCGTCTAATTTTACACACATTTCGTTAGTCATATCGAAAAACAAAACTAAAGTGTTGTACAGGGTGAGACATAATTTTTTTTGTAACACCCTGTATATGGGCAGTCAAAGAGACGCAAAATTAAATAGAAAGACTAAATATGCAAGAAAAATTTTGATTTTTAATTAAACTAAAAAGTTATGGTGTTTTAACTAATATTGTCGCATGGACCACCCTGTAGATATTTTCTTAAACCATCATATGGGTAGTCGAAACTGTCTAAAATTCAACGAGGAGTCCAAATCTGAAAGAAAAAAAATGAATTCAAAAAGCCATGCTCAATTTTGTGTCTACACCTACCTACTTTTTATTTCAAGTTTTAAAATCATTCAGTGTGGACACCAAATTGAAAATGGCTTCAAATTCGTGTTTTTTACTTGTTTTTCCCACATGATTTGAAGTGTTCGTTAAATTTTATACAACTTAGAGTACCTACATGATAGTTTAAGAAAATATCTACAGGGTGGTCCATGCGACAATATTAGTTAAAACACCATAACTTTTTAGTCTAATTAAAAATCAAAGTTTTTCTTGCATATGTAGTCTTTATATTTAATTTTGCGTCTTTTTGACTGCCCATATACAGGGTGTTACAAAAAAATTATGTCTCACCCTGTACAACACTTCAGTTTTGTTTTTCGATATGACTAACGAAAAATGTGTAAAATTAGACGAGAATTATTAATCCTAAATAAAAAATTAAAAAAACTCGGTTTTAAAAAAAATCAAGTCATTATTTCACTTGTGAACCACCCTGTATAAAATTTTTTGATGCCGATTGAAAGTGCGTGTATTCATTACACAAACACACTCTATTCTTGTTATCGAAAAAATTAACCGAACTTGAGTTATTCAAGATTTAGAAAAAAAATTGGTCGAAAAAAAAACCACCCTGTATGTAATATTTTTGTTTAAAAAAGTACTCAGAAATCATTTAGAAGTAAAATTATCAAATAAAATTCAGGTCGATCCATTTAAAAATCGAAAGTTGACACCTCAATTTCTGACTTTTGAACCACCCTGTATAAAAAAAATTTCATAACTGAAAGCGCATAATTAGCACATGTACCCTAGATTTTTTTATTTTTCAAAAACTCTTTCAGGGGCCGAGTAATTTGAGGTGTCCAAGTTTGGTGGGACACCCTGTATACCTCTGATATAGATGTTCAGGCAGATTTGAGTTTGATTGCACCAATATGTAAAAGATCAACCAGTGTGACATTCCAATCTGAATAAATACAATTAGGTATATTATATTAATTTAATTTCCATTTGCATATTTTGGGAATAAATTGAAAATTATTCAAGTAGGTTACCAATTAATTCGGTTTTTCAGTTGTGCAAGATCATTGGTTGGATGGTAGATACTGCTTAAAGCAATTATCCCACACTTTGCAATAATCTATGGAAATAAATTTGAATAGATTTTAATACAACAACAACAACAAAAAACACAATTGTCTTCAAGCAGAAATAGTAATAGTAATAGTAATGTGTTTTATTTGTACATAAATACATAAAGTACATGATACAATGGTCAATATTAAGAATACTTAAAGGAAAATAAAATGGAATAGAAAGATAGACTCTGAGAAAGATTGTATATGGTTTAGAAGAAAAGAAAAAGAAGATAATAATAATAATTATAAATAAGATAATAAATGATGAATTTCTAAACTCATATTTACATTTAGTTATTCTCATAAAACAGGAATTCATCTACTGAGTAAAATCCTTTTGTTTTAAGGAATGCCTTTAGTTCTGATATATTTTTCAGTGTTCCTTGTCTTTTTAATTTATTGTATTTATTGTAAATAACACGTATTTTAGTTATAGATAGTTTTTGTATATAGGTATATTTTGTTTTGTCTATTCTCAGCTCTTTATGATTGGATGCTCTAGTATTATGTTCATATTGTGTTGGCTCATATTGTTTAAAAAATTCATCATAGTGATGGTCAATAAATTTTACACTTTCATGTATATAAATACATGGTAAGGTCAAAATATTCCATTTTGTAAATAATTCTCTACATGAAGCTCGATAAGACATGGAAAAGATTGATCGGAGACTTGATTTTTGGGCTGAAAAAACCTTCTCTGAGTCACAAGAGTCGCCCCAAAACATTACACAATAGCTTAGTCGTGAATGTACATATCCATAATACGCTGAAAAGGCTGCACTTAAATTTACTTGTTTTGCAATGAGTTTGAGGGCATAATTGAAAGAGTTAATGCTTTTTACCAGTTGCTCAATATGAGGTTTAAAATTCAATTTATGATCAATGGTGATGCCTAGAAAACGGGATGATTCTGTTTCAGTAATAGTGGCATTTTCATCCTCTAGGACTATATGAGGTTTTGAGGTTTTATTTGTGGGGTTAAAATTAATTATGCAGGTTTTATCCGAATTTACTATAAGCTTATTTGAGGTAAAGTAGTCAGTGAGTTCTGAGAGTGTTTTTTTAATTTCATCCTGAATTTCAATTTTGTTACTTCTTATGACGATATTGGTGTCATCTGCAAATAAGGGTGTTGTGTGTTGTACAAAGTGTGTTACATCATTAATATATAATAGGAACAGCAAAGGACCGACCGTTGATCCTTGTGGTATTCCTCTTTTGACAAAGGTCCACTCAGATTTTATTGGACGACCCGTTGTGTCATCACGTGACACTACTCTTTGTTTTCTGCCAGAGATATATGAGGTAAGGAGTTCGAGGGCATCACCTCTTATGCCTAGTATTTCTAACTTGTTAAGTAGTATTGAATAATCTACCCTGTCAAAGGCTTTACTCAGATCAATCTGGAGGCTGACTACTTCTTCATCTTTATTCAAGCCCTCAACAATATCAGAAACTAGTTGAAAGACCGCTCTCGCAGTATTTCTGCCTCCTACAAAACCATTCTGGTCAAAGCTAATAATTTTGTTCTTAAGGATGAAATCCCATAATCTTTGTGTCAAAATTTTTTCATATATTTTTGCTATATTAGATAGAATTGAAATTGGTCTGTAATTAGTGATTTGATTTTTAGGACCTTTTTTGTGGAATAGCGTTATTTCAGCTTCCTTTAATTTAGTTGGAAAGATTTTTTTCTCAAAAGATTGATTTATAAGATATGCTATATGAGGAGCTAATAACTGTGCACAATGTTTTAGAATACGAGTAGGTATTTCATCAGATCCTACAGAATTACTATTTTTTAGTTTTTTAATGGTTTTATAAACTTCAGAAAAATTAGTGGGCTCTAGAGGGTATATTATAGTTTCATGTTCATGATCCAATATTTATGATGATCTTTTTATGTAAGTGGGAAAACTTGGAAAATCCCGCGATATTACGGAATCATGGGATTTTCTTCACACAATCACAGCGAGAGAATTATTCCCTGTGTCAGAATCCCTCCACGTGTTTGTTTTTCACAATCCTTAGACATAATTTTACGTATATAAGACCATTAGGCCATCGTCGCTGACACGTTGAATAATAATAATAATAATATCGCCTTATTTATACTGCCCGATTAAGACTACTAGAGTCCTATTATTCCAGCAGTAAGACCAAGACATAATTATTATTATGTAAGTGGTAAATTTCCCAAATAGGAGGATAACTTGTCATGTCCCGATTGGATTTCGAACCCACGACCTCTGGATTCACAGAGTGCCGCCTTTACCACTGAGCTACCCGGACAGTAAAGTTGAATGCTCCGGTTCTAGTAAGATCACGAATTTGGGCAACGTCCAGCGGGGTGAAGAGTTTGAGATGCTAGTATTTTAGCCAAACGCAGGCTGGGTGGGGTATAATAATATTTCCGTGTCCGTAAATAGGCACAGATACCTATATAACGGTGGTGAAAGGATTAAATGAACGCCCAGATTTAATGTCTAGCCTCTTCCTTCCCAATGTGCATCTGAATGCACATTTTTTTGGTAATGCTATCATACCAAGACAAAATTGTCCCGCCTATAATAACGCACATAGTTCTCCTTCCTTTGAAAAAACCTCTGTGGTAAAGATCCGTTCACATTAAAGATTAAAATCAACATGAGTTCAGAAAAGTGTTTGTGCATTTGAATGCACCTAGGGAAGATACCATTACAAACCCTATATTGCGAATGTGCATTTGGATGCACATCGGGCAGGTACCACTACAAATGATAAAAGCGCTTGGGAAGGAAGAGGCTAGGCTTCTTTCATATTATATCTATTTGGTTTTAACACTTTTAACGTCCTGATTTGAGATAGTCAGGACGTGTAGGAGATGCTGAGTTGCTACGGCAACACAAGTTGTTGATCGGAAAATACTTCTTTTCTCTTTTGAACCATTTTATCTTCAGTTGAATTTAGGAAACGTTTGAATTGTAACAAATATAAATTTGTCTTGTTTAAGTAATAAAAGTTCTTATCATTTATTTACAAAGTACGCTGATGTTACATGGTGTCAGGTGTGGGGTGATTAATTGAGTGAATTAAAATTAATAATGGAATGTCGCGTACCAAATAAGTTCGACGGAGAGCAGGAAAATCTGAATGATCAGTGGAAGAAATTTATACAACAGTTTGAACTATTCTTAAAAGCGTCGGAGAAAGAGGCAGCTAAAGATGACGGTAAGGTAGCATTACTTTTGAACATTGGAGGAGAATCACTGCTTGATATTTACAATGCTTTGGAACTTAGTAAGAAGACAAAGTATAATGAAGTGAGAGATGCATTACAGAAATATTTTGAACCCACTAAGAATATTATTTATGAAAGGTATAAATTCTTGAGTTATCCTCCACAAAACAATGATCAAAGTATTGACCATTATGTGTTAGAGTTGAAAAAACGAGTGACCAGTTGCGAATATCATGTTGAAGAAAGAAACAATATGGTTAGAGACAAATTCGTAATGGGAGTGAAGGACATTAACTTGAGATGTAGATTCCTAGACGAAAATAAATTAACCCTAGATCAAGCAGTGGATTTAGCCAAGAAATATCACACAGTAAGATACCAATCAAATGATATGTCCAAGTTAGATATGACTAGCAAAGAAGAAAAATATGAGAAAGAAGTTGATTTTGTGAGGAAGAAAAGATTTACTAGTCAGAATGATTGTAATAAGTGCGGTAGGTTCCACAATGACAGTATGATTTGCCCAGCTATAAATGGGATTTGTTATTTCTGCCAGAAAAGGGGACATTTTGCCTCAAAATGCATTTTGAAGAGTCAAAGAAATGATAACTATACTGACAGGTCAAAATTATTTTCTAAAGACTACAGAGATAATAATCGAGCGTCTTATGGAAACGGAAGGAGAGTGCAGTTACTGGAAGAAGAGAATGCTGAGTATTCAAGGAGGCAGGCTCCGAATGAAAATGTGATGGAAATGTTACAAGTAGATTCTTTGGGTAAAAATATCGAAACCGAGTGGAATGAAAGAATAAAATTAAAGAATAGATACATAGAGTGTAAATTAGATACAGGCGCACAGTGCAACGCTATTTCATTAAATTTGGTTAAATCTTTGTATTATTCTGATAATGATTATGTACTAGAGAAACTGATAAAGCCAACTGATATGAAATTAATTGCTTACAGTAATAATACAATTAAACCAATAGGTACTATTGTAATACCGAGCTTTATCAAAGGCAAATATTATCCTTTAAAATTTGTGGTGATTGATCTAAAATCAAAACCTATCCTTGGATTAAATACCTGTTCTAAGACTGGATTAGTTAACAGACTATCAAGCAGTGATAAAATTTTTGAGTCAAAAGAAGATTTAATTTTTCATGAATCAGAATTCACAGGGACAGGAAAGCATAAAGCAGACAGCAATATTTTCATCAATGAATTGGCTCCGGGTCCAAGTTATCCAGCACATGAGAAGAAATTGAAAATGGCGTTATATGCCAGAGAGAGAGAGAGACGGATTTCCAGCAAGTAATAAGTAATGTACAAAATAATTCATGGCCAATGGGAGAAAAAAAATTAAATAAAGAAATCAAGCTACCTACTGAAGCCTGGGAACAGATAGGTTCTGATATTATAGAATTCAAAGGAATAAATTATTTAATTGTTTATGATTATTATTCAAAATGGATAGAAGTGGAGCGATTAAAAAATGGCAATTCTAACGAGCTAATAACTAAATTTGAGAAAATTTTCTCCTATCATGGAGCTCCAAGCACTATTATCTCTGATGATGTACCGTATTCTTGTGTTCAATTCCAAAAATTCCTAAAAGATTGGAATATAAGAAGTACAACATCAAGTCCGAGGTATTCAAAAGGAAACGGACTGTCTCAGAAAGCAATAGATATTGCAATGGAAATATTGGAGAAGGATAATGGAAATTTAAATGTGGCATTATTGCAATATCGAAGTCATCCAATAATAGGTATTGGATTTTCTCCCGCTCAAATGTTATTTGGTAGACATTTGAAAGAAAAAATAATCCAATAATTAATGTCAAACTTGGTAAAAAAAAAAAAAAATGTGATCGCACAACATAGTTTTTGTCTGATAGCAATGAAGAAAAGAGAGAAGAATTCACCAATGTTTCAGGAACAGGGAAAGATTCTGAGCTGAGGCTGCCTTTACATTATCAGGGGAGGATGTAGGAGATGATTCTTTCACGTTGTCAGGGGAGGATGTAGGAGATGCTGAGTTGCTACGGCAACACAAGTTGTTGATCGGAAAATACTTCTTTTCTCTTTTGAACCATTTTATCTTCAGTTGAATTTAGGAAACGTTTGAATTGTAACAAATATAAATTTGTCTTGTTTAAGTAATAAAAGTTCTTATCATTTATTTACAAAGTACGCTGATGTTACAGAATGCACCTAGGGAAGATACCATTACAAACCCTATATTGCGAATGTGCATTTGGATGCACATCGGGCAGGTACCACTACAAATGATAAAAGCGCTTGGGAAGGAAGAGGCTAGGCTTCTTTCATATTATATCTATTTGGTTTTAAACACTTTTAACGTCCTGATTTGAGATAGTCAGGACGGGGGTTTTACCTCCATTTGCTGTGGGAATCGTGTGTGTGTTTGTATGTGGCTGTGTGGGTGTGTATATGTGTGTGTGCTTTCTTAGGCTAAGAAGGATAAATTTTGTTAGCTGGTACGAATCTCAGTAAACAGGATAAAACTATCTTCCTGACTATCTAAAATTAGGACTTTAAAAGCAAATGGAATCAATTGTGTTGTTGTGTAAAATGTAAAGTTTCCATTGAAAATCCTACAACCAGGTCAGATAAAAAAATCTTCACAGTGGTCATTGTGGCTGATACACTAGCTTACACGCACGGTGATCTTGATTCCCGCCAAAAAGTGACTTTTTCAAATGTCAATATCTCGGGAACAAAAGGTCGCAGGAGAAAAATATTTTTGGCACAAAACGGCACAAAACGAGCCGAATCCAATAAACCTAGTCTCAACTCAATCCGTTCTGGTGGGCTGCTAGCTTAACGTTAAGCTAGCAGCCCACCTGGGGGGGGTCTATATCTCGAGAACGGTAGGGGTACAAAAAAAGTTTTAATGACAAAAGTTGGAGCACAAAACGAGCACAAAACGATGGTATAAAAAAATCCCAAAAATTCTAAGAAAAAAAATTTTCCCGCCAAAAAGTGACTTTTTCAAATGTCAATATCTCGGGAACGAAAGGTCGCAGGAGAAAAATATTTTTGGCACAAAACGGCACAAAACGAGCCGAATCCAATAAACCTAGTCTCAACTCAATCCGTTCTGGTGGGCTGCTAGCTTAACGTTAAGCTAGCAGCCCACCTGGGGGGGTCTATATCTCGAGAACGGTAGGGGTACAAAAAAAGTTTTAATGACAAAAGTTGGAGCACAAAACGAGCACAAAACGATGGTATAAAAAAATCCCGAAAATTCCAAGAAAAAAAATTTTCCCGCCAAAAAGTGACTTTTTCAAATGTCAATATCTCGGGAACGAAAGGTCGCAGGAGAAAAATATTTTTGGCACAAAACGGCACAAAACGAGCCGAATCCAATAAACCTAGTCTCAACTCAATCCGTTCTGGTGGGCTGCTAGCTTAACGTTAAGCTAGCAGCCCACCTGGGGGGGGTCTATATCTCGAGAACGGTAGGGGTACAAAAAAAGTTTTAATGACAAAAGTTGGAGCACAAAACGAGCACAAAACGATGGTATAAAAAAATCCCGAAAATTCCAAGAAAAAAAATTTTCCCGCCAAAAAGTGACTTTTTCAAATGTCAATATCTCGGGAACGAAAGGTCGCAGGAGAAAAATATTTTTGGCACAAAACGGCACAAAACGAGCCGAATCCAATAAACCTAGTCTCAACTCAATCCGTTCTGGTGGGCTGCTAGCTTAACGTTAAGCTAGCAGCCCACCTAGGGGGGGTCTATATCTCGAGAACGGTAGGGGTACAAAATAAACTTTTGTTGGCACAAAACGGCACAAAACGAGCACAAAACGTTGAGCCTTATTTGGTCAAAATCCGTTCTGGTGGGCTGTCAGCTTAACGCACCTGTGGTGTGTGTGTGTTCACTGTTCACAAACAAAAGTCAAACGGTAAAGTTAGAGCTTTCCATAACAGTTTTTGAGGTTTCCAGAAATGTTATACATTTATTTACACGTGAGGTTAAAGCTTCAAGTGACTGGTGTGGAGATTAACCCTATAAGGACTGGTGTGGAGATTAACCCCCCTACGAGGACTGATGTGGAGATTAACCCTATAGGACGGGTGTCAGTCTTATGGAACAGAGTAAGAGATATTACGGGCTGGTATAGTAAGATTTCGGCGAGAAACCATCATCTCTGACGTTAGGTACTTCGATATAACAATAAGTTAGGGCTGCATTATAAAATAGGATTACAAAGATACATTTAACAGAAAATCCCTCAAGTTGTACTTTCGTGAGCTGTAATTAGTTGAAACTCCGACAAGAGTGACGGTCCGCCATTCTATAATTAGTACTTTGGCGTTATAAACAATGAAAGCTCACTTACTCAGGAAACGTTGGCAATTATCGTGGGACACCGTTCCCCGCACTAATAAACTGAAAGCCATCAAACCTCTCATTAGTCATTGGTCCTCCAGTGAGAGACCAAACAGATTTGAAGAGGTTGTGTTATGACGTATGAGGATTGGTTATACAAGAACGACGCATAGCTTTTTATTCAAACGCACCGCACCACCTACCTGTAGTTGTGGCGAAACTCTGTCAGTTCAATACATCCTAACATATGTCAACCATGCCAACATTCGACTGTCCCTTCCTGTGCCTCCTAGCCTGACAGACAAAAACGAGAGCGTTGACTCACTCTTGTGCTAGAATAAACCTTTCTTTTCAAAGAAACTATACTGATTATCATACAACAAGGTAGGAAAGCTCATGTTTACCTGACGATACCTCAAAATAGACATGCAAGTGTGGTTATCCACCCTTGTACACCCATTTCGGATCTCGCCAGGTTATATTGGACTTACTGGTAATTTTCTTACCAGCATCTCCCAACTAAAACCACCCTGATGTATTTTTTTTTTTTTTTTAATGTAATTTTGCCCCGGAAACCGCTTTCGCATTACTTCAAGGTATTTTACCTTTACATCCATGCCGTTACGGTAACGGAAAATTCGGTCAGAATTTTCCGCTCCAGCCGGGATTCGAACCCGCAACCTCCGGATCTGCAACCAATGCTCTTAACCACTGAGCCACGGAGGTCGGCCATAGAGAATAAACCTGTTTACACTCATAATTATGAACACCTAGAGGAATCGGCACGAATGACCTGCTGATTGCAGATTTAAAGTGCCTCACAGTGGGAAGGAAAAGCTAACTTACTGGTCACGCCTTTCTCCAGGTCCTCATAGTAGGCCACATTGGCAATGTCCCTCAGGAGAGACGGGGGAAGTCGATTGAAGGTGTCCAAGCGACGCAACCTGGCCGCAATCAACTCCACGTCCTTCACATTGCGGTCAATCGGGCTGCAAGAAAAGGGAAAGTAAAACTCATTATTTTGTGAAATGTATGAGACTTGATTTAAACTCCGGGAAAAAAAGTACTCATTCATTGTAGAGCTGCCATTTTGAAATGTAGGTTCCTTCAAAATCAAGTAAATCGCCATAATTTGCTCTCATTTAACATTTGAATTTACAATAACAGCTTAAAATGTACGAAGAAATGCAGAATATTAAGAACCTGCGGATATTAGAAATCTACGAGTACACATCTTCTAGGCTCTGAGGGCCAAATCATACAATGGAATTACAACAAAGTCAAGGCAGAACGTTCTGTCGGACTATAGTTGCGCTGTAATTGGTTGAAACTCCGATTTGAGGGATGATCTAGCTCTAGCTTATCTCTGTAGTAATCCTATTGTATAATTTGGCCCAAGTTGGAAGTTGCCTTAATTAGAAAGCTACAAGTACATTATTAAATAGCTATATAGTTTAGCATATACATATATTATGCATACTAAAGTAGTTAGGAAGCTACTAAGGAAGATCATTAATTAATTATTTTCCAACGCAAGTTTTGCGGTGTTCTCATGACATATTACCGCAGATGTTAACAAACACCAAACTTCCTCTCCTCCATCTCCTGTCTATCTCCCTCCTCCTTCTCTTCATTGCTTCCTCTCCTTTTCTTTTCTCCCTTCTACTTTCCTATTTCATTTTCCATCTTCATCCTTCTACTCCTCTCCTTCATCTCCTGTCTATCTCCCTCTTATCTCCCTCATCTTCCTCTTCATTTCCTCCTCTCCTTTTCTTTTATCCCTTCTACTTTCCTCCTATCATTTTCCATCTTCACCATCCTCTCCTCCCTCTCCTGTCTCTTCCTCTTATCTCCCTCATCTTCCTCTTCATTTCCTCCTCTCCTTTTCTTTTATCCCTTCTACTTTCCTCCTATCATTTTCCATCTTCACCCTCCTCTCCTCCCTCTCCTGTCTCTTCCTCTTATCTCCCTCATCTTCCTCTTCATTTCCTCCTCTCCTTTTCTTTTATCCCTTCTACTTTCCTCTTATCATTTTCCATCTTCACCCTCCTCTCCTCCCTCTCCTGTCTCTTCCTCTTATCTCCCTCATCCTCCTCTTCATTTCCTCCTCTCCTTTTCTTTTCTCCCTTCTACTTTGCCCCTATCATTTTCCATCCTCCTTCTCCTCCTTTCACCAGAGAAATTATTGTCCTTGTTATTACGTCTGAACTATTGCGGTTTCCGGTTCCTCTCCGGTTTTGCCGCAATAAAGCAAAAAGCTATTCTCTCACCTCAAAAAACCCAACATTTTAGGGGACAAGAGAGAGAGGCGGTATATGAAAAATCAAATCGGAACAATTTTGTTTTTCAAACCAAATTCAAGACTTTAATTTCGATATCTATAGATTTTGTGTATGATATTATTTCAGAAAATGTTTCAAATTTTACAAGTTTTGTGAACTAGTGATAGTTTAAAATAGACGGGACCGAAAAAGGATAGAAATAATCCTCCCCTTGCATTGTGCCTCTAAATTTGTGACAGGAGAGATGCTTGGTACCAAAAGTCTGACTGTGACTCTTCCTTATTTTGTGCTAGAAATTGAGAGACAGTTGAAAGTAGGCGTGGGTAGAATGAACCAAAGCGATTAGTTTGTGCCCAAAGAGATAGAGTTGAATACAGATGATGGAAATCAATCCCACCCTTATAATGCACCTTTAATTTTTTGCCTGAGAGCTCAAGACAGGAATGTAAAAAATACCTGAAATTATGTGATGTGCGAATAAATTTAATCTGGGATTGGAACTAACAGAGGTATCATAAACGAATGAAATGCCATAGGAAAGGTTTTATGGTCAAGGGTAAAAGTACATTAATTCAGAGGAACATATATGACCCCAATCCGTGACAGCTTTATTCTTTTATCTCCATTTTTCCTGCGTTTTCTTCTTTAAAAAATGATGATAAATATATAAAATAAACTGGTGTGACACCCCACAACTTTCTTCATCCCTCGAAAATAAGTCATATTTCGCCTCTGCTGACTGAAAGATAACAGTTTAATAAAATTTATACCAAATTCGTATTCAGCACCTCAATGTCAATAGATTTGATATGTCACAACTCCCATCTAAGATTATTAATAAAAAAGTTAGTCCAAGCGGGATTCTGCAAAATACCGGTAAAATGGGGACGGGTTCCAAAATAAAATGATCGAATAAATGAATTTTTTTAAGGTATAAGTTTTTTTTATTCTAAAAAAAACTTATACCTTAAAAAAATTATATCTCGTATCGTTTAGCTAGAACTGTCGAACGCCACGAAAGGGCGGTCGAAAGTCTACCACTGGCGACACCAATTTCAACGAAAAATTCGTGTTGTATCCTTTTCTTAATGGGTAATTTCAAGTCTCTAGCTTAAACGGATCTTGAGATATTTTGTTTATAGACAGACACACAGACCGGACGAATGACTAAAACTTTGGATTTAGGCTCTTGGGATCCTAAAACGTGTTTTGGCACTGAAAAGTAAGTATCGAGAATTTTGGGTGATTCCATTACTCTGTGACCATAAACTTCGTGTTGGAAATTTATGATATATATAAAAAAATTATACAACTGCCTAATTAATAAGGGGTATATCAAGCATTGGTACCTATACTACTAGTTGTGGTTAAGATATCAAGCATTGGAACCTATACCTACTAGTTGTGGTAAGGATATCAAGCATTGGTACCTATAACTACTAGTTGTGGTTAAGATATCAAGCATTGGTACCTATACCTACTAGTTGTGGTTAAAATATATCAAGCATTGGTACCTATACCTACTAGTTGTAGTTAAGATATCAAGCATTGGTACCTATACCTACTAGTTGTGGTTAAAATATCAAGCATTGGTACCTATACCTACTAGTTGTGGTTAAGATATCAAGCATTAGTACCTATACCTACTAGTTGTGGTTAAGATATCAAGCATTGGTACCTATACCTACTAGTTGTGGTTAAGGCGCTAGTCGACCAGGTAGCATGGAGTTCCTCAGATCCATGGATTTTTCCTCGTTTATTTGAGTATTTAATTATGGAACGGTTAATTTCAACATATAATCACTGTAATTAACTCGCGCAGCCTAAATAGGTACTATAAGTATCCGTTATCCCATTATTATACTCGGTAAACTTTACATAAAGTCTAGAAAATTGCGGAAATTACCTACTTCAACTTCCCGCCGTAGACTTCTTGACCTGTCTTGCTTGTGATAAACTATTAACGAGGTCATATAAAGTCCGCAATAATTCAGAGGTAGTAAATATTTTATGACGTGCTCTGGTGATGTTCACGGAATTAATGACGAGAAATTGTAGAAGGTTGGTCAGTCGTCCAACGTTTTCTTCATAATGATCTTCTTTCTTTTAGTTTAGAAGTTTGGAGTTTTGGACTATCAACGTCATTATTATTTTATGATATCTAACATCCGTATTTATGAACAGAAAACGCCGTTTGAGCATGCTCTGGAGCATGATTTCCATTAATATTATTGGCCAATACCTTGCTTGAGACATAGCTCAGACAAAATTCCCTGTTCATAAATACGGGTGTAAGTAGTCACCGTGCCTGAGAGGGTAGCGCAAGAGACTTGCAAGCACGGTTATCTGGGTTCGGAATCGGAAATCTTCGTCTCTGTCCTTTAAGATGTCCGGAGACTACTCATACTTCGTGAGGAAAATGAGTAGCTGCTTTGATGTGAGCGAAATGAGTAGCTGCTATATGTCTGATGGTGATGTAGCGTTTTGACACAGCTGAAATTATTCCTGGATTGCCGGGAAGTCTAGACATAGTGTAGGAACGATATATCCTCTCATACTCAGTCAAGCACCTGCCAGCTTAGTGGTTGCGTCAGCATTCAGTAAGCTGCTCAGCAGGAGATCTCCTCGACTCATGTATTGCGTGCTGACGCTAGTCTACCGTGCTTTATATGACCTGGGAAATTTAATTTCAAAGCAGAGGCACGCTTCCTCTCGGTAGTGAGTTCGTAGAAGTGTTTCATATTTGAAATATAAACAAACTTTAAACATAAAAAAAGCAAATTCTCATGTTGTATATTTTGCAATTTAACCCTTTAAACTGTTAAGGTCATATCGAGATGGGGGTTTTACCCTCTATTCGTCGGAAATTTACCAACTCGTTACCCACATTTACCTCCTAAGTTGGGTAGGGAATTAATAATAATAATACCGGGTGTACCGGTTCATTTATTAACGAGCGTCAGAGCTCTTTGTACAAAATAACAATATTTATAACAAAAATCAATCGAGATATACAAAAAAAAACGCAACACATACATGGAAAATGCCAGAATCTCGAGGATTCCAATTTGAATGGTCACTCATTCAAGTTCTAACGTCGCTGAACGTAAGTTAACTACAGTGAAAGAAAGAGAACTAGTGTGTCATCGACGCTGGCTTAACTTATCCCGTCTACAACCTAATTTACAGTCTTGTAGCCACAATGGCTGAAAACTTTTTTAAACTTTCCATTGTTCTTTTCAGAAATCTAGACACAGTTGACCTCATTGAAAGTTTTTTCAACCAAAAATCTGTCTCCCTCGACTTCGATATCATAAATAAAAACTTTTTATTGATAACACGTTCAATACACAAGTTCCCGTAAGATCAATCAAATTAAGCAACGTCCAAGGTGGTGGATGAACTTCATGAACGATGAACCTCAATCTGAACCAAGGCGGGGTGTGCCTAAGGTGGGTAGCAGATTGTTATGTTTCCTACGATTGGAGGGTAAAACTTGTGTTGAGAAAGTCCTCGATATTATAATAATAATAACACTCTTTAGTTTAGTGGAAGGTAACCAGGCGAGGTTAATGCTCAAAGCATTTTCTAACACCTAACACTCAGACAGAGTCTTACTATTATGTGGTCACAAACTCAAAACAATGAGGAAAAATTCGTGCACTGGGTGGGATTCAAACCAACGGATCCCTACGCTACTTGGATTACCAGACTAGCGCATTAACCACTTGACTAGGTACCAGATATTCAAGAGACTCTCTGAAATGACCTGGAATCTAGAATATCCAGACGATAAAGAGACGTTTAGCAGAAAAGAAGATAATTAAAAAAAAAATCCCTGTAATGTCCGTGGCGTGATGGTTGAGACTTCTGCACGTAGTCCAGAGATCCCGAGTTTGAACCCCGGTTGGAGCAAACTTTTCGAATAAAATTCTGTTCCCTCCAAACACGTCAGGTAGCTGCAAAGATTTCCAGTGAATGGATGGTAAAACCCACGTCCTGATTATCTATCTTAATATAGACGTTTAAAAAAAATAGAATCAACTGGGCACAATAGATCTAATTAGGTCGCAGTGTCAATTGTAAGGGTTTCACTGAAAACCCTGCAACCAAGTGAGATAATAATAATAATGAAATGTCTTTTTTCCCTTGCATTTCAAAACTGCGTCTGGCTGGGGGACAATAAACAGGGAGTAGACCAGCAGTTTGGCTGGGGGGCTATAAACAGGGAGTAGACCAGCATTGGCATGGTTCTGGGGGCCCTTGTCAATTTTTAGCCTCCTTGTAAAGACAGTGGTAGAAGTGCTGAGTCATTCCTCCACTGTCTGGCTACCATCGTTCACGATGACGCCACCCTATGATGATTATGATGATTTCAAAACTAATGAGATATTCACTGTAAACAGCAAAAGGAAGTAATTCAATTAATTTTTCAAAAAAGTACAAACCATTACAATAGTGCCACTGCCATGTGTCTGAACTTTTCATAATTTTCTTATAATGAAAAACATCAAAATTTTAAAAGTTTTTCTCCTTGAAACTTTTACACGTATTTGGATAGATTAGTTCTACTCTAGACAGTTGAAAAACCAGAAGTCAATAAGTGCCAAAGCTCAAAATTTACTTGACATTCATTGTAGTTGTAGTCATAATTTGTGACAAAAAATTGAGAACTTTTTGTTTCCAATCGACTTTAATGAGCATCACTCCATTTGCTGAAGATTACATACTGGGGTTTAAACTTAGAAGCCAATTGAATAATACAGCGAGCAAGTACTCAAGAGCACTCATGATTTCGCAGACAAAAACAAAATTAAATTCTGAACTTATTATTTGCTTACAAATGTACTAGGTATCACAGTAAACTTTGTAAAAGTCAGTTAAAAGTCAATGTTTACTCAAAAGAAGAATATCTCCTACAAAACACTACATAAATTGCAAACTTTTTGTTTGAAAATAGCTCTTCTGTATAACTCTGAGAACTCGAATAAGCTTGGTGAGATTTGAGACGATAGAAAAATAAAGGCAGACTCAAAGCCAAGGTTACTCGGGAGGTTGACATTTGACATGTCCATAAATTTAAATAAATTAAAATCGGAGGAGAAAAATAATTTTCAAAAAGAAAATCGAATCTGACAAAAAATTGTTGAGGTAAGCAATGGATTGCCTATCGTGTCTTGTCATCGAGGGTTTTACCATCCATCCGCAGGAAACAAATCTGCTACCCACATTAACCTCACCCAGTCTAAGTTGGGCCGGTCACCAAATATTAATCTCGCTGGACGTTATTTCACTTCAGTGACCTTAACATCGACTCTTGGAAAGCAAATTACAATCTATATGTTTATTTATATGTTTTTTCGCGGTAAAGTTCGTCTTTTGTGTTTAGAGTTGCATTAATAAGAGCCTCCATCACTTTTCTGAATCATTTACTTGATTTTCTTTTTTCTCAGATCATACCTGTTAGTTAATTATTCATATAATTAACCACTCATTTTTCCTCACCAGGGATGAGTGGACCGTGAACATTTAAGTACAGAGCAGAAAAATGTCTACTCTGCTGGGGATCGAATCCAGATCATACCGCAAATGTTAAGTATTCATATAATGAAATACTCATTATTTCTCACGAGGTATGAGTGGACCGCGAACATTCAAGTACATCATCATAGGGTGGCTTCATCGTGAACGATGGTAGCCAGACAGTGGAGGAATGACTCAGCACTTCGAACACTGTCTTTACAAGGAGGCTAATAATTGACAAGGGCCCCCAGAACCAAGCCAATGCTGGTCTACTCAATGTTAATAGTCCCCCAGCCAGACTGCTGGTCTACCCCTTGTTTATAGTCCCCCAGCCAGACTGCTGGTCTACTCCCTGTTTATAGTCCCCCAGCCAGACTGCTGGTCTACTCCCTGTTTATAGTCCTCTAGCCAGACTACTGGTCTACTCCCTGTTTATAGTCCCCCAGCTAGATTCAAGTACAGAGCAGAAAAAGTTTACTTGTCGGGGATCGAACGCGGGTCTCCGTGAATGTAAGTCTAGTGCGCTACTCCACTCAGCCACGGTGACTACAGTTAAATTAAGAGGTTACCTTCTTAAATTGCATAGGTATTACATATTTCTATTGTAACTACTAACTACCTATGGTACAATCTATTGTAACTACTATACTATAAAGAAACTACGTCACTTATTGCTGTTATTTAGTGACACACAATATCTTGTGTGAATCGAGTAACAGTGTAGACGTTAGTAAAAAAAATAAACTACCTATAGTACAATCTATTATAAATATGTACTATAAACTACCTATAGTAAGGTAATACTTTCACTAGAAAGTTGACACAAATTTTCTTCTTTTTCCTTTCCGTCAGTTTGCTCTCTTCATCTTCGGAAAAATAATGACTTGGAAAATTACAATGTCATTCAGGATTTGTAACTCGAGAGACGATGTCCCTATTTGTTTATTTCTCTCTCTCGCTTGGGTACTTCCCAAGATCTTCCCTGACGGTTTGTTTATCTGGAGTTAACGTCGCTTTCAACTACATAGTCGCTGAGCAAGCAACCCATGGGGTGGGATTCGAACCAACACTACCTGGATCACCAGACAAGCGTCTTAACCACTACGACCACCAATGCCTTTGCTAATATTGGTTGAACCCACGTCCTTCTAGTTACAAACACAACGTCTCTCCACCACTTGACAGAAAGCAGCCAGCCTGTCGAGAGTTGACAGTTTCTTGTTTTGCTTCGGAAATACAGTTTCCGTCATAACTCCCTACGACGTGAATATTGTACATAAATAATGTACATACATACATATATGTACATACAATGTGAAAATTCCAAGATGACATTTTCGAAAACAAGATTTCCAAAACCTGAACCTTTGCCGCTTTTATACAGGGTGTCTGTAGAACACATTTCCGTTAGTCTAACGTTGTTTCTAAAGTGTTTTTTACTTTCCTTATCCTATAATAAGGAAAGTATTGTATTCGTCGAAAATTTGACCTACCCAGTTTTTCACATTTCTGGATGAATAGCCTCAGGATACCAAAAAAGTTGTTTTCAGCCATTGGTCCGTGCGTCTGTCTGTCTGTGAACAGGATATCTCAAGAACGGTAAGAGCTAGAGACTTGAAATTTGGTATGCAAATCTATTTTATACAACGGTGTACACTGTACCGACTGTACTTATTACTTCCGGGAAATATTGTTTCTTTCTCCTTCACAATGAACAGATAAAAAGCTATACTAAATTTCGCACTCGAGTTCCTGCAGCACCATATCTTGAACACCATAAAGTGTTCGGACAAGAACACTGTGAAATATTTTCAATTGCAATTGACAAGTTCTATATTAACTCTGGAGTTTTCTACATAATATATATCATCTCTGGCGACGTATTGTAAGGGTCACCCTGTACAATTTTGAAGCCTGTCACCCACAGGGAGCCGTAGAAAGCTCTCGAAAAACACGTTTTAAACTCTCGTGATGCTTTTGGAAAGAGTAAATGAAATAAAATGTCTTTTATGATGTATTTTCCGAGCGGAAAAAGCGTAATATTATTTATTTTTTCGTTTAGCTGCGCGTCGCTGCTCTGTCAGTGTTGATGTGAATAAAACTAACCCCCTCTAAGTTGTATACATGTTCAAGTTATGTTAAAGTTACTCACTTTAGTCATGGTAAATTTTCCCCCTTTTTGCCTTAACGTTTCTTTGACATGTCCAGTAGGTTAGGCTCCTGTCCAGATACAGAACAATTACCCCCCATCTGCTAGAAACTCGGAAACCAGCTACCCATATTAACCTCACCCAGCCTGGGTTGTGCCGGGAATAGCCAGTAACGCGCTGGTTCGTTGCTTAACTTAAGTGAAACAAGAACTGGTGTATTCAACGTGCCATCGAGCGACGCTGGTGTTACTTTTGTTTGAGATAGTGATAATTGTGACTCAATACCATAGAAGTTTCTATATGCTTAAGAGATAATATTAAGTCAATTTTATAAAATAATTATTATATTATTCAAAAACTTCCATTTGGGATTTCGATCCATAATAATACGTCTTGGAATTACTGCTGCAATAATGGAACTCATTAGTCCTTATCCAGCAGTATAAATAAGGCAGTATTATTATTCTTTTTCTTTGTAGAAATAAGTCCCTCGGTAAAAAATTGAACACAATGAGAAGAATACGAGGAGAAAGCCCTTGCTCACATTACCCAATGGCTTGCGAAACCCTCCACATTCCAGGAAGAAAAGGAAATGGCCATTGTGAAATCGACCCAGGTGTGAGGGCTCTTTATGTAATCAGAGAGCTGTCAGAAAATAAATGACAAATGAATCGCATTGCCCAGAATATGGGGCTTACGGAAATAGACACTACAGGGTTTGTTGGTACAATAATAATACCTTTGGGAGGAGGAAGGCAAGGAATGCACCCTGTAATTTTCGTTTGTTCCAAACTTCCAAACAAGAGAACCTTTGTAACAATTGTAACTCACCTACAAAGTTTTGTAGGTGAGTTACAAAGTTGCACATCTACTACTTCTCTGTTTCTACCTGCCACTAATTGAATGACTGATAGTCACTGGTAGTCAAGTGGTTAACGTCCTAGTCTGGTAATCCAGGAAGCGTAGGGATCCGTTGGTTCGAATCCCACCCAGTGCACGAATTTTTCCTCATTAATTTGAGTTTGTGACCACATAATAATAAGACTCTGAGGGTTAGGAGGTAGAAAATGCTTTGAGCATTAACCTCGCCTGGTGGTTACCTTCCACTGAAGAGTACTATTATTATTTATGACTGTTCCAGGGGTAAGACGTTCAGTTTTCCAAAGTGCACATTAGACTCGTAAGGAGAATCAAGTAAGTACGATTTTTAATCAGCTTTTGAATGTAAGGAAAAATAATTTTCTTATATCATTATGTTTTATCTGTCCCGGTGGCTCCGTGGTCAGGGAGTCGGTCTGGTTATCCAGAGGTTGCGGGTTCGAAACCAAGCCGGGAAATCTCTGAGATTTTTACCACATAATAATACGCCTTGAGCTTACCTACTACTGAAATAATGGGTCTTATTATTCCTTCTCGGACAGTATAAATAAAAATGTGATAATATACGAGTATGACAAGTTATCCTTTCATTTGAGATTTTTACCACATAATAATACGTCTTGAGCTTACTACTGAAATAATAGGACTTACTATCCCTTCTCAGACAGTATAAATAAAAAATGTGATATTATTAATTATTATTAAAATCTATTTATTTATTTTTTAGTTTTAATTTAAACCCTTTTTTTCTAGACAACTCAGGTGTTTTGCAAATATTGTTGTTTATATTCTTCAAATCAAGCATCAACAACAAAAAATCCTCATTTTTTTAAATTCAGACAGGTAAGCGTTTCTCGCACCTGTCATTTCTCTTTTTCGACACTAATTGTGCTCAAAACAGCGCCCCCTTCACCTTTCTCCCCACTCAGGAGATTCGGCAGAAGTGGGGGAAGGGAGTTACCCCCAACCCCTCCACTCAGGAAATGTGGGGGAAGTAGGGGAATGGAGTTACCCCCAACCCCTCCACTCAGGAAATGTAAGGGAAGTAAGGGAAGGGAGTTACCCCCCAACCCCTCCACTCGGAAAATGTGGGGGAAGTAGGGGAAGGGAGTTACCCCCCAACCCCTCCACTCGGAAAATGTGGGGGAAGTAGGGGAAGGGAGTCACCCCCCAACCCCTACACTCAGGAAATGTGGGGGGAGTAAGGGAAGGGAGTTATCCCCAACCCCTCCACTCAGGAAATGGGGAGAAAGTAGGGGAAGGGAGGCCAAAAATAGGAGCATTTTGCTGTAGTGCACTGATACCCTGATATTTGAGTCATCATTATAATACAACCGTCAGTTAAAGTCAGTTTTCCATTGCTGGACAGACGTTTCTTTTTTACTCTACTCTAAATACGAGTACAACAACATCATTTTAAAGCTATCTCGTGTTTCATGTTTATAAATACAGCTGTTAGTCTGCTAGGCGAAATTAAGATATTTTTGTTATACCTACCTTTGTGGACTAACATTAGATATTGCGTATTTTTTCAAGTGGGTTTTTGTAATGCCGACCTCAATAGCAACATAAGCAACATAAAGGCAAGGGAGATATACGAATAAAAGTTGGGAATTGTAAGTCCTGACTTGAAATTGTGACCTCAATTTTATCTTATTATTTCGCCCTTAGTCTACTAGTCAGACTTAGCACTGCTAGTCAGACTTAGGGCGAAATTAATAGGCAAATTCTATATCACAAGTCATTTCCCTATCTTACACAGTACGCAATCCGTGACATAGCGCCACAGAAGTATTACAAAAACGTCTATTAATTCCGCCCTTATTTATTTATTTATTTACATTTTATTTTTTTTACAAAACAATCATCAACAAAAAATTAATAACAATAAATTAAAAAAAGTCTGTATTAAAAAAAAGACTAGTCTGCTAGTCAGAGTTAGCACTAATAAATCCTGAACCAAGAAAACAGTCGTCTATACCAACAGTAAGCCAGCGCATAAACAAGACTCACGTTACATCGCCTGCTGAAAGATTCATCTTAATCTGACGCTTCCGGAAGCTCAAGTTTATTCTCATTAAAAATAATTAATGAGTTCCCACCCCAAGGAGATATGGAGAAGGGAGTTTCTTTTTTGTGAGAGAGAAAAAAAATTGTAGGTAATATTTTTTCAAAGGTACCTACTAAAAAGTGAGATAAAAAAGAAGGGGGAGAAACTAACACAATATTTCCGATATCTGAAGATATATTGGAGGGCAGCATCCAAGTGCCATATTCACTGGAAGATACTTGACTCCCGTGACTTGAGCCCTACAAAAAGCTGATGAAGCCTAATCAAGATATTTACCTATCACCATTACGCAT
>CM044955.1:54419280-54462125 GCA_024516035.1 Bactericera cockerelli
CTAGGAAAGAATATCAAGGATGGGAAAACATAGGCTAGGAAGTAGGAAGGGATAGAAGAAAGATAATTAGGAGTACATAAGAAAGGGAGGAAAGAAAGGAATTAGAACGTCATTGGGGAAGTAACAAAAGGAGAGAGAGCTTGCAACAAAAGAGACAAATGAAACACCGAGACTTGTTGAACCTGATAGCCTGGCTTGTAAGGGTTGGCTAGTCTATAGAAAAGTGGCGTATAATAAAGTCATCATCATACACGTTGCAGGGTTGCGCCTAGAGGCCATACCATAAATTATTCAATATTCGTTCGAACTAGAACCTCTTTGCACTCCATTGCATGAAAATTTCAGACTAAAATTCCTTGGAGCTATTTTCCTCTCTAAGTCGGGAATTCTACAGTTTTCCCTTTTGTCTATAGGTTTCATTGGGAGTTTTCTAGAATCCCTTCTTAATATTGCATATCTAGATTCTAGTCATACAACTTGCAGCCTTGAAAATGTCACTGTTCTAGAGTTAATTAAGAATTTGGATTAAGATTAACTTTCATACAACTTCAGCTTTACATATGTTCTTGTTCTAGACATACATTGATCAGTCAGTGAATTAAGAATTTGTATTAAGAATAACTTTCATACAACTTCAGTTTTACAGATGTTCTTGTTCTAGAGATACATTGATCAGTCAGTGATTTTTTTCTCAATTTGAGTTTGTTGACCACACAATAATAGGACTGTGAGGGTTCGGTGGTAGAAAATGTTTTGAGCATTAACCTCGCCTGGTGATTACCTTCAACTAAAGAGTCTTATTATTATTATTATAATTAAGAATTTGGATTAAGATTAACTTTTTCATACAATTTCAGCCTTGTAAATGTTCCTGTTCTAGAGAAACATTGATCAGTCAGTGAATTAATAATTTGGGTTAAGATTAACTTTCATACAACTTCAGCTTTACAGATGTTCTTGTTCTAGAGATACATTGATCAATTAGTGAATTAAGAATTTGGATTACCATTAACCTTCATACAACTCTCAGCCTTGTGGCTCTTGTCATTCTAGAGATAGGTACTTGTACATTGATGTTAAGTCAGTTAATTAATGAGTCAGTATTTGGATGAAGACATTCATTATTATTTTATGACATTGGATTCTATCTAACAGCATCCTTTACTTTTCTAAATCCTATATCTACAACTCTGGTAATGTCATTGCTCATTTTGCCTCACGAGGTATAATTTTACCGCTACATGCCACAGTGATTCATTTAGATGTCTCATATGAAAGCAATCAAAAATGATTTAGTATTTGGATAGTCAGATTTTCTATACAACTGTCACTAAACCAATACTAAATTTTTATAACCTCGATCAGGCTGATGAGTTAATTACATATCCAAATTTTATCATTCTGACTTAATCTGTCTTTAAAAGTTCTAGCTTGTGAATACGACAGTTACGGCATATTGGATGACACATACACGAATAACAATATGTGTCAGAGGTTTATCTCCATTATTAAATACAAAATGTTTGAAAACAGGACAGTGTGTCAAAAACCATGATAAACTAATTAGAAAAGGGTTACCACATGTTAATATTGTTTTCCCTCGTATATTCAGGACATGTCGGTATTAGCGAAGTTAGTTAAACATGAAACCCTAGAAATTTGGTTTTACCAATTATGTTTAATATTGTAATAGAGGCTTTAACCTTGTAATGTATGTACCTACCTGTTGAAAATTAAATAAATAAATACAAATAAAATAGTGTTTACGCGCACATAATTAAATATGAATTTTTTTTTTACACAAATCGTATAACTCACAGATTTTATCAAAAATGGGTTTCCGTTACTTTAGTATCCATAAACAGAACATTATTGACTGAGAAATTTCCTCAAAATATTTGACCACATGATAGATAATTGCACCAAAATAAATGCTGGAATAAAGGCAGTATAATTTTTTATATAATATTATTATTATTCATTAAACTATACTTATAAATATTATTTTCCTCATTCTTGTTTTTCCCAACCCAGCCAATTTTCTACTCTATCAAACCCCCACTCCACTATCTCATCTCCTCCACACCCACCCACCCCACTATCTCATCTCCCCCCACACACACCCATCCCACTATCTCATCCCCCTCACACACCCACCCACACCTAGAATATAGAACGATACATTACCCCCACCCCTGGAGGTATAGAGGTAATGATGAGGAAATTTTTATATTGGAAAATAAAATATTTTTGCCTTCTTTATTCTCTTTTATTTTTACTTTTCTCATACACGTTCTTTCTTTCTTTTACCTTCCTTATATATGTAGTTAGACCTTTTCTCTATCTCTCTCTACCTTACATGTGTTATGTCCTTTTCTATTTTTATTTCTTTGTTAAATGAAATCCTCTTTTCATTCCTATAAAAGGATTCTTGGTATTCATACTGTTATTTCCTACTTCGCTCAATGAATATAAAATAGTTTTTTTTATATAAAATATATCTTAAATGCATAGAAAAAAGTTTTCTATTGACGATAGAAAAGAAGCTTAGATCTTTGGTTCAATAGGACCGACAATTTGTGTAAATAAAATTTTAGTTTTTTTTTTTTTCTTCTTCTTCTAGAACTTGATCATACGGGAATTTTTTAGTTAAAAATACTGAAATCTGGAATGACCAGACGCCTGCTCAGTAACTGAAAGGATTTTTTCCTTAATGTTTGAGGAATTTTCTATTGTGAGAAAATTTTCTTGATGACTATTTCCTACTACTAGGTACGTATTAAATTTGTTGTCAGCAGTATTTGAACTTGGAAATTTTCTACCGAGATTCGAACCCAGGTCACCGTGCGTGCAAGCCTAATACGGTGACTACTCCTTCTCGTCCTATTTCTATACTCATCCTTATCCCTTTTGTCTTCCTCTTGACCTCCTCCCCTTCCTCTTACTACTATACTTGCAATAATAATAAATGCTAGAGGAAATGCATGCTTCCCAGCGTTTCCTGTCGAGCCCTGATAAAAAAGAAAAAAAATCTACCTCCTCCCCATGCTAAAAGGATTCCGGCCTTTGTATTCTCCACACATCATCGACAAAGCCTTTTAATCCGGGGCATTTCTAGAGGACTTTGCGGGGTGAATTGATTGATCCTGTTAACGATGTGGAGGAAACCTTTAGAGTATGCCCTAGTCTAGAGCTACAGTTACTAGCCCCAGCTACATACAAAATATCTCCATGCTTACACAGTATAATATTGAGTATACCGACCTCAGTAGCTGGATCGATAAGGCGGCGGACTTGTAACCTGGAGGTCGGTGGTTCAAGTCCCGGTTTCAGCGTAAATTTAGTAAAGCGAATTTGAGTAGTTGTGACATCACCAAAGTGATTAACACAAATATGATAACTTTTAAAACTTTTAAATATAGTATAAATATTTACGTGGGAATTTTAAGCCACTAGCCAGCGTGGATGGCACATTGGATACACCAAGCAGTTCTCGTTCTGTCACTGAAGTTAAGCAACGTCCAGCGAGGTTTAAGTCTTGGATGGGTCGGCTACTGAGGTCGGTCAGTATAAATAAGTATGTTATATTATTATCTATTTTAGATATTATTATTGTTACTCACTTTCTCGTTTTTCTCCATCTAAAGTTTCGTATATCTTCCTCTTTATTGTGATGGATGACTTGGATTTCATGAAAGTCCATCATAATACATAAGAAGAATCTTATAACTTTTATATTTTCCACAGCGATAGATAGAACAATATCTTTTCTTCAGCTTTCACTTTGCCTTTTCCCAAACCTACGTGGGGTCGGCACTCTTCCATCTCTTCCTCATGGTTGAAGTTGGATGGTGCTGGCATTCCTTCTGCCGCATTTTACCGCTGGATGTTCCTAACACCATCTCTGTGCAAGAGAACTATATCTCTGTGCAAGAGAACTATATCTCTGTGCAAGAGAACACCATCTTTGTTCAAGAGAATTTACCACTGGATGCTCTTCCTAACACCATCTCTGTGCAAGTGAACTATATTTCTGTGCAAGAGAACTATATCTCTGTGCAAAAGAACTATATCTCTGTGCAAGAGAACTATATCTTTGTGCAAGAGAACTATATCTCTGTGCAAGAGAACTATATCTCTGTGCAAGAGAACACCATCTTTGTTCAAGAGAATTTACCACTGGATGCTCTTCCTAACACCATCTCTGTGCAAGTGAATTTATATCTCTGTGCAAGAGAACTATATCTCTGTGCAAGAGAACTATATCTCTGTGCAAGAGAACTATATCTCTGTGCAAGACAACTATATCTCTGTGCAAGACAACTATATCTCTGTGCAAGAGAACTATATCTCTGTGCAAGACAACTATATCTCTGTGCAAGACAACTATATCTCTGTGCAAGTGAACTATATCTCTGTGCAAGAGAACTATATCTCTGTGCAAGTGAACTATATCTCTGTGCAAGAGAACTATATCTCTGTGCAAGAGAACTATACCTCTGTGCGAGAGAACTATATCTCTGTGCAAGAGAACTATATCTCTGTACAAGAGAACTATACCTCTGTGCAAGTGAACTATATCTCTGTGCAAGAGAACTATATCTCTGTGAAGAGAACTATATCTCTGTACAAGAGAACTATACCTCTGTGCAAGTGAACTATATCTCTGTGCAAGAGAACTATATCTCTGTGCAAGAGAACTATATCTCTGTACAAGAGAACTATACCTCTGTGCAAGTGAACTATATCTCTGTGCAGGAGAACTATATCTCTGTGCAAGAGAACTATATCTCTGTACAAGAGAACTATACCTCTGTACAAGAGAACTATACCTCTGTGCAAGTGAACTATATCTCTGCGCAAGTGAACTATATCTTTGTGCGAGAGAACTATATCTCTGTGCAAGAGAACTATATCTCTGTACAAGAGAACTATACCTCTGTGCAAGTGAACTATATCTCTGTGCAAGAGAACACCATCTTTGTTCAAGAGAATTTACCACTGGATGCTCTTCCTAACACCATTTCTGTGCAAGTGAACTATATCTCTGCGCAAGTGAACTGTATCTCTGTGCAAGAGAACTATATCTCTGTGCAAGAGAACTATATCTTTGTGCAAGAGAACTATATCTCTGTGCAGGAGAACTATATCTCTGTGCAAGAGAACTATATCTCTGTGCAAGAGAACACCATCTTTGTTCAAGAGAATTTACCACTGGATGCTCTTCCTAACACCATCTCTGTGCAAGTGAACTATACCTCTGTGCAAGTAAACTGTATCTCTGTGCAAGAGAACTATATCTTTGTGCAAGAGAATTTACGACTGGATACTCTTCCTAACACCATCTCTGTGCAAGAGAACTATATCTCTGTGCAAGAGAACTATATCTCTGTGCAAGAGAACTATATCTCTGTGCAAGAGAACACTATCTTTGTTCAAGAGAATTTACCATTGGATGCTCTTCCTAACACCATCTCTGTGCAAGTGAACTATATCTCTGTGCAAGAGAACTATATCTCTGTGCAAGAGAACTATATCTCTGTGCAGGAGAACTATATCTCTGTGCAAGAGAACTATATCTCTGTACAAGAGAACTAGGTATATCGCTGTGCAAGTGAACTATATCTCTGTGCAAGAGAACTATATCTCTGTGCAAGAGAACTATATCTCTGTGCAAGAGAACTATATCTCTGTGCAAGAGAACTATATCTCTGTGCAAGAGAACTATATCTCTGTGCAAGAGAACTATATCTCTGTGCGAGAGAACTATATCTCTGTGCAAGAGAACTATACCTCTGTATACAAGAGAACTAAATCTCTGTGCAAGTGAACTGTATCTCTGTGCAAGAGAACTATATCTTTGTGCAAGAGAATTTACCACTGGATGCTCATCCTAACACCATCTCTGTGCAAGAGAACAACATCTCTTTGTGATGTAATTGAAAAAGTTCCGTTCTTATGGATCTTAAGTTTACCTCTTTAGCTCGGATTGCAGAATTTTCCCCTCTGTATCTAAATTTAAATATAATAATAATAACAAATATGTTTTTTGTGTTATTATTTCTCAACTTTACTGGGTAGCACAGAATCATAGGATTTTACCACTGTAATTTACAATATTTTTTTGCTGATAATTCTGCTTCTCACATTAAAGCAGCTTCTCAATTTTCCCCACGAGATAAGAGCAGAAAAAATCCTGTCCCGCTGGGGATCGAACCCAGGTCACCATGCGTGTAACGCCTAGCGCGCTAACTCACTCGGGCACGATGACTACACTATGTCTAAATTAAGGGTCTAACATCATGATGGTTATCAGTATCACTCAAAATGTGATACTCATAATTATAATAAAATAAATAATTTATATACATTATTATTATGTAGGTGTACCTTTATAGCATTTTGTAGTCGTCTACCCATTGAAAAGCTTCATTTTTTTGACATTTGCAGATATAGATTGGAAAAGGTCACTTCCCATACATCCTGTCCGATTTGATGAGAACTTTAGTAAATCCCGGCTTGTCTCCACGTGGGATTTACAGCGGGATTTTACTTCCGATGCAAAGGCTATTGAAGTAGAAATTGCTTTCTAATTATAAATTGCTGTGGAAATAATTTCCTCTCATAAAAAACACATGCAATCAGCGTTAAATTTTTTTTGAAATTTTCGTTTATTAGACCAAGATCATTTCACGTTTTTTGACCCACCTCAAACCGCCACCTCAAAGCGACAGTTCTATTGTAGTTGATTCTTTTTCGTAGGATGAAGAAGGTCACTGATAAAATTTCTTGTCGAAGTCGACTCTGTTGATTTTAAAGTCATCTTATCAAATCGTGGCAAATTACCGACCTTGGTAGCTCGATCGATGAGGCGGTGGACTCGTAACCGGAGATCGGTGGTTCGAATTAGCAAAAAAAGCAAAACATTAGTAAATCGGGTTTGAGTGAGTTGAGAAGTTCTCGAATATATACGATTGTAATAGGCACAAGAAATATGACAACTTTTCCTTTTTTTCATTCGGAAATTAAAGCTGTTCCAATTTAAACAGGTGCTAGAAAGCTATCCGTCACTCTGCTTTGTCAGAAGCTTGTCCAATGTTACAAAAATTCTGAAATCTGTTCCGTTGGGAATAGGAAGAAGGATGGAAGGGGAGGAGAGGAGTAGGTAGAGATGGGAAAGAGGGAAGGAAGAAAGATTAGAGAGGGAGGAGGAAAGGAATGGTAGGAGGGAAAATAATTAAAAACACGATTAGGTATTTGATCCGTTTCTGATAGGAAGTTTCCTGGGAAGACTCATCACCTAATACGTGAAGGCGGAAACTCTATGGAAACGGTTCAAACTCTATGGAGGTTTTGTTGTATAAATGAGCTATACCCTTCTATTTTACAACGTAGGTACATTTTACCTGTTGGCGACTTGATTTGCAGTGACATTCAACTATTATTTTTTCAAGTTCAGTATATTTTTCTAATCATAAAAAGCGGCTACATTAGACCATTTTATCTGTTCAACGAGTTGATTTTCAGTGACATTAAACCATCATTTGTGTAACTTCAGTATTTTTTTTGTAATCAGAAAAAGCAGCTACATTAGACTCTTTTACAGACTATGTTGTAACATATTGAGCCCATATTATGTCTTCGTTTGACCATTCATTGTTTTGGTGTTTAATGTAACTTCATAAAACTGAAGGATTTGATTCAAATTCATTTTTTCTCTCCTATTTCGACGTTGCTCACAACTTCAGAGTTTCATGATAAAATTGTGATCTTTGCTGTACATGAAAATCAAATTAAATTAACCATCACTAGAACCATCATTTAAAGAATCATTATCATCATAATGTCTTTTGGGTTTTGATGGAATTATTTCATTCCGGTGAAAGACAATATAAATTCCTTTCCTCAAAGGAAGTAATGAAAATCAGCCAGTTGTTCTGAACCTAGTACAATAAGTATAGGTACCTAGTTTAATTTATAAAGTAGAAAAATGTAAAAAAAAGTGGGGAAAAAACTGTTTTCTCAGGCATACCTTACCGCTGGATGGCTCAGTAAATTTAATTTGGAAATTTCAGAAAAAAAGGAAATTAAAATAAAGGTAAGAACAAGAAACAGAAAAACACCAAGCCATTTTCTTTCGCTTTTTTGTACATTTGTATAATTAAATTCCGCAGCGTTGAACATTTGTGCGAGCCCAGAGTAGTTTCACATTGATGATACCATCATTAGAAGCATCCCTAGAAACATCACTAGAAGCATCACTAGAAGTATCACTAGAACCATAATTAGAACCATCACTAGAACCATAACTAGAAGCATCACTAGAACCATCACTAGAACCATCATTAGAAGCATCACTAGAACCATAACTAGAAGCATCACTAGCAGCATCATTAGAACCATCATTAGAACCATCACTAGAACCATCATTAGAACCATTACTAGAACCATCACTAGAATCATCATTAGAACCAGCACTATTAGAACCATCACTAGAACCATCATTAGAACCATCACTAGAATCATCACTAGAACCATTACTAGAACCACCATCATTTAAAATAATAATCATTATCATCATAATTTCATTTGAGTTTTGATGCAATTATTTCATTCTGGTGAAACACAACATAAATTCCTTTCCTCAAAGGAAGTAATGAAAGCAGAAAAACCTGATATAAATCAATTCAATTTTCTTTGCTTCATAATATTCTTTACATAAAAGAGCTAGTTTTTTGTACAACTATTAAAAGTTACGTTTTCCAAATCTATGGAAATTTTATTTAAAGACGTAGAAATGTCTCGAGTATTTTCTTGGAAAATACGACAAAAATAAAAAGCTAATTAATTATTATTGTATTCATTTCAAAATTTTCATCACTAGAACCATAATTAGAACCATCATTAGAACCATCACTAGAACCATAACT
Source organism: Bactericera cockerelli (assembly GCA_024516035.1). Taxonomy (NCBI): domain Eukaryota; kingdom Metazoa; phylum Arthropoda; class Insecta; order Hemiptera; family Triozidae; genus Bactericera; species Bactericera cockerelli. Next base: position 54,428,211 of record CM044955.1, read on the forward strand.
AGAAGCATCACTAGAGAACCATCATTAGAACCATCATTAGAAGCATCACTAGAACCATAACTAGAAGCATCACTAGAAGCATCATTAGAACCATCACTAGAACCATCCTTAGAACCATTACTAGAACCATCACTAGAATCATCATTAGAACCATCACTAGAACCGTCATTAGAATCATCATTTTTTTTTTTTTTAAGTGGGGTTTAACGTCGCTTTCAACTGCCATGGTCATATCACGACGGGTAGAATCATCATTAGAACCATCACTAGAACCATTACTAGAACCACCATCATTTAAAATAATAATCATTATCATCATAATTTCATTTGAGTTTTGATGCAATTATTTCATTCTGGTGAAACACAACATAAATTCCTTTCCTCAAAGGAAGTAATGAAAGCAGGAAAACCTGATATAAATCAATTCAATTTTCTTTGCTTCATAATATTCTTTACATAAAAGAGCTAGTTTTTTGTACAAACTATAAAAAGTTACGTTTTCAAATCTATGGAAATTTTATTAAAAGACGTAGAAACGTCTCGAGTATTTTCTTGGAAAATACGACAAAATTATAAAGCTGATTAATTATTATTGTATTCATTTCGAATTTTACCATGACGTCTGTGTTTCATTTTCAAGAGGAGAGATTTTTAATAATATCACACTCAGAATGATAGCTCTAACTAGATACAGTTACCTTAAGTCACCGTGGCAGAGTGAGTTAGCGCGCTAGGCATTGCACGCATGGTGACCTGGGTTCGATTCCCAGCGGGGCAGGAATTGTCGTGAGGAAAAATGAGTAGTTACTTGTATGAGTAACGACCAGTGGCGGCATTACCATAGTAAAAAGAAATTGGTGTAACAGAATTCGAAAAGTACAGGAGGCTCTTAGTAATGCTGCGCAACCCACAAAAATTGTGAAAAGGATTTGTGCTGCACCACAAATAAAATCATACACAAAAAATCTTACACAATTACCTCAAGTCAGAAGAATGAAAATAAACCTAAGGTATGTTTTAATAGAGAGACCGAGGAAAGGAAACTTTTTTGTTCATTTTAAACGATGATTTTTTTTTTAATTAAGAGCGCGTTTCAAAACACTATAAGCTCGTTTAAAAAATATCTGTAGACCTAAAAAAAAATGGACGTAGGTTTGAAAGTATTAGAAATAAAAGTCAGCACGTGTGTGCTCTCAATCGGCCTCCAGGGGTTGCTAGGTACTGGCAAACAAGCGTTTGGGTTACTTATTGAAAATGATTAGGTGAGAGACAGACACAGAAAAAAGAATGAAAGTAGTAGAGACAATGAAAAGGAGGGAAAAGAATAGAAGGACCAGGAGTTGATTAAAAAGCCGATGTAAAAAAGAAGAAGATAGTCATAAGACTGTGCACTGGTAGTCAAGTGGTTAAAGGGCTAGTCTGATAATCCAGGTAGCGTAGGGATCCGTTGGTTCGAATCCTACACAGTGCACGAATTTTTCCTCATGAATTTGAGTTTGTGACCACATAATAATAAGACTCTGAGGGTTAGGTGGTAGAAAATGCTTCGAGCTTTAGCCTCGCCTGGTGGTTACCTTCCACTAAAGAGTATTATTATTATTAATAAAGAAAGAGGAGAAGGAAATGGAGTAATAATAATAATATCGCGTTATTTATAATGCCCGATTAGGACTATTAAAGTCTCATTATTCCAGCAGTAAGCCCAAGACATAGTATTATGTGGTAAAAATCCCAATTGAGAGGATAACATGTCATGTCCCACCTAGGTTTCGAACCAACGACCTCTGGAACCTCTGGATTCACAGAGTGCCGCCTTTACCACTGAGCTACCGGGACAGACTAAGAAGGATAAGAGAAAATACAGGGGAGGAGGATTTTCTAACAAAGGTCTCTGGAGACATGGACTTCTCCTTCATGCTCCACTGTGGCTCTGCTGTCCTTTTTTTGTGGTTTTAATTAAAGTGGCAGCGAGGGAATAAAAAACATAAAAACACTATGAATTGAGAGGGAAAATTCGAAAGAAAAAGAAGAAAAAGAATATCAATTGCTTTTGAAATACAGAGTATGAGTAATATGAAGCAATGCATAATCTAACAATCACACACATCCTAAGAGATTGTAATAAATACCTAACGTTAAGAGATCCAAATAATCCAAATACTACCTTGCTAAATGAAAATGCAATCTTCACTTTTCCGACTAAAACTGGATTGAAAATGTATTTTTTTATATCTTAATATACAGTATGTTTCAGAAAAGGTGGCCACCCCCTCGTAACTTTTGAACGCGATGGAATTTTTCAATTCTGTAAAGTCCTAGGTATAGGAAGTGCCCTATGGCCCATCCAGTGGTCATATTTATTTTTTGCCCCGGTCGGCCCTTCCGGCTTTTAGGCCATATTTTTTCATTTTTCTCGCGAATTTTAAATAGAATGCTATATTTTTTATTCTTGTTAATTAAAGTCCAAGTTAAGTTGAGTATAATGAGCTTTTAAAATTTTCAAAAACCTTAACAGGGGCGGAGCTAGTAGGGTGCAAGTTTCAAAATTGTTACACCCTGTATTTCAGCGTTAGTTAGATTTTTTAGTACTTTTTTATGTTGATAGGTTCAAAATATTGTTTTACACCATATGAAATCAAAAAAATATTCTTGTTTACTTCTAATCAGGGTCATAGTAAGGTTTTTGTAAAAGTACTTTTTTTCTCACGTCAATTTTTCCGTAAATTAATGGTGTTCTCGAAATTGGCATTTTTAGAGGTGAAAGTCTGCAGTGACATATGTTTTTTATGCTTGAAATCGAAAGAAAACTTAACGGAAAAGCGATTAAAATCATAAAAAAAGCCATTTAACCTGCTAGTTTTTTCACGACAGTGTCCGGTAAAGTGGGTGAATTTCGTATCGGATTTTTTTTGTTGTTGAGGAAACACAATTGGCATAGAAAATAAATAATACCTAAATGCGAAATTAAATGAAGATTATTTCTTCTAAATCAGTGCCGGATAATTTTTTTTTCTCTCTCTCTCTCTCTCTCTCTCTCTTCTCCTCTTTAAAATAATTGAATTGGTTTAATTTTCACCCTCAAGAGTTTGGTACTTGACCTGGTATTTTTTTCTCTTAAATTTCGAGATAATTAGATTTTTATTTAGAGACCTGGTATTCATTACTAGCAACACCAGTATGATTTTTTTTTTAATTTGGGTTTAATATCGCGTTTCAACTGCATGGTCATATCATAACGGGGGTGTTACATTCCATTCGCAAGAAACTCACCAACCTCCTAAACACATTTATCTCACCCAGCCTGGGCTAGGCCGGAATGCCAGCATGCCAGCATCACGAAGTCTTCTCCTCGCTGGACGTTGTTTAACTTCGGTGATCCTACAAGAATCGTAGCATTCAAAGCGGCATCGGACTGACTCCAGAATTATTGACAATGTGTTTTCTAAAGATTTTACCAACTTACCAACTAAAATTGTCTCAAGAGGTGACCCCTAGGCCGACTTTAGAAGCAGCATTATCCGATAATTATTTTTGATGCACCTTGAACTTTGAAATGTGAAAAAAAGAGAGAGAGAGAAAAAAAAAAAAAAAAAAATATCCGGCACTGATTTAGAAGAAATAATTTTCATTATATTTTGCATTTAGTTGAAGTATTATTCCCTTATTAGATATTATTTATTTTCTATGCCAATTGTGTTTCCTCAACAACAAAAAAAATCCGATACGAAATTCACCCACTTTACCGGACACTGTCGTGAAAAAACTAGCAGGTTAAATGGCTTTTTTTATGATCTTAATCGTTTCTCCGTTAAGTTTTCTTTCGATTTCAAGCATAAAAAACATATGTCACTGCAGACTTTCACCTCTAAAAATGCCAATTTCGAGAACACCATTAATTTACGGAAAAATTGACGTGAGAAAAAAAGTACTTTTACAAAAACCTTACTATGACCCTGATTAGAAGTAAACAAGAATATTTTTTTGATTTCATATGGTGTAAAACAATATTTTGAACCTATCAACATAAAAAAAGTACTAAAAAATCTAACTAACGCTGAAATACAGGGTGTAACAATTTTGAAACTTGCACCCTACTAGCTCCGCCCCTGATAAGGTTTTTGAAAATTTTAAAAGCTCATTATACTCAACCTAACTTGGACTTTAATTAACAGGAATAAAAAATATAGCATTCCATTTAAAATTCGCGAGAAAAATGAAAAAATATGGCCTAAAAGCCGGAAGGGCCGACCGGGGCCAAAAATAAATATGACCACAGGATGGGCCATAGGGCACTTCCTATACCTAGGACTTTACAGAATTGAAAAATTCCGTCGCGTTCAAAAGTTACGAGGGGGTGGCCACCTTTTCTGAAACATACTGTATAAATGTCAAAGTCACTGACCACTGACTGATCATCGCTCTACAGCCCAAACCGTAAGTCCTAGGAAGCTGAAATTTGGTAGGTAGCTTTGTCTTATAGTCTAGATGTGCAATAAGACGGGGTTTTTCGAAACTCCCACTACAACACCTGCCATTGGCGAAAAAGGATTTTTTTGCTTTCACGGCCATGCCTCGGTCCGCAAAGCGGGCGACAGCCCGCTAGTAGTGTATATAACATCACAATAAAATGTTGACACACTTAAAAAAAAAAAAAAAAAGAATTATAGTAGCAATAGAGATGTTGGGGCGCTCGGAGCAATATGAAAATCTTTGAAATAAAATCTTGACTAACTTTTTTTTTCTTGTAGGAATGAAACAGGAGCTACTGTAGACCCTTGTGGTGTGTGTTGTAGCCTGCCCATCCCGTAGTATGCCACCCCTCTGATGGGCGAGAAGTGACACAATACTTCCCAATTAGGTGCTGGCTCAACACAAGCGCACCCGAAGTTATCCGTTACAATCAACTGTAATCAAATTCAGAATACAATTTTTTGTCAGCACAGGGAATTGAAACCGGAACCTTCCGCACGGCAAGCGAGTGCTTAACCACTTAACTTCCAGGATATTTCAATATACGTACATAAAATAAAGACCAGGTACGTTGTTTGGATCCGCTGATATGAATGATTGTTTTGATTATATTTGATTTGTTTTGATTATAATAATACATAATAATGAAATTTAGTAATAATAATAACACTCTTAATGGAAGGTAAACTCCATACGAGATTAATGGTCTAAGCAATTTATACCACCTAACCCTCAGAGTCTTATTATTATGTGGTCACAAACTCAAATTAATGAGGAAAAACTTATTTACTGGGTGGGATTCGAACCAACGGAGGGCGCTACCTGGATTTTCAGACTAGCGCATTTAAAAAGTTTGTCCAAATAAATAGTTCAAAGAATCCCCCCAACACAATTTAGTAAACATTTAGTAAATCCAAAAAGTCTAGTGAAACATATTTCCATCATTACTTTTAGTTTACAACCACCTAGTCCAAAACTTTGTTCAAATATTTACTTTGTCTTGTACAAACCTCCCCTTCTCTCTCTCTCTCTCTCTCTACTAATAAAGCCACTCGGTCTCTTGCGTTCCCCCTCTCCCCCCTGCAATTCTCCTCCCTCTCTTGCATTCCCCCTCTCCCCCCTGCAATTCTCCTCCCTCTCTCGCACTCCCCCCTCTCCCCCCTGCAATTCTCCTCCTCTCTTGCATTCCCCCTCTCCTCCCTGCAATTCTCCTCCCTCTCTCGCACTCCCCCCTCTCCCCCCTGCAATTCTCCTGCCTCTCTTGCATTCCCCCTCTCCCCCCCTGCAATTCTCCTCCCTCTCTCGCACTCCCCCCTCTCCCCCCTGCAATTCTTCTCCCTCTCTCTGTAGCAGTGAATGCAATTCGAATATAATTATTGTAGCTAGTAGGTACTAGCCTGATTCGGGGTGCTTAATTTATCCCTCCTTAGGCCCTTCTAGCCTATCTACTCTCACTTCTGTTCTGTCCATCTCTCTCTCCTTCCCTCCTCTACTATTTTTCTTCCTCTTGTTTCCTTGTTTCTCTGATTGGACATCCTTCTCGTTTTACGCTCTTGTTCTCTCCATGTCTCTCTCTCTTTATGTTTCTTTCTCCAACCAATGTCTACCACTTCCTGATTTGACTGGCTCCCTGATTAGAAGTGGGGGAACTTCTATTTCTGTCTTCTTCCTCTATATATAGACACACTTTTGTTTTTCCATCTCTCTCTCTTTTCTACCTCTCTACCACTTCAGATAGCCCCCCTCTAACCATTATAATTATTTTTTGGAAACACCCCACCGCACATCTTCTTTCTTTCTCTCTCTCTCTCTCTCTCTCTCTCTCTCTCTCCTCTCTCTCTCTCTTTCTAGTTACTATTTACCTGATTTGGCATCTCCACTCCTCATCAATTTCTCTAGCCTATTCCCTCCTACATTTTCTTTTCCACTCCACTTGGCTCCTCCCCTTCTCTTATGCACTCTCTCTTCTCCCTCCTCATTCCTCTTCTTCTCTATCCCTTCCTCTTTCTCTTTCTGACTTCCCCTTTTCTTTCTCGCTTTCACTCTATCTCTCTCTCTCTCTCTCTCTCTCTCTCTCTGTCTGTCTGTCTGTCTGTCTGTCTGTCTCTCTCTCTCTTTCTGACTTTCCTTTTTCTTTCTGTCTCTCTTTCTTTCTCGCTCTCTCTCTTCAATTCAATTCAATTCAAACTCGCAAAATTTAATTTAAAAAAATCTAAAAAAAAATCAATTCTCTCGCTCTCACTCTCACTCTCTCTCTTTCTCGCTCTCTCTCTTTCTCGCTTTCCTCTCTCTCTTTCTAGCTCTCTTTCTCGTTCTCTCTCTGTCTCTCTTTCTCGGTCTCTCCCCTATTCCCATCTCTTTTCCTGTTTACCTACAGACTACAGTTTCATCAAACTTTCTCAACTTTGGTTAAATCTCCACCAATCTAATGAAACTAAATGGTTCGCAAGGGTGGGGGTTGTAGAAAAGGAAGAGCTTGATTAATCTTATGGGACTTTGAGGAAGAGGACCCGTGTTTTTAATTTGGGTTAGGTTTAACTAGTTGGAAAAGTGGGTAAATTTGCAAAGGGAAGAGATGTTTGGAAAATTTATCATTCTCCTACGTGTTGATAGTTTTCTCATGTTTGCTCATTTCCTATTAGCAGCAAGCAATTAAAAGCTGATGATCCCCAATTGAAGGGTTTTTAATGCTTCAAATACCTTCTTTATCAACCTACCTAACCCAACCTACTCACCGACCTAAATTACATTAAGGATATCTAAGATTGAGAGAAAATACTGTGGGAGGATTTCAGATTATCATATCGTATACTGAAAGTTTTATCCACCCTTAGTTTGACAAACTACATAGCTCCTCACTTGGACCTCAACCAGCCTGATTAGTGCCGGAATTCTACAAGTTGACTGTTAACTACGTATAAACCAGCTCTATCCTTGACGTTCTTCAGTTCTTCTTTGAATCTAGTTTTGATAAAAGTTCTTTTTTATATATATTACTAGCAGGCTGCACCCGCTTCGCCAAGCCATCACACACACCACACCCACACACCACACACAACCCATCCACACACATCCACATCCACACACACACCCATACACACACCCACCCAAACACACCCACACCCACACACACCCACACACAACACACCCACACACAACACACCCACACACATCACACACACCACACACAACACAACACAACACACCACACACAAACCACACACATACACACACACACACATCACCACACACACACACACACACACACACACCACACACACACACACACACACACCACACAAACACACGCAACCATCATCGCTGTAAATTTCAAAATCCCGAGCCAAATCATCATAGCGGATATTGATAATGTAGCAAACTGGCCCATATTTCGAGAACGGTTTGTCAGAATATGGCAACAAAAGGCTCAAATAAAATCATGTGATGTTCTCAGACAGTTTTTACAATAAAAATATAGGTCCTCGCGATAACTTTTAAGTTCCGTGCTGGAATCTGTAAATAAAACGTGAAAAGTCTGAAAAAATGGTCAAAATTTCGAACATTCTGGCTTCTATCTCGAGAACGGTACGTCAGAATGTGGCCTAATATGAATTAAATGAAAGCTGGTTTTGTCTAATGTGTTATTAAATAATAAAAAATATAGGTCCTCGCGACAAATTTTAAGTTTCGCGCTGGAATCTGCTAAAAAACGTGAAAAGTGTGAAAAAAAAGGTCGAAATTTCGAACATTCTGGCTTATATCTCCAGAACAGTACGTCATAATGTGGCCTAAAATGAATTAAATGAAAGCTAATTTTGTCTAATGTGTTGTTAAATAATAAAAAATATAGGTCCTCGCGATAGATTTCAAGTTCCAGGGCAAAGACTGTCTTAAAATCAGACCCTTCCTCAAGGAAATACTTGAGGAAGGTCATAACTCAAGGACGGTTTGGAATTTCGGACTTTTGATAATTTTCCTGGTATTTTCCGGCAATTTTACTTGGGGTCATCTCTCATCAATTTTTCGCTATCTCTTACCGTTTCGCCTAAACAATTCCGGACACACAAAGATACAAAGCCCGTCCATATTTCTCATTTATATATAGAGATTTCCCAAAAAAAAAAAAAATGGACACTTCTACTCAATATAACACTGCTCTAAAACTAAAGACTCTTCATTCCCGCAGTTTTTTAGTGTGGCATTGATAAGAGGTCAAAATCTCAAATAAATGAAGAAAAATCCTTGCGGTGGGATTCGAAAATCCATTGGGTGGAATTCGAATCCCTGCGCTATCTTTTTTTTTTTTTTTTTTTTTTGATTTTAAGGTAGCTGTGCCCCGAAACCGCTTTCGCATTACTTCAGGGCACTGTACCTTTACATTGAAGGCATTCCGGAAACGGAAAACTCTAGGTCAGAATTTTCCGCTCCGGCCGGGATTCGAAACTGCAACCTCCGGGTCAGCAACCAATGCTCCTAACCACTGAGCCACGCTACCTGAATCACCAGATTAGCGCTTCAACCACTACGACTATGGGATCAAATTAAAAGAATACCTTATGAACCCAGAGAAGGATAAGGAGATTTAGGAATGAGAAGAGACGCAAGTTGAGGAAATGAAATATGAGATGAAAGATAAGCTTGAAGGACAGATTAGGGTGTGTATGATGGGAGGGAGGTAGGAGAGAAGAGGGATAAAATGTGTGAGATTGGGAGAGATTGGATGGATAGATGTTTGATGGAAAGAAGATAATTACAAAGCAGGATAACGAGGTGTTGGATTATGTTTCACTGGTTCAAGAGGATAATAGCTTGAAGTTCAAGAGGATAATGGCTTGAAGTTCAAGAGGATACTAGCTTGAAGTTCAAAAGGATAATAGCTTGAAGTTCAAGAGGATATTGGCTTGAAGTTCAAGAGGATAATGGCTTGAAGTTCAAGAGGATAATGGTTTGAAGTTCAAAAGGATATAATAGCTTGAAGTTCAAAAGGATAATGGCTTGAAGTTCAAGAGGATAATGGCTTGGAGTTCAAGTGCGGGATAGTATTTTTTTTTTAAAGATGAGTGTTTCACAGCCTTTTTTATTTCGTAGCCATGAAACAGGAGCTACTGTAGACGCTTGTGGTCTGTGTTGTAGCCTGCCCATCCCGTAGTATGCCTTCCCTCTGATGGGCGAGAAGTGACACAATACTTCCCATTTAGGTGCTGGGTCAACACGAGCGCACCGCAAGATGTACCTTACAAACAGTTGTAATACAAATTTTTGTCGGCACGGGGGATCGAACCCGGGACCTTCCGCATGGCAAGCGAGTGCTTAACCACTGAGCTAATCGCGCGCTCTTTCTGATCGAAACAGCCACCACCAAAAAGAACCCATTCCCGATAGCCCCCACTCCATTGGCACGTGTGCGCTATCGCATAGGTATGTAAATGGCATAGCCAACCATTGTAATACCTCGGAAAGCACTTGAAATGCACTCTTTGCTATACATGCACGCGTCCGTCATGAGAGGCCCAGATACTTCACCTGACCATTGTTTCGAATTAGCGTATGTGAGTGTGTGTGTGTGTGTGTCTGTGTGTGTGTGTGTGTGTGTGTGTGTGTGTGTGTGTGAGAGAGAGAGAGAGAGGAAGAGAGAGAGAGAGAGATGGAAAAATTGGACGATAAGGGGAGAAGGTGTTTTTGTATGAGTGAGTTTGGGTAGGAACGAGTGGTCAGTTGGAGAGGAGAAGAATGGGTGTGTGTGAAAGGTAGGGAGCTAATTTGAAAGCTATTGAGCTTTTAGGAATTCCTCGATTTTCCATTTATTACTCTTTTCTATTCCGCTTTCTTCTTCATCCTCTATTTTTTCAGCTTTCTCTCCTACCTCTTTTACTTTTGAGCTGTAGATATCGGAAGCATAGTATTATTATTTTGTAAAATGATTTAATTTGTATCCGATTTTTGTTCTTCTCTCTCCTTTACTTCCACTTGTCATTTCCTTCTTTCTCTTGTCACTACAATTTTACTTCCGAAGAATTTCTAATACATACGAGTATTATAAATCGGAAGTTGTGTTCGTTTTTCTACTAAAAAATTTATTTTTTGCTCCAATTTCAATTTCTGAACGTTTTATAACCACCTGAGCAACTTTGGTTTTGTGTCTGTATGTCGATCTGTCTCATATTCCTTGTGACGCGCAAATCTCGGAAACTACTGAACAGATTTTGATGAAATTTTGTACACATATAGAGAAGACGTATTGTAGATGGTCCCATTTTAAATTCATAAACTGCACACAAGCGGTTCTGGGTGGAAGAGACCACGCGTTTGACCACTAACTTTTTACTTATACGCTTATATCTCGTGAACGGTAAACCCGATTTTAATGAAATTTTGTATGTATAAGCATATTAGCGTTTCACATAAGCCATTTATATTTATATTTTGATTAACTATAATTTAGCTCTGATAATTAAGAAAATTCATCCAAAATTTTAGACAAAAAAGTGCAAAAATGAGGTTTACGGCTTTCTGATAGAGATTTTTTTGTAGAATCAAGAATGTAAAAATACCATTTAAAACAAATTTGAAGAAAATTGGTTGAGCTGTTTTGGAGATACAAGTGATTTAGTATAAAATCTCAAAATTGCCATGTGTATACAATGTGAACCAATCACGTATTGTGTTGTGGAAGTATTGTGTCCATAATTGGCTGTGTAGCTTTATCTTCTCCTCCTTTTATCTTTCCTATCATTACAATATCTACCTCTCCTTTACACCCTTTCTCTCATCTCTCTCTCTCTCTCTCTCTCTCTCTCTCTCTCTCTCTCTCTCTCTCCCCTCTTCCCTCTATTCCTATCATTACAATCTCGGGTTCTTTTGTTATTCTGTCTGCAAATGACACCTGAATATTAATGGGGCATTATACCCACCTCGTTATCATTGTCCCCATTGAGTAGGGCATATAGACGTAGTAGGATTAGTGATTAGAGCTTGTTCGACAAAAGGTAGAAGTGGTGAACTCAATGAAGTCGTATTGTTTCCATAAGGCCTGTATATAGGCTGTGCAAGACGATTTGTATCTTTTAATTGAGGTACTTTTACCAAACATTATCATCAGAGGCTTGTTAAGTAACACCTTGTTGTACAAGTGCTAGAGGTTGGGAGCTCAGTGAAGTCGTATCGTTTTCAAAAGGGCTGTGGGCTGTGTAAATGTACAAATCAAGACCTTTTTATGTATCATACATTATCATCAGAGACGTGGAATCGTGGATTGGTGGTTCATGCTTGTTCGACAAGTAGAAGTGGTGAGCTCAATTTAATCGTATTATGAGGGTTGTAGGCTCTACAAGAGCATTTTTATCTTTTTCTGGAAGATTAATATGTACCAATTGTACCAAACATTATCATCAGAGACGTAGATATAATTCGTAATTGGAGCTTGTTTGAGATGTGGTTAAAATGATGAGTTCAATTAACTCGTTCCGTTTTCATATGAGCTGTATAGACTGTCAAATTCAATGTTTTTCCTTTTTCTGTAAGCATGCCTTTTTCAAATTCAATTTTTTTCATTTATCTTTATCTCTGAATTCTAAAATACGATTAGAACAAAGATAAGTTAGGCTGTTAGACCCTCCCTGCCACGCGGACCACTCATAAATCTCTGCAGGTACTCAAAATATTATCTTAAAAAAGTGAAGTGAGGACAGTGTGATAACCAAGCCGGCGTCAATAGCACCGAACACGTTAAAACACTAGTTCTCGTCAGATCACTAATGTTAAGCAACGTCCAGCGAGGTCAAGACTTGGTGGATGACCTTTCATATTCGAACTCCCGTGATGCTGGATATCCCCGGCCCAACCTAGGCTAGGTGAGGTTAATATGGGTAGCTGGTTTGTGAGTTTCCAGTGAATGGAGGGTGAAACCCTCGTCTCAACTGACACATAATGTAGATGTTAAAATGACGTAGAAAAGGAAAAAAAGTGGAATAAGGAAAAAAAAAGTGGAATAAGGAAAAAAAGTGGAAGAAGGAAAAAAAAAAAAAAAATGCCCCGGCCCCGCTGAAAAATGAAAACTTTCCACCTCGTTGCAATACAAAAATCCGGGCAGGAAATGGCTGTCATTTTTCAAAATGATTTTCCATCCCACGTCTCATCACCTTGTTTAGAGGAAAACTTGTTCCGTCTCCTCTGAAATTACAGCCCTTTAAATTAAAAAAAGAACATTTTATGACCAATCACAGAGGTAAATATTTTTTTTTCCGTCAAATGTGGAGACACACATATAACTTGCCCACCTTCTTGACCCTTTCAGTTTACTTCCAGGCTATTACCTGCTAGGTAAAGTTTTGTAATAAGTTACTTTTCTCGAAATTGAACTGATTTATTTGGTGCACTGCTAGTCAAGTGTTTAACGCGCTAGCCTGGTAATTTAGGTAGCGTAGGGATCCGTTGGTTCGAATCCCACCCAATGCTTGAATTTTTCCTCATTAATTTGCGTTTAAGACCACATTATATTAAGTCTCATCTGAGGGTTAGGTGGTAGAAAATGCTTTGAATATGAACCTCGCCTGGTGGTTGCTTTTAACTAAAGAGTATTATTATTCTTCCAGCCTCCGTGGAAGAATCCTGAGTTCGATCCCCGGTCGGAGCAGACTTTATACAAAAAATTCTGTTCCCTCCGTACATGTGAGGCTGTCATTTCCGGCCCTACCCAGGCTAAGTGAGGTTAATGTGGGTAGGTGGTACGATTCCCAGCGAATGAAGAGTAAAACCCTCGTCCTAATCCAGGACGTAAATCAAATAGAATCGTTGGCGTTAGGAAGAGCGTCCAGCCGTAAAAATGTGCCAAAAACCAACCAACCTCAACCAGGTTGGTTAGACCAACCTCAACCAGGTTCAACCTCAACCAGGTTGAGGTTGAACAACGTCGAATCTGCTCAAGCGGGATAAGACAGAGTAAAAGAAGAAAGAGAATTATTATTATTTATATTTTTGTACAAATTAGAAAGATTTTTTTTATTTCAAATGATCTGTTCAATGTTCATAGTGTCTGTGTAATAATAAGAAAAGAAACAATAAGGAATTAACATGTCCTGATTCGTATACGGTGGTATGATTGAATACGATCTTTTCCACCCAACCTTTGGAAATTGTGATAGAAAGTCGTGTGACGTTCACAACAGTTTATTTGCCTGCACAATGTCTTTATCTTTCGACTTTATTTGTGCTCTTGCTTTTTTCTCTTTCTAAGCCCGAGGCTTTCCGCTTTTGTGTATAAATTATCCTTTCTAGAAAATGTTCTCCAATTTAAATGTTTTATATTTATATATATATAAATGTTTTATATAAATACTCAGGGTTTGTGAGGGAGGGAGGAAGGAAGGGGGTTTGAGGGTAGCTTCTTTGTTTCTGCCTCCTATGTTCCGCTTTTCATTTATTTATTTTAATTCTATGTGGAGGAGATGACAAAGAAAATAGTGTAGACTCTCTTAGAATAGTTGGGCTTTGTTTAGATTAGAACTTTAGACTGTCAACTCGAGACAATGAGGCCCAAGGCGTTTTATTATGAGAAAGTTGAAAAATATACGGCCTCGTTATACAGAGAAATATACATAAAAGAATAACACGGTGGCTGAGAGTATATTATTTTCTATAGGTCGTTCACAACTCGGCCGAGGTGTATAATACATATAGATAGTGTGCACTGGTAGTCAAGTGGTTAACGCGCTAGTCTGGTAATATAGGTAGTGAGGGATCCGTTGGTTCGAATCCCACCCAGTGTACGAATATTTCTCATTAATTTGAGTTTGTGACCACATAATAATAAGATTCTGAGTGTTAGGTGGTAGAAAATGCTTTGAGCACTAACCTCGTTTGTGGTTACCTTCCACTAAAGAGTATTATTATAATTTAGGAGGGGAATCGTTAAACATTAAACAGGTATAGTACCAGCTATTCAGGGCAGAACTGCCAGAAGACCATTATACAAATCATTGGCACCCTTGACAGGGATGGAGTTGGGAAGGACATCCAGCTGTAAAATACGAAAGTAGGTGTGCCAGAACCAGACAACCTCAACCATGAGGAAGAGGTTGAAAAATGCCAACCCCAAGTAGGTGAGGCCAACAACACAGAAAAAGGTAAGGGATTATCAAACACCTGGGCCGAGGTGTGAAGAACGCCCTATAGAAAAAAGAGACAGCACGGTAGAGTGTAAGGTAACAGAAAACATATTATTATTATCTAACACCTTATTGGTCAACTACATGATACATTCAACAAAACAGGACATGAAAAAAAGAACACAATAGAATGTAGTGAACCCAGGGGCGAGGTTAAAGCCTGTGGCTTTCTCTTCCACCGAACCCCATATAACATAGTTCTCATGCATAGTGTTGAAAAGAAAGATGCCTAAAGCTAATGAGAAGTTGTTGAAATACCCAAGTAAGTCAGCTTGAATAAATTACTGTGGAAATTGTGCTGAGCACTCCTGTATTATTACAGTTACTCACGCGAACTTGTAACATGACATTTCCATTAAGGTAAATATTAATATGGGGGTTTTTTCTTCTTCAACCAACCTCAGTAGCTCGATGTAAAAAGCAGTGGACTCACCTGAAAGTCGCTGTTTACAGTCTATAGCCCGTGTAATTTTAGTAAGGTGAGTCAAATTACATACTGATACCGTTCTTTATTAAGTGGATAATAAATTATAGCATTGTTTCAACGAATGAATATTATTGCACATTGCATAAGTAATTTAAATAAAAGGCGTGAATACAAATTAATATGTATTATCTTTTTTAAACCAAGTTTTATTCATCTTTCTTCATAGTGGTACGTGTTAAGATAAAATTTGGTATTTAGGTGTATTTTATGCATAAGAGGCTCACTGAAAAAGATTTTTCAAAATTCCAACTGGACCTCCAGCTGCGGGGTAAAATGACCCAAACAACTTTTCATCACTGTTCTCCGTACCTGTAAATTTTCGGTGATCATGTCTGTCCCTCAGACATGATCACCGTAGCTCAGTGACATGTAGCTCAGTGGAAAAGGCGGCTCTCTGTGAATCCAGAGATTCCAGAGGTCGCGGTTTCGAAACCCAGCCGGGACATGACAAGTTATCCTCGCTTTTGGGATTTTTACCACATAATAATAAGTCTTTGGCTTACTGCTGGAATAATGGGACATAATTGTCCTAATCGGGCAGTATAAATAAGGCGATATTATTATCATTGTATTAAACTTAAAATAAAACTGATTTTTCTACGTCCTTCATTCTTTCGTGTAGCATATTATTTTGAGTTCCTACATCTATTCTTAATTCATTCATGAACCAACCTCTGTAGCTCGATTGATAAGACGGTGGACTTCTAGAAGTCGGTGGTTCGAGTCCCAGGTTAAACAATAATTTAGTCAGGCGAGCTTGTGACATTCCGATAACACGAATATGATAACTTTTTTAATGCGATTCATGCACTTTTTTGGTATAAAAATCCAGCCTTGTCCGGTGTTAGAACTCCCGACTCCTGTCTCAAGAAACAGAGTTGTTTACCACTCAA
Organism: Bactericera cockerelli; assembly: GCA_024516035.1. Classification (NCBI taxonomy): domain Eukaryota; kingdom Metazoa; phylum Arthropoda; class Insecta; order Hemiptera; family Triozidae; genus Bactericera; species Bactericera cockerelli. Next base: position 54,444,224 of record CM044955.1, read on the forward strand.
CCTCGGAGCTTGTTCCTATGTCCTAACTTTTCTTGTTTAGCATAATATTTCGGGTCCCTGCATCTCTCTCCCTAATTCAATTCATGCCAGGGCTCCTTTCTTCTTATCTATGTGAGTGCTTTCGCTTTGATCAGCACTTTGCTTTCGCTCGGTGCATAAATAATTCGCATAATTTGTAAGGAATATGATGTGCAAGAAAGCGAGAACTGTGCAGAAAGTTATTGCTTTGAGTTTGCAAGTAAAACTTGCAATTTGTGTGAAATTTGTAGTGAAAAGTAAAGCTTGTGTCTCTAAGGACCAACATAACGTCATAGATACGGGAACACCGCCCCTGAAGTTGGCCCTTCCACCGATCACACCGCACCATATCTCTGATAAGGGGTGGTTTGCCCAATTCAGTGTAAAGTGAAAGAAGGAGTAGTTTTAAAGTTCGGAATATACGAGTATAAATAAGTGTTTCATTGTGTTCTTATATCACAATTTTAGTGGGTAGTTCAGAATTATAAGACTTTTCCGGATCTTTAATATCCCTGTAATATCTTATCGTTGCCTATAATTCCGCTACTGTTCGATGCTCACAGTAAAGCAGCTACTCATTTTTTCTCACAAGGTATGAGTGGACTCCGAACATTCAAGTACAGAGCAGAAAAAATCCTGCCCGCTGGGTATCGAACCCAGGTCTCCAATGTCTAGCGTGGATTGTCTAGCGCGCTAACTCACTTAGCCACGGTGTCTATATAAAAAAATATAGTGTACATTGAAACAAGTGGTTTTGTCTGATGTTTTAAAAAATAAACGAAAGATTTGGTAAAAATACAATATGGCCGATACTTGGGACTCGAACCAAGGACCTCCAAGTTACGAGTCCGCCGCCTTATCGACCAACTTACTCGGTGTTTACATTTAATTTTATCGTGGAAGTTCAGCTCCCCCTAACATCAGGGTTCAATACTCAAGTACGTGACATTGTGAAATTTTCTCAAAATCTTGTATGATGTATCTTGTTTGCGAAATCCATTTTGTGTGTTCAAGATAGCAAACTAGCAATATTGTAACCTTTCAAAGATAGCTATTTTCAATCTGGTAACCTTTAGAAATAATGAAAACAGTGATACCTTTGAGCACCTTTGACATTTCTGACATCCTCCTGTTCTTTTTTTTTATTAATAAAACATTCAATCATCTAGATTTCTCTCTTCTTTCTCTTTTTACCCATGAGAGTGGTTGAACATAATACTAATATGGTCTTTTATTGACAAAGTACTTGATAGATGAACCATATTAACCGACCTCAGCAGCTAGATTGATAAAGCGGCGGACTCTTAACCTGGAGCTCGGTGGTTCGAGTCCCAAGTATCAGGTATATAATCAGTCTGAGTAAGAGTAAGTAATTTTCCGCTAAACGTATAGTCGTAGTGGTCAAGTGGGTAGCGCATTAGTCTTGCGCGCACGGTGACCTGGGTTCAAATCTCAGCTGGGGAGATTTTTTTTTACTTTGTACTTTGGATGTCGGGGGTCCACTCATACCTTGAGAGGAAAAATGAGTGGTTACTTGTATGAGTAACGATCCGTGTCGGCATTACCCAAATTATTCGAAAGAATATATGTTACTGCTAAATTGTGTGATTTGTATTAGGTTCGTAATGCTCAGCTACCGAGGAAAGTTGTGATGTAATAATACAAATAGATTACAAAGATAACTTAGCCTTAGTTTTCCCATTCTATTTATAAATTCAGCTTGAGAAAAAATACTTTCATGAAAAAAATCTCACTGTATAAGATAAATCTCACGAGAAAGTTTATGTTCACTACTAATCATGATGGTTTACCCTTACAAAGTGAAATATGGTTGAGAGGTATGTTGAAATTATTTTTTTGTTGTTTTTATTATTATGTACTGTAACAAGTGTAACATATCTTATTTCCATTTTGTTAACTAACATTATGGTTTCTCTTATGTTAACGAACAATGTGGCAACTTTGTGGTTAGAAAGTTAGCATCCATGTTTCTAAAACAATGTTAGAGGGTCAAAGTTTGAATATGTTAGTCAAAACATGACATATTATACAAGGAACATGATGTTTTCTTTTGTACGTGATATGAATATAACGAGTATGATATGAAGTTAGAATGAAAGCATTGTGCTGTGATTTTATCCTACATATGTATTGCATGCCATGTCGAGAAGTCGATTCTCTCAAAATTTCTGACAGTCTGTTCCGAAATTTTCTGGCTTTCTTCCATCCTGTATGGAGGTCGGTGGTTCGTCTCCGAAGCATGTCATGAATTTGACTGATGCTACCATCACTCTTGTGAGAAACACAACATTATGATTAAACTCGTAACATAGATATTCCCCACTTCAAAATAAATATGATTGTAATAATTTTCTTAATTGGAAGGTAGTAGTCACCGTGGCAGAGTGAGTTAGCGCGCTAGGCATTGCACGCACGGTGACCTGGGTTCGATTCCCAGCGGGGCAGGATTTTTTCTGCTTTGTACTTGGGTGTTCGGGGTCTACTCATACCTTGTGAGGAAAAATGAGTAGCTGCTTTAAAGTTAGCAGCGACCAGTGGCGAAATTATAGGCAAAAATAAGATACTGGGATATTAAATATACGGTAAAGTCCTATAATTCTGACTACCCACTAAAATTATGATATAATAACACAAAGAAACACATTATTATTGTAATTTGTAATTTGGAAGGTCACCAACCCCTAGTTAATTCTCAATGTGATTTCTACCATCTAAGGGTCCTGAGGTGTCGGTAACTGAATAATGAATAATACAACCCCAATTTTCCCAACAGTTAAAAGTATCTCTGATGAACCACACTTAGAACCATGGAAGAAAGTTAAGAGATAACACAAAAGAAGCAACAACGTCTTCACTATTTTCAAAGACAATACACATTATATTTTATACATTGCAGAATTATTTATACATTTATTCACCATCTTGATAAACAGGAACACCGCTCCTAAATTATACTAGCAGACACTCCAGCGTTTCCTTCACAGAACTTCTTTCCTTGGCAACTTGTGAATTATGGCACGATAAATTAATGTGAGAAGAAGGGGACCATGTAAAATTATAAAGTTAAGGCAAGGAGGGAAAACTTGTGTTTTTTATGCATAGGTCAGTCTGTTTACGAGTGTTGACTCGCGCTTTTATAGCCCTTACGAGAACTCTGATTTTATGGTCAGGGAGACATTAACAGCCAGCCGGGATAGCTCGTTAAATACACCAGTTCTCTTGAATATTTATCGAAAAAATAAATATTATTCTCTTTATTCACTAATTTATCATAAAAAAAAAATGTTTTTTAAACTGATTGTTATGCTGTGATTTTTAACAACCCACCATATGGTGGGCAGCATGAATATTTGTCTAAAAAATAAATATTATTATAAAAATAAATATTGTTAAGCAACATCCAGCGAAGTTGGGTCTTGGTTAGGTCCTAACCTCGAACCCTAACGAGGATTCAAATTCGAACCCTCGTGGTGCTGGCTATTCCCGGCCCAACCTAGGCTGGGTGAGGATAATATGGGAAGCTGGTTAATAAGCTGAAGTAAATGGAGGGTAAAACCCCCGTCTCAAATGACCTCCATGGTGAAATATCGATTATTCTCCTTCTCTCTCTCTCTCTCTCTCCTCTCTTCTCTCTTCTCTCTTAAGAAAAGCACACAAAATAATACGGAAAACTAAGGAGACAAAGAAAATATTTGAATAATAATACCTAATAGGAAACTCATTGTCTTGGTAATTTCGAAGCAAAAAAAAAAGAAGAGCTACAGAACAATCCGGAAATAATTAGAGTGTGGTTCAGATAATGAGAGTACGCTCTCTATTCAGAGTGGTACTAGAGTGGGGCAGTAATGGAAAGGGAGGGGATGGGAAGGATGTCCTCTTCGTGCTCTTCCATTCAACCCGGACGAAATCACACGCAAGGGAGATGACTAAGTAGATTATGATGGGGTTATCATTAAGAGTGGATGGGAGGGAGTAGGGGTACGAGGAATAGAGGTTGGGAGATAAGAGTATGAAATAGAAGAGAGAGAGGGAAGGGTGTGTGATGGTGAATGAGTAAGGGATAGAGGTAGGGATGAAATAAGAGGAGAGGGGGAAAGGAGTGTGATAGTGAAGGAGTAGAGGTTAAGAGAAAATAGAAGGAGGCAGATAAAAGGATTGAATGGGAGTGAGAGAGGGAGGGGAGTGTGATGGTGAGTAGAGGATGGAAGGAGGAATGGAAAAAGAAGAGAGAGGGAAAGGAGATAGTGAAGGAGTAGGGGTTAAGAGAAAATAGTGGGAGGCAGATAAAAGTATTAGATGGGAGTGAGAGAGAGAGAGAGGGGAGTGTGATGGTGAGTAGAGGATGGAAGGAGGAATGGAATAAAAGGAGCGAGGGAAAGGAGTGTGATGGTATGGCAGTAGGGGTTCAGAGCAAATGAAGGGAGGTAGATAAGAGTATGGAATAGGAGTGAGAGGGAGGGAGGTGTGATGGAGAGTAGAGGATGGAAGGAGAAATGGAATAAGAGGAGAGAGGGAAAGAAGTGTGATGTTATGGCAGTAGGGGTTAAGAGAAAATAGAGGGAGGGAGATAAAAGTATGGAATGGGAATGAGAGAGGGAGGGGAGTGTGATGGAGAGTGAGGATAGGAAGGAAGGAGAGTATGGTGGTGATGATAATATCATTAAGTAAGTATAGGACAGTAGGAGAGAAGTCAGATAGGGAATGAATGCGGAGGGTGTCAAGATGTATCCTAGGGAGTGAAGGATGAGATGAAGTAATTGAGAGGGAGAGAAAGTGTGAGTGAGAAAAAAGAAATCTAGAGAGAGCAAGGGGTAAAGATGGAGATAAAAAAAGTTAAGAGCTGTCATGGTTTGGAGAAAGACTGTGATGAAGAGTAAAAAATAAAAATATGTATTGGACATATTATATACAACACAGATAACTACAAATTAATATACAATATAGGAGAAGTAAAAAGAAATAAAAATAAAGAAAAAAAATATATATACATAATATATGTACCTATGTCCTAACTAAAGGGCGGGGTTATTGCCTTTGGCAATCTATTCCACCCAACCCTTGTATATTAATTCGTCATTGTGTGTAAAGAAGAGAGAAGAAAGATTGGTGTGGGGAAACGATGCATTTTGGTGCTGTAATCTTTTACTCCCTGTCAAGGATATACTTTAGTATAGAAAATTCTTTTGCCACAGGACCACCACACTCTTCTGCCAATAGTTATTTATTGAATTTTTTGTTTGTCCTCCAAACATCCCAAATTTGTTAAATGAGTAAGTACATACATATGTGTTAATCATTATGGTGTGTTTTTCGCAAGAGCGACTTCACAAAGACTCAAAACTACAGTTTGGGACTTAAAAATACTTAAGCTTGGTTACGAGTCCACCTTCATGAATGACCTACTTAGGCAGTAAGTTTCAATATTATTCCAAACAAATTCTTCAAACGTTCCCATCATTCAAGTAACATTCTAGGTAATTTGAATATTCTGTAGTGATTTCGATTTTTGCATCTACATTTATGTATATGTATGTAGAAAAATGCAAATTTTCAAGCGCTCATAATGTTGAAACGTGAAGGAAACAATATAAGCACTCTGCGTTACCCCTATAGACATTACTTATACAAGGTTATAGGTATACTAGGAACCTATCTAGGTTATACAACTTATACATATATGACGAGCTGTGTGTTGTATTAACACTAGTATAAGCACGAGGTGATATGCATTTAGATGAGAAAGCTCACTGAAACACTCGCTGTCGAGTGCAATATTCAAATGTGACACAGTATAGATAAAGATTCGCTCTCTATTGCTTTAGAAATTTTCGAGAAAGCTAAGAAGGTACTCAATGAAATGCAGGGAAAGGTATATACAATTATACATGATACATTCTGTGTTCGCGACATAGGGCGGAATTGACGTTTTTGAAATACCTCTGTGGAGCGTACTGTCTTGATTTACATACTTTCTTATAATAATAATAACTCTTTATTGACAAGAATAATATTGAAAAAGGACGTGATTATTGCCTGAAACCCAGTGCTAAGTCATGGCTTAAGAATTCAATATATTTTGTCTATTATTTTCGGCCTTAGTGTGATTAATGCGCAAGTCTAGTAGGGTTCGTTGGTTCGAATCCCACCTAAAGCATTAAGTTTTCCTCATTTATTTTAGACTTTGCCCAGAGTAGTGGCACCATAACAACTGCTGGAATAATGGGAGCTATTGGGGCTTTCTTTCTAACTTGATGAAGTATTGTTCCAATAACCAACCTCAGTAGCTTGATCGATAAGGCGACGGACTTGTAACCTGGAGGTTGGTGGTTCAAGTCCCGGTTTCAGAGTAGATTTAGTAAAGCGAGTTTGAGTAGTTGTGATATCACGAAAGTGATTAACACAGATATGATAACTTGTTCCAATAGTTATTTTTATGAGGTAATTTTTGAAATTACCTCTTATGCGTTTTAACATTTTAAACTGCCAAAAAAAATCGATGGCATTTGTTAGTAAGTAATTAAATAAAATCGGGCCAAAAGATGTTTATTATTACATAACAATTATTTATTTAATTGAATTTTACAACCAGAGCTGTAGCTTTATTTAATGAAATTTACCTTAATATTTTATTTATTTATTAACAATTTTGGATTTTTACAAAGGTTCTTTTCCTAAGCTAATGATAAAAGCTTCTAAGAAATTTTATATTATTTTATTATGAGGGGTACATAACAATAATCCTACCTCTCCTCTCTCTGTTGCAGACAATCATAACCCTCACCTACCTGGGGGTGGGGGCGACCTTCACAGAGGTCATCCTGAGTGACCTCCCCAGGGGGGCGCACATCATCACCAAGACCACGTGTGAGCTGCTCAGGATCCAGCACAGGGACTTTGTAGACATCAAGGAGGTAAGAGCATCAAAACTCTTAGTATTTTTTTTTTTTTTTTTTTTAAAGCTTTATTAGGAGGACAAAGTACAATGGTAACAGTATAAAATTAAGAAAAAAAAAAAAAAAACAAACAAATGACAAAATAAATAAGTACAAAAAAGAAAATAACAATGATGTCCTACCTAAAGGGCGGGGTTATTGTCTGTGGCAATCTCTTCCACTCAACCCTTGTTGGGTGGAAGTTCTAGACGGCTCATTAGTCACTTTGTCTGCGTGTTGTGCCGGTCCCAGTAGCTCAGTGGTCAAGGCGTCACGTCGGTGTCAAGCACTACTTATACCTTGTGAAGCACTACTTATACTTACTTGTGAAGCACTACTCATACTTACTTGTCAAGCACTACTTATACTTACTTGTCAAGCACTACTTATACCTTGTGAAGCACTACTTATACTTACTTGTGAAGCACTACTTATACTTACTTGTCAAGCACTACTTATACCTTGTGAAGCACTACTTATACTTACTTGTGAAGCACTACGCATACTTACTTGTGAAGCACTACTTATACCTTGTGAAGCACTACTTATACTTACTTGTGAAGCACTACTTATACCTTGTGAAGCACTACTTATACTTACTTGTGAAGCACTACTCATACTTACTTGTCAAGCACTACTTATACTTACTTGTCAAGCACTACTTATACTTACTTGTCAAGCACTACTTATACTTACTTGTCAAGCACTACTTATACTTACTTGTCAAGCACTACTTAAACTTACTTGTCAAGCACTACTTATACTTACTTGTGAAGCATTACTTATACTTACTTGTGAAGCACTACTTATACTTTCTTGTGAAGCTCTACTTATACTTACTTGTGAAGCATTACTTATACTTACTTGTGAAGCACTACTTATACTTTCTTGTGAAGCATTACTTATACTTACTTGTGAAGCACTACTTATATTTCTTGTCAAGCACTACTTATACTTACTTGTGAAGCACTACTTATACTTACTTGTGAAGCACTATTTATACTTACTTGTGAAGCACTACTTATATTTACTTGTCAAGCACTACTTATAATTACTTGTGAAGCACTACTTAAACTTACTTGTGAAGCACCATTTAAACTTACTTGTGAAGCACTACTTATACTTACTTCTGAAGCACTACTTATACTTACTTGTGAAGCACTACTTATACCTATTTATGAAGTACTACTTATTTTTACTTGTGAAACACTACTTATACTTACTTGTGAAGCACTACTTAAACTTACTTGTCAAGCACTATACTTACTTGTTAGGCACTTCTCATTTATAAATATTTTTGTTCATATTAACATATTATTTTTGTTTATTAGGAAGTCACCGTGGCTCAGTGGGCAGCGCATTAGGCTTGAACGCATGGTGACCTGGGTTTGATCACCAGCAGAGCAGGATTTTTTCTACTCTGTACTTGGATGTTTGGGTTCTACTCATACCTCGTGAGGAAAAAAGAGAATGTATACTGTTATGAGTAACGATCAGTACCAGAGATGCCAGAGAATAAACAAAACAATATACATAATTAGTATAGAAAAGTGATTTTTAGCAATTCTGCGCTACTCACAAAAAATATGAAGAGGGTTTGAGCTTCACCACAAAGTAATCATACTTTATTATTATTATTATCCTTCATTATTATTTTTATTATCTACGAATTTTCATCCACATTTTGAATTTGACATTTATTTGAATTGAAGAATTTTCTACTCAACTCTACTCACTCGGAACAGAAATTAACAAACGGAGGAAGCTAAAATTTTCATTTCTGAAATATAATATATATTTTTTTGGAGCTTTTTCAGGAAATTCAAAATATAAAAGCCGGAAATTTGAAGCTTTTGGTCCCAACTTGCTTCGAACTGGGGAAGTTCAAAAAAGTTTCGTTTCGAAGAAAGAGGGAGAGAGAGAGAGAAAGAGAGAAAGAGAAAGAGAGAAAAAGAGAGAAAAAGAGAGAGGAAAGATAGAGAAAGAGAGAGAGAAAGAGAATGAGAGAGAGAGAGAGAGAAAGAGAGAAAAAGAGAGAGGAAAGAGAGAGATAAGGAAAAAAGAAAAAGAGGGAGAAAGAAAGATAGAGAATAAGAGAGAATAAGAAAGAAAGAAAGAAAGAAAAAGAAAGATAGAGAGAGATAAAAATGTGTGAAAGTGACATAGGTAAAGATGAAAATAGCAATAGAGAGAGAAATGAGAGATAAAAAGAGAGAGAGGGGACAAAGGGTTAGGAATAGAGGACTTCAATAGCATTTTCCCCTCCCATTTTTTTCTTCGCATAAAAAACATCAACAACAAGTGTTTTTTTAAGAATTTTAAAATTTCTTCGAAAATGTTTACTCATTATTTTAGCGAAATTGAAAATGAAGTGCCAGCGAAAATGAACTTTGCACTTGTTAAACATTGTAGTTTTTCCATTAAGTGTTTTGTTATTATTCGAAAAAAATGCAATTCTCTTAGGTATATCGAGAAAAAAAAATGCTGAACTAAAATAAACTGGTGTAAAAATATTTTTGCCTTATTCGTCAAAAAGAAGTTGAAGTCTGCCACTTAATTATAGTTTATATTTATAAACAAACTTATAGTTAAGACTTTTTGAAATTTTATTTATAACAATTGACTTATATTTAATGCTTAGAGCTAATTTTATCAAACTTTTGGATCCGATTGATTTTGTCTATCAAAGTCGCGTTAGAATAGATTATTATAGATAATTTGCTAATCATTGCTAGCTCATTTAGTAAAAGCGCTTTTCTGCATGGTCCTTCAACTGACATGTTGATTGTAAGTCCAGACACCAACTAATGTATGGATTTTGCATAATAAATTTGAATACTTGATGACATTTTAATGTTAAATACTACATTGAAAAGACAGGGAATTCAAAATTACTTATTATTTTTTACACTCAAGTGAGTTGAGGTTGTCTGGCACTCCTACTCCCACATTGCACGACTGAATGACCCCCCTAAGGCCAACTTTGCTAAGGGCCTCAATCATTAATGCTATGTTTTTTGGCCCGACAAGGCTGGTACAGAATCTGTCGTCCCCTAGCAAGTGGATGCAAAGGAATAAAATTTTCTTTACTACTACACATAGTGAAATTGATTGTTATTTTACTAGAAAAGTGTGCAAAACGACGAAAATAAATTAACAAATAAATAAATGTTGAAAAACATAAGCTTGACAAGTTCACAATTGTCACGTGAGAGTTTCAAGTGAAGCCAGCAACAGTTTTTTTTTTCTAAAAAAAAATAAACGTTTTCAAAAACGAATGAAAATTTTTTGCTCATCTTGGTGGATGTAAAAAAAGAAAACTTGATCAACTGAAAACAGTTCTGGTGTCATGTTTCATAACGCTTCCTCAGCTTTGGTAGCGAGACTTGTGAGTACCAAGTCGTGAGTTCATGTCCAAGAATTTGCATTTATTTCAAGAACGTCATAAGTTTGTACCTACTTTTGACAAATTTCACTATCGCAAAGTTGAGTGGTGGTGACCATCACACCAATTTGTTTCATATTATTATTTTTGCGTATATCTATAAAAAAAAAATGTATAAAATCTTCATTTTTATTTACAAAGCAATCTTAAGAACTCAATTTTGTCTAATAATTTCGGTCTTATTGTGGTTAATGCGCAAGTCTGGTGGGGTTCGTTGGTTCGAATCCCACCCAAAGCATTAAGTTTTCCTCATTTATACAAAAAAAAAAACTTGAAAATAGTACTAAGAAAAGATTATAAATATAAATATTTAAATCGAAATAAAGTAGGTATATTTATATACATAGTTCTTTTGTATCCCGGGGCGAAGTTATATAATACCTACCTACCTTTGGTATTCTCTGCTGCTTAACCCCGAACTTAACTTCAATCAACATATTTATACAATACATATTACTTATGCTAGTACTACTTATGTATACAATTACACATACATAATGTATGTATGTAGTACATAAAGTTAAACATTGAGCTCCTTACAGGCCATCATTCTAATTCAAGGAGTGAGAGGGGGCGAAAGCTTCTTAAGTGGGTATCAAGAGACCCTTCAACTCAAGTGGGGTTGTTGTATTATCCTGGCTGGATTTTTACATCTCCATGTCCATCAGATAGATGATTATATCTCCTTGTTTGTCTTAGTTCTGATTCTTCTCACCCAGGCGCGGCCGGTGTGAAAAAGTTTTGGGGGTGCTGTCAGATAATCAAGACTAAAATGGGACTTCCAGAGTTTCTTTTTCAGTGATATAAAGAGTTTAAGTTTGTTTACCATGCCAATCATAATAATTATGCAATAATTATTCTTGAAAGGTATGATAATTTTTCAGTGTGTACGACCTAGGACTTGAGAAAATCCTATCGTTTTCGTCTGGGGGTGCTGGAGTTCCGCAGCTTCTTAACACCAACCGCGCCTGTTCTCAACACTTCTTTTTTTAAAACATAATCTTACGAGTATACAACACTCATTATACAAAATAACTTCTTCTTTGTTAGAGCTCACTTTTCCTTTTTCCTCAATCTTTCTCTGTTTTAAGCTCCATAATTCTATAGGGGAAAGGTATTGTAATTTGAAGCTTTTTATGCATTTTGAACAATTCATTCACTAACTGCCCTCAGCAACGCAATAATGATAAGGCCGCAGACTCGAGGCTCGTAACCTGGTCGGTGAGAAACCGAGGTCGGTGGTTCGAGTCCCAAGCACGGCATAAATATTGTAAGGCGAGTTTGAGTAATTGTGATTCACACAAAAATGATAACCAACTAAAACTTCAAGGGCGAACAGTTGAAAGGAAAATTAAACTCCAGAGACATAAAAAAATGAGTTTTTTATTTAGGTAGATAAAATTATGATGGTACAAACATTTGTCGCTTATTTATTAGAATTCTGGATTATAGTATTCATAGAAAGCATGATTTTCATAAAATAATACACTATCACTGACTCCTGATCGATCAGATTACCTTTTTCTTTATTATAACCTAACAAGAAGGTCATTTGAGAAGGGGGTTTACCCTCCATTTGCTGGAAACTTACAAACCAGCTGCATTAACCTCACACGGCCTGAGTTGAACCGGGAATACCCAAGTCTTAAATACAAAGGTATTGTAATTTGAAGCTTCAAATACAAAGGTTTAAAGTTTCTCATCCTATACCATTCCACCAAACATAAGATCCTCATGTATGTATGTACAATTGTACATGTACATATATAAGTATACATATTTATGTATTTCCTTCATTTTATTATTTTCATTTTGAAGAAAGGCACGTCCGTTTGATATACGTTCTATGGAAAGAGAAGGCACTAATGAAAAAAACCGAATGAAATTTTCCTCCTTCAAAATCGAGAGATTTTGTACGTGTGTGCTATGTAATGAGGCTATCTATTAAAATTCAATATGTATGAGCAAAGTAATAATAGAAATTTTATGTTTAGAGTTAGTTTAACTTAAAGTAAGTATTAGATTATAATATTATATAGCTTTAATAATGTTGCTGTAGCCAGATTGGCTTCAGCTAGAGGGGGGAATGATGAACTAGATGGGAGGTTCGGATCTAGTGAACAGATAGGTGTGTGTGACTCGGGTATGGCCGACTCTCATGCGAGTTAAAACCACATCCCGAGTTCTGTTCTTTTTTCTTCACCATTGAAGTTGAAGATCTATCGGTTCACGAAATCATTTTTTTTTCTTCAAAATATACAAAAAATAATATATTATATAATTTTGTTAATCACAATAGTGATGTCGCAAGTCACAAATATTCAAATCCACTTTGCTCTCCGTGCGTGGGACTCAAACCACCGACCTCCAGGTTACAAGTCCGCTGTTTGAATGCTCGAAAAGTTGGTCTGTGTTAAGATTTTATATCTTAAAGGGATTATTACTTTAAACGAAGAACTACATAGAAAGTAGAAACCCGCTAACGCTCGAAACTAGAAATTTCCTGCTATCATGCTATCGACAATGCAAGATGCGTGAAGTCGGCGCCCATCCGACTTTCCAGTAAGAATATTGTGTGGAATATACAGGGTGTCCGTATACAGATGCAAATATTTTGAGGGTAGGTTCAGCCCACCGTGGACTATCATATAGACGAACCTTGCAGTGGGGCATTTTGCTTCGTTAAAGAGTTATGGCCAAATCCCTGTTTTTCCCACAGGTCTAGAGGTCACTTGGATTGATGCACGTTTTTAAAGAAATGATAGCCAGTTGTTAAGTTTTGACTTCATGTTATCCATACATAACTCTTTAACGAAGCAAAATGCCCCACTGCAAGTTTCGCTCATATGATAGTTCACGGTGGGCTGAACCTACCCTCAAAATATTTGCATCTGTATACGGGACACCCTGTATAGCAGTGCTTTATTTAGACTTACACCCGTACTGATGAACAGCGAATTTTGTCTGAGCAATGTCTCAAGAAAGGTATTGGCCAATCATATTACAGGAAATCATGCTCCAGACCATGCTCAAACGGCGTTTTCTGTTCATATTAAATACAGCTGTTAGACTATTGTTTCAAGACGAGAAGTTTCGTTATGACAACATTTTTATATAGCCATGCACAATTGCACATGCTCAAGCCCCATTCATGGGGCTTTTCGTGAGCCATATTTGAAAAACATCAAATCCGTAATTTTCAGCTTTAAACTGACTTCGAAACGTGGCCAGCTTCACGCTAGCACCCCGACCTTTGAGCTAGGACTTTGTGCGACATACCATAGAAAGCACGCTATTTGTTCCTGGAATGGCTTACCTTTGTTGTACACTTCCTACTTTGATCCTAATAATATCTTTCACCTCCTCCTCCTCTTCCTTCACCTCTTCCTCTATTTATTGAATTTTCCTTCTCATCGTCCTTTAGATTACCGTTACCGATGTCTGTCCCGGTAGCTAAGTGGTAAAGGCGGCACTCTGTGAATCCAGAGATTCTAGAAGTTGTAGGTTCGAAACCCAGCCGGGACATGACAAGTTATCCTCCCATTTGGGATTTTTACCACATAATAACATGTCTTGGGCCTACTGCTGGGACTTGAATAGTATTTATCGGGCAGTATAATTAAGGCGATATTATTATTATTATTCCTTCACCTCTTCCTCTAATATTTATTGAATTTTCCTTCTCATCGTCCTTAAGTTTACCGCTATACAAGCACTGTAGTTTCTAGGAGGCATTCTCCCGCGAAACGACCGCTTCGCTTGATTATCTCCTTCTCCTTTCTGTCTTCTAACATCTTCTACAGTGCATGGGTATTGGGTAGTCCAACGGTTAAAGCGCTAGTCTGTTAATCAGGGATCCGTTGTGTTGGTTTGAATTATTATTATTAAACATGTTGGATCAAGTTTTATTTACAATAAAGTAGGTACATAGAATATTTACATAGAAATTAATAAAACAAAACTTGATCAAGGGCGGTGCTAATGCCAACGGCATTCTCTTCCACACCACCCTTAAATAAATTCCACACCCCTTGAATCACATCCTATGCATACATTTTTCCTCAGTTATTTGAGTAGGAGTATATGCCCACATAGTGACAGCATTCGGAGGGTTAGGAATTAGAAAATGATTTGGAATTAACCTCTTCTAGTGGTTACCTCCCACAGAAGGGTCTATTAATCTATTATTTCTTAATATTGTACCGCTCTTATTCTTGCTCTCTCTCTCTCTCTCTCTCTCTCTCTCTCTCTCTCTCTCTCTCTCTCTCTCCCTCGTTCTTTTTTTTAATTTATTTTTATTTTCCTTACCAAAAATGTATTTGGTCCGACACATGCATTTTTTCACAAAAGGACCACATCAACTTACCCATTTCTTATAAACAAAAATCTTTGTGAAATGTATCATAAAATAAATAAAGTACTTGAAAAAAAAAAAATAAATATCTTCTTCTCTTCTAAAAAATAACTGTTTCATTGTTACTCTCTTTTATCCTCGCTCCTTCCCTCTCTCCTCTTTCTCTCTTCTTTAACTGATTCTCTATTACTCTAATAAGTAGTACAAGTCCTCTTTCTATACCTCTATTTCCGTCTCTTTCTCATACTTGTTAATTCTGGAGCATCATGTTTCGTTCCCCATGAATAATGGAAGGGCTAGAGCACAGCTATCTATAAACACTATTATTAGAGCTCGATAAAATCCGTTAGAGCTCCAAGCACTCATATAATATGCACTATCAGGAGTTCCTATATAAAAAAAACCGGCAAATGTTTGCTAGGTTTCGATCAAAGTGAATAATGTATCCGTACATATGAGAACACCGTTTAATCTCCAAGCTTACGAGTCCTTTACATCCTTTGTAAATTACAAACTTTGTAAATATAGGCTATGGAAGGTTTGTGATATATAATAAAGCATGGAATATTTCTACAAAGAACAAAGGTTTATTTATTATCTGACCTGGTTTTACGGTTTCAGTAGAAATTTATTGTGACCAGTTGATTCAATACGATTTTAACGTCCTATTTGAGTTGTCTAATAGGGCGGAGGTTTTAGGCCCTCTACACACGGAGCTACTGAAAAGAAACGAAATTAGTTGGTTACTCGCGTTACTGTCTAGTTAGTTACTGTCTACTAGGCGACCTGACAATCTGACATGCTAGTCGCCAGGAGACTCTCGCTCAGTTTTCTATCAGTCCTCAACCAGTAGCGCTGTGTGCAGTGCCCCATTTGATTACTCAGGGATGAGTGATTCAAAATAAACTAGTTAGTAATTTCCGTCACTGATCAGTTTCTTTTCAGTAGCTCCCGTGTGTACCTGTACACAGGCCTTACTCTCTATTCGCTGAGAATCCTACCAGCTATCTACATTGACATTACGCACCCTGGGTTGGGCCGGAAAAGCCAGCCTCACGTGTTCGGACGAAACAGATTTTTTTGTTGAAAAATTCTGCCCAAACCGGGATGACCGGGATAGAACTGAGGATCTCTGAACTACCAGCAGTAGTCATAACTGTTACACCACGAGAAATGGCTTGATTAGAAGATTACAAGTCAGGACATGAAGTAGGTTACAGGTTACAGTCGCTACATTGTGCTTGGACGTCCAGTGGTGCAGCGCTGCAGGACGCTTCATCTTGCAAAGCTCGTAAAGTTATCTTAGAAGCCAAATAAAAATGGCTTAGGATGGGTCCTCTGTAAAAAAAAAAAAAAAAAAAAAAAAAAAAAAATGAAAATAAAAAAATAAAACAAATGATTTATTATTATTATTTTGTCAGTTATGTGTGCAAGTTTGTGCGAACCCTTAGCCTTTTTCGTTGTTTAGCTTAGACTTTAAAATAACTAGGTCATTCGAGACGGGGTTTTACCCTCCATTCGCGGGAAACCTACCAGCGAGCTTCTGACATTAACCTCACCTAGCCTGGGTTGTGCCGGGTTTACACGAGAACTGGTGTATTTTACATGGTGTCGACGCTGGCTCACTTGACCTTGCTGGGGATGAAAAGAAAACTCTTCTTTTCTCTTCCTCATTTAGATAGTTGCAAATGGACAGATTTAATCATAAACTTAACGAACACTTTTGCTCACAATCAATAATAAAAACGCTTGCATACGAGTCTGCAACCATTGGGACATTTTCATCTTTACTATTCAAGGTCCAAAACCCAACTGACCAAATTTCGTATTGTGCGCATGACACATACCTTCTCTCTTCTCTCCCTCTACAATTCAATACTTCGCCATTGTGCGCATGACACACACTTTCCCTCTTCTCTCCCTTTACAATTCAATATTTCGTTACATAATATCGTTACATAATTTCGTCACATAATTTTGGTTATGTGCCAGAGCAAAGACATGAAAATGTCAATATCGTTACATAATATCGTTACATAATATCGTTACATAATTTCGTCACATAATTTTGGTTATGTGCCAGAGCAAAGACATGAAAATGTCAATAATAATATCGCCTTATTTATACTGCCCGATTAGGACTATAAAGGTCCCATTATTCCAGCAGTAAGCCCAAAACTTATTATTATGTGGTAAAAATCCCAAATGGGAGGATAACTTGTCATGTCCCGGTTGGGTTTCGAACCCACGACCTCTGGAAACTCGGGATTCACAGAGTGCCGCCTTTACCACTGATATACCGGGACAGACAGTACGTAAATTATTTCAGTATATTGAACCACGTTTAAAAGATTTTTCCTGCTTAAAGTCCTTTTTATCATAGATGTTTTACGCTCCATTCGTAGAATAATACGAACCAGCTACCCCGCATGAACTTCAACCAGCCTTTTTTGGGCTGGTATTAATACTCACTACAACTTCTAACTTTCCTGTTTATACAAAGTGATAATTTATAATAAGTCCTCTTTATACTGAGCTGTAGGTACTCAGTACAAGTTTTAATTTTTCTGTTTATACTGAGTGACTGTTAATCATTAAAGTTCGTGACATCTGACATCTCAATCTTCTTAAAATTCGCCCGTACTCGAACCACCGACCTCCCAATGTAAAGTCGCTGTTTTCACGATGAAGCAATTGAAGCGAGTAACAGATCTTTCTTGAAAAACAAACAGATTCTAGCTATAACGTTAAGTAACTAAGAGGATTATTTCTTTTGATTTTTTCAAAAAAACTTTGTTAATTCTACAAAATAATTTCAATTTTGTCAGCTCAATTTTCTTTGTTGATCCTGAAAGCGTGTAGATTTACAAGAAGAAGAAAACTACCTCGACACACCGGTAGCTGCGGTGATCCCGGGAAACTTTGTTCTGGCACGTAGTCAGGAGCTCTGCTGAGTCCTCCTGACCTACACTCCAGGTCCCTAGAAGTGGAACGGAAAGGTCTTAGTCTGTATGCAGTGTCCCTCAAACCTGTTTACGTAATTGCAGCATTATTGTTGCGTGTAAACAGAGATGAAAAAAAAAAAAAAAAAAAAACAAAACAAAAAACGAATCTTTTTTTAATATAATAGAA
>CM044955.1:54462225-54483782 GCA_024516035.1 Bactericera cockerelli
TTTAAATTTTTTCTCAAGTTTGGAGATGACTTGTCCACTGGGTAATAGGTACATAATTATTTTTATTTTCTTCTTACCGCTTTCCTCTCAACTGCTATGGACTTATCGACGTGGGGTTTTACCCTCGACCCAGCATCACGAAAAAACCAGAGAGAAAAACTCTCCAACATTTTAAATTTCAAAATGAACAGTATGAACACTGATGATATTTCCTTAGTATTACAAGAATAGACGCTGGTCTAATGGGCAAAACATTACTCTCTCCCGAAACCAGGATCGCATTAATGTTGAATTTTTAGCAATCGTTAAAAAATAGGTTATTATTATTAGTATTATTATTTGTAAGATAATTTTATCACGACCTTTTCTTATTTCGTTGTCATAAAACAACAGCTATTTCACACTCTTGTGAGCTGTGTTGCAGCTTATCCATGCTATGCCTCCGTAGTATATGTAGAATGTAGATATTTCCTTTTGACCACACAATACATTCCATATAAGTGATTCTTTTTTTAATTAGTAGGTACTGAAATATGGTTCTAAGTATAATACTATCAATAATAATAGACCCTTATTTGTACTGCCGGAATAAAACTAACAAGTCTTTCTACTCTGTCTGTCCCGGTAGCTCAGTGGTAAAGGCGGCACTCTGTGAATCCAGAGATTCCAGAAGTCGTGGGTTCGAAACCCAGCCGGGACATGACAAGTTATCCTCCTGTTTGGGATTTTTACCACATAGTAATGTGTCTTGAGCTTACTGCTCGAGTAATGGGACTTTAATTATTGTCCTATTCGGGCAGTATAAATAAGGCGATATTATTATTATTATTACTCTAGTAAATATTTTGTTGCCATGTGGTCAAAGTCCATGAGGAGAAATTCATGTATTGGGTGGGATTCGAACCAACGGATCCCTACGCTACCTTGATCACCCGCTTAACCGCTGCAACAATAATAAAAAAATCCTTAATTCTGGCCTAAAAAAAAACCTCATCCTGTTTTATAGTTCTCAGGATGGATTTCCCTCACATTAAGAAGCTTTTGTAAGTGCAATGTCGTGTATGAGATGAGACACTTTGTCCTCTGGGGTGAAACTACTATTAGAATGGGACATTTTGTTTTCTGGACAGTATGGGATGTCTCATTTTGGGTGTCTGGGGTCAAACTACTTTCAGAAAGGGACACTTTACTTTCAGAATTAGCTAGGCTACTTTTAAAATGGGACGATAGTTTAACTTTTAGGTGGTGAGATGATTATATGGACGACCAGATCCAATTTCTAGGCTCCTTTCATGTCCATTGATTCTATTTGGTTTTAACGTCCTGACTTGAGGTAGACAGGACGGGGGTTTTACCCTCCATTCGCAGGGAATCGTACCAGCTACCCACATTAACCTCACCCAGCCTGGGTAAGGCCGGAATTGCCAGCCTCATATGTTCGGAGGGAACAGAATTTTCTGTGCGAAAAATCTGCTCCAACCGGGAATCGAACCCGGGATCTTTGGACTAAGGGCAGTAGTCACAACCGTTACGCCACGAAGGCTGGCGATGATGATAATGATAAATCTAATAAAAAATCTTTTACATGCTGTACACACATGATAATAATAATAAAAAATCTTGTTTACGAGCTATTATAAGATTGTTGACCGGCCCTTGTGGGGTGATGTTTGTGCTTAGAAACAGTTTCCATTCTCTTGGCGGAGCTTAAAGAAATTATTTCTAAGCGGTTGCGTTTGGGGTCAATCGTAAGAATTTACTGTTTCGTTAAATGTTAAAACACAAGTGCTGGTATTGCACAGATTTTTCTTTTGTTGGATGAAAAGTAATTTAATTCTTAAGGTCAATGAACTTAACCCTTAACTTAACGTTGAATAGTTCACGTTCTTTCTAGTTAAGAAACCTTCAGCGTGGTTAGGACTTGAATGGGAAACCATTCAAATGCTCGTGATGCTACCTATTCCTGGAGTCTAATTCAGGCTGGTTGAGGTTATTGTGGGTAGCTGGTTGGTAAGTTCCAGCGAATGGAACTGACCATTACAGTAAAATCCAAAGTACCACCGATCAATCTTTTTATCACAGGAGTGGAAATATTCTATGGTCGTCAAGACTCCTGTCAGTTTTTTTCTCACTGCCTATACCTAAAAGTTATGTAATAAACACCGTGGCAGAGTGAGTTAGCGCGCTAGGCATTGTATACACGGTGACCTGGGTTCGATCCCCAGCGAGGCAGGAATTTTTCTGCTCTGTACTTGGATGTTCGGGGTCCACTCATACCTCGTGAGGAAAAATGAGCAGTTACTTGTATGAGTAACGACCAGTGGCGGTATTACCAGAGTAAAAAGAAATTAATGTAATAGAATAATTCGAAATGTGAAGGAGGCTCTTATGCTGCGCTACCCACAAAATTGTGAAGAGGCCTTGTGCTTGACACAAATAAAATAATACACTTCTCATTTCCACTCCTCCCCAGATACATGGTGATAGCAGGCACCCCCCTGAAGAGTCTCGAGTATCTTCTGGAGACCAGAGTCTCCACTTCAGGGCTGGCTGGCGGCTCCATGGACATAGATCCCTGCCTCGAAGACTTCTTCCTCACTCACATTGTCTTCATGCCCACCAAGACTCTGGTGACAGAACTCAACAAACAATATCCTTTACATACACTATTTGTTGTTGAAAGTTTTAGCCTTGATGAGGAATTCAAAAATAAATAAATATATTCTGTACTAGTTATGTCCTCACGATACTGAGGGCGAAATTAATAGACAACATTAATAGATAGTCACAAAAGATCTATCTAAGGTCGCAGTGACAAAGAGCTTTCGTAGCCGATAGCCCTACCTTTACCAATACCAATAGTTATGTCCTCACGATACTGAGGGCGAAATTAATAGACAACATTGATAACTTAAGTCATTGTTTAGAGTCGGTTTTCCCTATCTTACACAGTTCGCAATCCGTGACTTAGCGCCACAGAGGTATTACAAATACGTCTAGTAATTTCGCCCTGAATCTTGAGTTCTCTGACGAATATTATTCAGACAACTGATGATTTACGTGAAGGCATAGTACAGAATATCTTCTTTTAAAAATCAATAGATTTTCTTTTTTAATTTAGGTTTAACGTCGCTTTCAACTGCAAGGTCATATCATGACGGGGGTGTTACCTCCATTCGCAGGAAACTCACAAACTTGCTACCCACATTAACCTCACCCCGCCTGGGTTGGGCCGGAATGCCAGCATCATGAAGTCTTTACCTCGCTGGACGTTGCTTGACTTCGGTGATCCTACGAGAACCGGTGCATTCAACGCGCCATCGACGCTTGCTTATAATCAATAGATTAAATATAATTGACAAATAAATTCAATAAATAAAAATATATTTTTTTTCATATAAAAAAAATGTTTAAAAAAAATATATATTTTTATATATTGAATTCATTTGTCAATTTAATGAAAAAATTCTGAACAAGCAACTGTCTTCAAAAAAAGAGAAAAGAAAATAAAGACAGATCTAAAAAGAGATTGTTTTACATCATCATATCATAAGGTGGCGTCATCGTGAACGATGGTAGCCAGACAGTGGAGTAATGACTTAGCACTTCTACCACTGTCTATACAAGGAGGGTAATAATTGACAAGGGCCCCCAGAACCAAGCTAATGCTGGTCTACTCCCTGTTTAAAGTCCCCCAGCCAGACTTTTAAGGTCAAACTTTGAATTTATTTGTCAATTTAATGAAAAAAATCTTAACAAGCAACTGTTGTCGCTTTAAAAAAAATTAAAATAAAAGAGATTTTTTACAACATTTTTTAAGTTAATGAAAAAATTCTTAACAAGCAACTGTCTTTAAAAAATGAAAAGAAAATAAAGACAGATGCTTCACTTAATGGGCTTAATAGCTTCACTTATAAAACTTTGCCCTTATAAGATTTTCTATTATTATTAAATAGATATTTGAATATTAAATAAAATCATATTTGAATTGAATTGAACAGAGATTTTTTTAGAAATTAAAAAAAAAAAAAAAAAAAAATGCTGTCGATTATGATGTTCCTCCTTGACCCCCGTGCACCTTCCACATGGACAGCAGCAACCACGAGAAAGACTTCATCCTGTCCTGCAAGCGCAGTGTGGTCCAGTTTGTGTTCCGGTGGGTGTCTGTCATCCGTCATGTTGTGTTTGATGATGCCGGCACCATGAGCTTTATACAGGTGAGTGTATGATGCCGGCACCATGAGCTTTATACAGGTGAGTGTATGATGCCGGCACCATGAGCTTTATACAGGTGAGTGTATGATGCCGGCACCATGAGCTTCATACAGGTGAGTGTATGATGCCGGCACCATGAGCTTTATACAGGTGAGTGTATGATGCCGGCACCATGAGCTTTATACAGGTGAGTGTATGATGCCGGCACCATGAGCTTTATACAGGTGAGTGTATGATGCCGGCATCATGAGCTTTATACAGGTGAGTGTATGATGCCGGCACCATGAGCTTTATACAGGTGAGTGTATGATGCCGGCACCATGAGCTTTATACAGGTGAGTGTATGATGCCGGCACCATGAGCTTTATACAGGTGAGTGTATGATGCCGGCACCATGAGCTTTATACAGGTGACTGTATTATGATGCCGGCACCATGAGCTTTATACAGGTGAGTGTATGATGCCGGCACCATGAGCTTTATACAGGTGACTGTATTATGATGCCGGCACCATGAGCTTTATACAGGTGAGTGTATGATGCCGGCACCATGAGCTTTATACAGGTGACTGTATTATGATGCCGGCACCATGAGCTTTATACAGGTGAGTGTATGATGCCGGCGCCATGAGCTTTATACAGGTGAGTGTATGATGCCGGCACCATGAGCTTTATACAGGTGAGTGTATGATGCCGGCACCATGAGCTTTATACAGGTGAGTGTATGATGCCGGCACCATGAGCTTTATACAGGTGACAGTATTATGATGCCGGCACCATGAGCTTTATACAGGTGAGTGTATGATGCCGGCACCATGAGCTTCATACAGGTGAGTGTATGATGCCGGCACCATGAGCTTCATACAGGTGAGTGTATGATGCCGGCACTATGAGCTTCATACAGGTGAGTGTATGATGCCGGCACCATGAGCTTTATACAGGTGAGTGTATGATGCCGGCACCATGAGCTTTATACAGGTGAGTGTATGATGCCGGCACTATGAGCTTTATACAGGTGAGTGTATGATGCCGGCACCATGAGCTTCATACAGGTGAGTGTGATAGCAGCGACCATGATGCCGGCACCATGAGCTTCATACAGGTGAGTGTGATAGCAGCGACCATGATGCCGGCACCATGAGCTTCATACAGGTGAGTGTGATAGCAGCGACCATGATGCCGGCACCATGAGCTTCATACAGGTGAGTGTGATAGCAGCGACCATGATGCCGGCACCAAGAGCTTCATACAGGTGAGTGTGATAGCAGCGACCATGATGCCGGCACCATGAGCTTCATACAGGTGAGTGTGATAGCAGCGACCATGATGCCGGCAGCATGAGCTTCATACAGGTGAGTGTATGATGCCGGCACCATGAGCTTTATACAGGTGAGTGTATGATGCCGGCACCATGAGCTTTATACAGGTGAGTGTATGATGCCGGCACCATGAACTTCATACAGGTGAGTGTATGATGCCGGCACCATGAGCTTTATACAGGTGAGTGTATGATGCCGGCACCATGAGCTTTATACAGGTGAGTGTATGATGCCGGCACCATGAGCTTTATACAGGTAAGTGTATGATGCCGGCACCATGAGCTTTATACAGGTGAGTGTATGATGCCGGCACCATGAGCTTTATACAGGTGAGTGTATGATGCCGGCACCATGAGCTTTATACAGGTGAGTGTATGATGCCGGCACCATGAGTTTTATACAGGTGAGTGTATGATGCCGGCACCATGAGCTTTATACAGGTGAGTGTATCATGCCGGCACCATGAGCTTTATACAGGTAAGTGTGATGGCAGCAACCATGATTTTGGCACCATGAGCTTCATACAGGTGGGTATAGGCGTATTTTTCTTTTGGATAATTTTACTCTCCAGATTCGATATTTCCAAATATTTCCAGTTTAGCTTCCCCACTATTCGTGAAAGAAAAATGCGTTTCGGTAATTTTATAGATAAACAATGAACTTCACCTATAAAAGAACTGGAAGCTAGAATTTTCCTCTTCCAGTTTGGTTAACGAAACTGGAAGAAGATTTTTCCTCTTCCAAAAGAAAAATGACTTGCTTCCAGTTTGTTCATTTTATTCCAGTTGCATCCACTTTGGTTAGAAAGAAAAATACGGCTTATGATAGCAGCGACCAGGATTGGAATTATGGACAACATTTTCAGAATATTAAAGGAAAAAGTCATATAACTCTGCACTACCCACTGAAATTTTAATATACTAACAGAAGGAAGCACATTTATCTATATAAAAGAGAAATATGAACGCACGTGATTATGTGTGTCCGAATTACTTGAGAATTTTAAGATGTGCACCGGTAGTCAAGTGGTTAACGTAGGGATCCATTGGTTCGAATCACACCCTGTGCATGATTTTTTCCTCGTTTATTTTGAGTTTATGACCACATAATGATAAGACTCTGAGGGTTAGGTGATAGAAAATGCTTTGAGTATTAACCTCGCCTGGTGGTTACCTTCCACTGAAGAGTGTTATTATTATTATTATAAGAGATGGCAATTTTATAGGATAGGTTAAACCCTAGCTGAATTTGCCCAAAACTTCCAGGAATATTTTCAAAATATGTACTATATGATACCTTGAGTTCTAGCAATTCCATTAAGAAAATGTCCAATTTTAGACACATTAGGTATACTAAACTTGTATTCATTATTTTTTGTAACTACTATTAAAATTATGTCTGTCAAAAACACCATCTTAATTTCTCATAAATTTTATAAAAGAAAAATAATAGGCTCTTGTTTAGGAAGTTTTACACGAATACACGAGTATTTTATCCTTTTCAAGAAAATAAGTTCTATCCCAGATTTATGGGACTTTTTTTTGTGATAAATAAAAATGAAATTCCCATTATAAAAAATGTTCAACCTTGTCACTTCAGTTATCATATTCGTATTTTATAATATTCTGTGTCTGCCTTTTCTCTTTGCTTCTCCCTCTCTCTCTCTCTCTCTCTCTCTCTCTCTCTCTCTTTGTTTTACTCTCTTTTTTATTATTCTCTTGAATACTCCAGAATGGATCCCATTAAAACAGGATCATATGAAACGCCAGCTCTTTGTTGCTGAAAAATTCCAAATCAAAGGGCACGCCCCTCCAAATCAAACGCCCCTTCACTTTTAAATAATTTTATGTTATAAACCTTTGTTGTACCTATAATAAGCATCTATGAAAATTGTTAAAAAAAAAATGTTAACCCTTCTCCTTCTCCCTTTGTTAACCCTTCTCCGCAGGACCTCGCCAGTGAGGTGGAGTCAGACTCCACCATGTGGTCTGGTCTCACCGAGGAAGCGTCACTCATGCACCACGTGATGACGCACATGAAGCGCTACCAGGACGAACGAGCCGCCTCTGCCGGACAAAAGTGGAAGCTCCCGTCGTCGGGACAGCCAATCAGCTTGTTCTCCGGACCTGTAGACTCGCGCATGCGTACTATGATCCGACCCAACGACGACAGTGAGTCTGTTTGGTAGTTTACTTTAGGACTATTTGTCTTTTGGATTAAAAAAAATGCCAGGTTCGATATTTCCAAATATTTCCATTTTATTCCAAGGTCAACTTCACCGCATTCGTAAAAGAAAAATGCGTTTCGGTATTTTTAAAGATAAACAATGGACTTAACCTATAAAGAACTGGAAGCAAGAATTTTCTACTTCCATTTTGGTTAACTTTGGAAGAAGAAATTTTTCTTCCAGTTTGGTTAACCAAAATGGAAGTAGAAAATTCTTGCTTCCAGTTCTTTTATAGGTTAAATCCATTGTTTATCTTTAAAAGTACCGAAACGCATTTTTCTTTCACGAATGTGGTGAAGTTGACCTTGGAATAAAATGAAAATATTTGGAAATACCGAACCTGGAAAAAAATTTGTATCCAAAAGAAAAATACCCTTTTTATTACTAGCCACCTTTGCGTCGATAGCTCAACATGCACCAGTTCTGTCACTGAGGAAGAGCAACGTCGAAACATTTTAAGACTTGGATAAGTGACCATATAAAATCAAACCCTCGTGATACTGGCTATTCCCAGACCAACCCAGGCTGGATGTAGTGAATGGTGGCTGGTAGGTAAGTTTACCGTCTCGAATAACCTTGCTTTTTATAAGTCAAAACTTTAATTTTTATGCTATAAAGTGTGTCAATTTTTATGCTAATTACATATTATAGACATGGGCTGAACCCGGTAGTTTGTAAAAAAAAAAGAAAATTCTTTTCTTTTTTTACTTAATTCTACTACCCAACTTACTTATATGACCTGGTTGTAGAGTTTCAGTTGAAACCCCATACAATTATTGCTGCCTTCTAATGAGACCTATTGTGATTGAAAACCACCCTATTTGTACTCCTAGGGCGGAATTAATAGACGTTTTTGTAATACCTCTGTGGCGCTAAGTCACAGATTGCGTACTGTGTAAGATAGGGAAAACCGACACTTACCAACGACTTAAGTTATTGATGTTGTCTATTAATTCCGTCCTTAGTGTCCAAATCACCTCAGTTTCTTCTCCCCCAGTGTCTAAATCAACCCCATTTCTTCTCCCCCAGTGTCTAAATCAACCCCATTTCTTCTCCCCCAGTGTCTAAATCAACCCCATTTCTTCTCCCCCAGTGTCTAAATCAACCCCATTTCTTCTACCCCTAGTGTCTAAATCACCCTGCTTCTGCCCCCAGTGTCCAAATCACCCCTGTTTCTGCCCCAGTGTCTAAATGTCAACCCCATTTCTTCTCCCCCTAGTGACCAAATCACCCCTGTTTCTGCCCCCAGTGTCCAAATCCCCCCATTTTCTTCTCCCCCAGTGTCTAAATCCACCCCATTTCTTCTCCCCCAGTGTCTAAATCACCCCATTTCTTCTCCCCAGTGTCTAAATCACCCCATTTCTTCTCCCCCAGTGTCTAAATCCACCCCATTTCTTCTCCCCAGTGTCTAAATCCACCCCATTTCTTCTCCCCAGTCATCTTCCGCGTCTACTGCGCGGACCACACCTACTGCACGCTCAGGTTCCCGGTGAACGCCACGGCCGAACAGATCAAGGTTTCGGCCGCCGAGAAGTTGGGCCTCCTCGTGGCGGCCTCAGATCTCCTCCTGGTGGAGGTGAAGAGCACGGGCGAGCGGGTGGTGTTCCGAGACAACGACCTCAGCATACCCACGGGCCTGTCGCTCAACGGGCGGATATTTGTGTCGCCCAAGGACCATTTGGACGCTCTGGTGAGCTTTTTTTTGAAGGAGTTTTATGTTATTTTTCTTCCAGTTGTAACAACAATAAGAGAATACAGGAACTTAAAATAGGCGGTAAAAACCAAAGAGAGGAAGACCAAAAATGAGATGGAGAGACAAAGTTGAAGAAGACCTAAGAGAGAAAAACTGGAGAAAAGAGGACGCACTAAATAGAAAGATATGGAAGGAAATGATTCATGGAACAAATGCCGACCCCAAGTAGGTTTGGGAAAAGGCAAAGTTAGAGAAGAAGAAGAAGCGCGCGATTAGTAAGGGTTGGGTGGAAGAGAGTGCCTAAGGCAATAACCCCGCCCTTTAGTTAGGACATATCTATACTTATATAAGAGAGTTTCACTCACTGACTGACTGACTGACTGATTCATCACTGTTTCTCCGAACTGGTAAGTCCTAGGAAGCTGAAATTTGGTAGGTAGCTTTGTCTTATAGTCTAGATGTGCAATAAGACGGGATTTTTCGAAATTCCCACTACAACACCTGCCATTGGCGAAAAAGGATTTTTTGCTTTCACGGCCATGCCTCGGCCCGCAAAGCGGGCGACAGCCCGCTAGTATTATGTATAATTGTATATATTTATTTTTTTTGTTATATTGTATTTTGTATTTTCGTTTGTAATTATTTGTATTGTATATGTCCTATTATCTAATAAAGTGTAAATAAATAAATAAAATCGCTTGCCATGCGGAAGGTCCCGGGGTCGATCCCACGTGCCGACAAAAATTTGTATTCTTAATTTGGTTGCGATTGTTTGTAAGGGAGACCTTCCGGTGCGCTCGTGTTGACCCAGCACCTAATTAGGAAGTATTGTGTCACTTCTCGCCCATCAGAGGGGAGGCATACTACGGGATGGGCAGGCTGCAACACACACCAAAAGCGCCTACAGTAGCTCCTGTTGATGGCTACGAAACAAAAACGGCTGTGAAACACTCATTTTTTTTTTTTGAACATGTTAAATACAAATATTATATAATAGTAATAAAATCAAAAAAAAATTGTTGAATATTTATTTAAAGAGATGTCTGTAACATTCAGAATCCTTGTCCCTAAAAAATCTAATTTAATAATATCAAAACATTCTTCCTCTTCAGACGTGTATTTCAGAGCAGGAGACCTATACAGAGGGCATGGACTTTGACCTAGAATCTTTCAGTGCCAAAGAGCTGGCGTTTCACATGACCCTGTTTGACTGGGATCTGTTCTGGAGCATCCATGAGGTGAGTGCGGTGGTGATAAGTATGGTGGAACTGCATTTCTAGGTGCAGTTGAGGGTTATTTTTGCCTCATGTCTGCCATTTAGAATATCAATTTATGAATGTGAATCTACTTCAATGATCACCTTATCCCTGGTGAGAGTGGTGAGATAACATCTTAAAACAGATGATAGTTTTGAAATAAATGAAAAATCTTTTTTGAGTTTATTGGTGGTCAATGGTTAAGTTTTACCTGTTTTACCAGACTACTGTTCTGGTAAAACTTGTAGTGTAGGGATCCGTGGTTTCGAATCCCACCCAATGCATGAAATTATTCTCATATACATATTTTTTGTATTTGACCACATAATAGATGGTTTCAATTATTAACTGCTGAAATAATGGAACACTTTTGTGCTGATTGGGCAATACAAAGAGGTGTCTATTCACTCTACGTTTTCGCAAACCGCTTTTCTTTGATGCAGTCTTGTCCTCCACTTGTTTCTGTCTAGGGAAACCTCCCTCTTTCAACCCTTTAAATATGTGCCTATTCTTCAACTTCTTTTACTTTACATTTTCCTAAAACTTACTTGGGGTCACCATTTTCCCTTCCTCATGTTTGAGGTTAGATGGTTCCCGCATTCCTACATCCATCATTATTTTTAATGTAAGTGTGCCCCGGGACCGCTTTCGCATTACTTCAGGGCACTTTACCTTTACATCCATGCCATTTCGGAAACGGAAAATTTTGGTCAGAAATTTCCTCTCCGGCCAGAATTCGAACCCGCAACCTCCGGGTCAGTAACCAATGCTCTTAACCACTGAGCCACGGAGGTCGGTACATATTAAATGTTGAAATAAAAAATACGGCCCTATATTTATTTTTCGTCTTACCTCTACAGTACGAGCTTGTCTACTACACTGTGGGGAGGTACCGCTTCCAGCAGATCACCGCCAACCTAGATGTCTTCCTGCGGAGGTTCAACGAGATCCAGTACTGGGTCATCACGGAGATCTTGCTCGTCACCTCCCTGAACAAGAGAGTGCAGATTCTGAGGAAGATGATCAAGCTAGCCGCTTAGTAAGTATCAGTTTTTGATTGTTTGGTGGGTAAATAAGTTATATTTTATATTAATCCATCATTGAATTCAACGAGATCCAGTACTGGGTCATCACGGAGATCTTACTCGTCACCTCCCTGAACAAGAGAGTGCAGATCCTGAGGAAGATGATCAAGCTAGCCGCTTAGTAAGTATCAGTTTTTTAGTCATTTGGTGGGTGGGTATTTGTTCCTTCAAACGTGTAGGTATTTATCACATATTTGATGGGTGTTTGAGGTTGTATTTTATATTAATCCATTATTAAAGTCAACGAAATGCAGTACTGGGTCATCACGGACATCTTACTCGTCACCTCACTGAACCTGAGGAAGATGATCAAACTAGCCGCTTAGTAAGTATGAGTTTTTGATTGTTTGGTGGGTAAAAAGTTGTATTTTATGTAAATCTGCCATGGGACTCAACGAGATCCTATTGGGGTACCTATTAGCAATATCTCCCTTCTCTCTCCCGGAAAAAGTTGCCGTCCAATTGTTAATCTGTTGAAAGCATCCCTAACTTACCAAAAAAATCTTGATGACATTTGCAAGATTGATAAGACAAGTAGACAAGAATTCATGACGTAAATCTTTTTGTCAGTCTGGTGTGTTTATTTTCTACATGTATACCATCCTGATATCTAGATGTATTTTTTTTAAGGAAGGGCGGGGAAAAATCTTTTAATGACACCCAGGTCTTAGCCTGGGGTGTGGGATTTCCACCCATTAAAAACCACCTTTCCCGATAGCATACTGCACTTGGAACCGAAATATTTTCATTACTTCTAGATGTATTTGACGAACAATTTGTATTTTATTAATATTTTACATTAAAAATCGATTTTGTTAGCTGCCTGAAAAGGCTTGTTTACAACAACACCAAAAATCTATTCTCCTCAGCTGCAAGGAGTACCGCAACATAAACGCCCTCTTCGCCGTCCTCATGGGTCTGAGCAACGTTGCCGTCTCCCGCCTGTCCCTCACCTGGGACAAGCTGCCGTCCAAATCCAAGAAGACCTTCACGGAGCTGGAAGCCCTGATAGACCCCAGCAAGAACCATCGCGCCTACCGCCAGGCAGTCAGCAAGCTGCAGTCTCCGGTCATACCCTTCATGCCCCTGCTGCTCAAAGGTGAGTTTTGATGTCATAGGGCGATTCGAACCCACGATTCATACCTTCATTCATATTATTATTATACAACGTTTTATTAAATAAAAATGGACATTATGTACATACAAATTATTATTTTAACAATGAAAAAAATGGAAACAATATATACAATAAAAATGAAAAAGAATAGAAAATATATAAAAACATATGTCCCAATTAAAGGGCGGGGTTATTGTCTATGGCAATCTCTTCCACCCAACCCTTATTTGTATGTATCATACAGCGGAGTTGTAATTTTTCGGTTCTTTACTGGTTGTTTGGGGTCCACTCATACGTCGCGAGAAACATAAGTGAGCAGCGACAAATTCTAGACAAATGATACACAAGAATATAAAAAAGTCCTATAATTGTGCACTACCCAATAAATTGATATATAGTTATTATAAGAACCATAAGATCAATATTTAGAGGTGCACGAAGTTATCCCTTAGAAACAAGTGTAACAAAATTTTGGACACAATTTTTTGTCGACTCTGGGGTTCCAATCCGGGACCTTCCACACGGCAATCGAATACCTTGCCACAGAACTAATCGTGCACCCTTTATTTTTGTTGCTAATGTAATTTTTGTCGCTATTACACAATGTCGCTCAAAACAGGGAGTAGACCAGCTTTGGCTTGGATCTGGGTGCCCTTATCAATTATTAGCCTCCTTGTAAAGACAGTGGTAGAAGTGCTGAGTCATTCCTCCACTGTCTGGCTACCATCGTTCACAATGACGTCATCCTATGATGATGATGTAGTTTATTATTATTAAATCTTTGTTTCCGTTTCAGACATGGCGTTCACCCACGACGGCAACAAGACAGTGGTAGACGGTCTGGTCAACTTCGAGAAGATGCACATGTTCGCTCAAACCCTCAGGACCCTGCGATACTGTCGCTCCCGGCATCTAGGTGAGAGGTGGAATAGTAGATAAATCACTAGGCGTAGAGTCTTGGATTGGCACTTTTTATTAAACAGATTTAATCAAGTTTTATTTACAAAATAAAGTATATAAAATTTACAAGAAAAAAAGTTGATATTATTAAACAAAACTTGATCAAGGGCGGTGCTAATGCCTACGGCATTCTCTTCGGCACTTGAGGTGTCATATCCCTGATCTCGGTCATTCGTGGCCCAACTGGGAATCAGAACAAATTATTGAAAAGGTCGAAGTAGGAATCTGATCAAATTGTTGAAATGAACTTTCTGGGAATCGGAAGAAGAAAACAAATGCTTGAAAAGGCCTATCTGGGTATTATAACAAATTATTAAAGAGACCTTATTGGAAATCAGAATAAATTAATGCGCAAAATTTGTGTATTTTTTTCTAAATTTGGACACATTTAAATAAATTAAACTACAACAAATGTGCCGGACATTATTATTAAAAGAAGGTTTGCCAGCCTCCATGGCGTAACGGTTGTGACTTCTGCCCGTAGTCCAAATATCCTGAGTTCGATTCACGGTTGGAGCAGACTTTTCGCACAGAAAATTCTGTTCCCTCCGAACATATGAGGCTGGCCATTCCGTCCCTACCCAGGCTTATTGTGGGTAGCTGGTAGGATTCCCAGCGAATGGAGGGTAAACTCCCCGTCCGGTCTACCTCAAGTCAGGACGTTAGAATCAATGGACATGAAAGGAGCCTAGAAATTGGATCTGGGCGTCCATATAATCCACTCACCACCGTGATTTAGGTAATAGGTATCAATACCTACCTCACGGACAAGGAATTATTATTATTAAAAGAATGTATCCTGTACTTTGCCTTCACGGCACGAAATCTTCTCCTCTCTGAACTCCATACATCCCAGGACACCTGTTTCTGCCTAGTGGCCTCTTTAGCTAGGAGCTGTCCAGAACTCAGACAAGCCGAGAAAGGCAAATACAACTAAGAAGATTCTGTCTGGCTGGGGGACGTTAAACAGGGAGAAGACCAGTGTCCCGCTAGAGAACTATAAACAGAGAACAGACTAGCCAACCCTTACAAGTCAGGCTAGCTTGCAGTTTCCTAAGGGTTTAATGGCTTATAAAGAAAAGTCCAAGTCCTCATGATGGTT
This sequence comes from Bactericera cockerelli, assembly GCA_024516035.1. NCBI lineage: Eukaryota > Metazoa > Arthropoda > Insecta > Hemiptera > Triozidae > Bactericera > Bactericera cockerelli. The sequence goes on from CM044955.1 coordinate 54,477,198, forward strand.
GATCGCACACAGATATATGATGTACAGGACAAGCCAACTTTGAAATAAAGTTGGCTGGAGACCATCACTCACCCCTCCAGCTGTAGCCAAGCTGGCTAGAACAACAACAACAAGATTCTGTACCGTGAAGGTAAAGAACACTTTGTTATAACACTTTGATATAGAAAACCTCCTCTAGTGACATTTAAATTATTTCTTTCTTCTCCATATTATGATTTCAGTTCTAGATCCCCCGACGCCCAAATGTGAGAGTGAGGTGAAGTCATACGTGAGCTGTCTGAGGACAATGGACAACCAGAGGATCCTGACCAGTATGTCTCAGAAACTGGAACCCCGCCGCTCCTAAGAGTAGATATCTCTGGAACTGACTGGAGTATTTTTAGTAGTATCTATCTGCACTGCAGTATACATTAAGGGCCGAATAATTGATGAACGCTGCTGTGGTGGACACTGTGACGTAGATATCTCATGTCTCTTCTTTACTTTCCTTATCCTATAATAAGGAAAGTATTGTATTCGTCGAAAATTTGACCTACCCAGTTTTTCACATTTCTGGACGAATCATAGCCTCAGGATACTAGAAAAGTTGTTTTCAGTCATTGGTCCGTGCGTCCGTCTGTCTCTCTGTCTGTGTGTGAACACGATATCTTGAGAACGGTAATAGCTAGAAACTTGAAATTTGGTATAGAAATTAATTTTATACACCAGACGAACCACAAAACTTTTGGTTGAAATTGGCCTCAGAATGCGGCCGAAGGGGCCGCCTCTTCGAATTGGTTAAAGATACAAAAAAAGTTTGAGTACAACATTTTCTTTAAATAAAAAAACAATAGGGGTTTACTCAGATCATTTTTTTGATATCTTTAACTTTTTGAAACCCGGCTCCAATTTACCGGTATTTTCGAGGGTCCCGATTAGACCAACTTTTTTTATTATTTATCGTAGATGGGGGTTGTGACATATCAAATCCAATGATTTTGAGGTGCTGATTACGAATTTGACGTTTATTTTTAGCTAACTTACCTTTGAGTCACCAGTGGCTTTTGGTCCTGTTCCGGCTGTTCCCATTCCTAATATGATAAGGAAAGTCGTGTGATGTTTACAACAGATTTTTCTATAAGGCGTTCTTCACACCTCGGCCGAGGTATCTGATTTCAGTTATGTGATTGGTTGTTACCATGGTGATAACATCAACACTATAGTAAGAGTATCCGCTTAAGCATCGTTCATTTATTCGGGTCTAAGGGGGAAATTAATAGACAAATTCTATAATTTAAGTCATTACTAAGCGGTGGTTTTCTCTATCTTACACAGTACGCAATCCGTTACTTAGCGCCACAGATATATTACGACAATGTCTATTAATTCTGCCTAAAGTATTTGATACTGTAAAATTCCAAAGTTCTGAAGATTATTACTTTTACATAATTAATGTAAATATCTATGCAATCAATATCTTATTGCACTTTTTCATTGAAATTTGTTTTTCAAAGTAATAATTTTTAATAAATCGTGTGATACCCTCCCAATGTTTTTGTCACTTATGATTCCCCATTATTAATTTTACAATTTTCTTGACAAACAATTTTTATTCTGAACTGATGCATAATATTAAATACTCCTTTTAGTGCGTAAGTTGTACATTATTTGATCTTCTTTCACAAAATAAGTGTATTTAGAAAGAACATCACCGAATATTATTAAATATAAATTTTGGCAGACACGAATTTTGTGCTTAGGTCAGTATTTCACATAAAATAACCTAAAAACTATGTAGGTATGTTTAGTTTAGCGGAAGAAAAGTGAACTTGTTTTGTTTTCACCATCAAAACTGGGGTTTTGCTTGATTGTAATAATAATTATGTACAGATGAAACCAACTAAGCTGATGTACTTATATTAACTCTTGCTAGTTTTAGGATTTAGTGTGAATTCCAAATGTGTCAGATATTCAAAAAAATCTTCCGTCCTCATGTATATACGTATATAATTTTGTTCTGTACAAAAAAATCCTCAATTTATTGTGTTTTTTTAGTAGGTATTTTTTGGAATGGTAAAATAAAATGTCATTAGAATCCAATCTACCATACTTATAATTATGTAGTAGTGATATGAATTACCAAAATTATCTTCAAATAATAACAGTAAAAAAAAGTTCTAGTCTGAACAATTTTTTGCTAAGCCAGATTTTTTTCACATTTTTGTGGGTATCACAACATTACTAAGAACTTTAACACTTTTATCAATTTGAATTATTATTTTCTTTCTACTCTGGTGAAGCCACAACTGGTTGTCTCTCATACAAATAACTATCTACTTACATTTCCTGACAAGGAAGGTATATATGAGTAAACGCCGGACATCCAATGTACAGAGTAGGATTTTCCTACTCAAACAAAATTTGAACCTAAAAATTCAGTAGTACTTGTGAAATATTGTGTTGTTGTACCAGTCCCCATTTATCCTCTCTCTATTACTATAGCCTTACCATATTCTAGATCTATTTCTAAGATAATATTTCTACAAATCAATTCTAATTTGACCAAATAAAAGTTACTTGATAGTATTATTTTATCTTAGATCGTTTTATATTTATTTATACCTCAATTTTTGAAAATCTTTAATTATTTCCCATTGTTTTGAAGTTTTTTTCTCTCCGAATAATGTCTAAGTGTTGAAACTATATTTCAATTGTTTCAAGGATAATTATTTAGATTAATGAAAGGCACTGTAGGTACAAAATAATCCATTTAAAAATGCACCTCTTTTGATAAATTGAAAAATAGTATACATAATAAACTTTTACCCATGTACAAGGTGCAAATAAATGTATGGACGATAACTCTCGAGCTTTTTTTTGCGATCAAAAAGTTGGTGTTAAAGAAAACTAGAAAATTGAGCTTCCTATCCTTTGGAGAGGAGGTATTTTATCCAATCTAGTGGCTTCTAGGAGGAAGAGAAAGCATTTGAAGTGATTTTTAGGGGAATGAACTCCACCTAAATTTTCTAAATTGTATCCAGGAACATCCTCCTGAATGGTTGTCCACACATTTAGTTACACCCTGTATTGTAAAGAATTACTTTGTACCATATTTATATTATCATTAAAAAGAAATTCTATCCTCCAATTCTATAATTTTGCTACATGGTAGGTACTAATGTCAACCACAGAGCTACATGCAGCCCTGTGATTAGAAAGTACTTGCCCACTCAGCTACTAGCCAGGAGGAAGTATCTCGATAAAGCCACATTTTTTTTTGTTTCATATAACATAAATGTACAGTATAGATAGACCATAGAATTTCTTTTTGAAGATGATATAAATGAGAGATAGTTTTTTATTACATTAACATGATCCTAGAAAATGTACTTTTTCAACATAATCCTCTTCTGAGTTTCGTATTTTGCATTTTTCGCACTCATCTAAGTAGTTCGTTTTGTTATCTTCTAAATCTACACTTAACTCTCAGAATATTTCTCATAGTCTTCACTTGAATCTGAGTGCCGCAATCACCAAAGTAACAAGTAAACAATCATCTGTTCACATATTGGTTTGTTTCTACTCTAAGCTGGTCTTGAAAACTTATTTTTCTCTTGTGAAGACATGAAGTCCCGCTACTATTTTAAAATTGAATTATTTTCTCGACATTTTCAGATTTTTCGCATCATAGGAATTTATTATTAATTTTTTTTATTTATATAGGAGTACAGCTTGCTTAGTGAGCAAAACATGTTTGATTTTATAGTCATAGCAAATAGCTGCAATGACTGTTGAGGCATTTCTGATTTATATATATACAATTTATTGTGGCTCAAATACATAATTTTTATATGTATATGTATGACAGTTTGATGAACCTTTTGGTTAGAAGGAAACAACGCAAAACTAACGTAACATTTCCCCGTCAGATGACTTGATGGTTGATTGAATGGTCTTTTTTGAATTCAAACACTCGTGATTCTAGGTCTTCCCGGCCCAACTAAGGCTAGGTGAGGTTAAAGTGGGTAGCTGGTTGATAAGATTCCATCGAATGGCCTAGTAGGTCTGGATAATAGAGAGAAAAAAATAATACTGGTAATAATAATATACAAAAGATAAATGAAACACAAATATGTAAAAGCAATAATTTGCTCATTAAACAAACAGTAAATTCCTAGTTTTATTGACTGATTTCTTGATTTGTGCACGTCTCTAGTGACGGTTATTGATCTGATGTCTAAACCAAAACTTTCCTGTTGAGATTGATATAAAAATATTTTCCTCCTAAATTAAATTTTCCCATGTTTGTGCCTACCTCTCTAACTGAATTCAAAATTCTCGTGTGATGTCTGTCCTGTTTTCCAGTTCATTAGAGGAGATTGACAATCAAAAATTAATTATGAAAAATAAAATAAAAAATATGATATTTATTATGAAAAAAATTGTGCCTTCGTTTTTCTTTCAAGATTTCTATACTCGTAGGTACATGATTTGGTCAATAGATATAGCCTGGTCTGAAGGGAAGTACTATTAGTTCCATTACGATCCAGGCTGGTCTATGCTTCAGTTTGTAAAAATGATACATCTATATTCTATTATTCTGCAAATTGTGACGTAGACAGCAATCGGATGAATTTTTATGCGCGCCTGTTAACTAAATAGGTATGCAATGTGCATAAAATTTCTTTAAAATTATGTAAAACGTATAATGATTTGATCTCAGTAGCTTGATCGATCGGACTTGTAACCTGGAGGTCGGTAATTCAAGTCCCAAGCTAAGCAAATATTTAGTATAGCAAGTTTGAGTAGTTGTGATATCACGAAAGTGATAAGTCCAAATATGATTACTTAATGCAACTAATGAGAATTTTATAGAAAACTTACCAACATTACTTTCTATGCAAAATTTAACAATAATTGTCCATTATAATTGCACCATACAGAGCTTTTATTGTTAGTCAGTGTCGATTGGGCGTTTAATACACCGCTTCTCGTAGGATCACCGAAGTTAAGCTACGTCCAGCAATGTTAAGACTTCGTAATGCTGGTATTCCGGCTCAACCCAGGCGGAGTGTGATTAATGTGCGTATGGAGGTTGAAACTGAAATGTAAAAACCCCCCTCGTATATGACCATGCAGTTGAAAAATGACGTTAAACCTTATAAAAGAAAACAGAACCTTTCACATTCAGTCTCAATTTTCATCCACTGTGGTGCACTAGATGTTGTAGAAAAAATAATGTGGTGCAAGTTTCAATTGTTGATTATACGAACGGTCGTACTTGGTCTAAAAAAATAATAATAAAGCACTATAAAACTTCGATAAACTGGTTTTTACAATGAAAATATGCTGCCAAAATCTTTAATACCAATTGGAACTAATAATCTATGACTTAGTGACACTTAGTCCCGAATTATGAAACAGGATTAGAATTACTAATTCTACACTATGCCCTAACACGCCCTCTGGTGGAAATTTCAACCAATCACAGCGCATTTATATCAGCCGTTTAGTATCTTGTATTAACAAACATTAGATATTTAGGGCTGTTGAAATGTAGCGAGTCCTATTTGGCCCTTTCAAATAAGATCAACTCTTCGTGCCAAACTATGAAATTCAATTCTATGTGCCAGAGTCCTAATTCTTGTGAGATTTCTGAAACAAAGCAACGTCCAGCGAGGCTAGATTATGGTAGATGAACCCAAATTCAACCCTAAGTGATGCGAGGTGTGGTTTATATGGTTAGCTGATGGTTTATGAGATTTCAGCAAATTGCGGGTAATATTCCCGTCTCAAATGGATTCGATGTGATAAAAAAATGATAAAATCTTATATTATTAAAAACTTTAAATCAATGCGCAATGTGCAGTTCTAATGGCGTCTGCATTACTCTTATGTAAACATTGTAGACAAGCTCGTGATATATTTTTATCATCCGGTCTACTGAATGTGCCTCTGTGCCCACAATCAGTGGCGTAGCCAGGGGGGGGGGGTTGGGGACAAACCTCCCCCCCCCCACCCGAAATTTTTAAGAACCTCCAGCAAAGATGGAATATACGTTAGGCGAGATTTCTGAACCCCTCCCCCCTGAAATGTAGGTCTAGCTACTCCACTGCCCACAATATTATGTATATAGTATTATATACTTACTCTGGTATTGTTTCAGATTAGAGCTGTAATGTTGTATGTTATTTTACATAGTATGTGTATGTACAATATATGTTATATGTACATAGGTCTAACCTAACCTATATGTTTAGAGAGAGCAAATCAATCTGGCCTGTGTTAATAGATTGATTTAAAGAGGAAGTAATCAATAGAGCTGTGAGCCGTCGGCGTCAGGATATTTAGTCTCTGTCGCGGTGTGTTAAGCTACGCCGAGCATGGCAGATGTTTTTTAGGTGAATTTGAATGGTTAATGATTTTTTAAGTTGGGCGTCAAGGTAATAAGCCAATGTTGTTATGTGTCAAGCTACGCTGAGCTTGATTGATTAGGTAAATAAGAATGGCTAGTCATGTATTTAGTGAGTTGTACGCTGTACGAGTGTACGTACCTACAACTTACTTCTATCAAAGCAGCTACTCATTTAATCTCAAGCGAAATAA
>CM044955.1:55083882-55258458 GCA_024516035.1 Bactericera cockerelli
CCCGTACCTTTGTTAGTCTCCTGTCCTATCACAGGCAGGTTCATGGGTAATCCATCGGGAATCTTATCCTTGAGCACCGGGGATTGGGCGACACTGACCGGCTTCGAACCCGCGGGCACGGAGCTGGCGACCGACTTGGCGGGGGACGACACGTTTTCGTTATCACTGGTGGGGTAGGGGGGCAAGTCCGCCAGATTCCGGTTGGGGGAATCGCCTGGGGACGACATGCTAGGACCCGAAAACGAGATCAAAAATCACTCACGTCGGCCGTAGCGGCTTCATTCGGGACAAGGGAGGTAACTAACATCTATTCCGTGCAGAGTTTTCGGGATTTTAGGGAGCGAACGTGAGAAGAGAGAAAATTTCTCTCGCTTGCGGAGCTCAGGGGCTGCCGCGCAGCCTCCGACGAGCCTGGACCACTTCCTACTACCCGTCGTGAAAACGTTTCGCCTCCCAACGCCCAACTCAGCCAACGCTTTTCCGACCCTCCCATCCGCGCGCTATCTTCCCCCCCATGTCTTCTGTCCTCACTGTGTTTACCTCCCATTCCCCCTACCTTTATGCTCCATATTATTTCTCTCCCAACTCACCCATCTTGATGAAATTTCCCTCCTAACTCTCCCGTTTCTTCCTCTATCCTCCATATCCACACTATATTCCTCTGCCTTTCCTTCACTCCACTTGTCTTCACCACTCCTCCCTCCCACCCCAACCTGTATAGTACTCTCCGGTCCATTCTTTCTCTCCCATTTCAATCTTCCGACTCTCTCTCTTTCTCTCCCATTCTCCTTTACTCACACTCCCTGTTTTCTGTTTTTCATTTATTTTATTTTACAACTGGAGCGATAGAAGTTAGTCGAAACATTTCATGTTTTTGGAACACAATTTTCTCTCGCTTTGCACTGAGGCAGAAGCGGCAGGCTTTTGTGTTGGAGAATTTTGTAGGTCATAGTTCACTACTGGGAATAGAATTATGCATTGTTTTGTTTTCATTTAAAATAATAATTATTTGTTCAAAGGAAATAGCAGAGTACCGAGGGAAAAGATTTTTAAAATAATATAACTTTGGTAATTAAATATTTTATTTATAAAGTATGCTTTTTCGTTATCCCATTCAGAGCGATAGCAAAGCAATGTTGGGGCATTTGGAGACCCATATGCAAATAAATCAAAAAATTAGAGGACCCTTAATTTCCTATAGTGTACCTAAACAATCCAAACATAGATTTATTTATACTACATTTTAATGGTACTTACAAAATAAAATGCTAACTAATATTTTCATATTTTCATGGCATATCTGCAAAATTTATATAAAAAAACTTTTTGTACCTACCATTCATTAAAAAATTGTACCAATTCCAGGAAAAAGACATTGAAGCGAATTACACGGGTATCTTGAACATTATTTAATTTTATTAATAAGTTTTTTTAAAAAAAAATTTGGCAACCGTCGAGATTGACGAAGCTACATTTTGATGAAGGTAAATAAGTTCTATAGACTTTAAAAATCACGTACAAACTGGCGTACGTCAATTTACGACTCCTTATGAATAAGTAAGTCTTGTAGGAAAGCAATAAAAATATGACTTCTTTTATTTCCTTTTGAAAAATTGGAGATCGAATGTCTTCAATAAAGAATAGAAGAATGGATTATGTATGAGGAAAATATCAGTGACAGTGGAAATGGATAAAAAAAATATCTGATGATGGAAAAAAATATCAGATAAAAAAACTGCTCTATGTAGTATTATTAAAAATATATAATATTTACAATATTTTTAATCCACTAATGTACAGTTATTTCTAGAATATGATCCTTTTTTTGCTGATTCTTCTCATTTATCAATTAAAATACTGAATCAATACCTTTTTATTTCTAACGTGACATTGTAGGTACATATAAGGTATGTATATCTAAATCTTCAAACAGTGTGGCCTCACTATCTTTCTCAACATTTATTATTTTTCCTAACTATCAATTCCTTGATCTCGAAATGATACAACCAAAAAAGCTAAAGCGAAAGACGAAAAGCTTATTTTCAAAATAGAATTCAGCCGAAAAATTTATACGTGGGATGAAAATGTACAAATCTCATTAAAAATCTTTAAGAATTTCCATTTTTTTTTTTTTTTTTGAATATCTTAGAACCGTCAAAATAGTAGAAATTTGAAATTCTTTGAAATCTAAAAATAAGTTTTCCTTTTCTCGTCCATTGAGATCTTTAGTAAGAAACATTAAAATCAATGACCAACCTCAGTAGATTGATGGATAATGCGGTGGACTTGTAGAGTCAGTGGTTCAAGTCCCAAATTCAGTAATAATTTAGCGGCGTGAGTTGGAGTTGTAGTGACAATTGTGACATCACGAGACTGATTAACACAAGTATTATGATAACATTAAAATCAATATAGCAATCACCGTTGCCGAGTGAGTTAGCGTGCAAGGCACTGCACGGATGGTGATCTGGGTTCAATCCCCATCGGGGCAGGAATTTTTCTGCTCTGTACTTGGATGTTCGGGGTCCACTCATACCTCGTGAGGAAAAATGAGTAGTTACTTGTATGAGTAACGACCAGTGGCGGCATTACCACAGTAAAAATAAATTAATGTTATAGATTTCGAAAAGTGAAGGATGCTCTTAGTAATGCTGCGCAACCCACAACAAATGTGAAGAGGCCTTTATATATATATATATATAAATGTTAATCAGTGTTTTATTTAAAATGTACAAATGAAATGTTTTTTAAAAGAAAAATAGTCGAGCTCACTTTGCATGCTTTTACTCTGAGGCATGGTGTTTAAAACTGCGTTCGAATTTCCCCTTTGGATCGACAAAGATATTTTTTGTCGAAAGAAGGTGCCTGCTCTGTTGTTTCCTGTGTGGTCAACCAACATTCTTGAAATTTTTGATATGAGTGCTTTTGCTGCGGGTCCAAACGCACCAAAAGTTTCCACTGCAACAGGAACAAAGTTATATTGCTGTCCAATCTCATCATATTTTTTCATCTTCTTTATCTCTGCATGTCTCGCTGCTTCACCTGGTCCATCTATGGAGTAACCAATATTGGATGCAGCCAAAGTATCAACGCAGGTGACATCCCATACCAGTGCTTTTCCTTTTTCCCATGGCACCATAGTAATTCCATCTGGTCTTTTGCCGTCATTTCTGAACAAACCCGGTGGTTCTAAAATGGAAGGTATGTGACAGGTAGCCAAGGCTTGTTTGAGAATGGCATTCAAGTCACTGTGCCGATTAATTCTTGCCGAGTTTTTAACACAAATTAATCCATGATGTCCTGTTGGATCCACAGAAACACCACAGCGGCATGTATGAGGAATACAGATTTCTGAACCTAGTCTCAGGCTGATCACAATTCTGAGAGATACATCATCCAGGAAGCAACCGACATTTGAGATTGGAATAGCGTGGATCCAGGCTCCTGACTCTTTAGTACTCACTGACATTAATCGGACTTTATCTCTGGGTGTCATCAACTGAATTAGAGAGGAAACATTTTCAGAAATGATTGGTTCGTCCCAGTCCTTTTGCATGTTTGTCGTTGGGAGAGTATCACATTTACTCTTTTCGTGCCACTGTTGTACTGCAGTAAGACTGACTAATCCCAAATCAAAGTCTTTTCTGACCTGAGACACCAGAGAACTTACAGAAGAAATCGAAGCCAAGTAGGCAGGGAGAGCAATTTCTTCAGTAAGTCTGATACCCAAGCCACCAAACTTGACGGGTAGTGTTGCTTGCCTCCAAGTCAAATCTGTCATTGTGGTATTAGTGACTGTTTCAAAACCAGCCCGTATCATATCATCAAAGCTCTTCAGTTCATTCTTCCCAAACTCCCAGGCTTTGCAAGTTCTGAGGAGGTAGAGTAATTTAGGAAGACTCAGACAATTCTTCAACAGAAAGAAAGCATGGTGGGCATGCAAGTCAGATAAACGTGAGACCAGTGTCTTGATGTGTCCTTTTTTCTTATCGATTGCAGTAGGAACTCCCTCAGGGAAAAGTGGAGAGCCAAGTAGTTTCAGTTCGGTTTTAGAGGTAAACACTATATCAGGATGTTTTTGCAAGATGTTATTTTTCATTGAACTGTGTAGATCGGCATTGTCAGTTTTAAAATGAATCTCACATTTCTTCATATTCAAAGTCAATCCAAGAGAACTACCAGCTTTTATAATGGAATCCAAGTCATTCATGACCAGATGAAGGGGTCCACCTAAAGATCCATCATCCAAATACCACAGGTTCAGAGGGGCTTGGCATGAAGTGATGATCTTGTGAAGAGGCCTTGTGCTTCACCACAAATTAAAATCATACATAAAAATACCTATATTTAGATTTAGATGCACTTTAAATCAATATACTCGTAGATAACTCTTCAGAAGTTAGACTTAGCTTATACGCGATGTATTGTTTATAATATCATTCCTGTACAAATAAATAAAAGTATTCAATTCAATTCATTCAAAATATTTCTGAATATTTAAATTCTCAGCGAGCACATGCTCTGGTATAGTGCAAATGAAAGCTCATTTAGCGGAGAACTCCACATCCAAGAAATGAAAGTGTTTTAACGACAAAAAACAGACAAAAAACAGATGTAAAATACCATGCAGCCTAACAATTAGATCTATAACTGTAGTAAAAAGTGAATCCAAACCCATTACGAAATACGGTCAGAATAACATCTTCATATTTCACAAGAGAGGGTCTCGTAGGTATTGCCTGAGATGATAAGCTTCATTAGTACTTGTCAACACCTGAGCCCAAATCGTAGGGGACTGTAAACTTTGGAAGTCTGGATACCGTTTTGTTTTTAAGGGATACGCCAAGTAGCCAAGCAAATTTAAGATTTCTCAAAGTTTTTCATTGAATTGAATAATATGGTTTTTTAATTGAACAGTAATAATATTTCTTAGTATTATCTCCTAAACTTATGCAAACTTCAATTATTTTGGTTATAATCCATCCCCCCATTCAACCTTGTTGAAAAAAAACTCTCAAACCAATACATTGGTTCCGTCCGCGAAGTAATGAGAAATCGGTTCCGGGGCAAAAATTGGAACTAGAAAATTTCTGGGGGGTTTTTAGAGGGTAGAAAACCCTTACACAGGCTCCTAAATTTTCAAACTACGCCTGTTTTTGAAGCAACACGCAAAAAATTTCTTTAAATTTTCACACAAATGTGAGGTTTGTGAACAAATGGAACGTGAATTCCTAATAACCTTCAATACGATATTTGCCCGAAAAAAGTCGACTAGATAAATTACAGGATTGGACCATTTCTTTTTTTTTGACATTCTGCAGCACGACTCTATCTATCCTTCTGAATAATTACTGCTCATCAATATTAATTATGTACCATCCTCAGTCGGATTCGGGACAATGCACAGGGACACAAAACACTAATTGGTCCTCCTACCCTCATTTCCCTTTTTACCTCTCAATTTACCTTCCCTATTTCTAGATCTCCCTTTCTCTGTCTCTCATCATTTTGAATTTATATTTTACCTTTCCTATTGTCAACCTCTCTCTCTACTTCAAATTTCTGTTTACCTTTCATATTTCATCCCTATTTGCATCTCTTTTCCAATGTCTACCTCTTACAATTTTAAATTTCCTATCTTTCCTATCTTTTCTCAAATCTCTGCCTCTATTTCCCCATTTCTATATCTATTTCTATCTTTTTCTCTTTGCCTAGGTATATCTCTTTGATCCCTATTTTTTCTCCTTATTCTATTTCCCTATTTTAACCGTTTTGTCTTTTGTCATTCTCTGGATATTTTTATTCCTTTATCTCTATCTTTTCTTTATTATTTTATCTCTATTGTATGAAGTCCATATATTCAATAAAAAAACCCCCAATAATTTAACTTTAGCTAAGGAGGCAATAATAATTATGTATATTTAATTGGTGTTTAATAAAGTTCGTTTTATATTCAATTCAAATTCAATGCTGTCTCTTTCTCGTTCTCTCTCTTTTTTATATTTTTATATTTTTACTCTCTCTCATCACTCTTTCTCTCACTCATAACTCATTTCTCTCTCTCTTCTCTCTTTCTCCTCTCTCTTTCCTCTCTCTCCACTCTCTCTCTTTCTTTCTCTTCCCTCCTCATTGTGTTCATTGTCAACCTATCTTTTGGTCCCCTAATTCCCCTTTGTTCCCTAAACTGAATAGTGTCTGCTTCATTACCTTCGACATCCTGATTTCGAGCATTTCTCCTCCTAATGGTTTGGTGACAAGATTCAAGGAAAGGGTGTGCTTCTATGATAGAGACGTTGTGTGAATGGAGAGAGGGAGAAAGAAGGGTGAATAAAGAGTGATAAAAGGGAGGAAGAGAAAGAGAAGGGTGTCGGAGGGAAAGAAGAGAGGGAGAGATAGAGATTAGGGTGAATGAAGGGAAGCAGAGAGGTAAATATTATATTATATCGTCATCGTGACCGATGGTAGCCAGACAGTGGAGGAATGACTCAGCACTTCTAAAACTGTCTTTACAAGAGGCTAATAATTGACAAGGGCCCCCAGAATCAAGACAATGCTGGTCTACTCCCTGTTTATTGTCCCCCAGTGAGACTGCTGGTCTACTCCCTATTTATAGTCCCCCAGTCAGACTAGGTAATAAAAAAAGATATAGAATATAGAAGCTAATTAAATAATGAGAAAGACAGAGAGAGAGAGGGGGGGGGAGAGAGGGGGAGAGAGAGAGAAAGAGAGAAAAAGGAAGAGAAAGGGAGAGAAAGAGAGAGAGAGAGAGATAGACAAACCAGTGTATGCAATATGCATACTACCGTCAATTTTCGATTTATTTTCAAAGTCGCCCAACACGAAAGCTTCATCTTATTATTACCTATTGCTTATAATGATGACGGATAGGATTCCGGCCAGGAACCTAATTAAATCTGTAACGCTTTATTATACATCCGATATAGTAAAGCTTCCACCCTTTCAACACTAGTTGCTTGGGTTGTTATGAGTTAGCTGGACCTGTAACCAGAATCTGGTTTTAAAGTTTTGGGGCAGTAACCTCAGGCTGGTTGAGGTTAATGTGGGTAGGTAGCTCCTTTGCGAATTTCCAGAAAATAGAGGATAAACCATCTTCTTAAAATGATTTAGAGAAGTAAAAGAGTCGTTAAGCAAAAAAAAAACTTCTTTTGCTCGCCTATCAGAAATAGGATATTGTATTGAAAGTGGAAATCAAAAGCTTCTATTGATATTTATCTACTGAAAGTGACCCAGATTGATGAGTGCAGAGCAGCAAATCCATCTGATCCAAAAAGTTGATACGAGAGTAAACATTTTAAGAGGCAAAGAAGAATGAGAGAGAAAGAGAAAACAAAAATACACTGACAATAATTATGGACACAATACTTCCTCGTGATTAGTTCACATTGTATGTACACTTGGCAATCAAATGTCTTTTATAGGTGTTCAAAATTTCGTTGAAATCCGTTGAGCAGTTTCTGAGATTTGCGCGTTACAAGGTGGAGTGTTTATAACCGAGAGACCGACAGACAGGCACAGATACATAACCAAATTCGCTCATCAGGAGGTTATGTAACGCCCAGAAATATGAAAAAAAAAAAAAAAAAAAAAAAAAATTGAAATCGGAGCAAAAAAAAATATTTTTTTTTTTCAGAACAAAAACGAACACAATATATCTGATTTATCTGATATTAGAAATTTATCGGAAGTAATATAGAGAATGGTGAGGGAAAAACATGATTGAAAATAATATATACAGGGTGATTCAAAAAAGTAGGTAAATCCGTTAAAGAAATATATTATGGACTATTTTAGGGGGGCTCAACTCTGTAACAAAAGGTGCGAAAATGCTTTCTAACGGAGTGGCACGCCCCTCAAGTTGGAAAAAAAATATATCGATCATTTAAAGTTACACCTTAACTGTTTAGGTATTGGGACGGGATGAAAAAAATCCTCTCAATACAAGAGGTCAGCTTTCTTTTGACTTGAAGACCTTGTCCATCACTCTCTCGGGGGCGGCCACAGGATTTTACCCCTGTGGCCGCCCCGTGCCACTCCGCTAGCAATCATGTTTCGCACTTTTGTTATAGAGTTGACACCCTTAAATGGTCCATAATATATATGTGATTAACGGATTTAGTACCTATTTTTTTAATCACACTGTATGTGATTGAAAAAATGAAGAAATAATGAGAAGGAGAGGAAAAATGAAAGAAAATGTGTACAAAAAGAGAGAGAAAAGAGAGAGACGAAATTGAAGAGAAAAATAAAATAATGTGCGATGAGCAAGAGAGGAAATACCTATAAAAAGAGAGAGAGAGATAGACAAATTGAAGTGAGTGAGAGATGGACATGGATACATAATATTATAAAGGGCAGAAGAAATTGGAAAAGAGATAGAGAATATAAAAGAGAGAGAAAGAGGTACAAAATATGTGACAGTGAGAGGGGGGGGGGGGAGGAGGAGGAGGAGAAAAGAGAATAGGGACTAGTCATAATGGAATGATGGATGTTTGTTTGGTATTTCTCGTTTAAAATCTCTTCAATCTTTATTATTGTTATTAAAAGTAGCAGTATTAGTTTTATTATTAATCTTTATTATTTCTCTTGTTTCATCTCTCATAAGTCCATCTCATTTTTCTTTCCTATACAACCCTAGCGTTTGTTTCTTCAGTTTCAATATCAAATCCTACATTACGTGATTATTTAATAAAATATATCGTAAGATAGTAAAAAAAAAAAAACTCTCCAATGATTTTCCACGGGCAGAGTACCAAAATAGGATGTAGCATTCTCTCGTTGAATAGCGAGGGAAAGCCGTTGTTTCAGATACAAACTGATTTCAGAATAGCGCTTTATTTCCCTGATAGCGAATTCCGGGATTTTGACATCCCTATTAGAATCGAAATAAAGTAACACGAGATAGTAAGTAGTAAAGAGAATAAAGAAAGAAAGAGACAACAAGAAAGAGAGAATGAGAGTATAATAAAAAAGAAAAGAGAGTAAGAGAGAGATATTGAAAAGGAGTACGAGCATAAAAGAAATAAAAAAAGAGAGAAATAAAGAAAGAAAGACAGAAGGGCACACGGTTAATACTGTCCATTGACAGTGGCGCACCATCAAATAATCTATTTTAACATTTTATGATGAGAAGGTTTTATGGACACTCAAGGAGCCATAAAAACCCTCTGTGTTCACTCCACCACCTCAAAGGAAACACCCCACCCCTCTTTTTTCTTCCACTAGGAAATCTAAAACAGTCAGTTCTCCCGGTAAATTCCTGGGAGAGAACGTTCGAGATTTTCATTTGGAGAGAGAAAATAGAGAGGACGTCTGAAGAGAGAAAGGAGGAGAGAAAGAGAGAAGGATAGAAATAGATAGAGGAATGAAACTAAACGAGAGAGGATGTCATAAAAAATGAATAAAGAGGTAGAAAGTGAGAAGGATAGAAATAGTCGGATTGAAAGAAATGAAAGGAGAGAGAATATGATAAAAAATAATAATACCCGAATGAAGATTAAGTAGTTATAAATAAAGAAAGTGGGAGAGAGTTAGAGAAAGAAAAAGACCGAAAAATGTACAATGAGAATAGAAAAAAAAAGAAATACTTGTAAATGGAGAGTTGAACAATAATGAAAAGGAAAAAGTAATACAAAATGAGAATGAGAAAGAGAGGGAATAATAAAAAGAAATAGAGAGGAGAGGGAGAGACAAAGATGGAAAAGGAGCAGGAAAAAACAGTCACTCCCAATCTGAGAGGGAAAAAAATAGAGATATAAAGAGTGCGAGAAGGAAACAAAAAAGAGAAAGAAGAAGTAGAAAAGTGAAGAGAAAGGGGGGGATGAGGGTAAAATAATATCTCTCTAAGCTTTTCCAACGAAAAGTTTTTCTATCTGAAATGAGCCACGAAGCAGGTCTAAGCTTTGAACTTTAATAACTAACTTTTTCTCGAAAAAGTACTGAAAAACTCCTGTGACTGTAGCAGATAGATGGATGTTACTTCAGAATGTTTGAGCTTGGAGCTTATCTCGGATGGGTTTTGAAAACCTGAAAAAACTCAAACTTTATAAAAATTCAATCTATATTCAAAACTCGGTCTGCAACGAAAATTAAACTTTTACATCAAAAGTTGAAGTTTCATTAATATTTTAATTTTAATTTCCGTGTTATGATAAATTTATCAATGTTTTTTTTCTATTAGATGATAAACACAAAAAAACGTGTACACATATAGTATTATATGTTCGTATATATTACAATATTATAGCATATAACCATTTTCATTACGATGTGATTTTCATAATTTATTAACAGAACTGAAGATTTTTCATATCGTATGTAGTCGGTAACTATGTCTTTATCCGTATATAAATAATAATATAATACCTGTTCTCTTATGAAGGAATTGTTTTCCCTTATACAGAGGATAATTTGACTTGAAATTTGTTCTCGTATATCTAGGTTCGACTGTTAGAGCAGATATAAGAACTATTGTAGAGCAGTTATATATAGGAAGTATAGAGCAAAGAGGAGATATAGGAACTTTAGAGCAGATTAGGAACATAGAGGAGATAAGAGCTGTAGAACAGATAAGAAATATAGAGGAGATATAGGAACTTTAGAGCAGATTAGGAACATAGAGGAGATAGGAGCTGTAGAACAGATAGGAAATATACAGGAGATATAGGAACTTTAGAGCAGATTAGGAACATAGAAGATAGGAGCTGTAGAACAGATAGGAAATATAGAGGAGATATAGGAAATAAAGAGCAGATAGGAAGGGCCAATGTTGAATTGGATACAAGAACAATGCATGTCACACAGAGTGGGGACCACACGACCACGGGAGCTTCCTAACTCTTCACAGTGGCTGCTTTTATGAGAAACGTCAGAAACCACTAATGGAATATTGCAAAATGGCTCATAAATGTGGGAGAAAGAGAGAAAGAAAGGGAAAAGAGATGGGGTGGGAGAGAAATATATAAATAAAGGGATATTAAAAATGTCACATTCAGCCATTTTTTATATAATATGCTGTGCTACAAATGGATTAAGGGCGAAATTAATAGACGTTTTTGTAATACCTTTGTGGCACTATGTCACGGATTGCGTACTGTGTAAGATGATAGGGAACCGACGCGACGCTTATCAGTTCAAACTGTCAGTTTGGACTGATCAGTCCAAACTGACACTTTTGACTGACGTGAATGGCCGTGGACTGACATCCAATTCGACTAATGAGTTGGACTGTAGGATTATAAAACATTTATATTTTGGACTGAAGTTTTTATGTGAATGGCGCTTTCAGTCTTCAGTTAACCAATCTCTTCAGAGTTCAAATTACCGATTTTGATTATTTAAAAATGTCGCGCAAATAGGCAACTCAAACAAAAGTCGATTTCATTGCAATTTTAAGATCACAGCCCTGTCTCTGGAAAGTTAATTCCGAGAAATATAAAGACCGTAATTTAAAAAAATGCTGCCTTACAAAATTAGCAAAGAAACTAACTGAAATGGACAGTGATGGCACCGTAAAGTCTGACCTTGCTAAAATCAACAGCCTGAGGTCAGCCTATAACAAGGAAAGAAAGAAATGTGAACAATCTATCATGTCTGGAGCTTCCGCGGACGATATCCACAAACCGACTTTTAGGCTTTCTTTTTTTATTTTTCTTGATCATTACGAAAAATAATCTGAGAACAGCGATGTCGTCGTAGGAATCCATTTTGAGATTTGTGAGAACTGATGGTTTTAACTGAAAGTGAGTGGGCATCTCAGTTGTCAGTCCAAACTGTCAGTTTGGACTATCAGTCCAAACTGACAGTTTGGACTGATCGTGAATGGCCGGCCTTAGAAATGACTTGAGTTATAGAATTTGTCTATTAATTACGCCCTAAGTTTCAGAGGACAATACCAAATTATTGATATTGAAAACAATCATAGCTATGTACATACATACTACATACGTTTGTCAAAATAGTCAACAAAACTTTTTTTATGTTTTAAATCATAGAATACCGGGGTTTATCGTGCTTATGTTAACCGCAATAATGATATCACCTTTTTCAAAGGTTCCAGTAACTAGATCGCTATGCTTGTGTCCCAAACCACCGACCTCAAGGGTATACGAATCCGCTAACTTAACCTTAACGATGGAGCTCTTGAGAGTCTTGAGGTAATGCTAGTTCGTTCTTTGATTATAGTCCTCTGGCGAGAACTCTAGCATTGTCCACAGACCTGTGGGCTCCGTAATTCTAAAGTTGTATCATGGAAATAAAGACTAAACTTTACTGCCGCTCATAAAACTGTTGATGTAAATTTATAATGGGTTTCACTCTGAACTTTTTCAGTTCGTTATATTAAAAAACTTCTGTACATTTTACAAAACAGTCTTGTTTCAAGTATACTACATCCTGAAAAAAATTACCACACAAATTATCAAGAGAACAGTTTGGATAATTTTGAAAAAGAAAACTTCATTTAAAGTTTCTTGCATTTTCCAGTTTCAATTCAATTAATATTATAATTCCGAGGAGAAGTTGCAAGAAATTTAGCGGTGGATTTTGGCGAACTCATGTTCGTTTTAAACAAGTGTGTACGATCTTGATGTCTTCTTTGAGAATTATTCAAAAGTTATTTTCAACAGTTTTCTGGTTTCCTTTGGGGTTCTTGAAAGTGGTGTCGCTGAATGAAATTTTCGAAATACTTGAATATTTCATGAAAGTATGAAAAGTTAGAGTTTGGAATACTTGTACTCTTTGCAAGGTTCATAATTGAAGTGGTCACAGTGTCTGCGGGTAGAGCACTCGGTTTGCAAACAGGTGACTTGGGTTCGATTACCGCGCGGCGGGTCGACTTTTTCGGCTGTGATCTTTAGAATTATGATTTTGATCTATTGATAAATAATTTAGATTTCAAAATGCAAAAATCACTACTACCTAATCATAATTACTCAGAAAAAGCACTAAACTTGCCTAACCAGGCACCACATAATTCACCTGATAGAAATAAATAAAGTACCCATAGAATTGAGGTACTTACTATAAAATAAGAGGACAAGCAAATATAAAGAACAGAAAGGTAGTCCAGACTAATACTACGGATGCAAGAAGACATGCATATTCATGTAGAAAGACACAAAATAATATTATATCCTTGTTTAAACGTTCATTATATAAAACGATTCCCAAGAAAGTGGTTAATAGAGCATATCATATTGATGACTTTCAGGAAAGCGTAAAATATTAGCTACATATAAGAAATAGTCATACTTCATTTTTGATTTTTCAAAGGACAAAAACACATTATTTCAACTATATATCTTGTAGTTTGAATTTTATAGTAATAATATGAGACTAGGATTCATTGTCTTCTGGACTAATTTATAGCACAAGATTCAAAGCTTGATTTATCTATGTCATAGATTTGAAACATTTTGAAAGCAGTCTCAGACTAGTTTCGTCCTCTCTTGTAGTTCACTTCCATAAGTCAGTAGCTTGATCGATAAGGCGGCGGACTTGTAACTGGAGGTCGGTGGTTCAAGTCCCGGTTTAAGCGTAGATTTATGAAAGCAGTTTGAGTAGTTGTGATATCACGAAAGTGATTAACACAAATATGATACTTTAAAAAACTTCCCATAAGTCAACTGTCATGCTTTGTAAGTATGTATGTCAAATACAGGAATTTCTTCATTATTTTGTTTTAACACAATAAACACAGTGTGTTTTTACCTACTGTCATAGTTTTGCAGTAGTCCCTGTGGCTGAGTAAGAAGTGCACACGGTTCCAATAGCTCAATTACTTCCGAGAAATTTCTAATATTAGAAATCGGAAGTATTGTGTTCGTTTTTGTAAAAAAAAATATTTTTTTGGCTCCGATTTCAATTTTTTTCATATTTTTTTTTTCTCATGCCTTAGTTCGCAGAATATTACATCATCATGAAGACCCGAACTTCTCAAAAATGTAATCCCAATTATCTCTAGAAAGGTGTTATCCTGTTATATCATTATTTGCCTCTAAACTCATAGAAATCTGAAACATCCTTCTCCTTACATTTTTCTTTTTGTTTCTGAAATTCTTCACTCTCTGTAGTTTGCTTTTATCTTCTATCTCAATTTCAGCTTCACCCGTGACCTTTTCATCTAATTTATCTAATTCATCCCTCTCTGTCCTTCGTTTGTCCTCACTCATCTTCTTCTGATTTGTTCCTCGCTTCATCTCGCTTCATCTCTATTCCTTTTATCCGACTCTTTCGTTTGCCTTTTCTTTCGTACCGTGTTTTTATCTATCTCCTTTTTTTTGTATTCCTCAGAATCCCCATGGATTTCTAAGCGAAAGATATAGTCTGAATTTCATTAGGATTTCTCGTACCGTCTTTTCTTTTAGATTCAAGTTTCTCTAAAATATAGAAAAAGAGAGAAGTCTATGAAATTTGGATTTCATCATTCATTTCGAGGAAGACTTTTTGAAATCTCAGAAGCAAATTATGCTGCCTTCGAAAGATCATTCTAGGGGTAATTCAATTTTTACATTGAATATGTTTTGGTGATGCTAGAAAAGGCAGAAGAAAAGTTCTTTTTCATACCTATGCGATGGAGATAGTATGGGAAACCAAAATATTGCATATGCAATACATATTATGAAAATAAAAAAGTTGAAGTTGCCATATTTGTGTTAATCACTTTCGTGATATCACAACTACTCAAACTCGCTTCACTAAATCTTCGCTGAAACCGGGACTTGAACCACCGACCTCCAGGTTACAAGTCCGCGCCTTATCGATCAAGCTACTGAGGTCGGTTTATTATCAAAACAAATCATAAAGTAACTAGTTGTACCGTCCAACCTGTACTAATCATCGAAAACTCAGGCACAGAACTTTGAAAAGTAGCAAGGAGATATCTATTTTTGCTTGATATCTACTTTTGCACAGATTTACAATAGCAATTTGAGTGTTATTAATATTACAATTATTACATAGCTATATTAATGACACTCTTTAGTGGGAGATAGCTAACAGGCGAGGTCAATGCTGAAAGCATTTTCTACCACCTAACCCTCAGAGGCTTATTATAATATGGTCACAAACTCAAATTAATGAGAATTACGCACCTGGATTACAAAACTAGCGCGTTAACCACTTGAATACCAGTGCACGTCAACTAGTCAAGCAATTAGGAAATATGTAACCTTAAATGTCTGTTACATGTAGCACCCAGCTAACAACAAAATGTATTGTAAAAAGCACCAAACTGTTAAAATACATAATTGAAGTCGAGGAGATTTGCAAAAGATTATTTTTCAAAACCCTCATGTTGTGAAAACAATCACACAAAGGCAAACATTGAGATAACAAAGTAAACAACAAAATAACCCTCATTCAACATTTCTCTGAATTCAGCTTTCATAAATGAAATAATAAAATTCTCAGAAGGTCACGAGATCTTCAAATTCCTGAAAATTATTCAAGTCGAAGTAAAAATTGTTCTTTTTTATCATTAAAGAAATCAATAACACAAGTCGTAAGGGCCAAATTATGAAACAGGATTAACAATCTAGGATTTACTGATCCAAGCCATTATCACTAACAGCTGATATAAATGCGCTGTGATTGATTGAAATGAGAGGGTAATTTTGTTTTGAATTAGATTAATGTAATCTTGTTTCATAATTCGCACCTCAGTGCTTCGTTTCATGAGATAAGGTCTTCGATTTTGAAGGATCGTTAATAAAAAAGGGAGGGAAAGAGAGAAAGAGAGAGACAGAGAGAGAGAGAGAGAGATGTGGAACAAAGTTTAATCCCTGTACTTCCGAATAATATGAGATTAGTAAATTCAACTAAATTGTGACCGTTCTGGTAAATGCGGTCAAGTCTTTTTGTAATTTTTATCATTTTCTGAGGTGGTCGAATCATTTTTTAGCAGGCATGATTACTGTTAAGGCTGTGAAAATTAAACACATAATATACTCTAACTCGTACCCTCATTGTGTACAGACATGCAGGATACAGGAATTCTAAATGAACAGAAAAGATCTCCTAATGTGACCCTAATAAAATTAATATTATCCCCGAACATCTCATATAAAGCGAGAACATTACTGGAATTACTCCGAAAAATCCGCTCAGCACTTAATGAAACTATTCAGACTGTTCCCCCCTCCCCTAGACTCCTTACCACTAGACCCTTTACCCGTAGACCCCTACACTCCACACCCCACTTCTGTCCTTTACCCCCCCTCCAGACCCCCCATCTCTGCCCTCTACCCCCTCCCGAGGGCGCTCACTGAAGCGATTGAAAGCCGGAGCCAAAAATAATATGATAATAGCAAGGAGTTATCCTGGAGTGGAGGAGAGGGAAGCTTGTGAAAATGAGGATGTTTTAGGATGAGTAGAATCATGGAGGATAAAATAAAGGAAGGTTCACTAGTTAGGGTACAAGTAAATGCGATGGAATATGATAATAACACTAACATGTGATGGTAGCAAGGAGTTATTCTGGAGGAGAGGGAAGCTTGTGAAAATGAGGATGTTTTTGGGATGAGTAGAATCATGGAGGATAAAATCAGAGAAAGGTGCACTTGAGGCAAGAGTACAAGTAAATGTGCTGTTTGGTAGAGGGATAAAGTACTAGGTAGGAGGAAAGTACTATAGGTAATTTAGCTACTAAATATTCAGACTGAAAATTACAAGATTTAATTGAGGAGAGATCGGACTCTTGCAGAGATTTATAACTCTTTTTTCAGTTATTTCATTGCTTACATGTGCCTTTAACATCAAAGTATTTTAAGAATTTAAGTCGAGGGTTTAAATGTCCCTTTGCTTGAATCTTACAACTCAGCTGCCTCATCCAGACTGAATTTGGCGGAAAAAATCAACATTGAGAGGGTTTGAACAGCGAACACCCACCAATAGGCTAACTTTACGATATGACCCAATGGGAACTGACATATTCATGTATTTAATTTAGTAAGGTATATTAGAAAATCTAGTAAGTATCTACTAAATAGAATGGCCCCTTGGTCTCCATTTTCATTCAAAGGTTCAACGATAGGTACAAGGGATGGGTGTTAAATTTAAAATAAGGAAATTTTCACATCCATCCTTTTTCGAAATGAATGTGAAATGGGAGAAGCTACAATGGCATCTATCCCCAGTGGAAATATTCTGGATAAAGCTACTGAAGAGAGGGGTACATTTTAACATTTTTCATAATAAAATTCACAAGAACCATTTGCTTATGGTAATGAAGAAGAGGAAGAAGAGTGGCGGTTGGTGGCATTGTTGCCAAAAGGAGTACAGCTGAGGATTAAGATAGACATTCAAAATTCTAAACAATCATATTTGTATAGATATTCATTCAAAGTTTTAAACATTCATGTTAAAACACTGCTTAATAAAAAAAAAAGTTTTGTAATCATCGGACCAGAAACCCCATTAGATTCACATAGAGGAAATATGAATCAAATGTACTATACATATAGTTGGATAATCACTAAATTTAAATTGGATAACCAGATAAATTAGATAATCGATAAATTGGATAACAGGAAAACAACGTAGAAAGACAATAACATTGAAAATCAAATTTGTGTGTTATTGGACAGTGGAAGCAGAAATATGAAAAAAAAAAACAATACTTTCTATTATCTATACCTTATAGATAATAGAAAGTAAAAAAAAAAACATTACGTTCGTACACCAGAAAATCAAATTTGTGTGTTATTGGACAGTGGAAGCAGAAATATGAAAGAAAAAAGAACAATACTTTCTATACCTTATAGATATTTTTTAAGTAGTTGTGCCCCGGAACCGCTTTCCTATTACTTCAGGGCACTTTACCTTTACATCCTTACCATTCCAGAAACGGAAAAACTCGGTCATAATTTTCCGCGCCGGCCGGGATTCGAACCCGCAACCTCCGGGTCAGCAACCAATGCTCTTAACCACTCAGCCACGGAGATCGGCTTATAGATAATAGAAAGTAAAAAGAACATTGCATACACCGAACGATACAATATTGTCATGAACCGCATCATTATCGAGCAATATCGTGATGGAATAATTCACAACATATTAGAGAAGACAATGTTTTTCGAAACGTATGATGGAGCGCTTGCCAAAATCCATTAGGAGTGACACTGAGTCAGTGACACTGGGGGCGGGCCCGGGCCGGGGGTTTGGCCTAGCCCCACTGGCCCTGAACGATATTGAGGCCCGCGCTGCTGTGAAGGTGACTGACATTGACATTCTGAGCGGCTCGGATGCAATACTGTGTGTCTGTGGGAGACGGCTCAGATACAATACTGTGTGTCTGTGGGAGACGGCTCAGATACAATACTGTGTGTCTGTGGGAGACGGCTCAGATACAATACTGTGTGTCTGTGGGAGACGGCTCAGATACAATACTGTGTGTCTGTGGGAGACGGCTCAGATACAATACTGTGTGTCTGTGGGAGACGGCTCAGATACAATACTGTGTGTCTGGCTCCGATACAATACTTCAGATACAATTATTCCCCACCTTCAGCACAATTTTTTTTATCTTTTGAAGGTGGTTA
Organism: Bactericera cockerelli; assembly: GCA_024516035.1. NCBI lineage: Eukaryota > Metazoa > Arthropoda > Insecta > Hemiptera > Triozidae > Bactericera > Bactericera cockerelli. Next base: position 55,102,440 of record CM044955.1, read on the forward strand.
TACCCTCATTATTTGTTGAAGATGTTTATTTGTGAAATATAAATACATGGAAACTTAAAAAGTAAAAAAAAAAAAATACTGTGTGTCTGTGGGAGACGGTTCAACTGTGTGTCTGTAGAAGACGGCTCAGATACGATACTGTGTGTCTGTGGGAGACGGCTCAGATACAATACTGTGTGTCTGTGGGAGACGGCTCAGATACAATACTGTGTGTCTGTGGAAGACGGCTCAGATACAATACTGTGTGTCTGGCTCCGATACAATACTTCAGATACAATTATTCCCCACCTTCAGCACAATTTTTTTTATCTTTTGAAGGTGGTTATACCCTCATTATTTGTTGAAGATGTTTATTTGTGAAATATAAATACATGGAAACTTAAAAAGTAAAAAAAAAAATACTGTGTGTCTGTGGGAGACGGTTCAACTGTGTGTCTGTAGAAGACGGCTCAGATACAATACTGTGTGTCTGTGGGAGACGGCTCAGTTGCAATACTGTGTGTCTGTGGGAGACGGCTCAGTTGCAATACTGTGTGTCTGTGGGAGACGGCTCGGATGCAATACTGTGTGTCTGTGGGAGACGGCTCGGATGCAATACTGTGTGTCTGTGGGAGACGGCTCAGATACAATACTGTGTGTCTGTGGGAGACGGCTCGGATGCAATACTGTGTGTCTGTGGGAGACGGCTCAGATACAATACTGTGTGTCTGTGGGAGACGGCTCAGATACAATACTGTGTGTCTGTGGGAGACGGCTCAGATACAATACTGTGTGTCTGGCTCCGATACAATACTTCAGATACAATTATTCCCCACCTTCAGCACAATTTTTTTTATTCTTTTGAAGGTGGTTATACCCTCATTATTTGTTGAAGATGTTTATTTGTGAAATATAAATACATGGAAACTTAAAAAGTAAAAAAAAAAAATACTGTGTGTCTGTGGGAGACGGTTCAACTGTGTGTCTGTAGAAGACGGCTCAGATACGATACTGTGTGTCTGTGGGAGACGGCTCAGATACAATACTGTGTGTCTGTGGGAGACGGCTCAGATACAATACTGTGTGTCTGTGGAAGACGGCTCAGATACAATACTGTGTGTCTGGCTCCGATACAATACTTCAGATACAATTATTCCCCACCTTCAGCACAATTTTTTTTATCTTTTGAAGGTGGTTATACCCTCATTATTTGTTGAAGATGTTTATTTGTGAAATATAAATACATGGAAACTTAAAAAGTAAAAAAAAAAATACTGTGTGTCTGTGGGAGACGGTTCAACTGTGTGTCTGTAGAAGACGGCTCAGATACAATACTGTGTGTCTGTGGGAGACGGCTCAGTTGCAATACTGTGTGTCTGTGGGAGACGGCTCAGTTGCAATACTGTGTGTCTGTGGGAGACGGCTCGGATGCAATACTGTGTGTCTGTGGGAGACGGCTCGGATGCAATACTGTGTGTCTGTGGGAGACGGCTCAGATACAATACTGTGTGTCTGTGGGAGACGGCTCGGATGCAATACTGTGTGTCTGTGGGAGACGGCTCAGTTGCAATACTGTGTGTCTGTGGGAGACGGCTCAGATGCAATACTGTGTGTCTGTGGAAAACGTTTATGTTGTCGATTGGCGGTTCATGCTGTAATATTATTACAATATTAAAAGACAGTTATTTATAGTGCCTATTGAGGACTAAGGTCCTCTTATTTCAGTAGTTGCTCTGTTGCCATTAGTTATTTGGTGCACTAGTAATCAAGTTTTTTTATTATTCAAAAGAGTGTTATTATTATTATTACTGTCTAATTTGTCTAGAAAATTTCTCATTTCATTACCCTACCTAGACAGCTGGTCTACTCCCCAGTCTACTGTACAATCTCCTATGTTTCCCATCAAAGCTTATACATACAAATCTATTTCAAATGTTTTTGAAAAGGTAAATTCAGAGTTAAAAAAACAAACACAACCCGATAAAAAAATAAAACCTGATTCAATTCCGATTGCTCCTTTGCTTTCGCTATTTCAACTACAAAGTCAACACAGCCTGAGGACTTGCTCTCATATTCGTCAGTTCCTTTTGCTTCTATTTTTTTCTTTGCGCTTTCTGTCGCCTCCGGGAGCGGCCTTATTGAATTACGACTAGGTATTGACGATCAATATTGACTCAATGAGATTTCGAACTTCTTTCAAGTATTTCTATCGCAAGATGAGACGATTTTTTCCTCTGTTAATAATTTATTGTTGATTGTTTTGGTAAATAAATAAATAGCATGGATCAAATATACAACCCTCAATAGATGTACAGAAGTAATGGATTGAAATATATTACTATTTTTAAATAATTTAAAAAGTGTTAACCTTAACATTGGATCCAGGTGTCCATAATAATTCAAGTACAAACTTCAACCACGCAGAGATACATGGAGGAATATGAAATGGGCGCTCGTAGTGCCTCAAACCTGTCATATAAACAAACTGATACAACTATCCAATATGGCTACCATTTATTTTAGAAATACATATAACATAAAAGTCAGGCTGGGGGACTAAAAACAGGAAGTAGACCAGCAGTCTGGCTGGGGGACTATAAACAGGGAGTAGACCAGCATTGTCTTGGTTCTGGGGGCCCTTGTCAATTATTAGCCTCATTGTAAAGACAGTGGTAGAAGTGCTGAGTAATTCCACTACTGTCCCGCTACCATCGTTCACGATGACGCCACCCTATGATGATGATGATATAACATGAAAATAAAGAAAACAAAGCATGGTACATCAAAAGTAGATCACTGGCATTCCAGCTCATCTTCATAAGATAGACCCCTCACATTTTTTCTGCTACCTCTGAGTCTTCGAGAGAAGGCGTATAAATGATTTGTATAAATGACTGCCATTTACCATTTATACTTTTCTAAAACTGTAAAACTAAAAGCATGTAAAACTAAAGAAGAGGAAGAAAAATAATATGTTAGTTTTGTGATTTTCTTTGTGTTCTAGAGCTATCCAAAATGTCCGAGTTAATGTGAGAGGTTCATTATCTGTGCCTGTCATTTTATTTTTTATTTTATTTTCAAAGACTTACATTCATCAATATTTATTTATTATGAATAGTATCATTTTTTTTTACATAAACAGCATATTCAGACAGTATGGTAATAGAAAGGCAACATTAAGCTTTCATTTGTACCTAGAAAAAATCCTGACAACGTAATGATATTTCCCTGATTTGGCTGCATTTTTCTGATACAAAAAGCAATTTTGTTAGTTACAATTCACAATATAGAGTATTATAGAGGTTCTGGAAAGCTTAGGGATAGTAAAAAAAAACAGCCATATTAGAAACTCCAAGGGATTACTCTCATCTCTGCCTACCTTCTACGATGTCATTACATAATTATGTATGGTATGTATTACATACTATGATGATGATGATGATGTATGTATTACATACCTACTATGATATGATGATGATAAAAAACATGATTAAAACCTTTAATCTAAACGTGACATTCCTGTCCGATTCTGCGGGACCACAAAAAAGCATATGAAAAAAGGCCACACATGCAGGTACTTTCCTCGTTTACACAGCTTTCCCAGGATTATCTTGAACCCTAACATCTGACACACGAAATAATTAAATCCCCTATCTCAAACACCCGGTCATCTTTGTTTGTCTTTTTCCTTCCATACCACATTGGACGAATGCAGTGTTCCTCAAGGTTTTTGGTTTTGACCACACAAAAAAAAGTTGCTCAAAATATCTTCATGTGCTTGCTTTTAATTTATTTATTACTTCCGAGAAATTACTAAATTTAAGACATCGGAAGTATTGTGTTCGTTAAAAAAAAATGCATATTTTTTGCTCTGATTTCATATTTCTGGACGTTTCATAACCTCCTGAGCAACATTGGTTTTTTTACTTTCAATTTTAATATATCAAAAGTGTTTGCTATGGAGATTTCTTGAGTTTATTGTGAATGAATACTTTAAATGCAGAATATTTTAAATAATAAAGATTACAGATTTCACCGTCTTTATAGCTCTGAAACAACAGCTTGACATCTTGACTGTAGCTTGCCCATCCCTTAGTGCGCCTTCCCACCTCCCCTTTGACGGGTGACACTACAATACACTGCAGGGTAAACACGTCCAAGGGCGTTCCTTACAAACATTTGTAACTAATCAAATTAAAACTACATTTTTCTTTCGGTGGTTCAAGTCCCGGGTTCAGCGAAGAATTAGTTGAGCGAGTTTGAGAAGTTGGGACATCACGAAAGTGATTAACAATTATACATAATATAAAAAAAATTAATGGACTCATCACTGTTCAGTACCCAGACCTGTATGGACGTTCCTCTGTTAAGAACCACTTCACATTTTGTCATCTCCTGTGACTGATTTTTTATACATCCCAAACAGACTTTGTCTCTCTGTTTTCTTTCTTTCTCTCTTTCTTTCTTTCTCTCTCCCTCTCTCTCTCCCTCTTTCTCTCTCTCTCTACTGACAGTGTTTTTACTTTCCTTATTCTATAATAAGGAAAGTATTGTATTATTCGAAAATTTGACCTTCCCAGATTTTTACATTGCTAGACGAATCATAGCCTCAGGATAGCAAAAAAGTTGTTTTTAGCCATTGGTCCGTGCGTCCGTCTGTCTATCTGTCTGTGAACAAGATATCTCGAGAACAGTAAGAGCTAGAGTTCTGAAATTTGGTATGGAAATTCATTTTATACACCATTCGAACCAAGAAACTTTTGGCTGAAATCAGCCGCAGGGCCGCAAAACATGGCCGCAAGGTCCGTTCCTTTGGATTTGTTAATAAAAAAAAGTTAGAGACCAATATTTTCTTCGATTAGAAAAATATTAAGGGTTTATTTTGTTCATTTTCTTTTTTTATTATTCATCGTAGATGGGGGTTGTGACATATCTAATACAATGATTTTGAGTTGCTGATTACGAATTTGACATTGATTTTCAGCTAACTATTACCGTTCAGTCACCAGTGACGGACTTTAACTTATTTTCGAATGATAAGGAAAGTCGTGTGGTGTCACACCAGTTTATTTAATAACGAAGCAGACAAGGAAGGTAGATGACGTTATCTTCATCTCACTGTACAAAAGACAAGAGATTGGTAATGGAAAACCACATTGACATTTCGGATACAAAATGTGATACAACTTATTTTCTGAGAGCTGAGAAATAATATGAGAGGAAAAGAGAGAGATAACATGAGAAGAAAATATGAGAGAAAAGATAGAGATAACATCAGAAGAAAAGAGAGAGATAACATGAGAGAAAAAGGTAAATGAACATAAGAGGAAAAGATAGAGATAACATGAGAGGAAAAGAGATAGATAACATAAGAGGAAAAGAGAGAGACAACATGAGAGGAAACTAGAGAGATAACATGAGAGGAAAAGAGAGAGATAACATGAGAGGAAAATAGAGAAATAACATTGGAGGAAAAGAGATGGATAACATGAGAGGAAAATAGATAAATAACATTGGAGGAAAAGAGAGACAGATAACATGACAGGAAAAGATATAGATAACATGAGAGGAAAATTCAATATACATATATTCAAAGGCAAATAAGAAGACACTATTGAATCTCTCACCATCAAGCTGTCACAATCTCTCACGGAAAATAATGTCGACACGAAATTATTCCATCCGAGAGGCATCTTTCTATCGGATTAGATGAAAATGTCTCCGGGCAGATCGAATATCTTTTGTAAGACATTCTCCTTCTTAACTCCCTGCCTCTACTCAAGGAGAGTCTGTTGACCTAAAAAAATATATTGTGAAAATAAGAGGTATCATAGGCGGAAGCTTTCTCAAAATATCAACTCCTAGGTAGTTCGTAGGCATTCGTTGTTGTGATGTTCACTCACAAAGAACTTACAAAGATACAAATTGTTTCGAGAGAAGAACTTTCAATTTCTGCGGAAATATCAATTTGGACTTGATATACCTTTGGGGATTAAAATATAAGAAGGTATCTCTAAAATTATTACCAAAATAAAATATCTCCTTTTTATGTTTCGAATATAAAATAAATTAAACAGAAGTACGGGTATTAGTTATACATGGTAAAAAAATATACGGCAGACTTAGTGGCGTGAGATAAAAATTAAAAATATCAAAGAGCAATTTACAAAATCTAACTTTATAAACCAAAACAATAAATCAAAGAAGCCACATCAAAATATAAAGGCGAATATAGGTAGGTCCCGCGATATAACCTAGAGGGTAAAATAGGTCACACGAGTTCTACACATGAAAATTCCCTTTTTTCCTTCCCCTCCCCTCCCACCTCACCGTGCCGTCGAAAAACGAAGGAAAAAGCTGAAATATAGGGCGCCACTTCTCCTACCGCTCTCTTTCTCTACTTTCTCCTCCTTTCACTCTTCTCCCCGCCCCTTTCTCCCTCCCACTCCCTCCCCCTCTCTCCTCATCCCCCACCCTGTTATCGATTCATTACACACCTGCCGTTGGTGAAATATCATTCGGCCCTTCTCGGCTGTTTCCGTCGGTGCGGGGAACGTCTTCTCGTGTCTCTCTTCCGAAAAAAAACGCCGTTACGAATAGTTCGTTATGTTCATTGTATTTACTTAGGCGGCGGATTAATAGGCCATAATTTCCGGCAAATTGTTTGTTTAACCCTGAACCGTTATCCTATTGATGCTGTTTCTAATGCTTCCATAATATATCCCTGTGAAAATAGGTTGTTTACTCGCGTTTTGGTGAAAAATTTATGTTTCAGCCCCACCTGCTTCGATGGTGTAGTGGTAAAGAGTATTTTTATTTATTTATTTATTTATTTATAAACTCTTTATTAGTAGGAAGAACATATCAAACACCTCGGCCGAGGTGTGAAGAACGCCTATACAAAGAGAGAGACAGCCCGGCAGAGTGTAAGGTTACGGAAAACATAGTTCCCATGCATTTCATGTACTTTCAGCCAGCGAAAAGTGCAACATGAATTTCAAAAATTGCGATTTTTATTGCAGAAATGGACTTTACGTTGAAAAATAAATTGATTTGACTTTTTGCTTGACTTCCTAGGCCAACGGGAACCCTATTTTCGAGACCCCCCAACAATCGTGAAAGACATGAAAAGATTCATAATTTTGTTTTTTTTCTGTTTTTTTTTTTTTCATACGGATCCTTTGAGACCCGACTTCGTGTCTTTAACTTGGCACTGAAGATTAAGTGAAGTGTCTAAAGTGATCAAGATATAATGGAGATGAGCCCGGACCAAAAAAAAATTCTAAATTATAATCGGGCGGCCTCGGGTTTTGGGAGCCCAAATCGGGAATTGAAGGATAATACTAATCTTAAGTGGTATCAAATGAAAGATCTTGATGAGCAGATACCAAATTTATTGATTTTATTCCTTCATCTGGGTGGCACCTGGTGGCCTTTCCTTTTTTTTGGCGGGTAGGTACCTTCGAATCCTAGCTTAGTGGTCAGATCTTGGCCAGTATGTATTTTCGAGATGACCTCGCTCTCTCACTGCAAAATTTTAATGTTTAAGTTTCCAAGTATTAATTTAGTTAGTTCATTTTCGGTCCGTTTCTTTAGTACACAAATTTGTCTATTGGTAGCAAGCTCGACCTGACACCCAGTCAGCAAGGGTTCGAATCCTGGCGGGGACGAAATTTTTTAGCTCTATATTTTCAATTTGGGCTTAACGTTGTTTTGTTTTTCCGATATTTATATTTGATCTTCATGGCGACCCCATTACCCTCGCGAGGAAAATTTTAGTAGTTGCAGAATTGGCCAATGACCTGTGGCGGCATTACGAGATTGATTTTGGACAATCATGGTAGGATGGAGATAAAATATGATGAATTAGCTCTCATAATGTCGATGCTACTCACTAAAAGTTGTGACAAAATAGTGACTTTGGCCAAGTGGGTAGCATACTAGGCTTGCACGCACGATGACTTGAGTTCGATCCCCTTCAGGGAAGTTTTTTTTCTCTGTCCATTATGTCCGCGGTACACTCATACCGCGTGAGGTATTGATAAGGGACGGCACCACCGAGTTCTCTCCCGCTCATGGTTTTATCAACACCAAATAGTCTCCCGTCGCGTCGCTTGCATTTTTACCTGAGTTTTAATCTACATATTTTAGGCCTAGCATAAACATTTTAATCGAAAGACCTAGGAATCATTGATATAGACCTGAGGCATGGCCTTCTTTATATTTACCTAACCCTACTATAAACCCGAGGCATTGCCTTCTATGTATTATCCCTAACACTTCTATATTCCTATGGCATGGCCTTCTATGTATTTTACCTAATTTTACTATACACTGAAGGCATTGCCTTTCATTAGTTAGAGATTTTAAAGATTTCCTTATAAAAGGCCGATTCTTATATAAAAATGATAATGTTATAGTTTTCATTTTCTTAAATACCTAATGTAAAAAAGCATGGTCTTATTTCCGGAAGAGATACTCGTGGTGACCCCTGCAACAATCCGGAGAGAATTTGGGTAAGAAAAGGTCAACGGGAGAGAACTCATTACCTCACCTTGATAAGGTGATTACAAATTAATTTCTTTGGCATTTGTAAATCCAGGTGTTTTAGTGTCCCTCATAGGAGGCTCCGAGGTCTATTTAGCATTGAATGATAAACCTAATCATGTGGAGTATAGAATCAAAAGGTCTTGCATTGCAAATTTATACAGGGTGTAACAGACTAATTGTAAAATCTCTTAAGAGGTGGTAGTATAGATCATTTCCAACCATTAATATTCAATAACTTTTTTGATTTAACTCAGTGGTTCTCGAGATATTATTTTTTTTTGAATTATTTTTACAAGTCCCCTGCCGCTCGACAAAGAATGGCATCTAACTCCGTAAATACAGTAGATGAAGCAATAGATTTAACTTTTTCCATAAGATAACAATATTTCACTATTATTTAGACTAGATTTATTCTTAAAAAGTGCACACGTACTGAAAAAAATCGGCAGCAGCGGAAAATTTATCGCGAACATGAAATCCACCTGAAACTTCAGCCGCCATTTTCTCAAAATACTGCCCTCATAAAGTATTGGTTTTATTTACGTAAAAACTTGCTTGAAGTCTTATCTTTCAGAAAATATGACACACTTGATATAAAACTTTCATTTTTTATTGAAACCAAGAGAAACTAAAAAAAAAGTCAGTCAGTACTACTAACTGTACCTACTAGGCTACCATCCTACTTTTAACTAGGGAACTAATTTTTTTCTTCAATTTGACAAATTATGGTTGTCATTTACTTTCCAACGGCCCAAAAGGTTAGCCTCAGTCGATTCATTGATAAGGCTGCGGACTCTTAACTTGGAGGTCACTGGTTCGAGTCTCAAGTATGGCAAATATTTAGTAAGACGAGTTTGAGCTATTGTGACACCACGATCGTGATTAATTGACCTTAATATTTTAGTATGTATGTATGGTTTTATTTGTGGTGAAGCACAAGGCCTCTTCACATTTTTTGTGGGTAGCGCAGCATTACTAAGAGCCTCCTTTACTTTTCGAATTATTCTATTACATTAATTTCTTTTTACTCTGGTAATGCCGCCACTGGTCGTTACTCATACAAGTAACTACTCATTTTTCCTCACGAGGTATGAGTGGACCCCGAACATCCAAGTACAGAGCAGAAAAACTCCTGTCCCGCTGGGGATCGAACCCAGGTCACCATGCGTGCAACGCCTAGCACGCTAACTCACTCTGCCACGGTGACTACTAATTTTATTGACCTTAATATTTTAGTATTCCATGTGTTTTATTAAAAATTCGGTACCTACTAACATAATAATTTGTACCTCTATGTACCAACCTATGAATGTTCAGTATTTATCGTACCACCTTTACCTGTGGGTGTTAACTATGTAGGTACATTGTTATGTTTCATTTCATTCAAACCATTTTATCATTGAGACCCTTTCCTCTTATGAACAAATGAACAATTACGATTAATATTGATTTCTGAAGCACCACAGCTAAAAGTATCATACATGGATACGTACATACTAATTTGCCACACTTGAGACTCGAACCAGTGACCTCCAAGTTAAGAGTCTACTGAGGCAAACTTTTGGGCCGTTGGAAAATAAATGGCAACCATAATTTGTCAAATTGAAGAAAAAAATTAGTTCCCTAGGTAAAAGTAGGATGGTAGCCTAGTAGGTACAGTTAGTAGTACTGACTGACTTTTTTTTTAGTTTCTCTTGGTTTCAATAAAAAATGAAAGTTTTATATCAAGTGTGTCATATTTTCTGAAAGATAAGATTTCAAGCAAGTTTTTACATAAATGAAACCAATACTTTATGAGGGCAGTATTTTGAGAAAATGGCGGCTGAAGTTTCAGGTGGATTTCATGTTCGCGATAAATTTTCCGCTGCTGCCGATTTTTTTCAGTACGTGTGCACTTTTTAAGAATAAATCTAGTCTAAATAATAGTGAAATATTGTTATCTTATGGAAAAAGTTAAATCTATTGCTTCATCTACTGTATTTACGGAGTTAGATGCCATTCTTTGTCGAGCGGCAGGGGACTTGTAAAAATAATTCAAAAAAATAATATCTCGAGAACCACTGAGTTAAATTAAAAGTGTTATAGAATATTAATGGTTGGAAATGATCTATACTACCACCTTTTAAGAGATTTTACATTTAGTCTGTTACACCCTGTATATTATTTACTCACTTTGGGGACTCAGGGGGCCAAATCTGTGATCCAAATACATATTGACCTTAGAAAAATTAAATACCTACTGCTAAAACTATATCTTAAAAAAAAGACAATTTGGTACATTCACATTTTCCCAGCTTATTTACTTTTGTTATTCATAATGTTTCAGTAGTGTATGAACCTATATTTTCGTACAAAAAGAACTGATATCCCCCAAAAACACCACTTCGTGGTTAAAAAAAGAAGAACGCCTCACTCAAAAGAGTGATTATAATTAGCTAAAAATAAATGATATCAATTTGAGAACACCTTACCCCCTCTCTTTCTATATCTCTGCACTCCTCTCTGAATTTATTCCTCTTATGTTTATCTTTCTTTCTCCTTTCTGGGGGTCATCCCAAACTTGATTTCTCTTTAAATTTACTTGTTGCACGGCAATAAAAAATGGCGGTCGCGGTGTGATTTTCTCGATTCAAATCAAATAAGTTCAGAAAAATCATACTCCGACCGCCATTTTTTATTGTCGTGCAACAAGTAAATTTAAAGAGAAATCAAGTTTGGGATGACCCCCAGAAAGTTGGTTCGGACTTTGGACAAGTGCCTTAAACACCTGATCACCAATGAGGGTTCAGCTGCACAAGAGATTGTCACAGGCAATAACTTCGCCCTTTAGTTAGGACACTAGTATCATTTTCTTCTTTATTAATTTATTTTTCATACTATTTTATCTTTTACTCGTATTTAATTTATACTGTAATTATTCTGTCCTCCTTATAAATATTAAAATAATAACAATACATAATGACCACATTGACCACCTATTCTTGTAAAGATAAACCATGAAAAGTAAAAAGCATGGTACTACAATGGGACAGACATAACTTGCTGAGGCTCTCAACCTATAGCTTTCACTTCTGACCTTTTCAGTTGAGGTAAACATTGACCTTTCCAGCTTCTAGGTAAAATATGAGCTTTCCCGATATGAGCTATTAATACCGTCTAATAATTTCCACAGGCCTGCCGCAATGGAAGAAGCCTTAAACTTTACGACCGTGTTAACATAACTTGAACCCACCCTGGAGTCATAAAAGTTCATGTGGTAAGGAAACAGAGCGGACGGAAAGTTTTCAAAGTACTTTTTACCCGCGGGTGTGCCTACTTACCTACTTCTGTATACCTATATATTTAACCATTTACTAGTTAAATAACTAAACTATATATATTTGGTTACATAACAAACCTATCCTACGTATGTGAACTTTGTCTCCTTGTGCCTAGACTTACCTATAGGCAGTCACGTTCATAAGCTAGCTACTTACTTACTTTAGGTTTACCCTTCTCTGTTCTCTTATCTTTTTTTTTTCTCTTCTCTTTTTCTTTTCTTTTTTTATCCCATTTCTTATCCTCTTTTTTTCTTCACTTCACTTCTCTTCTCTTTTTTCTCTTCACTTTTTTCTCTTTACTTGTCTTTTTTCTTTTTTTTTTGCCTATCTTTTTCTTTTTTTTTCCAATTTTTTCTCCTCTTTTTTTTCTCTTAACTTGCCTATTTATTCTCTTCACTTCTCTCTCTTTTCTCTTCACTTGTCTATTTATTCTCTTCACTTATCACCTTTTTTTCTTCACTTCTCTTTTTTTCTCTCTCCTATTAATTTATTATATCTCTTTCTCCTTTCTTTTTTCTCTTCACTTCTCTATATACCGTCACGTCTCATTCATTATTTTGTGTCCCCTATAACAAACCATGCATGATGTAAACGAAGCTTGTGGCAACTTCGGTCTGGAATTTTCATGTAGCTGGATGGTCCAAAAGTTCGACTTAATCTTATTCATCTTTTACTTTCTATTTTTTTCAGGCTTTTGTTAACGGGGCAGAATTCTGATGATCCTTATTTATGTCAGCAATTCTAGACACTTATAGAATCCATGTGTACCTACATAAATAATCGCATGTGTAAAATGTATATAAATGCAGTTTGGCTAGGGGACTATGAACTAAGAGTAGACCAGCAGTCTGGCCTGGGGACTACAAACAGGGAGCAGACCAGCATTGGCTTGGTTCTGAGGGCCCTTGTCAATTATTGGCCTTCTTGTAAAGACAGTGGTGGAAGTGCTGAGTCATTCCTTCACTGTCTGGCTACCATCGTTCGCGATGACGCCACTCTATGATGATGATTTCATTTTATAGGTTTTTCATAATTTTGATATTTTCATAGGATATCGTGTGTGAATTGTGTTATAAAGATTCACTTTACGTTCATACTGTGCTTGATACTGTTCCGTACATCACTGTGATTACAAAATTACACAAGACATTAGCTAAGTGGTTAAGCTCTCGTTTGCCATGCGGAAGGTCACGGGTTCGATCCTCCGTGCCGACAAAAATTTGTATTCTTAATTTGGTTACAATTGTTTGTAAGGGATACCTTCCAGTGCGCTCATGTTGACCCAGCACCTAAATGGGAAGTATTGTGTCACTTCTCGCCCATCAATGGGGAGGCATACTACGGGGGGGCAGGCTACAACACAGACCACAAGCGTCTACAGTAGCTCCTGTTTCATGCCTACGAAATAAAAACGGCTGTGAAACACTCATCTTTTTTTTAAATTACCAACAATAATCAATTTCTTGAAATTGTGAGAGAAAAAACATGCAAAAAGTCTTGAACATTGCTTCGCCAAAGAAAATCTATTCTAAACTGAATTGAAAATTGATAACTCTCCGATGAAATTAATTAGGCTAGTAAAGGGTCAGTGACCTCCAAACTGCGCCGGTACAACATTTAAGAAAATAATGAGCTATTATTAAAAACAATTTAGTTATCTTTATATTTTCTCTTAAATAATATTATGATAAACAGAAAAAGAGATAATAATACATTAAAACTTATATTTAAAATTAAGAGAATTACCTACCTGTTGCTTATTTTTTTATCTCTCCAACGAAAACATTGAATCAATTTCAAACTATCGCATTTTAAACTTGAAAGTCTTAAAACTGTCATTTTTAATTTTAATTATACTTGAACATTTTTCACAATAATTGGAAACAGGTCAATCTGATTGTACAAGATCTTTTTTTTTTTTTTTTTTTTCTTTTGTTCTATGTAATTTTTTTTTTAATACTTAATATCACAAGCAGGAGTTGTACCTACCCCTACAGTTTGATAAACAACTACATAATTGCAAACAAATGTAGGGCACTTAGAAAAATGATACTTTATCTTTGCACAAGACACGGTAAAATTATTGATCGAAAACTATGCAAATTTTTAACTTTTTAAACAGGTAACTTAAAACGCCACACAGTGAACTATACGTATAACTGTATAGAGATGTCAGAAAATTTCCATTGAATTTTATTCAGATGAACGAAGAGTGGAACGGACGGTCAGACAAAGAGATCGGGAAAGAGTGAAAGGAAGACAGAAAATGAAAAGAGAGAGAAAAGGAGAGATAGAGAGAGAGATACAGATAAGGCTGAAAGCGAGAGAGAAAGAGAGACAGGGATAGAGAAATGGAAAGAGAGGGAGAGCTAGAGGAAATAGAGAAACAGGATAAAGAAGAGAGAGAGAGAGAAGGGAAAATAGAGAGAGAAAAGAAGAGAAAGAGAGAAGGAGAGACAGAGATAAAGAGAGGGAAGAAGATGGAAAAAGGAAGGAGAGGGAGAAAGGGAAAGAGAGAGAGCAAAGAAAAGAAAGAGAGAAGGAGAGGGATAAAGAGATAAAAAGAGAGGGAGAAAGGGAAAGAGAGGAGAGGAGTGAGGGAAGGAGAAGAAGGGAAAAAGAGCAGTGAGAGGGATAAAAAGAGAGAGGAATAGAGAGTAAAATCCGAAGTTGAGGTGAAGAATTGTGACAACAGCTGGAATACTAACATGTGCAGCTAATCCAATAAGGGTCAGTTGTATCAAGCTTTATGAATAAAGGTGAAAGCAACATACGGCATATTATTTTGTAGGTAGGTATGTGTTATATAATAATTATGTACAAATACATTTTAACATATTTATAGTGTATGTGACTTGCTCTGAATAAGGTATACAATTTATTTAGGACCTAAACTTTAAAATTCTAAGCATTATGCTCGTGCGTTGTGAACTTCTGACGTTTTTATCGTACGTATTGTGTCAGGTTTCTTTGTCATTTTGTCTTTAGTAGGTAGCTCAGCATTTTAATGTCAGTAGCCACTATTCATACATATAGATGCTAATGAGTAGCCATCGTGGCAGAGTGAGTTAGCGCGCTAGGCATTGCACGCATGGTGACCTGGGTTTGATCCCCAGCGGGGCAGGAATTTTTCTGATCTCTACTTGGATGTTCGGGGTCCACTCATAGCTCGTGAGGAAATATCAGTAGTTACTTGTATGAGTAACGACCAGTGGCGGCAATACCAGAGTAAAATATATTAATGTTATAGAATAATTTGAAATGTGAAGGAGGCTCTTAGTAATGCTGCGCTACCCACAAACATTGTGAAGAGGCCTTGTTCTTCACCACAAATAAAATCATACAAACACATAGATGCTAATGTTTTCTCATAAGGCTTGTGTGGACCCCAGACTTCTAAAGTACGACTTTTTTTAGAGCGTAAAAAAGAGATTTTGTGCAATGTGTACGGTTGAAAATAGTGAGAGATTAAAAGTTAGAAATAATAAATATAATAATAAGATAAAGAAGAGAAAAGCATTAAGAAAGTATCAGAGAATGGAAAATATAAAGAGAGAGAGAGATGAGAGAGAAGAGAGAGAGAGAGAGAGGAGAGAGAGAAGGGAGAGAGAGAGGGGGAGAGAGAGAGTGCTTTGTGTTAAATATGCCCATTGCAGACAATTTATATGCAATGTAATTAGAACATTTCACTCCCTCCTTCTCTATATCCCTCCCACTCTATCTCCCAACTCCCTTCTCTCTCTAATCTCTATAGCCTTATCTCCCTCCCCCTACATCCCTTCTTAGCTCCACAATATTATCCTAGTCTCACCCCTGTACAGCGTTTAAGAAAAAAGCGAGGATAATAATGCAAAATGTTTTCAAGCTAGAACTTGAATGCTTTGTAGAGGTAATTAGAGGGAGGAAGAGAGAAAATATAGGAAAGATAATAAGGGAATAGAATAATAAAGGAATAGGAGGGTGAAGGAACAAAAGGAAAGAGAGTAGGGTTGAAAAAGAGAGAGAGAGAAAGAGAGAGGGAGAGAACATATTATAGGAAAGGATAAGGATAAATAAAAGGATAATAAAGGTACTACAAAACAAAGGAATAGGCGAATGAAGGAAGGAATGGAAAGAGAAAAGTGAGAGAGAGAGAGAAAGAACACACGAGATATTTGATTACGCATAAAGAAATAAGAAAGAAGAGGGGAGGAAGAGACTGAGAGAGATAGTGAGAGGGGGTAATTAGGAAATAAAGAGACGGAAAATCTAAAAAGAAAAAAAAAAAGTGAGTTATACTACAGATGTACATGTTCATTTTTCAACATAAGGGTGTGCCGTAAGTACATGAATATCAGAACTAATTAAGTGTTAGGTGGTAGAAAATGCTTTTCAGAATAAACCTCGCCTGGTGGTTACTTTCCACTAAAGAGTGTTATGATTATAAATAATCTGGCCGGCTGTTTCGGACTGTCAAAATAGAAAGCTATTGTAGGTGGGAGAGACAATGGAGAGAAAGAGACAAAAGAGATAAAAAAATAGTAAAAATTGAACAAATGATAAAAAGAGGGACAGAGAGATTGTTACAAGAAATAATAATAATAACACTCTTTAGTAGAAGGTAACCACCAGGAGAGGTTAATCCTTAAATCAATTTTTACCTTCTAACTGTCAGAGTCTAATAATTGTGTGGACACAAACTCAAATAAATGAGGAAAAATTCATGCACTGGGTGCGATTCGAACCCCTACGCTATCCTGGATTACCAGACTAGCGCGTTAATCCTTTTGACTACCAGTGCACGTGAGAGAAGGCGAGACAGAATTGAATTATCCTTCTTTTTTCAGGTTTCCTACCCATTCGTCAGCCATTCACTCTCGTCCAATTCATATTTTTGACTCCTCTCTCTCTCTCCCTATTTTCAATATTCCATTCCCTACTTATCCTCCCTCCCTCAATATTCTATCCTCCATATCTCCCAGGATATCCGTCTAAGAGCTACAGCAACTTATCTGATGCAGCTGTGACGTCAAATTTATATGCTACCATCCTCTACTCTCTAGTGGGAAACGATCAAGTTTATATTATCTCTCTTCTTTTTTTTTTCCTGTTCCAGTTTTCTTTCTCATGAAAATCTCTGTCTTCTCTCTCTCTATTTTTTATCTCTCTCTTTCTCTCTCTCTCTTT
The DNA here is from genome assembly GCA_024516035.1 of Bactericera cockerelli. Classification (NCBI taxonomy): domain Eukaryota; kingdom Metazoa; phylum Arthropoda; class Insecta; order Hemiptera; family Triozidae; genus Bactericera; species Bactericera cockerelli. The sequence continues at coordinate 55,119,455 of CM044955.1, forward strand.
CTTCTCTCTTCTCTCCCTCTCTTTCTCTCTCTCTTTCTCTGTTTCTCTTTCTCTCTCTCTATCTATCTCTTTCTTTCTTACTCTCTCTCTCTTTCTCTCTCTTTTCCTCTTTCTCTCGCTCTATATTTCAAACTATCTATCTAACTCTCTTTTCTCTCTCTCTCCATTTATCTCTCTATCTCTCTCTTTCCTACAATCATTTCTTCTATAATGAACTGGACGTTTCGAAAAGTACATTAACACTGACGCTATTCTGTATCTACTTAAGAAAAATGCAGGTATGCTACATTGGCACGCGAAAATTCTAAAGGTTATCCAAAAGCTGATAGTTACCCCTGATAAGATCAAGCACAAAGATGTTTTTGTTTCATATTTAATACTGTTCAGAAAATGCAATGAACCAGATTGCCTGATTCTAAAAAATAATATTTTAAAACAATCTTCAGTTGCATCGCTAGTTTTATGTGACTTTACTGTTGATCGGACCAACATTGAAATGCCAATTAAAACTATGAACTATACAAAAATTCAATTTTTAACGCTCAAGTAGAAGTTAAATTGGTAAATAAATTTGAGACTGACTTTAACCTTTTACGGTCCAGTGCATGTCCCACATGCAACCATAAAAACGCCGCTATACTCCAGTATAAAATTCACTAGAACTGTCCTTAAGGTCCAGTGCATGTCCCACATGCATTGTTTTGTTTGTTCATCAGGTCGAGTTGTTTCGGAAAGAAACGAAGCGCTACGGTCCAGTAGATTTTTTCTTTCAAATTAAGACCTCGTATACAGGGTGTTTGTAGACGACCCAAACTTTTGACTTTGTAAAAAGAACAATAGATCCCAATTAGCGATATGGGAGCTAAAAATGGGTAAATAATTGGGTATAAAACACTGTTAAAAAAAGGTAGGTAGTGGAAGTACAAAAAGATAATGTGTTGAAGAGGGTCGTGAAATCAATGCTAACAACGCCACCCTGTATCACACATCATCCATCTTTGTCTAACTCATGTCAACAAGTGTGCTAGAAAGAGACAGATATACTTTGCAGAGGTATCTTTGACCCTCAAATAAACATATAAAGAAAATAAATTACTTACCACAAAGTAAATTTCGAATTTTCTTTGCTTCTTCTTTACCTATAAAACTATACAGTTTTCTTTTAGACATTTTTATCACAGAACTAAAGACGATAGAACAGGTACTACACTGAACCAACCTTCCGCAGGTTGCACTGATAATAATGTTTGTTTACACAGCCGGCTTACATTTTAGACATTTTTGACTTGTTCGTAAATATTCTACGGAATATCACGAATCGACTAGAATAAATCTGATAGGCTGACAATTAAAGGAAAACATAAAATGAAATCGAATAAAGTGGAGGGAAATCTTGCATGTGGGACATGCACTGGACCGTAAGAGCCTTCTTAATAGTTGCATGTGGGACATGCACTGGACCTTAAGGACTGTTCTTGTGAATTTTATACTGGAGTGTAGCGGCGTTTCTATGGTTGCATGTGGGACATGCACTGGACCGGAGTGCAAAAGGTTAAGACTATAATACACAATTTGACAAAGTGTATAATCATATAGGTATGTTGCACATTGCATACTTATTAAATACAAGGCGTACATAAAAATTAGAAAACGCTTATCTGTGTAAGAGCCAAAAATTTGTTCAATTATTTAATTAATATTATTAATTTGAAAATGGTATGTAGATATTACTGTTAAAAACCCATGTAGTGTTAACTTGACCACAGAATGCCGTCAAAACAACTTCTGGAATAAAGAGATTAAGTGGACCTTTGGTTCAAATCCCAGAACTGCCAAAATCTTTAGTCGAAATTTAATTATTTTTTTACAGCTTCCGGTGTTCTCGTGTTGACCCAGGACCTGAATAGAATGTAGGTATTGTGTCACTTTGTGTCCATCACAGGGATCAGAGGGGGTTAAAGTAGGTGGATGTTTCATGGCTATAAAATAAAAACGAATCTGAAACATTTAGTTTTAAAAATCATACATACAATTATTTATAAAAAGTATGTCCTGGGGGACTATAAACAGGGAGTAGACCAGCAGCCTGGCTGGTGGACTATAAACAAGGAGTAGACCAGCATTGGCTTGGTTCTGGGGGCCCTTGTCAATTATAAGCCTCCTTGTAAAGACAGTGGTAAAAGTGCTGAGTCATTCCTCCACTGTCTGGCTACCATCGTTCACGATGACGCAACCCTCTGATGATGACAATTCTTATGTATATAGTATCGTATTTCTGTAGTTACACTATTCCATTACGTGCAAACTTGTTCAAAAGGTCTTGCCATAAGGAGATATTATCAACAAATTTCATTCTTTTTAAACTTATGTACTGTTAACGAGTTATAGGTCAAAATATAATTATGGATATTACCTAGGAGGTCCGACCTAATATCTCTCGAGAACGGTAATTTTATAGATCACTAAATGTAGGCAATGATTTTTGTTGCTGAAATTAATCCCTCTAAAAATAAAGGAATACAGGTCTTTGCGATTTTTGTTTTTTTTTAGCCGTTTTCGAGAAATCCAGGCCTGGGAAGACTTTATGGAAGCCCTGTCTTTATGTGCTACACGAGCATATTATTTGTAATCCTTGAGTTTATGATGTGTTGAAACATATTCTTATGTTTCCATAATCATCGTACTAAGAATAGCATTCATCTCGAATATGCAAATACGCGAAACGAAAGCGGAGCAGGCAAGGAGGATTGGTTTGAAACTTTTGTTCACAAGCACAAAACTTGAGAACAGCGCTGCATTACCTTACAGGATGTGCTAGAATTTATACTTCGACAATACTCTTTCTTCCTATTCAAATACAATGATTGCATTGCAGTTCCATACAATGAATACACAACCAGGTTCATGTCGTGAATATAAGAACTGAATGAGACACCCTGTCTGCACATTATGAAGATTTTAAATCCAGAAAAGAGGATAAGTTTAGTGAAATGAAATTCCTGCAGTTTCGTTCTCATAAACTCCATGGTACAACATCAGAAACATTTTCACATTAAAACAAGAAAATTGTTCATAACTTCTTCTTTACTGTTTAGGTACATAAAATATTAGATGAGTTGATTATAAGTATGGATTTTCACCCTTTTTTGTCACTTTCTAAACTTTTTAGTATGGATTTCAACTCTCTTGTGGTTTAAACTTTTTTTCCTTCATATTTGTGTTAATCACTTCGTGATATCAAAACTACTCAAACCAGCTTTACTATATGCTTAGCTGAAACCGGAACTTGAACTATCGACCTCCAGGTTAAAAGTCCGCCGCCTTATCCATCAAGCTACTGAGGTCGGTGGCTCTATAAGTATTTTAGATGCCTTCCTGTTTTAGATGCTATGAACTCTTTATACATACCTATACATAAGTAATACATATAATTATACAATTTACTTTAACTTACCACATCACTAACTATGTACGTACCAACCCAATTTAAACAAAAAAAAAAAAAAAAATGTATGTTCTTTTTGATTTTTGAGATTATCCTTAAATTCAGAAAATAATTCCGTGTGCGTAAGATAGGAACCGATACCTATAAGCCAATATGTGGGAAGGACGATTGGACTAACAGATGATAATATATCGAGGTTTCTGCAATGTTCATTATTTGTTGTACCTACATAAAGTTATCATATTTGTGATACTCACCTTCGTGATATCATAACGACTGAAATTTGCTCTGCCAAATCTACGCTGACACCGGGACCTGAACCACCAACCTCCAGGTTACAAGGCCACCACCCCATCAATCAAGCTACTCAGGGTTATACCTACATAATCATTATGTTCATATAAAATGTTCCAACCCTGATCAAGCGGGAAAAATCAAATCATGATTCATATTATTTTTATAGTATGCTTTATTATGTAAGACAAATATCTATTATATAGTAAAATAAGTGAAATAATAAAGAAAAAATAAATAGATTCAATAAAGAAACAAGAACAAAAAAATGAACAAAGCTAATGTCGTACCTAGAGGGTGGGGGTTTATTGCTTGTGGCAATCTCTTCCACGCAACCCTTTAAGAAGTATTATTAGAAGAAATTTTGTATTTTATTTATAGAAGAATAGAAAATAAAATATTAGGTACCTACTGAGAAAAAAAAAATATTTTATTATCCTCGTAATTGGCAGCCCTAGGCTTGTGTTAATGGCATCTATCGATCCAATTAAAAAACCCGAGGAGGCACACGAGTAGAAGGACAGAGCACTCCATGAGAAAGTAAGGCAAGCCCTTGAAAATCTAATTATTAAATACCTTGATATAACAGAAAGAACTGTGGGAGAAGAGGAGAGGGGGGAGGTTTATTGAAGGATGGGAGAGAAATACAGAAAGAGAGAGAAAGAATGAGGAGATTTATTAGAGGAGGGAAGAGGTAGAGAGAGACAGATAAAAAGAAGGAGAGAGAAAATAATAGAGAAGATTGAAAGGGAGATAAATAAGGGAAAAGGGAGAGCTTTAAAGAAAGAGAAAGAAGAGAGAAAGAGAGAGATATGAAAGGGAGATAAATAAGAGGAAAGGGAGAGTTTTAGAAAGAGAGAGAGAGGGGGGGCAGGGAATAAAGAGAAAGAGAAATTGATAGAAAAGAGAGAGAGAGAGCAAAAAAAAGTTGGGAGGTAAGAGGAATGGAGAGAGAGAGAGAGGAAGAGAGAGAGAGAGAGAGAAAAAGAGAGAGGAGGAGATGTTAAAAGCAGCCTGATTTTCAAGAGGATTTGGAAGTATTTTAGAAAGCAGAAAAGCACGTTTCCCTGAGCAGCTACCCACGGATTTCTGTTAGCTAACTATTATACTTCGTCATATACCAGGTAGATGTTATTATATTTTGTCATACTTTCACTAGCTAGCTCCCCTTTCATTTTGTCAATACCACGTATCTGCTATAATATTTTGTCTCTATTACGCTGCTGTTGTCATGATTATACCAGGAAGCTGTTGTATTACTTTCTATAATATTAGAAATCGGTGTTCCTATGATTTTTTTCACATTATGCGAGGTATAACTCGTATTAATACCTATATTTCAACATTAGTAACCGACCTCAGTAGCTTGATCGATAAAGCGGCGGACTTGTTACCTGGCGATCTGTGGTTCGAGTCCCGGATTCAGCGTAGATTTAGCAAAGTGAGTTTGAGTAGTTATGATTTATTGATTAACACAAATATGATAACATTTTCAATTAAAGGTTAAGTGGTAGAGAATACCTAAGGCATTAACTTCGCCCCGGATTACAAAACAATTGTAATTAAAAATTAATATTGATCTTTATTATTTTTATTTTTTTTGTACATACCTCTAAATTTTTATAAATTTATTGTTATTAATTTTTTGTCGATGATTGTTTTGTAAATAAAATAAAGTTTTTATAAATAAATAAAGGTTAGGTATAACCAGGCGCGGCCGGTGGGAAAATGTTTTGGGGGTGCTGCCACATAAACCGGACTAAAATGGGATTTATAGAGTCAATCTTTCAGTATCGAACAAGTTCTGTTTATCAGGCTAATAACAATATTATTATTCTAGAAATGTGGAATGATTTTCATTGTGTACGAGCCAGGACTTGAGAAAATTCTCTCTTTTTCTTTTTTGTCTGGGGGTGCTGCAGTTTCGCAGCTCCTTAGCACCGGCCGTGCCTGGGTATAACTAATAATATATTTTGTCGCTTTTAATCTTGTGGCTTTTAATCTTTTAATCCAGATGACAATGAATCCTTGTCTCGTATTATGAAAATATAATATTGTTAGCGTCGGACTAATAATCGTGTAATAATAATAGTGCACTACAAATGGTCACAACTCCGACGAGGGACGGTCTTATATTCGATCTGATCCTATTTGTAATTTCGTCGTCGGTCTAGCAATATGAGCTATGTGTCAATTTTGGCCAAATGGAGTTATGGTTATCGCCGGAACCGTCTTGGTCTTGCCGATCGATCTGTAAGATCAGCTATGTGATGAAACTTACTGGAATGAAGTTATTAAGGAAAATAACAATGGCTATGTGAAGGTTCCATTTTATGTTTTTACAATATGAATCATGTGCCAAACAATACAAGTTATGTGAGTAAATATTTTTAAATTTCACAGTTCATGAGTATGTAATTTCAACTATGTGTCCGTTTAACATCTTATTTATACTGCCCGTTTTACTATTTTTACATTTTGAAGTTCCTGTTTAGTTAACTAGGTATATTGTTTTGTTTTATTAGGTACACATAGTTTTTTTTGTTATTACCTATACCTACCTATGATTAATCTTTTTTGCTTTGTCTTTTTTGTTTTTGTTTTTACAAATAAACAACCAGAAGTGTTTTTATTTAGTTACCTACATACATTTTATTCTTATTATTGATTAACTCAGTGATCCGCGGGGAACTGGTGTATTCACCGTGCCATAGATGCTGGCAGTAACTAGATAATAAGTACGGATGATGAGATGTAGCAGAAGACAGTGAATGCAGATAGAAATTTTCAGATGGTTTCGATACTGACTAACAATAAAGATAATAAAATTATAATAATAGGTATCTACCTATTATTATAAGCAACGTCCAGCGTGGTTCGTACTTGGATGGGTGACCGCCTGGGTACGAATTGCGTGATGCTGGCTATTCCCGACTCCACTCAGGCTGGGTGAGGTTAATTTAAGTAGTTGGTAAGGTAGGGCAACGCCCTTGAGGGTAAAACCCCCGTCTCATAAGGGACGTATTATATAATAATCTCTGCTCTGGCGTCCGAATAATAATTGGTAGGAGTTATCCAACCAATCTCCCGGACAGAAATGCCATACGATTATTATTACCTAGTTACTCACATATTTATTAAAAACCTAATTAGATACCATTCAGTTTACATTATTCTTAATCTTCCTATTATTATTAATAATAATAATATTATGACTATGAGATAGAATTTACCACAATATAGAACAAGAGTGTGAGATTAACATTTTAACAAGAAGCGATTTCAAATCTGGGAGTGGGCATATTGTAGGTGAGCTTACTTACAGCAATGAAAACTACGAAAATTCATAATTTTATTATTAATCACATTTTATTTGATTGTGTTTCTTTTCACTTTTTTACACATAGCTGATATTGTAAGACATTTTTGGCACATAGCTGGTATTGAAAAAAAAATAAAAGCCATGTGTCAAATGAGAAAAAAGACAATAAAAGCTATGTGATACAAAAAACAGTAAATTGGAAAAAAAGCAATGATAGCCTTAATAAAAAATGAAAAAAATTACATGTTTAGGACCACAAAAATTGTGCCTTTCAGGTCATCCAATAAACATTACGTTTTTTTACAACAGGGCGACGTAAAACGTTTTTTGTCTCTCCTGTAAAATTAGGGTTTTGCCACATAGCTCATATTGCTAGACCGACGACGATTTGGCCCTTAATCTTTGTCAGGCACATGTACCGAGGGTCTGTCACATCGACTGTGATTGGTTGAAACTCCGACTTGTGGGCGTGTCTAGCTCAGCTTCACTACTTTAATCCTGTGTAACCCTGTGTCATAAGGTAGCCCATTAGGTATCTGTCCTATCTCACGGACACGGAATTATATTATTATTACAATTTTGCCCATAGTCGCTCTGTACGCTAGGCCTGAAATTTGTTAGAAGGCTCCTATGAAGCTGAAATAATTCATAAACAATGTAGAAGACAACTTTCCTGTGGAAGCATATAATTCAGTTACACACTGAAAATTTATGCTCAGGTACACCGCAGAACCCCTCGTACACGTTGCCAAACTTTTTGTATCACAAAATTTCAAATGGGACTTTCTGTTCATGTTTACAACTCGCAAGTTCAGTTCATACTCCAGCACACACGTGAACACGGCGAGATATCGATTGGAAACTTTTTTATCGAGACAAAAGTTTGCGGGCCACAGACAGAGAGGTAATAGGGAAGTTTGTTAGATTGTGTTGAAGACTCAATCTGTGGCTCTTTGCGTCAGCACTTGGGTCATAGGCCTGACAATAATTCATGTAGTCCCGGTAGCTCAGTAGACAAACCGTCTGACTGGTAATGAAGAAGTCGCGCGTTCAAAACCCATCCGGGACATGATCACATAATAATACGTCTTGGGGTTACTGCTGGAGTACTGGGACTCATTAGTCTTAAGCGGGTAGAAAAATAAGGCTATTATAATTTTAACAGACCTTATAGAGGAAAGTAATCACAAGGAGCTAAATTATGAAACAGGATTAAAGTTGAGATAAGTCAAACACACCCTGCAGTGGGATTTTTTCTTCTTCATATTTGTGTTACTCATTTTCGTGATGTCACAGCTACACTCGCTTTACTAAATCTTGGCCGAACTTGGGACTTGAACCACCGACCTCCACAAGTCCACCGCCTTACCGATCAAGCTACTGAGGTCAGCTTAAGTGGGAGTTTCAACACTCATAGAGTACTACAGCCCGAGTGGATGAACCGTCTGGCACATCTTAACTTTAAAACGTATCATGTTTGTATTAATCACTATCGCGATATCACAACTACTCAAACTAGCTTTACTAAATCGACGCTGAAACCGGAACTTGAACCACCGACCTCCAGGTTACAAGTCCGCCGCCTTATCGATCAAGTTACTGAGTTCGGTTATTTTGTAAAAATATTGTTTATATCTATGAATGTATTTTTCTTGTATTTGTCTGACAGTGAAAAAAAAGCGACCATAATCTCCAAAAATTTTTGTTTAACCCTCAGAAAATTTTATCCGCAGACATTTTAGAATTCTTGTTCCTATCAAAAGAAAGGTACAAAGCAATACTATCGACTCAGGGATCACTTTACTTTGTATTTTCTTAGAGTAAATAATGAGGGTTGAAAAAAGGACGGTCGGAATTTTTTTTCTTTCACTGTCGAGTGATTGGTCCATGTACCCTATCATCATCATAATGTGGCCTCATCGTGAACGATGAGGAATGACTCAGCACTTCTACCACTGTCTTTACAAGGAGGCTAATAATTGACAAGGCCCCCAGAACCAAGACAATGCTAGTCTACTCCCTGTTTATAGTCCCCCAGCCAGAATGCCCTATAATAACAATGGTATTTGATAATAAGAGAAAACTTCAAATTGCAAATCTCAAACAGTCTACTTTCTAAAGTTCCATTACTATAACCATTACTTCTCGTCCAAAACTCCTTCTTATCTTGTTAGGTTACATTGGTCTCGGGGGGACCACCATCTCTTCCCTATGTTATAGTTGGCATATGGCATCCTCACTTTACAATACTCCTGTAATATACAATTTAAGCTGACCGTGATAAAACTCTATGTGAGTTTGAACAAAATGACCCTTGACATGCGATTAAAAAAATAGATTGGACGAATTAAATTTGTAAAAGAGGATAAAGGGTATTAAATGGTACTTGAAAAAGAAAGTAATCAAAAAGAATGAAAAAAGATGGATAGAAAAAATGAATGTTGTTTAGTAAAACTAAAAAAGAACAAAAGTAAGAGAAAAAAAGAAAAGATGAGATAGTAAAGAAAGAGAATAAAAAAAGACAGTTAAAATAAAGAGAAAAAGGAAAGAAAAAAAAGGGGAAAGATAATAAAGAAGGATAAAAACAGAAAGTAAAAAAAATTAAAGACGAAAAGAAAAGAGAACAAATGTAAAAGGAAAATAGAAGAACTCAAAAATAAAGAGAACAAAGAAAAAGAATAATAGGAAAAAGAACAAGGAGAAATAGAGGAAAAGGAAAGAGAACAAAGATAAAGAGGAAAAGGAAAGAGAACAAAGAGTAAGATAGGAAAAGGCAAAGGAACAAAAGCAAAGAGGAAAAGGGAGGGACCAGAAAAGACTCAAGCTGTGATTCCTGGAAGAGTAAAATTAATGAAAGGAGGTAGAGAAATATAAAGTGTAAAAGTTGAAAGGAAATGAAGTTTTGTCTCTCTGAGAAAGCTTCTCATATGAGGTATTCATGTGAGGTTAGGTGAACATCATAAAAGCTATCACAAAGTTATAATACCGTCAGCAACATTGTCATATTCATAACTAACACCATGATAGCTTTGAAACCCTTTCATAACAAGGCATCTAAAACAGGGCCGTATCCAGGATTTTCGTCAGGGGGGGGGCCCAAATAGTATAATAATAATAATATTACTAGCGGGTTACACCCGCCGCGGCAGGTGTAAACGGCGCGCCGCTTGGCCAGCCCATCAGACACACACACATGCACACACGCACACACACACGCACACACACACAAACACACAAACAGCACACACACAAACCACACACACACACACCACACACACACACACACTCACACATGGAGAGAGAATGTGTCGAAAAACTTGAATATTTTGTCTTTACCCGGCGTAGCTCAAGAACAGCTCATCAGAATTTTGCAATCGATATGTCAAATGAAAGCTCAGATCCTTGCCTAGAACTTTTCACTTTGAATTGGTAAATGGTAAATGACAAAAATGTCATTTACAAAAATGTCATTTACCTTTAAAAACGTGACTATTTTACTTGTTACCCATCCATTTTTTACCTTAAATTAAAAGGTTCTTATTAAGATAAAAAATGGTTATCAAATTCGTGTTCAGAACCTCAAAAAATCTATGAATTGATATGTCACAACCCTCATCTAGGATAAATAATAAAAAAAGTTAGTCCGGGTGGACCCTCCCAAAATACCGGTAATTAGAGTCGGGTACCAAAAAGTTCAAGATATGAAAAAAAATATTCGGGACAAACCCCAATGTTTTTTATTTAAAGAAAAACTTGTTCCCATGAAAATTTCATATCTCTTACTATTTAGCCAGAACCACCAAATTCTGTCAAAAAGCGGCCACTGGTGGCACCGATTTTTTCCAAAAGTTTCATGCTGCGTCCTCTATACATTTATGACCTCTTTGCCAAATTTCAAGTCTCTAGCTTCTACTGTACGGCAGAAGCTAGAGACTTGAAATATCCTGTTTACAGACAGACAGATAGACACACGGAACAATGGCTGAAACTTTGGATTTAGGCTCTGGGGACCCTAAAACGTGTTTTGGCATTGAAAACTCACTATCGAAAATTTTCGGTGATTCCATTACTTTCCTTTCTATAGGATAAAGATAGTAAAAATAAATCATAAGCACCGTGTTTTGCACTTTCCACTTAGGATTCTACTTGGTAGGTCCATAATATTATGTTGTAATGAAGTTGGTTTTTACTGTTTATTGTGTTTAGGAATCAACATGTACGTATGTAGATATGTAATGTACCTAGAAAAAAATCCAAGGCAGGGGGGCCCAGGACGAGAGCCTGCGTTCAAGCAAGAATTTCAAGGGGGGCCCGGGGCGAGAGCCTGCGTTCAAGTAAGAATTTCAAGGGGGGGCCCTGGACGTGAGCCTGCGTTCGAGTAAGAATTTCGAGGGGGGCCCGGGACGAGAGCCTGCGTTCAAGTAAGAATTTCGAGGGGGGGCCCGGGACGACAGCCTGCGTTCAAGTAAGAATTTCTAGGGGGGGCCCGGGACGAGAGCCTGCGTTCAAGTAAGAATTTCGAGGGGGGCATGGGCAACAGCCTGCGTTCAAGTAAGAATTTCGAGGGGGGCCCGGGACGAGAGCCTGCGTTCAAGTAAGAATTTCGAGGGGGGGCCCGGGACGAGAGCCTGCGTAATTTCGAGGGGGACCAAGCTCGAGGGGGGGGGGCCGGGCCCCCTGGGCCCCCCCCCTAAATACGGCCCTGATCTAAAATACTTATAGAGCCACCGACCTCAGTAGCTTGATCAATAAGGCGGCGGACTTGTAACATGGAGGTCGGTGGTTCAAGTCCCGGTTTCAGCGTAGATTTAGAAAAAAGAGTTTGAGTAGTTGTGATATCACGAAAATGATTGACACAAATTTAATAACTTTAACTTACAGAGCCCTCTCACAATTAGGGCCGGATTATGTAACAGGATTAGAAAGATAAATAATACTAACCCTCAACTCGGGCTACAGTGCGCTGTGATTAGTCAAAACTCCATCTTGCAGGCGTGTATGGCTTAGCTTAACTTTAATCCTGTTTCATAATGTGTCTTTTATACTTTTGTGTTAACCGACTTCAGTAGCTTGATCGATAAGGCGGCGGACTTGTAACCTGGAGGTCGGTGGTCCAAGTCCCGGTTTCAGCGTAGTTTTAGAGAAGCGAGTTTGAGTAGTTGTGACATCGCGAAAGTGATTAACACAAAATAATATGATAACCTACTTTTGTGTTAATCTCCGTGGAAGCTGAAACTGTACAGTAAAAATTGGCTTTGTTTTATTGTTTTTCTGGAACCCCACAAACCATCTACTCACATCAACCTCACCCAGACTGGGTTAAGACGGTCGATCATTGCGAGGTTATGAGTTTGAATGGTCACCCACCTGGTCCTGACCTCGCTGAGTGTTGCTTAACTTCAGTGATTTTACGAGAGCTGCTGTTTGTACCTTGCTAGCGACACGACGGATGCGACGTCGCTGAGAAATCAACAATGCGACACTAGTGAAACATTTCATTTCCAGTGTGAACGACTAAGCCTTGTTAGAAGTCCGTGAAATCAGAGAGAGAGAAGGAAATTGTGAAATTGTGACATAAGAACACAAATAAGCTCTTTGTCTTTTTATCTCTTTTTTTTAACTGTTCTTTTTCAACAACAGACTCGTAGGATATGTATACATAATTAATATAATTATGTATATGTATGTATGACATTATGACATGCATGATTATGTTCATCTTATCTTATGTATGGCCCGTGAGATGTATCCCCCTACTCTCTTGGTGTGAGTGCTGTGACCTCTCTTGTGTACCCAGATTCAGCCAGCCAGAGTAAGATCATAGCGTGTAGAATTATGAAGTGTGGAAACCACCCCTCGCCGGCCTACATCGTGGCGTCCTCAGCGCTACTATTGCAAAAGAGTCTCCTCTCCTCGTCCCTCACAAAATTTCTTCCCCCGTATCAAATGTAAACATAAATACCTGTATATCAAATGTAAAGATAAACATAAATAGACCGCGAGAAATATTCTACTCCTTTGCGATGGTGTCGCGCTATGTGGCGTTTCCATGCAACTGGGATTCGTTTCCTCACTTCTTAATTCTACACACTATGGTAAGATCGTTGTCTGGTATCCAGTGTCGAAGTCTGGTAAAAGAGAAGCGAGACATGTCAAATGGTTCTACTTTTGTTTCCAACTCAACGTTAACGTTTTAATGTGACGTTTTATTAAGGACGTGACAGTATTGTCTAATGAACTCTTGCAAAACGCAGACGGGACAAATAGAAGGCGGAGGAGGAAAGGAGAAGGAGAAGGGAAAGGAGCAGGAGGAAGGGAGGAGGAGAAGTAGAAGGAGGAAGGGGAGAGAGGAGGAGATGGAAGAGGATAGAAGGAGGAGGAACGGGGGAGGAGAAGGAGCAGGAAAAAGGAAGAAAGGAGGAAAAGGAGGAAAGGAAAAGTGGAGGAGGAAGGGGATAGGAAGAGGAAGAGCAAGAGGAGGAAGGGAGAAGGAGAGGGAATAAGAGAAAGAGGATGGGATTGACTTTTCACTATTAACAGTACTTGTATACAGGATAACCTGTGAGCTTTTCGATTTCAACTCCTAGTTCGAACATTTAAAATGTGCGCAACTGCGTCTAAAATGCAACTATTTTTGTTGTATATAGGGTGTCCCACGAACAGATATATTTTAAGGGTAGGTTTTGCCTACTGTGGACTATCAGATACGCTGAAGTTGCATTGGGGCATTTTGCTTCGTTAAAGAGTTATGGTCAAATCCCTATTTTTCCCACAGGTCGAGTGGTCACTTGGATCGATATACGTTTTTAAAGAAATGGTAGACAGTAGGTAAGTTTTGACTTCATGTATAGATAGTAAGACATATTTCCCTTCAAATGCAATTTTTTTAAAAAAAACTAGAGAGTTGATTTTGATTCCAAAGGTGTCCTTTAGAACCGACCTCAGAAGCTTGATCGATAAGACGCTGGACTTGTAACTTGTAACCTGGAGGTCGGTGGTTCAAGTCCCGGGTTCAGCGAAGATTAAGTAAAGCGAGTTTGAGTAGTTTGACATCACGAAAGTGATTAACACAAATATGATAACTTTTAACTTTAACCTTTAGAACTTTCTCAGATAACCCCATCAAGGTTATTTCAAGGTCAACTTTGGAATTTGAAATAGTACTCCCTATTTTTAATGATAATTTTTAAATCTACGAATAGTTTTAAGTTTGAACAAATCGTCACGTGTAATTTTTGTCACTCCCAATTTTACATCTATAGTTCTATAGATATTATTATTATTTAAAAAAAAACTCTCAAAATCCAAAGCTTGAAAAACTTTCAAGCACGAAAATAAATCAGGAGCTGTGTGAAATGTGAATTTACGCTGTAATTTACGAGTCTCTAGAGCCGAATTAAAATTTATCGCTTATTTGTATAATATTTTGTGTTCGATTTTTTTTTTTTTTTTTACTGAAATAAATGTTTTCGGTGCCATTTTTTAACCTGAGGTAAATAACAACGGTTATTGTATCACCAAATTCGCCAACTGGAGATTTATTTATTTAACTAACCGAATGTCATTTCATTGTAAGATATAAGATAACCAAAACTACGTGTATCGTGTATGTAATACAATAAGTTATAGTTATTTATTTTTAATTTATTAACAGTTAATGGTCCGAAATATGAAACAGGTTTAGATTAATATAATCCCGTTTTGCCTTTAACCCTTATCTTGGCAGAAAATTTCAATTATTCATTTTTAATTTATTTTTTGAAAAAGTAAAAGAGGATGATAATTGGATGGTTGGATGAAAGAGCTCCATCCTGCCAATTTAAATGAAGAGTAAAAATAATAATAATTTTAAATGTTCTGTGTACGAAAAAATGCTTCAGGATTAATTTGGGGCCAATAGAGTAAAAAGACTGATGGTATCCATATGGACACATTGTCAAGATAAGAGTTAACACGGTTACAGATAAGTTAACAAAAAAGTCGCCTCATAAAAGAGAAGAAACGGACCACAGTCTCCTATTCTTTTTCTGTGTAATCAGACGGGGTATTGAGAACCGAAACTGAGATACACATGTTCATATAAATAATCAGTGCCGGATTACCCATATGGCGGATTTGGCAGATGCCAAGGGCCCCGCGCTTTAGGGGGCCCCGCGCTTGAGCAGCTTACACTAGATATTATGAGTTGTTTTAAAAGCTCACACTAGGTATTATGGATTTTTTAAAAACTTACACTAGGTACTTTTGAATAATGAGTATGAAGAAGAAGAAGAAGAAGAAATAAAAGTGAAAAAAACACACTGACAACAAAGTACATAAATTGAAAGAAAAGCGCGGGGCTCCCTATTATTATCTATTCCTTGAATTAACAATGATCAACCACATAGAAATTACCGCATTACCTACCAATATATCAGATTTGTTAGATGCCAAGTTCCCCGCGATTTTGGGGGCCCCGCCTTTCGGGCAGCTTACATAAATTATAAGTGTTTGAATGACCTTTAACTCGGTTTTTCTGGATTTTAATATTAAATAAAATCACAGCCAGTTGAGCAAAATGTTAAAAGAAAAAACTCGGGACCCCCTTAAAATGGACCACATATATGAAAATAGGTAGATCTTTAGATACCTATTAACTGCGGCTCTTTATATAATATAATATAATTACTCGTATTTGAAAAGAATAATATTGACAAAGGACGTGATTATCGCCTTAGATAATCTCTGCCATCAAACTTTTGATCGGCTTTATCGACATCTTAACCAATGATCTTCACTATAGCCGCTTGCGGCGCTTTTAATGAATATTTTAAGATATCTTTTTCTATCTATTTTCCGAGTACTTTACCCCATAACTTTGCAAAAATTTCGCCTGCGGCACCGTCAAATTTACTTATCTTGATGGTTTGGATTGTTTTTCAAGACATGCAATTCTAGTACCATTAAAAGAAAAAAAAAATCTTTGGGCAATTTAAAAGTGCCTTTTGATTGTTTGGAATTAATTTGGAAAGTTACCTTTAAAAAAATTAGCATTCAATACTAGCGATAAAATCTTCATAGTAATCGATGATCTACTTTCTACACATCTTACCTAATGACATCTTTCTACACATATTCTTTTCATAATACATATTTAGATATTTCTACTATTATTCGGAAAAAATGTTGCCTTTGGTGTTATAAACGTCGTTTTGGATACTATTATGGATTGGTGCTCAGGACACTTTGCTTCGATTTCAAGGTTCTAAAAATAGTATTTTAGAATAAACTCAGTACAATTTTGGGGCCCCGCGCCTTGAAATTGCCAAGGGCCCCGCGCAGCCTTAATCCGGCACTGTAAATAATATTAGACTAATAAGAGCACCCTGTATACATATTTTCAGGATCAATTTTGAGCTTTCACAGTACTATCTTTATGCTGCAATCTACTTCCTTCATTTCCGCCCGAGCGCTTTGTCAGAGCAAATTTCCGAAAAGACCAATGATAATAAAAACTAAACATTGGAAAATTTTAATTTAAAAATATAATATGGAATCTCGATAGATTCGGCTTGTACGCTGGTGACATGGGTTTCAATCCCGATTGAGTCAAATACTTTGGATTATATGGTTTCCTTCATTGCTATTATTATGAAACTCTTTATTAGTAGAACATATAAATATACAAACAAATGATGATAAAAATTAAAATACAAAATTGGCAAAATTAATATAAACAGGAAACAGGATGCCCTAATTAAAAGGCGGGGTTATTGCCTGTGGCAATCTCTTCCACCCAACCCTTTGATGTCAGCAGGGATCAGTGGCAGAAATTAATTATTTCAATCCTATGCTACCTACTGAAGTTGTGATATAATGAGTGATAACACCATTCATTGCGGTGGCGACGCTACCATTCACCCTCCATTGGTGTAAAACTCACAAACCAGCTCTCTCTCTCTCCCTCTTTCTCTCTCTCTCTCATCATTGAGTGAGACGGTAATGCTACTCACTCACAGTCGGAAAAAGGTAAAAGAGAGAGAAGTTTAGATAGAGAAGAAGGTTGAAAAAAAAAAGAGAAAGATAGTGAATGGAATGTATTTTTCTCTCTCTCACTCCCTCGTGTATTAAGTCATGAAGATGAGACAAATATTCTGACATTTTTCATACATGTTATCGTTTAGCAGTCAAAATGAATGTCATGGAAACATTTAAGCACCAGGAAGAGTTTGAAGAGAAGGAGAGGTAGAAGGAAGATTAGGGAGATTAAGGGAAGTAGGATGAATGAGATTAAGGGAAGTCTGATGAGGGAGATTAAGGGAAGTAGAATGAGGGAGATTAGGGGAAGTAGGATGAGGGAGATTAAGGGAAGTAGGATGAGGGAAGTAGGATGAGGGAAGTAGGCTGAGGGAGATTAAAGGAAGTAGGATGAATGAGATTAAGGTAATTAGGATGAGGGAGATTAAGGGAAGTAGGATCAGGGAGATTAAGGGAAGTAGGATCAGGCATATTAAGGGAAGTAGGATGAGGGAGATTAAGGGAAGTAGGATGAGGGAGATTAAGGGAAGAAGGGAAATTAAGGGAAGTAGGATCAGGGATATTAAGGGAAGCAGGATGAGGGAGATTAAGGGAAGTAGGATGAGGGAGATTAGGGGAAGTAGGATGAGGGAGATTAAGGGAAGTAGGCTGAGGGAGATTGAGGGAAGTAGGCTGAGGGAGAGGGAAGTAGGATGAGGGAGATTAAGGGAAGTAGGATGAGGGAGATTAAGGGAAGTAGGCTGAGGGAGATTAAGGGAAGAAGAATGAGGGAGATTAGGGGAAGTAGGATGAGGGAGATTAAGGGAAGTAGGATGAGGGAAGTAGGATGAGGGAAGTAGGCTGAGGGAGATTAAAGGAAGTAGGATGAATGAGATTAAGGTAATTAGGATGAGGGAGATTAAGGGAAGTAGGATCAGGGAGATTAAGGGAAGTAGGATCAGGCATATTAAGGGAAGTAGGATGAGGGAGATTAAGGTAATTAGGATGAGGGAGATTAAGGGAAGTAGGATCAGGGAGATTAAGGGAAGTAGGATCAGGCATATTAAGGGAAGTAGGATGAGGGAGATTAAGGGAAGTAGGATGAGGGAGATTAAGGGAAGAAGGGAAATTAAGGGAAGTAGGATCAGGGATATTAAGGGAAGCAGGATGAGGGAGATTAAGGGAAGTATTAGGATGAGGGAGATTAGGGGAAGTAGGATGAGGGAGATTAAGGGAAGTAGGCTGAGGGAGATTGAGGGAAGTAGGCTGAGGGAGAGGGAAGTAGAATGAGGGAGATTAAGGGAAGTAGGATGAGGGAGATTAAGGGAAGTAGGCTGAGGGAGATTAAGGGAAGTAGAATGATGGAAGATATTGACATAGGAAATAACTCCGCCCTTTAGTTAGGACATCTGTATCTAGATATTTATCTATTTTTTATTTTTCTATGTTGTTTCAATTTAAATACCTCGGTACAACAATAAACAAAAATAATTCAATAGAAGAAGAGATTCTCATTCGACTCGCAAATGCAAATAAATCTTACTTTGCTCTAAACACAATCTTCAAGAATAAATATTTATCGAGGAAATCTAAAATAAGAATTCTCAAGACAGTTATCTTGCCTGTTCTACTCTATGGATCAGAAGCATGGCCACTCACAAAACAAATAGAAAACAAATTACAGTCATTTGAAAATAAAATTTTAAGAAGAATCTTTGGGCCTATAAGAGATGAGATCACAGGACTTTGGCGAATAAGAAAAAATGAAGACATATGGAACTTATACAATGAACCCTTAGTAAGAGAGACCGTTAGAAGAAATATCATGCGGTGGGCTGGACACGTTGCCAGGGTAGATCAAAACAGAAATATCTACAGAACACTTCATCTAAATTATAACCAGCCAAGAAAAAGAGGAAGACCAAGGAAACGTTGGATTGATGGTGTCAGGAAGTGGTATGGAGAAGCTAAGCCCCCAGAAAGCCCTGAAAATTGGGAAGAATTTGCTAAAGACAGGACTAGTTGGAGAAATTTGGTGTATAGAGGTTTTGGGCCCCCGCGGCCTGTATCAACCCTATAGTAAGTAAGTAAGTAAGTATGTTGTTTCAATTTTTGTTAATTCCTTTGTAATCATTATTTGCACTGTACATAATTGTGTTTATTATATGACCTAATAAATATATAATTCAATAATTATAATAAGATTGTCCATTTCTTGAGGCATAACAGGAGCTGATCATGCTTTCAGTTCAAAACGCTCTGAACTTATTAATAAATACATGGGTGTTTACTCGTAGTACATGGCAGGTCGATTCCGTAGCTATTAGTCATTCAACTAGACTGCTGTGTACTCATCTGGTACACCTGACAACAAGATAAGTGGTTGTGTAGTGGCAGTGACTGACGGTACACTCACACCTGTTGGTGACTAGGGCAGTTAGTGACCACATAATTACTGACCACACCTGGGTGTCCTCTCCGTAATAATTGAAGGAAACAATAATTTTCCAACTTCAAGTCATTGGTGTGATCATTCAGGTCCGCATTATGGGACAGGATTAAATATCTAGGATTTGGTTATTTGCTCGGAACTACATCCGGGGGGACTAAATTTGCTGATTTCCAAAAAAAAAAAAAAAAAAAAAAAAAAAGGACTTGCTTATCCGAGCCACTTAATAGCTGATATAAATGCACTGTGATTGGTTGAAAGTTGAAATTTCCACTAGAGGGCGTGTCAAGCATATAGCTAAATCCTGATTCATATCCAACAAATCCTTTATATTTATTCCTGTTTCATAATTCGACCCAAAAGACAAGGACTAAAAACATCAAGAAGACTAAAAAAAAAGAAGAAGAATAAAAAAAAGCACATCAGAAAGACTGGAAACCACTTTCTCGTGTCATGTGGGAATATTCACAGCCTGCTCTCCACGGCTCCTGCACTTTGCCGTCGCTCTGAAAGCGAAGGATGTCGGGTGGAAGAGCCAGTGGTGGCTTTCTAGCTGAGGGTCATGCGATGAGCTTACCTGCTGAGCTGAACACCGTGCACCGGGTTGATTGACTCATAGCAATTTGTGGTTACTTCAAGCCCCAAAAACATGGGGAAAAAATAACGAAAAATCCATGTAAAAAAAAAAGAAATCATATAAAAGAGGCAATTGCTCAAAAACAAGAAGTAAAAGCAGAAGGTATGAAGGAAAGCGTAGGAGAAAAATTGCTCTTTTTTGAGTTCAAAACTATTTCCTTTTGCTTGTAAGCATGTGTTTGTGCTGACAAGCAATTGCTCCATGCTTAAGTTGGAGGAGCTAATTATAAAAGGAAAAAGTCAGCTTTATGAATATCGAAGTACTATATTTACTTCCACAGAAGGAAAAGCTTTTGCTTCTGCTTTCAAAGAAAAGCAGAAGCAAAAGCTCTTCATGAATTTTGTGTAAAGCAATTTTGCTTCTTTTCATGAAAGAAAGCACTTAACATTAAACACATTATGCATTACAAATCCTTGAAATAACGTCAAGAATATCAAAAAGATATTCTTGAACGAAATACCATGACAGTCTCATGCATTATAGTGGGGCCAAATAGTTTCCGAATAATTTTCCAAAATCTTATTGATCAAATAAAAGTGTTATGCTGTTATGCATCAATTATTATTGTTCATGGGACACTGCCTCGATACCGTTACGATAAACTTATAAATTTACCTTATAAATGGCTGGAGGACGGTAAACAGAGAGAGGACCAGTGTCTCGCTAGAGAACATAAACAGAGAACAGACAAGCCCACCCTACCAAACCAGGCTAGCTTGCATATTCCTAAGTGTTTAATGGCTTATAAAGAAAAAAGTGGCATTTCCTTGGGAAATCCAAGTCCATGGTTGATCATCGCACATAGAAATATTTGGTTCAGGACGAGCCAACTTTGAAGTGTCTGGAGACCATCATTTCCCCCTCTCCAGCTGTAGCCAAGCTGGCTTCACCAACAACAACATGTAACAATTACATAATCTCGCATTAATCTGTCCCGGTAGCTCAGTGGTAAAGGCGGCACTCTGTGAATCTAGATATTCTAGAGGTCGCGGGTTCGAAACCCAGCCCGGACATGACGAGTTATCCTCCTATTTGGGTTTACTACTGGAATAATAGGACTTAATAGTCCTAACCAGGCAGTATAAATAAGGCGATATTGTTATTATAAATTTTAGAATTTCAAGATTCCGCCACCGAAAGTTTGTTGTACCGACGCCACTGCAATGACGAGTTATCCTCCCATTTGGGTTTACTACTGGAATAATATGACTTAATAGTCCTAACCAGGCAGTATAATAAGGCGATATTATTATTATTATTACTATTATTATGAAATTTAGAATTTCAAGATTCCGCCACCGAAAGTTTGTTGTAACGACGCCACTGCAAAGAATTTGTACGAAAGAGTGCGAAACGTGCAAAGATTCGCTAAGCGTACAGAGGACTTACATACAGCTCATGCAAAATACTCACATTTCATGTGAAAGAATTACAACTCATGCTGATGTGGTTGAAGATTTTCTACTCTAAAACCTTCTGGGTAGGGATCCGTACGCTTGGAGAATTCTCAAAGTAATTGCACACTTTTATAAGGTATTATTTTACAGATATGAATAAAATAAATGAGGTTATTTAATAATAAAATAATAATAATTGATCAATTATAAATGAAATAACTAATTAAATAATAATAATATAATAATTTATAGTTAATTTTAAATGAAATACCTAACTAATTAAATGAGGGTATTAAAAATGATCAATGAGATTCGAAATGAAATTTGGAAAATCTGCTTATTACCTAGTTTTGAATAAATATTTAATTAATTTCTGAAAAACTGCTCACTACTTTAATATTTGAAAACATTGTCAAACATTTTTTATTTAAATTTTATTTATTCATTTTCATGACAGAAAGTAAATTATAACTTGTGCGTTGCAAAATAAGACAGTAAAAAACTCCAGTTAATGAGATTTAAATAATATTAAGAACTTTATTCGATTTTCGTTTTTTATTCGTAGAAAATTCATTTCTATATTGTATAAAAAATCTACCGATTTTCCAAGCGATCTTTCATCACAACCCACACCTGTGCCGTGCTTGGTTCATGGCCAGCGGAAGTACAAACTAACTATTAGAACTAAGTTAGATTTATAGAACTATAATTTTACAAAGAATTCTAGGAAACGTTTACCCAATCGTTTACCTAATACCTATATTACTGATTAAAATAGAGAGGTTAGTTGATGGCATGGTTATTCAGAGCTATTACCTGCTGATGAGAGCAAATAAGCTCGAAACAGCTGTCCAGGTATGTTCTGATTTTCATGTACATCCAATACAACTTCTCACTTTTCTGTTGATACTGATACTGATATTTAGCAAGAAAAAATTGCGACTTTTGTCAAAAAATTAAAGCTTGATAATGAGACGATTAAAAAGAATGTGCGATTTATTGCCGACGAGAGGTAACCATTTTGTATAGAAAAAATCACTGCTGTCTAGTTATGTCTAACAAAGTGCAGAGTTCAGGTGCATTGCTCAATTTGCATATTGAGTGAAAAAAAAGTACACAAAACAAAAAATATAAAAAACTAATTTATTTACAAAATACCTGCAAAGAGTAGCCTTCGATTACATGATTTTTCGGATGCCAGTCAGAGATCGATTTATTTGAATTTTTTACTCCCATGTCTGTCCAGGTATTTAGTCTGAGGTTAATGTGGTATTGGGGCCGATAACAAGACTGAGAGAGCAATTGCCGCAATGTGATCAAAGGAAACCATGACCTAACCACACAAGTCTGTAGTTAGTGCTTTCATTAAGGTACTACCTACTCGTATACTAAGTATTAAGAAATTAGACAGACCTCAGTAGCTTGATCGATAAGGCGGCGGACTTGTAACCTGGAGGTCGGTTGTTCAAGTCCCGGTTCCAGCGTAGATTTAGTAAAGCGAGTTTGAGTAGTTGATATATCACGAAAGATGATTAAGAAATATATGATAACTTTTTTTTAACTAATACTAAGAAATTAATAGCACTGTCTAACAAACTGCCAAAGAAAGAAACATGTAGTCTTTAGTGGAAAGTAACCATCAGGTAAGGTTACTGCTCAGAGCATTTTCTACCACCTAACTCTCAGAGTCTTATTATTATATGTGGTCATAATAAAATCATATACTCAAATGAATGAGGAAAAAATCATGCATGGGGTAGGATTCGAACCAACGGATCCCTACGCTACCTGGATTATAAGACTAGCGCTTTAAACACTTGACTACCTTGAAGAAATAATCTTCAAGACATTAACTTTTTTCAAGTTTTGAACACCCATCGATTAAAGTTTATTAGGATAGGAAACCCCAAGTAGTGATATCACGAAAGTGATTCAAACAAATATGATAACTCTTTATGATAGAGGAAATCTCAGGTCCCTGCATCACCTGTTTATGTGTGGTACCTAGCTACTGGCTTAATTAGAAACCTCTTTATAATGGACTTTTTGCTCTGTCTCTTGTGTTCTATTATATCCAGGTTCGACAGTATAAATAGCCATGGTGAAAATGGATTTTAACTGTCAGCCTAGAACAAGAAATCCTATTAGCTTAGACCTCGCAGTTTCTAGACATCAAAGCAGAGTACCTATAGGCGTCTCAAGACACTAGAGATCAAAGCAGCTATTTAGCTAATGAGGCGGAAGGAAGCGACTCCTCTGCTGACAGGCATCCAAGAGACCATATTAGTCTCTATGAAAGGTATTGAGCGGATGTCAAATATTTGAAAACGATAATGCTAGCGGTAAGGAGAGAAAAGAGGAGGAGGGGGAAGAGGAGGATAAGGACGAGGAGAAGGAGAAGGAAGAGTAGAAGGAGGAGAGAGATGATGAAAAAAGAAAGAAGAAGGAGATAAGGAGGAGGATGAGATGAAGAAGAAGAGGAAATGGATCAGGAGAAGATTAAAAGGAGTGAGTACCAATAAAGAAAATCAAAAAATAAAAGAAAGCACGTAAAAGATAAAAAGTATAAACTGTAAAGAATACATAATTATTTTGAAAAATCAGACAACTAGCGTACGTTCCATAGCGCACTCAGCGTTTCTCAGCTTTGAAGAGTTCTCGATCGAATTCAAATTATAGTTTTCACCATTTGCGTTTCCTAAAATGTTCGATGAGATCGTATCAAAACTTAGGGTGGAATTAATAGACGCTTTTGTAATACCTCTGTAGCACTAAGTCACGGATTACGTACTGTGTAAGGTAGAAAAAACCGCCGCTTAGAAATGACTTGAGTTATAGATCTATTCATTTTGTCCTTAAACTTTCTATCTCATATACGTAGCTCAAAATTTCTGACTTATGACGGACTGTGGCGTATGGCAAACGAAAGAGGTATTGTTAGCCACAAAAGCATAAAAGAAGAGGAAGGAAAGAAAAAGAACAAAGAGATGACGTGTAAGAAGCGGAGTAGAGGAAGCAATCTAAGATCGACGTCAAACCCAATTTAAAAAGAAACACACACACACACACACACACACACATCTTTGACTATGGACGAGTAGAATGTGATGACAATTATGGTATTTAGTTATTGAAGTGAGGAGGTATACCAGCTCGTTTACTGAGAGACGAGATAGCCGTACGTGAAGGAAAGTTCTTCTTTAGTCTTGGACTTAATAAAGAGATTCACTTTAGCCCAAGAATACGGCACAGTCTGTCATAAATTTGCATACGCCAGTCTGTCATAAGCCAGAACTTTTAAGCCACATAAGGCCCATGACACACGTCCGAGTTTCAGACGCTTGGCGCCGCGAGGGTTCTGAGAAATCTTGTGGCGTCATGTTTCTTTCTGCATGCCGTACGATAGCATCAAAGTACCCGCCTATCACCGGCGGTCAGTCATGAAATAACGAAATAGAACAAACGAGAAAATACCCGCTGGCGAGAAGGTGTGTTACCAACATACCAACAATGGTCGGTTGAGTACTGATATAACGCCAAGCGTCTTTTGCCCGAAGCGAGTTCCCGGCGGATATTCGGTATCAAGCGTCATACGCTCGCCCTTTTGTTGACGCGGCGGGTAAAACTCGCTACTTTCACTTAGCGCGTCACGTGTGTTTCAACCCTATAATAAGTAAGTACCGAGAGTTAGGCAATGCCCAGCGAAGTGAAGCTGGCATTCCAGCCCAACCTATTTCTTTTCAGTTTAGATTTAAAGATTCCTCTGCGGGACCTGCCCTAACATATTTGCATTTTATTTTTATTTTTTAAAGATGAGTGTTTCACAGCCTTTTTTATTTCGTACCCATGAAACAGGAGCTACTGTAGACCCTTGTGGTCTATGTTGTAGCCATCCCCGCTGATGGGGGAGAAGTGACACAATACTTCCCATTTAGGTGCTGGGTTAACACGAGCGCACCGGAAGGTATCCATTACAAACAACTGTAACCAAATTTTGAATACAAAATTTGGCGTGGTAGGCGAGTGCTTAACCACTGATTCATGGTCTATCTTGAGCCAAGATTTTCCATTATTGGATTGATTAAGTCCATGTATCCCTGTAAGTTCTACTTGGTTAACCTACTAATTCTTTTTCCATAACATCCATCAGAAATGAGCTCTTGGCTTACTCTTTTTCACGTTTGCTTTTAAGGTTCCCAGACATTCTGGACAATATCCACAGTACAAACACCGGAAGAACTTCAAAGTTCTCAAGGAATGTTTGTTAGGAAGTTTTAGTGTGGGAGTTATACCTACTTAACATATATCTACTTACCGTACAGGTTTTATTATTTTTCTTAATAGAGGTACCAATCACAGAGATAATGACATATTTAGTTGATATTGTTTTTCTTTACATTTGGGTTTAACGTCGCTTTCAACTGTATGGTCATATCACGACGGGGTGTTACACTCCAGGAAACTCACAAACCTGCTACCCACATTAACCTCAGCTAGCCTGGGTTTGGCTGAAATGCCAGCATCACGAAGTCATCAAGCCCCAGTGACTACAAGATATTATAAGGCTAATATCTTCTTTGACCACTAGATAATTATTAGAAGGCTAATATCTTATGTTAATCCAGCCAACATACATGCATATATTAACAGGCGTGTCTGTTATGCATGCATGTGTGGCCGACTTTAAGGTGGCAGGCGTGACACCGCCCTATCACCGAGACAGCGGTGGACCAAGAGAAAAATTGTCATCCATTGAACACAAAGCCAACCAACTAAATGTGATTAGCATGCGTAATTCCAGTACCAGCAGTCACCCGCCATGTGCAAGGCCGCTCTGAGTAGCCGTGGGAAATTATACATGAGGACTGAATAGAGCACATCATTCTGATTCGAGTCACTCCCACAAGTTCCAACCTAGGATGGAACTAGCGTAGACTATAGGCACTAGCCTAGACTGGCATTGGAGTTTTCGAGTTTAATTCTCTGAGAAATGTAAGATCTTGCAGATTGTTACCAAAAGTTTGTAGTTATAATAATAATGACACTCTTTAGTGGAAGGTAACCACCAGGCGAGGTTAATATTCAAAGCCTTTTCCACCACCTAACCTTCAGAGTCTTATTATATGTGGTCAAAAAATTAAATTAATGAGGAAAAATTCATGCACTGGGAATGGGGGGATTCGAACCAACGGATCCTTATGCTACCTGGATTACCAGACTAGCGCGATAACCACTTGACTACCAGTGAACGTTAGGTTTATAGTTGAGCGTTGTGCAAAGTGCGTACAAGAGATCTGCTATCATGTTGAGAACCGCATTTGTGGGAAAAAGAAGTCTAAAGTACAAATTTAATGGTATTGAAATAAGTAGTTATTATATTTGCGTTAATCACAATCGGGATATCACAACTACTCAAAGGGGTGAAATGTTAGTACGCCTCCTCGTGGTTCACCCTGGGCAACGCATTGACATGCGGCTAAAGTACTGACAATTTTGGCGATCAAACAATCACTGACATCAGATTTCCTAATCAAGTTTATTACATAATTATTATGTATTCTCACTTTGAGATGTGTATTACAGCCTTACGATAAATAAATATAAAACTACTTAAACTCGCTTTAGTAGAAATATTTGCTAAACTTGGGACTTGAACCACCGACCTTCGATTACGCGTCCGACGACTTATCGATCAAGCTACTGAGGTCAGTGTATCAGATTTAGTATTTTGTCAGACAGTAAGCTAATGGAATTTTGCATAGACGCTGTTCCTGTAAAGGTGGCGAAGGTCTTGTCAATCATTTCAATGTACTAGCTCATCAGAGACAATGGGGCCAAATTATGAAACAGGATTAAATATCTAGGATTTTTGTTAATCCAAGCCACTAATATCACTTAACAGCTGATATAAATGCGCTGTGATTGGTTGAAATTTAATGGCAGAACAGGATTAGATTAATCTTGTTTTGGATTCGATCATCTAATCCTGTGTGTCATGATTGTGATCTTAGGGCCAAATTATAAAACAGGATTACAAAGCCAAATCATATTTCAAGTCGGACTGTTTAAAGTGCGCTGTGATTGGTTTGAACTAGACTAGAGATACGGTGGTATGACTTATAAGGGTTGGGTGGAAGAGATTGCCACAGACAATAATCCCGCCATTTAGTTAGGACATATGTGTTAATATTTACCTATTTGTTGTTTCCTTTTTATATTGTTTATATTTATTTATTGTTTCCATTTTTAAATTTTTGGAATCATTATTTGTACTGTACATATTATTATGTATATTCTAATAAAGAATTTATTAAAAATAATAATATATTTGTTGAATTCCTATGTCATAATTAGGTCTTCAAAGGTACAAATTAGATCAGTGCGAGCGGTTACATTATTGCAGATCAGAAAATTTCCATAGTGACTCTGTATTAGTCTGTTTACGTTGAAAAAAAAAAAGATTACCCTATTCAGCACATGTTTACAGAACTCAAGAAATTTCAACCATAAAAAAATAGCTACACCCTCTCTAATCGTAAAATGAAACATGGAAGATACAAACGGAGCTCCGAAAAAAAAAATAATCACAAGTTTGTAGTTTTATAAAGTTTTAAGTCTTCTAGATGGAGCTAAAAAATCAATGTACACTATACGACTGTAATTTTATTTTCTTTTGACTTGGAGTCTCTCTCCTTCTCTGCTTTATCTCTCTCACTCTTCCAAACTCCCTCTCTCTTCTTTATCCCTCCCTCTCCCCCTTTACTTTACTATTCTCTTTCTCTTCCTATATTTTTTTACTCTCTCTTCCCCTATACTTTCTCTCTTCTCTGCCATCTCTTTTTCTACTCTGCCCTCTTACTAAAATATGTACTTACACTAAAATACCTACCTAAAATATGTACTCACACTAAAATACCTACATAAAATATGTGCTTACAGTAAATTACCTACCTAAAGTATGTATTTAAACTAAAATACCTACCTAAAATATGTGCTCTTTCTCCTTTTAAATCTCAACCCCCTCTTTAAATTACCTCTTTCCATCTTATTCTCAATGACGCTCTTTATTTGACGCTCTTTATTTGACTTTCTCTCTTCTTTGCCCTCTTACTAAAATACCTACCTAAAATATGTACTTACACTAAAATACCTACCTAAAATATGTACTTACACTAAAATACCTACCTAAAATATGTACTTACACTAAAATACCTACCTAAAATATGTACTCTATCTCCTTTTAAATCTCAACCCCCCTCACAACATTACCTCTTTCCATCTTATTCTCAATGCTCTCTTTATTTGACATTATACTGTACGTATATAATATCCGTTCTTCTATAGGTACGCATGTATGTAATTTGCAATTTTAAAAGGTCAAATTTTTACTCTTTAACACACGGTAAAATCCTTTATTCTAAAAAAAAAAGGCACGAGAAAGGTTGAGGTACTTTAACTATGTGAAATCAGCTATAGTTGTATCGCTTAGAGCCCATTAAAAAAACAAACTATCATCCGACCTCGGTAGCTTAATCGATATGGCGGCGGACTTGTTACCTGGAGGCCGGTGGTTTATGTCCCGGTTTCAGCGTGGATTTTGTACAGCGAGTTTGAGTAGGAGTAGTTAACACAATATTTGTGTTAAGCACGATGTGATATCAGAATTTCTCAAACTTGCTTTACTAAATCTTTGCTGAACTTGGGACTCGAACCACCGACCTCCGGTTACTAGTCCACCGACTTATTCATCGAGTTACTGAGGTCGCTATGGAATCAAGCTCGCCGGGAGGTGGGGGCTCGTCAATTAGCACTCGCCAGCAGGTCTATATTAACACGAAACAGAGTTTATATGTATTTTGTTTTTTTACTAGTAGTCTATTTGAGTAACTACAGAATAGTGGTTTGGAGAACTTTGCATAATGTCTGGATAAAAATAGCTGGAAAAAATTCAACAATATTATTGTTTTAATGACAAAAGTAATGTCCCAAATATTCAAACGTGCTCCTTAATTGGACATCGAACGGATCGAACCATCAACCTCCAGGTCATGAGACTGCTGCCTTGATGTTCACACGGCTAAGGTCAATGTACCTACCAGGGAAGCTGAATATTTTTATGTAACTGAAATAGATATTGCAGAGGTTGAAAATACTCAGCAGTCAACATTAAAACAAAACAGAACAAGTATTAAGCATGGCTTAAAAAAACTTTTATTTTTCGCCTTCGACGTGCCAGGGACAGCAGGGTCCTCCTAAGTGCAGCATTTTCCCCCCAGCCACAACTTCTAGATCCTAATTTTACTAACATTGTTTTTTGACCTGAAAACTTTTCGAGCACCAGGTGTTGTGTGTGGCATAATTTAGGGAGATACATTTTGGATGATGCTTTTTAGTGGCCATATTTCTCTCTCCTTTTTATCCTGCCTCATTTTGAGACTTTGTATGTCGAAACATTGTTGTACAATGTCGGGCTCTAAATTTTGCAAGCGGGGAAAAAATATGAAAATAATTCATGCGAAGTCTCAGAGGTTTCGAGTGGTATGTGCGGCAGTTTCAAATTTTAAGTCCGTGGTAGTATAATAACATAGGGGTTCTAGAGGTTACCGTGCACTGGTAGTCAAGTGGTTAACGAGCTAGTCTGGTAATCTAGGTAGCGCAGGGATCCACTTGTTCGAATCCCACCCATGATTTTTTCCTCATTAATTGAGATTGTGACCACATAATATTAAAACTCGGAGGGGGTGGCAGAAAATTATTTGAGTTTCCCCCTATGCAGAGAATCCAGTGTATAGGTAATCGAGCCGGCAATGTGAACCTTGACACTTTTTCATGCATACTGGAATCTCTTGAAATATACCTAGTATAGCTCTATAGTTTTTAAGTTTACCTAAGTGTTGACTATAATTGAACTAACCAACTAGTCATAAGTGTTAGATGTATATTCTAGTAATTAGTGTTTTAATCTTAATGTTTTTCTATGTAATAAAATAAGCCTAACCCGTAAACTTGTACTTAAAAAAATACCGTTCAGCTGTTTTGAGAAGTGTAAGTTTTTGTACAAATTTGGTTTAACAAAAGATAACATGTCATTTTTATTATCACTGTTGTTGTTACACATGATAAAATTGAACTAATATAATCGCAACATGTATGTACTATAATTTTATTCACCATATCAAAATATAAATATATAGGTTTATGTTATGTGTATCGACAGTCGTCTCTAACTTTACAAATTCAAAACTGCGTAAAGGAGCAATTTAGATTCACTCAAAGGAGAAAAGAAAATGTAGCACACTCTATTTCATTTGTCGAGATGTTTCTTTTTGTAGCTTCTTCAATTGTGAATAATTTCATTCAATTTCTTTCAGTGTTCGTCAATCTTCAAATATTTAAATTTTCCCTTAGAATGAGCACATGGTGTTTGAAAAGGAGGTCGATATCGGAGACTTGAGCGTCTATTGAGAATTTGAGATGACACATTTCCATACATTGCTGACTGCTCTCACTGAAATCTAGGTCGCATTCTGCTGGAACATCTCCATAACTTATGAGCTGAGCTTATTTGAACACAATAACAGTTGAAAGGTTTCAATTTTTTGAACGCTATAGTGTATATCTTTTTCTAGTTGGAACAATTTTAAGACTGAGGCCCGAATTATAAAACAGGATTAAATATCTAGGATTTGTTAATCCCAAACACTGACACTTAACAGCTGATATACGTAAATGCGCTCTGATTGGTTGAAATTCGAACCAGACGGCGCGGTGGGTTAATGAAATAAATCCTGTTTTCTTAGTCGGGCCTTAGAGGCGAATTATACAACAGGATTGAAGTTAAGATAAGCGAGAATGTCCCTCAAGTATCGCAAGAGTGCGCTGTCATTGGTTGAAACTCCAACTTGAGGGAGGGTCTATGTTGAATTTAATCCTGTTTTATAATTTGGCCCTTAAAGTAGTCCTTAGCTTAGTTTACTCGATTTTATATGTATATTGACACAATTTTTTGTGTGTTAATTTAGGTAAGTTAGAGTAAGTCTGTTTGTTGATCAATCTACGTACATATAGTAACAATTCTTATAGCTACTTATGTTTTGATGATTCGTATCCATAATTAGATCATACCTACATCATCTTAAACGATGTAATTTTCAGCAACATAATAATATATGTAGGTACTTTTAAGAAAAACCATAAGACTCAATTCGTAACATATCTGAGACAATGATTGTCATAAACTCACCCGCTATCATAATACAAATAGATATATATATTTATATAAACTCACCCGCTATCATAATACAAATAGATATATATATATTTATATAAACTCACCCGCTGGCGACAGGATAAGGGGCGTGGCTCCATTCTTCTTGATCAGGTACTGCTTGGAGGCCATGGCACATCAGCGGAAACAACAGGAGCCCAATGAACTTCCGACCAAACTCACAACAAAAGCCATTTTCTACTTGCAAAAGAATAAAAACTAAGCATTCAATGTTTCTTGCTACGTTGTTTGAATGTTAAAAACTTCACTTTTTTAATGGTTATTAAAAAATTTGCCCGGAAAATTAGCCGGATAATTATCAAGTTTCAAGAGGTGAAGCACTAAAGTATCATTAAACTTGAGAAAGCGGAGGGCCTGAGTGTGAAGGGAGGATATTTTCAAGGCTTGGTGTTTCTTGAGCTCAACTTTTCTTGGGGTTTATTTTAGACGCACTGATGGAGGATGAGGGTGCTTTTCTGTGTGCTGATACTCTAAGACGGTGTAATTGTTGGTTTTATTTGACTATCTTATGAGGCTTACATAAGCCACCAGCTCTTGTTGTTCTTAACATGAAGTTTATACTTTGAACAATGCTTGTTGATGGGTGTTGGAAATAGTTTGTCTTAAATATGCGTTCTTTGTGATTTGATTATGTGGCTGATTTCTTAATAATTATATTTCGTATCAAGTATGTTACAATTGTTACATGCTAACTTGCTTGAAACGGTGAATAATAATTATTCTCTCATCTTCCTTTTAAATAGTTTAATAAACTATCTAATTATTAATTTGGGGTTTTCTCCTGGCGACACAAACACTGGAGTAATTTCTAAAGTTTCGGACAAGGAATGATCAAAATATTATGCAGGTACATTTATTTTCATTTATGTAAAACTATTTAAATGAGAAAATATAATATTTGAATATGAATTCAATAAAATAAAACCTATGCGAGAACCACTGTACCCTAGTTTCAGAAACTCTTCAATATTCCAAAAGGCAAACCTATTCCTATATTTCAAACATAATCCCTTTCACATTTTTCTCATGATGATATACTAGGTCAGATAGTGTGTGTTGTCATTATTGATAGTCAAGCACTGACTAAAATAGAGATTAGCAGGCGACAACAACTAGTACCCTGGGCCTAGACATAATTATCTTTTAGTCTATTTTGGACAATTCTGACCAAGGCTTCGACCGAAAGGGCCATTTTGTGTTCATGGAGCAGATAATTGTGTTGGTCCCCGGGGTGTGATTTAAATACAGAAACAAAAGCTCTCCCCTTTCCCTCTACGCGTCCCATGGTATAATCTCTATTCCACTAATAACTTTAATAAGGACAGAGATGAGAATTAAACTGGGAAATAGAGGAGACTGGGGAGGGAGAGAGAAAGAGAAAGAGAGAGAGAGAAAAGGAGAGCGAGAGATAGAGAAAGAGAGAGAGAGATAAACATAAAGATATAAGAGAGTGTAAAGGAGAAACAACTACATAGATAAAAGTAAGATAGAAAATAATGTATTATCTACTTTTATAGACAATAATTTAAATATAATAAAACTAGTTCTGTGAACTGAAGACCTCAATCATTTCTTATCTAATAAGATAATTATCAAGAATGAGAAATACAAAACTTTTTATTCAATATCCCATTCGATAAGTTTAAAATATGTATTTTGATGAATTTGAAAGTGTTTTTACTTTTAACTTCTATCATAGTACGAAGTGTACGATCTCTGATCCAGTGCACAAAAAACCGTCATCAGAACAAAACTAAATTAAATCCTTTAGTGTATTGCACAATGCATAACTGCATAGACTACATAGTTAACAGGCGTTCATAAAAAAAATATACAATTTCTTTCATAGCAAGTCTATCTGGGTCTAGGTAACTGAAAATTAGAGTACCAACTAATTAATTTACAACCCATTGATAGTATAATTTATAATATAATATAAGATAAATTAATTAATTATAAATAAATAAATATTTTCACCAAAAACTCGTAGCATAGTTCCTCGAGTCGGGATCAATGACAGAGGAAGATTAAAACATGTTCAAGCTTCGAATTTATTTTCAAAATATCTGGTATGAACTTTAAAATTTACTGAGAAATAAAAATAATCTCGCAGCATTCTCTTCCCTAATATATCAACACTTCTCCGCCATAAAGTACACAGACTCCAGAATAAAGTAAGAAAAGTAAATTCCTTTGGAAAAAATTCTAATAAAACTTTCGGGCAATATATTTTTCGTGTAACTTTAGATTCTAGACGAAAGTTGCGAGCATTTTTTTTCTTATTTTAAAGTTGAGATGCAAAAAGTTGGCGTTCGTGATGTTGAGTTCACTAACAAGTACGCTTCTTCTTGTTTCAAATTTCTGGAAGCTTTCCCCGTGTTCATTTAGCCGAAAGTTGTTTCTTCGTAACTACAACATTGTAACTTAAATTACAATGTTACAACAGAAAAACATAGAAAGTATTTTCATGCAGCATGCGACTTGTACCTGAAGTTCATTGACCTGCATTGCTGTTGTAAAGGCACAGTTACAATTATTTTCCTTTCAATTTCTTACTAATTGCGAGGAAACAAAAAAATTAGTTTATTTGCAAATAATTGTCTCAATTATTCCGGG
Organism: Bactericera cockerelli; assembly: GCA_024516035.1. Classification (NCBI taxonomy): domain Eukaryota; kingdom Metazoa; phylum Arthropoda; class Insecta; order Hemiptera; family Triozidae; genus Bactericera; species Bactericera cockerelli. Next base: position 55,153,899 of record CM044955.1, read on the forward strand.
AGTTACTTAGTGCCAGGAGTTAAAAAGAGAGAAAGAAAATTCTATTTAAAAATACGTTTTTATTGGTAAAAACACGTTTCTCCGTGCATGTACCCGGAAAAAATAATGATGCATTGAATAGTGTATCTAAACTTTTTAACCAACACATTTCCAAGAAATCTCTACATCTGTAACTAATCTATTTTTAAAAAATCATCCAATAGACACACAGTTATCATAATTCATACTGCCAAGTTTTGCATGGTTTGTGACAAATGTACATTAATCTCAGGTAAATTAAAATTAATGGGTGTTAAGTGGCACGAAATATTTGCCATCATGTGTGGATCGCTGGATCGTAGGGAATGTATGGTGCATTATCGTGGCGAGCAGAGCATGCAATATTCTGGTACAATCTGACACATAATCTCTATATAAAAATGATTTATATAGATAAAGTGGGCAAAGATAAATACATAATACATAACGATACGTGTAACTATATTATGTATAAAAATAAATATTAAGTTTATAAAAGTTCATTTTATAATAATAAATTAATCTTGGTTGTGATGGGTCTTATGATTCTAAAGGTAAAGCATTGTCTTTATTATATGTATATGTATACTTATATTTTTTATTCGTGTCAAAACATCAAAAGAACCTTTGAGTTTTAATATTTTGATTACTAAAATGAAAGCAACCATATAGGAAAAAAAAATTTACTCATGACTGAACTTTCTAAAATTACCTAAGTCTCTCTGATGTAGTATAGATATAGTATAAATATATCTCTTGTGTAAATAATTGTAAATTATATATGAAAGTTATAATTTGAAAACGATAAGGTTAAACTACACTCCTTTTTTTGTAGATAATAATCACTGTACGAGTTATCACTTTGTAGGTTTTCTAGATTTTAATCAAACTTTAAGAAACACAACACTAGGACATGTACAAATTAAAAGTCGTTTATTTTTTGAATTTTCCACAAAAAACTCAACGTTTCAAAAAAAAAAAAAAATGAATTTGAAAACTGTTCAGCTGAAGCAAGCGTCGACTTAAAGCACGGAAGAAAAGCTTGCCTACGTGAATATTTTGAGTTGCTTTCGCCAGGTAAACTACTAATAGCAAATAGAACTAGTTATAAACAGGTATGATGGAGGGAAAGCTAGACACGTCAGCGTCAATTCGAAAGCTCAGGACCCTGACCAGAGAAAACTTGAAAGCTATTGACTGGGACGTTTCCAGTCGAAACACAACTTTCAGATTACGTTTTGACCTTGAACGAAAATTGCTTTCCTTATCATCGACTATTATCTATGCGACTGTAATTTCAGGTTTCGTTGGCGTATAATCCTGACATTAAATGTTATAGAAGTTCTGGCTAATTTAATAACAGTAATAACGTATAATAATGATATAACCTTGACGTTTTATGTCATAGATATACCTAACTTTTATAAACCTATACAAAAATAGTGAGTTACGTGTTGTTGTTTTACTTCCGAGAAATTTCTAATTTTAGAATGTGGAAGTATTGTGTTTTTTTTTACAATTTCTATATTGAGCTGATTGAGCACCAAAAAGATAATATCAAAATGTATTTTTTGTGTATCTTGGTATGTAAATTACGGGCCAATTTAAAATAAAAAATAGATACCCAAATTTGGCAAATGATGATATTAGGTGTCTCAAAATGGTATGGCTTTTATTAAGTTGCCAATAAGCTGTGACCTAATAAGTTATCATTATAATACCATAAAAAAAACCACATACGTAATAGATCAATATGTAGGTAGACAAAACTGTGTTTTGTGTATTGATTGATGGTGCTTACTTTACTATACTTTCCGTGTCCATGATGGTTGTGTCATGGTGGTGGAAGGATTGATCGTGGTATTAACCCCTGTGGACGCCCAGCAGCGATTTTCAGGGCTCCTTCCATGTCCTGTGTATTGTGTAGTGTTGTTTATATATAAAAAATCACGAATAAATTTTTTTCTTTAATTTCAGAATTATTAACTTTTGATGTTCTCTGCTTTGAAGCATTACATAACTGTAACATTGACTGATGTTACAGTTATGTCATGTTTTTGCCCGGAATGCTCAATAGCCAGGTCCGAAGACGGTGATGGTTTGACCTACTGACTCATGAGAGAATACATAACAATCGCGTTAACAACTGGATAAGCGCAGAAAATTATACTCCACTATATTCCATCAAACCTAGATTTAAAAATTAATAGAACATAATATATCTGATAAAAAAAATAATATTTATACTCAAAACCCCTTCCAATTCGGCATTCCTTGAGCTAAAACCATAGAGTCTGATTCAAATATCAAGCAACAGAATAGAAACTCCCAATTATTTAAAAAAGAAAGTTGAATTTTTTAAGTGTTGACAGCCCAACTTCAGAGTAACTATGTTTCAATACACCAATTAAAATTTGTCACGAAAAGGAAAAAGGAACTCACCGTACATAAAACACCACGAAGGAAATAATTATATTTATAACTTCGCTGTTGCAATTTTATAACATTTTTGAATGAAATTCTATTTACCTTCAACATTTTTTTCCTCTACCTCTTTCTCATTTTTTTATTTAACTTTCTTATTTCAAACATTCTTTTTCAAGGAAGAAAAAAAGAATGCGTCTTCAGAGTTTCTGCTTTGCAGGGATACAACTTTTGTATGGCACAAGTGAAATATTTTTTCATGTTCAAGACATTTTTTTTTTTTTTTTTTTAGATTATAACTAGGAAGTCTTTGTGAAAAGAAGAAGTCATATACATACAAAATTGTTAAGGAGCGAGGCAGTGCTCCGCATCGTCAAGTCAATAAATAAGAGATATTCTTATTTTATACGTCACAGCACATAGTGGAAATATAACGGCCTTGTACCAGAAATAGTGCCAATGATAGATAAAAAGAGATTTCTTTACTGGAGAGACCCAAGCTTTCGAAAAAAGAAAAAAAATAATCACCAAAATCGCATAAAACAAGCAAAGAAAATGGCTTCTAAAAATGACCATTCTTCACGTTTTGCTGCTGTTTGTTGATTTTATTTGATCTTGACCTGCCAACAACTGCTGGACTTATTTTGATGTACGATACCTCATTTTTTTCGTCCGAGTTTGCAAGTGTGCCTTTGAATACATACATATACCCATCGCTCCAAAATGAGCTCTTATGCCCCAAGTTCCAAAAAACCTACTATTTGGTGATACATTTAATTATATAATTAATATATGTTGTATTTTAAAAGATCTAGTGGAAGAGAGAACAGACCCAAGGGACCGAACATCCCACAGCCTCCTATAAGAGACTAGAAAAAAGTAGAGCACAGGAATAAATTTTCCTACAGGGACAAGTTGTCTGGGAATAAGTTTTGAAGGGATAACTTTTTATCCTCATCTTAATAAGATACAGTTCTGTATCAAGGGGTTTTAAAAATATTTTTTCCACTTTGCTATACCATTCTATATCGATCTATTCCAAGGAAAGGCTTTCCATCTAATAGATTGGTTCATTTAATCTAGGTTGTAGCTATAAGAAAAAGGATTAGCGGAAGGAAAGGGGGGAGCAGGGTGGCACAATCTAGAACAGGAATTAAAGTGGCTTCAAAAGAGATAGGATTATACTTATGGAGAAGAAAATGGAAGGGGAGAGAGAGAAAGAGAGAGAGAAAGAGAGAGAGAGAGAAAGAGAGAGAGAGAAAGAGAAAGAGAGAGAGAGAGAGAGAGAGAGAGAGAGAGAGAGAAGAAAAAGAGTGAAGACACTGGGAAGGGAGAAAGGGAGAAAACCGATAAGGATTAAGAAAGGTGATGTTCAATATAAATACAGGGTGTCGATAAAGTCCCCCCAACCCAATCCCCGTATCTCAAGAACGGCTGAAATATAGAAAAACCCTAAAACCTGTATTGCTTAATTTTTTAGGGGATTAAGGTTCAGCAAAATTGAATACACTGCGCCAGTCAGGCTGGGCACGGTCCAACTCTAAAATATTTAATAGAATAATATGCCTTGTGACACATTGTTTTAAATATTGGCTTCATTGAGAGAAGTTCTTTTTCGAAAAGTTCTAAAAGAAAAGGCTTCATTGAGACCTATATCTCGGTAACCATATAAGTTATAGAATGATAAATTTTGTTTATATTTACTTTTTTTATCGAGACCTTTCGAACAAGTATAACTACCCAGGGGTTGTTGGGGTGGGACTTTATGGACACCCTGTATAAAATAGATGGAAGAGCACAAGTAATATTCCCGGCCAATAATTGAAAACTTTTCCCAAAGTAAACATTATTAGCTTGAAAATAGTTTCCCCCCTCTCTTTCACACACACTCCTTCTCTCTCTCTCTTTTTCTCTCTATCTATTTGCCTCTTGTTAGCTTAGGTCACTTTTAAGCTTGATTTTGTACTTTGTCAATTTTCAGTTTATTTTATCTCTGCTCTCTCTCTCTCTCTCTCTTTCTCTCACCTTCTCTCTCTCTCTCCTCTCTCTCATCCGTCCTTTTGCCCCCCATAATACCGGTAATTTGGGGCCGGTTACCAAAGAGTCCAGATACCAAAAAAAAAAAGATCTGAGTAGACCCCTATTATTTTTGTATTGTAAAAAAATCTTGTTCATACAATTTTTTCGTGTTGTTTTGGCACTGAAAAATGACCATCTAACTTTTGAATATTGGACAGGGAATTAGAGAGGAGAGAGAAAGAGAAAAAAAAAGAGAACTTACTTGGAATTTATACCAGTAAGGAGCTTGAGTTAGGTATTGAATACCGGAAAACCAGCATAAATTTTACCTTGCAAAGAAATAGCTTCCGTGACATCACCACTTCTTGCTTCTTCTTCCATCTCCTTAACCACTTTTTCAGTATTCTCTTTTATCCTATTTCCCTCTCTCCTTATCATCTTTTAATCATCTCTCATTTTCTTGTCTTCCTCTTCTTTTCTCTCTCTTCCTTTCTCATTCTCTTTCTCTTCTTTCTCTTTTCCTTCTATTCCTTTCTTTCTCTCTCTCTTTCTTTCTATTCCTTCCTCTCTCTCTCTTTCTTTCTCATTCTCTTTTTTCGCTCTCTCTTTCTTTTCTTTATCTTTTCTTTCTATTCCTTTCTCTCTATCTCTTCCTGTCTCCATGTCTCTATTTCTCTCTCTCGCTTATTTCTCCTTCCTTTAATCTCTTTCTTTTCCACTTTTTCCTTCTACTTCATTTCATTATAAATCTCTCTCTCTCTCTTTCCTTCTTTCTTCCTCTCTCCCAACTTCACTGTCATACTCAATTATCTCGCTTGTCCCAGAACAACACTATGGATTAACATTTCACGATGTCAGACACTCAACATTCTCATTCTGGGTGAACGGTCGACAGCATTTTTGCATCGAAATGTTCCTGTATTGTGGGACCTGGAATAAACGAGAGAGAGAGAGAGAGAGAGAGAGAGAGAGAGAGAGAGAGAGAGAAAAGGTTTGTGAGAGAGAGAGAGAGAGAGAGAAAAGGTTTGTGAGAGAGAGAGAGAAGGAGAGTGATAAGGTGTGTGTGAGAGAGAGAAGGAGAGAGATAAGGAGATATAGAAAGAGAGAGAATATAGCCTTTTGGTTATATTGAACAATTTGACGAGTAGGTATGATGTTATTTGGGTTTTACGTCGTTTTCAACTGCATGGTCATTGGTGAATATGGTCAAGGTCATATCAGAACGATGAGGGAGTCTCACACAACATTCGCTGGGCATACAACCCAACTATACTCATTGTTAACCACACCCAGTATATATATTTATATGTCTCCCTTTTTTTCTATCCTTTCTCAATCGCTATCATGCACACTCACACTCTAATTTCTCTGTGTCGCTTTTACCCTCACAATCACACTCTTTCTCTGCCACTTTCTCTCACTTTTACATAAAGATCTTCCTTTTTCTCTGTGCCCTTTCTCAATCTCTCCCACTCACTCACTCACTCTCACTCTCTTTTATTCTCACAATGTCTCCCTCTCTCTCACTTTCAATCCAATACTCTCCACATCTCCATTGTGTTAATGTATTATTTCATTTGCGCTTGTCTGAGCTGAGCTTTATGAGATTTTCAACGAATAAGTACATAATATAGTATATGTACAGTACACTTCTAAATGCATACAGTACAGTTCTAAATGCATATAGCAGATTACAGCATGCAAATGCGACTGACTTGTTATGTAAACGTTGATAAATACATATCTAGAGAGAAAAACCTGTCCGCTTACTACAGTCGAACCTGGATATAATAGAACCCAAGGGACAGAGCAATAATTTTGTTTATAAGGAGGTTTCTAATATAACCAGTTCTCTATTACAAATAAATTATATCCAAGTTCTGTACCTACATACTTAGTTCTCTATTACACATAAACAGGTGACACAGGGACCTGAGATTTTCTCTATTATAAACAGTTTTCTATTATATCAGAGTCCATTATATCCAGGTTCTGTAACTACATTATGCCAAAGTGTTGGCATAATTGGGCTACCTGTCTTGCGCTGACAGTCTAAATAAAGCATCACTTATACTTTTACATAATGTATATTATGTCTATGTCTGAGTCCCACACTTTTCGGCATGAGCTTTCCCTCCTCAAGAAAAAGGAGGGACCGCTCTTTCCACATATTTGTTGTAATCCTATTGTACAATTTGGCCCTTAGTTTATGACCATTATGACCTTCTCAGAACAACTTCCCTCTGAACAGAAATAAAAATGAAAATATCTAGTACTCAGCTCAGAAAATAAGCTCTAAACTTTCCATTTACTTTTCAACATTTTTAAGCGGTGATATATTTTTCCCCTTTTTTCTGCTGAAAATACAAGAGAAATAATATAAATACCGTCTCCGGGACCTTTTTTTTCGAACAATAATCCTCCTGGAACAAAATATAAGGGCGGCGAAGGGGAAAAGGCGTTTATAATAAAAGGTCAGAGAGAGGGAAAAAGAGAGAAGGAGAAGGAGAGTGGAAAAGCAATAGAGAGAGATAGAGAGAGTAAAGCGCGGGAGGCAGTGAATAAAGAGTTAAGAAGGAAGGAGAGAGAGTTAAAGTGTTTAGAAGGAAAGCGAGATAGAGAGAGAGAGGGAAAGATAGAGAGTTAACAAAGAAAGGACGGGAAAAGGGAAAGAGTTAAGAAGGAAAGAGGGGGGAGAGAGAGAGGAGGGGCAGTAGAGAAGATAATGGTAGGGAAAAGGTAAGAAAAAAAGAGTCAAGAAAGAGGAAGAAAGAGAAAGAGAAAGAGAGAGAGAGAGGAGGGGCAGTAGAGAAGAGATTGGTAGAGAAAAGGTAAGGAAATAAGAGTCAAGAAGGAGGAAGAAAGAGACGGAGAGAGCTCTAAAAACAAAGCTGGTCTCGACCTAAATATTCCAACAAATGTGAAAAATCTATCTTGTATATTTTATGGGCGAGATATTTCTCTCTAAACTCTTTTTTTGTTTTCCTCCCCTCCTGCTCTCCTCTTCCTTTTACTCCCTCCTTTTTCCTTTACTCTCCTTTTACTCCCTCCTTTTCCGCTGATTCCCTTTTACTCCCCTCCTTTTCCGCTGATTCTTCTTTTCTTCCACTCTCTTCCTTTTTCTCCTACTCTCTTTTACCCTCTTCTAATTCCCTTTACCCCCTCCTTTTCCCCTTCATCTCCTTTTCCTTCTACTCTCCTATTCTTTCCTCTTCTTACTGTGTACTCCTTTTTTTCACTCTCTTTCCCTCTCGCACTCTCATTTTCATTATCCACTTTGGTTTCGTGCAAATGATCTTTTGTGTTTCCCTTCTTTTTCTGAAACTTTAATGTGGGATTTTATTTCTGTTGTGTTCCTCTTATAAGTGCCTACATATAGGTACTACCGTGATTTTTTTGTAAGGTTGGAGGATGAAATTTTATTTAAAGATATAAATGTCAAAGACACTCACTGACCACTGACCACTGACCACTGACCACTGACCACTGACTGATCATCGCTCTACAGCCCAAACCGTAAGTCCTAGGAAGCTGAAATTTGGTAGGTAGCTTTGTCTTATAGTCTAGATGTGCAATAAGACGGGATTTTTCGAAACTCCCACTACAACACCTGCCATTGACGAAAAAGGATTTTTTGCTTTCACGGCCATGCCTCGGCCCGCAAAGCGGGCGACAGCCCGCTAGTTTAAAGATATAATGTTGATATCATATTTGTGTTAATCACTTTCGTGATTTCACAAGTACTCAAACTTGTTTTACTAAATATTTTCCTAACTTGGAACATGAACCACCGACTTCCACTTCCAGGTCACATTTTAATGATGAATTCTATACAGTACACAACATATTACATTGAATTTCACCATCTTCGTAGATTTTCTTCGTATTTTTCTAAAAAGCTTCCATAAATCAAAATTTTATAAATCTACCCTACAGAAATAACTTTACAGAAATAAATAAGTGTTTTTTTGGTACTTCTACCTCGTATGAAAAAGAAATGATAGAATAGAATAGAAAAGAAAGAAATCCAATAATATTCTTTAGCTTCTTAACCTTGGAACATAAATTATGTATTTCCTCTGGAACCTTGCAGAACCCCTCTTTCCTATGGTCTGGGCGAATCCTTCGGAAAGATAAACAAGAAATGAAAAGAAAATAGAGCAGTCAACGGATAAAAGAAGATGGGGGGTCTCAATCAGACAAAAGGGTTTGGGGGGCCTCAGGTGGACAGAAGAGGTAGGGGGGTCCCAAGCGGATAAAAGAAATGTGTAATCTTCTTCTTTTTTCAGCAACATTGACTGAAAAATATTATGAAAGAAAACAAGTTGAAGATGAGATGAAGGAGGAAGACACAGAGAGAGAGAGAAAGAATATAGAAAATTGAGCAAAAATAGGCCCACCTGCCTAAATTTAGAATGAATATTGACTAAAATGATAATAATATCGCCTTATTTATTATACTGCCCGATTAGGACTATTAAAGTCCAATTATTCCAGCAGTTAGCCCAAGACATAATATTATTATGTGGTAAAAATCCAAAAAGGGAGGATATCTTGTCATGTTGCGGCTGGGTTTCGAACCCGCGACCTCTAGAATCTCTGGATTCACAGAGTGCCGCCTTTATCACTGAGCTACCTAGACAGACAATAATTCGTTTTCTTATTATGTCACAATTTTAGTGGGAAGCGCAAATCATAGGAATTTACGACTTTAACATCCAATATCTTGATTTTTTTCTTCTATGTTTCCGCCACTGGGCGCTGCTTCACTACCCATTTTACTTCACGAGGTATGAGTGGAAGCCGAACATCCAAGTACAGAGCAGAAAAATTCTGACCCCGCTGTAGATCGAACCCAGGTCACCAAGCATGCAATGGCTGGCGCGCTAACTCACTCGGCCACGGTGACTGACTAAATATCTCAATATACTCATATTACTCGTATTTTTTAACATAATTCCGTCAATGGACGCTGCTCCCATCAAAGCTGCTACCCATTTTTCCTCACGAGGTATGAGTGGACCCCGAAAGAAATATACAGGGTGGTCCAGAAAGTTTGCACCAAAATGATAGGGGTAATAAAAGAGACCATTTCCAACAAAAATATTCCCGGACATTTTCCTTTATTTTTTGTCGTTTTCAAAATGGCGGCCAAAACGTGTGTTTTTTCAAATATTCCGACTTTGGTTGGCTTTTGATTTTTTAATTTTTTTCTGTACCACCTAGAAAAAAACGGATTGCATTTTTGAATTGAAAATAAAATTTTAATTAAAATAAGTTAAATTAACCCGTTCAATGTTTTAATGATCATGCTCATTTAGGCTGTCAACGTTCTGAACGCACATATTTGAAAAACACACGTTTTGGCTGCCATTTTGAAAACGACAAAAAATAAAGGAAAATGTCCGGGAATATTTTTGTTGGAAATGGTCTCTTTTATTACCCCTATCATTTTGGTGCAAACTTTCTGGACCACCCTGTATGTAGCACTGCTTATTATTCCAATGCTTCTACAATATACATCATTATCATCATAGGGTATCGTCATCGTGAAGGATGGTAGCCAGATAGTGGAGGAATGACTCAGCACTTCTACCACTGTCTTTACAAGGAGGCTAATGAATGACAAGGCCCCCAGAACCAAGCCAATTTTGGTCTACTCCCTGTTTATAGTCCCCCAGCCAGACTGCTGGTCTAGTCCATGTTTATAGTCCCCCAGCCAGACTTGAGCGTCACCTGTATATGTTTAAGTGTAATAGAGAACTCACTAGGTATGTGGGTACAGAGCCTGGATATAATGGACTCGATATAATAGAAAACTCTCTAAAATAGAGAAAATCTCAGAACTGGTTATATTATAAACATCTTTAAAATAGAATTTTTGCTCTGTCCCTTGGGTTCTAGTATATCCAGGTTCAACTGTATAGGTAAATGTGTCATTTTGTTCTTGAATAGGATATTAGTTTGAAGGTAAGAATTTAGCAGGGGTAAGCATTGAGTTTTGCATCCCTGAGGCGCTAAAGGGATTCTGCACAGTTGAAGAGGATATACTTGAATCCAGGTTTAGGGAGAGAGAGAGAGATAGAGAGAGATAGATAGAGATTGATAGATAGATAGAGAGATAAATAGATAGAGAAAGAGAAAGAGTGTATAGAAAAAGTAGACATTATAAAAGATGAAGCTCTTCTTTTCAAATGCCATCTTTCATTCTCTTCCTTTTTATTTCTCTCTCCTTCTCTTTCTATTCCACTTTCTCTTACTTTGCTCTCTCTCTCTATCTAATTCGCTCTCCTTTTTTCTCTCTAGACAGACAGACAGACAAACGAAAGACAAATTGTCTAGTACCCAAGTTAAAACAGAACCTCACTGTGTTCGGTTAATTATGTGAAATAAAGAAATCAATTCAATTCTTTTTCCTTGTTTATACCCATCTCTCTTTCTAGTCAACTTTATCCTTAACTTACTTTATCTCTCTCTATCCCTATTTTTTTCTCTCTCTCTATCTCCCCCTCTCTCTATTTCATTCCTCTCTCTCCCCCCCAATTCTTTCTCTCTCTCCCTCTTTCTCTCTCTCCCTCTTTCTCTCTCTCGCTCCCTTATTTCTTATTCACTCTCACACTCCCTGGGGTAAAAAAACTTAATTTCTGGCATTATTTCAAGTTGGCAGCGACTTCTCGCCTGATCGTACTAACATTGGGTGTGTGGATGGGTGTGTTGGAGGATGTGCTTCACTGGCATGCAATGAAACAGCTTGCTTCTTCATGGCGAAGTTCGAACCTTGGCACCATTCTGGTTTTCTCAATGGACGAAAGGAAACAAAACGGGATAGATAAATTGTACCAAATATGTTTCTACCTTATTAGTAAGCAATTTCAAGTATTGAATATTGATAAATATATTGCTAAAGGGGACAAGAGAGATAAATACATTGTACCTAATAATTTTTTACCTTATAAGTAAGCAACTTTCAAGTGGTGAAAACTGAATAAATATTTTGGTTTCCTCAATGGACGAAAGGGAACAAAAGGGGATAATAAATTATATCTTATATTGTTTTACCGTTTTAGTAAGCAATTTTCAAGTGGTGAAAATTGATAATGACTCGATACGAGGAAGAGTCGGCACTTGGTTAGTCTTTGTAAGCAAGTGACTTACCTTCGAACCTAGCAGCTATCGGATTTTTTCGGGTTGTAACTTTTGCTGTTACAGGTTCTAGCATACCTCGTGAGAAAAAAAATATTGGATTATTTGATGTGCACAACGACTAGTGACAAAATTATGAGCAAAAGCAAAACTGTATTTCTGTGCAACACACAAAAAGTTATTATCTCTAAAAATATCTGAACTCGAAGTCGGTCACGGTGGCTAGGGTTATCATATCTATAAATATAGAACTATACACTATTTTTAAAAGTCTGATTATGAAAATAATTAAATAATTTTTTTTCTTTATATTATTATATCACATTTTCAAAGAGTTGTGCAGAATCATAGGACTTTTTCTTTCCCTTGAATATCACAATATCATAATTTTGCCCTTAACTCCGCCACTGGTCACTGCTCACATTTTTCATTTTCATTTTTCCTCACGAGGTATAAGTGAACCAAGGACATCCTAGTACATAGCAGAAAATAACCTTCCGTGCTGAGGATCGAACCCAGGTCACCGTGAGATCCGTGAGTGAGCTACCCACTTGGCCATGGTGACTAATTTTGAAAATAAACAGGTACTTTTTGATCAAATGATTTTTTTTTTGTAGACTAGGCTAGAATTCATCTTCGTGAAGAAGAAAAAATAGCTACCCACATTAACCTTTTGTTTGGAGGGAACAGAATTTTTTCGAAAAGTCTCCTCCAACCGGGGATCGAACTCGGAATCTCTGGACTACGGGCAGTAGTCACAACCATTACGCCACGGAGGCTGGTATAAAGTGTATAAATGCAATAAAATAGTGAGGCGTAAAGACGAGTAACGCTGGAAAATAAAAAGGTTCATAATAAAGACATAATGGAGAAAAATGGAAGACGGAAAGCCATTGTGGGAAATATTTAGAAGAAAAATTGAGAAAGGAAGCCACCATAGGAAAATAGGAGAGAAATATAGTGGAAAGCTTAGAAATAATTCACATTAGGCCTGAATTTTCCGAGCATGAACAGAATGGTTTTCGCTTCTTACCGCTTTATAATTTACACGAGAACGATTTTCGTTCTGTATCCTGCATTGTGTGAAATCCCTGAATATCTTTAGGGAACTCAGTTACGAAATCAATTTCTTTCCTTCGACAAAGAATAAGTGTCATCAGCAGAAGGGCAATGCAGCCAATGTCATGGGTACAGTTCCAAGTACCGGCTGTGCCCTTGAGTGAAGTATTTTTGTCTATAAAATTTTAATTTAATTATTTTTTTAATGATGTATTTAAAAATATTTACACTTTTCTAAATAGCGTATTAGGGTATTCATGTTCGATTTCCCCAGCCCAAACAGTATAAGAAATGACGAAAATTGGATGAGAATGCTATTGACCCTCTACAATTTTTTGTATGGAAGATAACTGAATTTCAAACTGAATTTCAAATCCCCCATCGCATTAGCTATGATTCTATACAATGAAAAAATAGAAAAGCCAGGATTATTTCCGTAGAATTTAATATCTACCACAAAACCCCTTTGTCAGTTATTGCATGTCAAAATGGTTTTCAATTTGTTGTGTGTAGACTGTACTTGAAAATAAAATAATAATAATAAGTTATACCTACCTACGTAACATAACTTACAGTGAAACTTTTTTATTTATTGATAGAGGTACCAATCACAGTGATGATGACTTCTATAGTTGATGTTGTTTTTCTTTAAATCTGGGTTTAACGTCGCTGTCTGTATGGTCATATTATCACGACGGGGTTGTTACCCTCCATTCGTAGAGAACCCACAAACCTGCTACCCACATTAACCTCACCCAGTCTGGGTTGGGCCGGAATGCCAGCATCACGAAGTCTTCAACTCGCTGGACGTTGCTTAACTTCCTACGAGAACCGGTGCATTCAACGCGCGATCGACACTGGCTTCTCTCAAGTTTATTCACGTTATATGATAAATTTTAAATAAAAAAACTAAATATATGGTCATACCCAACAGTACAGCCATGTCTGCTGAATTGATTTTCAATTTAATCCTGCAACGAAGTACGGAGTAACGGCTAGTGTAATTTATATTGCTGACGAGAATAGTTATTGCGATCCATACGGCTAGTGTAAGGTATATTGCTGATGAGAATAGTTGTTGCAATGAACCTAAAAGCTTTCCAGACATGAAATCACATCAATGAATGATTGAGTAGACACAGATAAATGGATTGCAATTTCAAAAACGAACGAGTTATGTTCTATGTATTTCCTTCTTGTCTAGGGGTTGCATACTGCATAATGTGTCTTTAGTGGAAGGTAACCACCAGGCGAGGTTAATGCTTCAATCATTTGCTACAGCCTAACCCTCAGTCTTTTTTTTTGTGGTCACATGCTCATATTAATGAGGAATAATTCATGTTTTGGGTGGGTTTTGAACCAACGGATCCCTACGCTACCTGGCTACGCCACTGATTCAGTTAATGTGTTGATCAATTAATGATTAATGTCACGAATCACAAAAAATATAATATTTACTCAAACCTACCTCACTAAAACTTGACATTCTTTGTGTCCAAACCACCGACCTCCAGATTACGAGTCCGCTGTTTCAGGGCCGAATTATGAAACAGAATTAAGTTATGATAAGCTAGACTGTCCTTCAAGTCGGGCTATAGTGCGCTGTGATTGGTTAGAACTCCGATTTGAGGGAGGGTCCGGCTTATATGAACTTTAATCCTGTTTTATAATTCGGCCCCCCTCAACTTAATGAGGTCGGTGCGAAATTAGAGCTCGATGTATTTTAGATACTGTCTCCTAAGAAGCCTGAACAAAATTACAAAAATGATAAAGGTCCCAAATCAGTTCTATAATAAAATTATTATAGAACTGATGGGTATAGAACGTGCAGTGGTAGTCAAGTGGTTAACGCGCTAGTCTGGTAATTAAAATAGCGTAGGGATCCGTTGGCTCGAATACCACCCAGTGCATAAATTTTTCATCATTAATTTGAGTTTGTGACCACATAATAATAAGACTCTGAGGGTTAGATGATAGAAAATGCCTTGAGCATTAACCTCGCCTGGTGGTTACCTTTCACTAAAGAATATTATTATTTTTATTATATATACCCAGAAGTAGGTTTTTTTAAAAACAAACCATTATTGTTTTCTTCTGTCTTCACATCTATGAATAATTATATGTAGGTATGTACATTATCAAGGGAAATTATTAGCGTTGCTTTATTTCCAAAATCTGAAACGGAAAACTGACAGGTCGGACAGGCAACCCCACTATTTTTACACTTCAAAAGAATTCCACCACTGCATGTCAAAAACGTTTTTTCCATCCAAAATACTCTTGTAAGAACTACTACCCTCACTGCCTTCTGATGTATGTAAACAGTCCGTCTGCCCTTCATGTCAGAACTGCTCATTCCACTCAATCTAAAATGCATTCTAAACTTGCACCACTTCCACAGCTCTGCATTATGTATGAGTCACGGATACAAGGAAGCTCCTATGCTATAACAGGGATAGATAGGGTGGTTGCATTGAGGGCTAAGAGATAGATGGGTGGTTGCATTGAGGGCTAAGAGATAGATGGAGTGGTTTCATTAAGGGCTAGGAGAAGGCTTGCGAAGGCGGTGATGGTGGTTCATAAATGTAATAGACCAGGAAGCGACAGCAATAGGGAGATCTAGGCGAATCAATGAGACACAGAAATATTGACTTCTACGATATAATGTTGTGTCTCTGTGTGTAATGTGTAAATGTGTATGCACTCGTGGGTACGTATGGGCGGTGCATGATACATTCTATACTGAAAAATCCAACTCCGTAAATCTGACGTCACAAATAATTATGTAGTCGCTCTTTTTCGACCATTTATAAAGGCAAAAAAAAATGAAATCGGAGCAAAAAAACATTTATTTTTTTTACAAAAACGAACACAATACTTCCGATTTCTAATATTAGGAATTTGTCGGAAGTAATATAATCTTCTCTCCCTTGAATTTGGAGATAAGAGGGATTCTTCTGAATTTTACTTTTAGAATAAATATTATCGGAATTTCATAGAACACCTTCGTGGAAAACTTGAATCTTGTGAAAGAGCCGCCAATTCCAAGGTAGCAGCAGACATCTTCAATTCTATGGAGGGAGGGAGGAGGGTTGTTATATAGACAATTCTATGGAGGGGTGGGGCGAAGTTGTTGTAGACAGTTGTATGGAGGCGAAGGGTTTGTTATGATGTCCGGGTATCCCATGGCAACTTTCGACAGCACTTTGTCTTATGAGCTTTCTCTTTGGCCTTCCTCTAGGTGTCTTTGCTTGAACCCCACGTGCCGCGGTGACCTTGCAGTGAGTAGGTCATGGGTTTGATGCCTGTCACCTGTCAGCATTTTAATAGCTGTGAGAACGGCTTCACCTTGAGGTTCGGAAAATTCGAAGGGCTTTTTCTTTCCTTATGATTTTAATTTATTTTCTTTCTTTTTTACCTTCGAGCACGCAATTAGCTCAGTTGTTAAGCACTCGCTTGCCATGCGGAAGGTATTGTGTTCAATCCCCCGTGCCGACAAAAATTTGTATACTTAATTCGGTTACAGTTGTTTGTAAGGGATACCTTCCGGTGAGCTCGGGTTGACCCAGCACCTAATTGAGAAATATTATGTCACTTCTCGCCCATCAGAAGGGAGGCATTCTACGGGATGGGCAGGCTACAACACAGACCACAAGCGTCTACAGTAGCTCCTGTTTCATGCCTACGAAATAAAAAAGGCTGTGAAACACTCATCTTTAAAAAGAAAAAAATAATAATCTGGGAATCGTTTAATTTTGTAGGTATTTAATTAATATCTATATTTTTATTATGAACCCATTGATTGAAATTACACTAAGTCACAAATTTAGCGGAACGCATAGGTTTTTTCTCGTATAACGTGTGTATTTCTTGTTGGACAAAAACATTTTTCATATTTTTTCTGATTGTAGAAATTACACAAAAATTGGTACAGAGATAGCAAAGACATGAAAACCAATTTTAAAATTTGAATGAAGTACTTGTCATTGTCGGTTTTTTCCCATACAGGGTGTAGAAAAAAAAACTGTTTTTCAATGATTTTTTCAAAATTCATTATTTTGGATTAAGAGTAATATTGTCTTGCTTTATGTATTGATTCTCATTCCTTCTTGTCTCAAAAATGTTGAGCCTTGATGGACACGTCATTATTCCTCTGAATCCAAAATAATGAATTTTAAAAAAATCATTGAAAAACAGTTTTTTTTCTACACCCTGTATGGGAAAAACCGACAATGACAAGTACTTCATTCAATTTTTAAAATTGGTTTTCATGTCTTTGCTATCTCTGTACCAATTTTTGTGTAATTTCTACAATCAGAAAATATATGAAAAATGTTTTTGTCCAACAAGAAATACACACGTTATACGAGAAAAAACCTATGCGTTCCGCTAAATTTGTGACTTAGTGTATTATTGGATGAATGACAAGGCAGATTCTAAAAACTTTTCCCTTATTATAATAAAATTATAATTATGTAGCATCCAGCTTTTGAGTATGTACATTGTACAAATATGTACATCTATAGGTAATACCATAAACTTTTTTCTAATTTTCACCATGCATTTCAATTTTTAGTGGTTTCAATTAGTATTTATTTTTTATTGGAAGTTTTACAAATTTCCTGGTAAAAGTTTAATTGGAAAATACTGCAGTATGGAATTAGTAGATACCTATGAACAAAAACTACAGGGTGTAAGTAGGTAGATCAGAATGTCCAGGAGACATCAGACGAGTAAGTATTTTCTGAACGATTTCAATTAACAATTCAAATAGTTATTTAAAAAATAACAAGGGTAACCGTACCTTGAAGATATACATGGTGTCATGTGTGTATTTGGTTCTTTTGTGTGAGTCACAAGTTTAGTTTGTAGCACAGCATTACGAGAATCCTAATAAAAACTTTGTCTTAAGTAACTTTTGTAACAAAAACAAAAGAAATAAAAAAAGGCTGTGAAACACTCATCTGTAAGATGAAGAAGAAGAAGAAGAAGAGAAAAAAAAACTGTTTGCTCATAATGTCGTCACTGGTCGCTATCCCAAAAAAAGCTACATTTTAAGAATCTTCAAAAGCGTCAGCAGATTATTTATAATGGTCATTTTTATAAACCACTCGGTACAAAGACACCTATGTACATAAATTTTTTACATATCTATGTATGAACCGATGTATGTACATGGATGGACAGGGGTAAGGGTGATACCGCGGTTGGCATATAGGTCACTACATTTCCTGTAGTGTAAATTATTGTCCCAGAACGCTGGCAGAATTATAAATCTGGAGCCAGGGATGGACAATAAAGACCCGGCAAGGACAGAGCTAGGAACAAACAATAATTGATGTCCTTGAATAATCTATTTCTTCCTTTTCTCTAAGTCTCAAGGACAAGTGCTACACAAGGGTTCATGTCGTCTTGAGGAAGGATTTAGGGGGGTACATTTCTTTTTCTTTCACTTTGCATTTTCCCACACCTATTTGGGGTCGGCGTTGTTCAACCTCATGGTTGGCTTGGGAGGGTTTTTCTTTAAATGAAACAGAAATAATAAAAAGAAAATAATACATACATGAAATAAATCGAGCACAAAATAAAACTTTATATATTCATTGAGAAAAATATGATATACCAGAAGATAAACGATCCACCTCCTTAAAGTACAACAGCTGATATTATACTTCAAGGGGATATAAAATGAAAAAATGTAAAATAAATTACTCCTTCCTTCTTTTATTTTGCATTTTCCAAAACCTACTTGGGGTCGGCGTTGTCCAACCTCATGGTTGAGGGTATATTAACCACCAATAAATAATGTATTCTACATACGAGCGTATAAGTATCGTGGCAGATTTTTAAAAGACATCAACCAATAAAAACACTGAACGAGCCAAAATTTTGTCGAATACCATTTGGCTTTTGAGAGGTTTAGTGGTTTAGATCCGAAAGCTCAAATCCTGATAATAATTTTATTATTATAAATGTTGTCTCTACTATGTCTCCATGCCATCAATGGCACCAGTTCTCATTCCGTCACTGAATTTAACTAGAAGTTCTGCGAACTGTAAACCTCACACAGATTATACAGGTATTATGAAATTATAAAAGTCATATCTAGCATGAGTACATCGAAACCTTTCATTTAATACCCCACTCGATGGGTTTTAATTAAAAAAATATCATTTGGCCACCAGTTCTCGTTCTGTCACTGAAGTTAGATAATGTCCAGCGAGGTTAGGATTTGGATGGGTGACCAGTGAAGTTCAAGCCCTTGATACTGGCTATTTCCGGTCCAACCCAGACTGGGTGAGATTAATGTGGGTAGGTGGTTCGTGGTTTCCATTTAACGGAGGGTAAAACCCCCATGATTAATGGAGGGTGAACCCCCGTAACGAATGATCTAAGAAGTTACAGAAACGTTACAAACAAAAAGCCATGTCTCCAAATCCTGTCCCTGTTACATTAGGTACATGCTTGTAATATACATGTTAAATAATTCAAAAGTTATCTCTATTTAGAGTGTATATTTATGCATATTATTAAATTGCTCTCGAGTGTACATAAGGTTATGTAAATAAGAGCATGGGCTATGTATTTATGTAATCACATACATAGGATATGTAATTCTGTATTTTAATACACGGAGTATGTAATATTCTCCTACATATATATTTACAAAAAAAAAAGGTTAACGGGTACAATATCCGAGCTGAATTGATGAGGCCACAGTTATATCCGGGATTTTATCGTTATTACCTTTTTCAACATAAAAGCTATTGCATAAATTTTACATAAGCTTAACACATTTGTAGCGGATACTTGTAATGACCCCACTTTGAGAAAAAATCACACTCGTATATACAGACACACAGAAGATTTTCCACACTGACCAAGTTAATGTGGGTAGTTCCGGCCCCACCCAGGGTTATGTACATTATGCCTTGCTGGGATTCCGTGTGAGTGGAGGGTGAAACCTGGTAGTCAAGTGGTTAACGCGCTAGTTTGGTAATTCATGTAGAGTATGGTTGGTTTGAATCCCACCCAGTGCATGAATTTTTCCTCATTAATTTGAGTTTGTGACCATATAGGTAATAATAAGATTCTGAGGGTGAGGTGGTAGATAATGCTTTGAGCATTAACCCCGCCTGGTGGTTACCTTCCACTAAAGAGTGTTTTTATGACTGACTCTTACTATGGTAATGACAACGTTAATTAATTCGGGCCTAATTGTCCTATAACTCTTCTTCCATTATTATTATTATGTGTTATTATTATTATTAACTTCCGCCTTGATTCTCTCAAGACAGGACGTTAAAACCAAATAGAACCAATGGACGTGAAATGTGTGTGACTTGTCAGCAAGTCACACACATTTTATTTCTGACACACCTTAGAAAAAATTGCAATAAATTTGTGACATCATAGAAGAATTGCCCTTTATTATCATGAGACTCCCTGTCTCGAGCCGACAGTCTAAATAAAGCACTACTATACATATTATACTATTAGTGGCATACCTTGGAAGATTTTTTTCAATTAGGTAATTTATTACTTCTTAGATAAAGTGTTTGTCTCATGTGAAAAAGAGAGAGAAAATTGATGGGAATAGAAAGAGATTGAGAAGAAAAGAAACAAGTAAAGATAAAGTGTCTATACATGTAAGAAATGAAAGAAAATGATATAGAAAAGAGAGAAAGAGAGAGAGATAGAGAGAAAAAAGAGAGTGAGAGAGGGTGAGAGAGAGAGAGAGAGAGAGAGAGAGAGAGAGAGAGAGAAAGAGAGAGAGAAGGAGAGGAAGATATATTACAGTTTATTAGTGAAAAATGGAGGAAATCGAGTATGATAGACAAATAGTAAAAAGACGAGAGAAAGAGAGGAAAAGAGCATTAATAAAGAAAGAAAAAGAGATTTCTGTGAATGTGAAAAAGAGAAAGAAGATTCGATGTATAGGGAAAAAGCCAGAGGGAGAGAGAGAAAGAGAGATAGAGGGAGAGAGAGAGAGAAAGAGAGGTAGAGGAAGAGAGAGAGAAAGTATTTTTGAGGGAGTAAATGAGACATAAAGGCAAGAAAAAAACTTAAACAAGAGAAGCGTCTTGTACGGGTGTGAGAAAATAAGGCAAAGAAAACCTTGCTCGGATATAGGTCAAAAGTAGGGGGAGGAATCAGGGAGGTAGTGAGTGAGTGAGTGAGAGGAGAGAGAGAGAGAGAGAGAGAGAGAGAGAGAGAGAGAGGGAGAGAGAGAGGGAGAGAGATAGAGAGGAAGAGAGCGAGAGGAAGAGAAAGAGAGAGAGAGAAGAAAAAGGAAGAGTGTATATTTTAGAGCTTAGGTAATGAAGGGTTGATGGGAAGAATGTAAAACTCAGGATCTTGAGTCAGAAGTGATACGTGTGTGCGCCTACCTGGTACATAAATTATTGAGAAAATATAATAAAATTGCGACACGTTAAAAAGGATTCAAAATTTTTGTCGGAATATGCCAACTCGAGACTAAGGCCTGAATTAAACAGGATTAGTTCATCTTAGTGGACACTATCCCTTAACTTTCACCTTGACAACAACTGTAGAAGTCATACCTAAGCCGGGCTTTGTAGCTGTATTATTACTTCTGTGGCGTAACGGAGCTGTGGCCAGCCTTGGTGACGGAAACTCTAATTTTAGAATACCTATCGGTCAGCTGATAAAATCTAAGAATCATCTGTTTACTAATCCTGTTTCATAACAGGCTCCGATAAAGGTGTTAGGCCAGGGTGGATGGCTCCAACACCAGTTTTTGCTACCCAGTTACTGAAGTTAAGCGGCGTTTTGAGAGGCTCGTGAAGTTGACTGTAACTGGTGCAACCCAGACTGGGTGAGGTTAATTTAGGAACTTGTATTTTACTCAACATATTTAAAAGGTCATTCGAGAGGTTGATTCAACTGAAACTGTACTGTTTCTAGAACTACATTAATGAAAATAAAATAATTAATAATAATAACAAGTAACGGTTCCGGATGCACTGTCTATAAATGAGAGAGATGGTTTTTAATGGGTGGAAATCCCACTCCCCATGTTAACCGGGTGTCTTTCAAAGATTTTCCCCTCTTTAAAAAAATAATAATAATAATTACTACACTCTTTTGCGGAAGTTATCCACCAGGCGAGGATAACTAACCCTAAAATAAAATATTCAATAAAAATTGTAATACTATACAGAGACAAAAAGTTGGTAGCCCACATCCCTCTTTTGGTATCGCCCCTGTGAACAACAAAACAAGAGAACAAAACAGAAGAAGAATGAGATGTAGTGAGAGGAAGGGAGACAGAGAGAGGGAGAGTTAGAAGGAAAATGCGAGATGGAGATGAAGAGAGCGGGAGAGAGAGAGAGGGGGGCGGGGAGTTAGGGAGGGAGAGAGGGAAAGAGGGAAGGAAGGAGGGAGAGAGAGGGAGGGAGAGAGAGAGAGGAAGGGAGAGAGAGAGAGGGAGTGAGAGAGATGGAGCAAGAGAGGAAACAGGGGAGGGAGAGAGAGATAGGCAGTAAATAAGGAAGAGAAATGAGGGAGAGAGGAAGATAAAGAGAAAGACAGATGAAGACACAAAGAGTGGGAGAGAAATGGGGGGGGGGGAGATTCGGATAGAGAAAGAGATAAAAGACTAGCTCCCATTAAAAATTCACACAACTCTCTCATCCTCCCTGTTTTTCCCCCTTCTCTTCTTCTTTCTTCTCCCATTTTCAAAATTATGCTATCAAAGGATGTTACTAAAGAAAGAGACACAAAGGCGAGGAGATAAAGAGAGATAGAGAGAGAGAAGGAGAGATAAAAAGAGATAGAGAGAGAAGGAGAGATATAGAGAGAGAAAAAGAGATATTGAAAAAGCAGGAGCCCATCCTTGAAATTCCACACAGGCATCCTGAGTTTTGCCCTTTATTCTATTATTCATTCTCCTCTCCCCCCCCCTTTTTTTCCTCTCCCCTGTCACTCTTTTTCTCTTATTCCTTTCTTTCTTTCTCCTCCTCCCCTTCTTTTCCTGTTCTCCAATTATTTTTTTCTTTTCATGTCGTTATGTCCTCTACTATACTACTTTTCCTCTCTCTTTCTCTGACTCTATCTTTCTTTCTTTCGTTCTCTCTTACTCTCTTTCTCTCTCTCTCTCACTCACTCTCTCTCTCACTCCCTCTCTATTTTCCTTTCTCCCTCCCTCGGCTCCCTCTCTTTCTCACACCCTTTTACTCTCTCTCCACACACACCTCCCTCTCCATTGAACTCCTCTCCCTCCCCTTCCCTCTCCTCACACTCCCCCTCCTCACTCATTCACACTCCCTCTCTCTCTCCCTTCCCCCCTCACACTCCCTCCCTCTCTCACTCTTCACACTCTCTCTCTTCTCCTCCCCCCCTCCACACTCCCTCCCTCTCTCACTCATTCACACTCCCTCTCTCTCTCCTCCTTCCCCCCCTCACACTCCCTCCCTCTCTCACTCATTCACACTCCCTCTCTCTCTCTCCTTCCCCCCCCCCCTCACACTCCCTCCCTCCTCCTCACTCATCACACTCCCTCCTCCTCTCCCTCCTCTTCCCTTCCCCCCCTCACACTCTCCCTCCTCTCCTCTCCCTCCCTCATCTTCCACACTCCCTCTCTCTCTCTCTTCCTCTCTCTCACCATCACACTCCCCTCTCTCCCTTCCCCCTCACACTCCCTCCCTCTCTCACTCATTCACACTCCCTCTCTCTCTCTCCTTCCCCCCCTCACACTCCCTCCCTCTCTCACTCATTCACACTCCCTCTCTCTCTCTCCTTCCCCCCCTCACACTCCCTCCCTCTCTCACTCATTCACACTCCCTCTCTCTCTCTCCTTCCCCCTCACACTCCCTCCCTCTCTCACTCATTCACACTCCCTCATCTCTCTCTCCTTCCCCCTCATCTCCTTCCTACCTCTTCTCTCACTCATTACACCTCGCCTCTCTCATCCTATCTTTCCTATCTCCAAGCCCCTCACAACTCCCTCTCACATATCACACTCTATCTCTTCTCCTTCTGTCACACTCTTCCATTCTCACTCATCACATCGCTTACTTTCTCTATCCCCCTCAACTTCCTTCTCTGACTCCTCACACCCTCTATCATCAATGTTCCTCAATCTCCCTAGTAGCTCCTTTATTACTGTTCTAAATTTACCGAAAAAAAGGTTGCTGTGCTGTGGTTTAATGGCAAAGCTATGAAGCCGCTTTATTCTACCGAGAGCCTCCTCTGCTAATTAAATTAGTACTACCTATGTACCTAGTTCTACCTATGTAACTAGTGATATCTATGTACCATGTGCTATGTAACAGTAGGCATTGAAGAAAAACTTTCTGTTGAGGGTGCGGTGCAGTATTGTTGTTTCTGACCTTTTTCGAATTTATATAATAGGAATTATATATTTATATTTTTTTATGATACCATTGAATTAAGTTGAATTGAATGGGATAGATACATAGATCAAGATGAAAGTCAAATACCTAAATTAACATTAGATAAGTGACTAAATTAAATTTGAAGAAAGTAGATATAATAAAGGATAGATCGGGAAATCATATTCATATTAATGACTGAGCCAAAAAATTATAACTTTTTTTTTTATCACAGCGCGCTTAGGCTCGCCTGAGCGCGCTGTGATAGGTTGAAACTCCGATTTGAGGGCGTGTCTAGTTTGTCTTAACTTTAATCCTACTTCATAATTTGGCCCTGAGAACCCGAATTATAAAACAGTATTGAATTTAAAACACTAAGCACGCTAGGTAAGGAAAAGAAATAAGGGTAAAAATTAATCTCCAAAACCATTGAAGGTGAAAATATCGGGACGAGAAGACAAAAGTTCTTGCATTAGAATGACATTTTTCCACCACAAATCCCAACGCGTTCCTAATGAAAAATAAAAAAATCGCGAAAGGAGACGGATGGAGGGCGGGATAATGAGGAGAAGGAGAAGGATGAAGAGGGAGTAAGTGAGAGGAAGAAAAGATAAAGAGGAGAGAAAAGAGAAAAAGGAGGAGGAGAAGTGTAAGGAAGAAGAGGAGGAGGAAAAGGAGGAGGAAGAGAGGAGGAGGAGGAGAAAGAAGAGGAGGAAAAGAGGAGGAAAAGAGGAGGAGGAGGAGAAAGAGAAGGGAGGAGGAGGGCAGAGACAAAAATTAGTGAATTAGCGCAGGAGAAAAGATTATAAACTTGGAAGAAAAGGATTTATGTCAGAAAGTCAAAGAAAAGAAGAGAAAAAAAATGAAAAATAGAAAATAAGAAGTTCTGTTCCATGCAGCTTTAACGAGAGAACTTCGTTTAAGACAAAAAAAAAAGTAAAAAAAAATAATAAACCTGTAAGCACAAAGTACTTGAAAAGAGTATGTATGTATGTAACCAGTCTATATTGACACTAGATATAACATTTTACGGTATCAGACTAAGGTACATGGTCTGGTTTATGTAACACATAATAGTACATGGTTATGTATTTTTTTTCATATGCATATTAGAAGTAACTCTTCAACGTGTATTGCAATGAAATGAACCTGCGACTATTTAGAATGTATTTAACAACTTTAAAACAAAATAAACACCTTCTTATCTTCTAGTGTAAAATATGCACACATTGTGAAGAAAAAAGTTGGACACATTTCAATCAATTAAATAATTAATTTCAAAAAGTTGGAATGGATTACGAGAAAGGTAAAAAGAGGAAAAAGTAACGTCAAAAAAGATCAAATGAAACACAGAGCGTAAAATGAAACATCCAGAAACAGGAAAGAAAAGTCCAACAGGAATGAAAGAGGAAAGTCGATCAGCATAAAAAAATTTCCTCTTTTTTTTCTCCTGTTTTAATCTGCATAATTTGACTAACGCAGCTTTTGTTTGGGCTCCGTTGTTCTTGCGACCTTGTTCACTATTTTGGAACATTTTATAATTAGAGAGAGGAAAAAATGCGAGAGTTATACACGTAGGCATTTTGTAAGCTGCTCGTAGGCACTCAAGCGTATGTCAGCAAGTTTCAGCCTCTGTATACATGGTGTATAGGTATTAATTACATCTAACCGTAAATCAGGGTAGAATAATTAACAGATGCTGGCATTCCGGCCCAACCACGCTGGTGAGGTTAATGTGGGCAGCACGTTTGTGAGTTTCCTGCGAATAGAGGTAACAGCCCCATCGTGATATGACCATGCAGTTGAAAGCGACGTTAAACCCGAATAAAAGAAAATTATGGTATAAACAGAATAAAAGAACTTACCTGCAGGTACATTATCTAAATATCCATCCCACCCTCGTTAGTTTATTTATTATTATGTCAGCAGGTATAATGTCCAGCAAAAAAGAAAAGTATCAACTGTATTTTTAATTAATTAGATACCTACGAGCAAACCAGCTTCCGTGGCGTGACGGTTAAAATTATTGCCGGTAGTCCAGAGATCCCGAGTTCGATGCCCGGTTGAGGCAGACTTTTCGAAGAAAATTCTATTCCCTTCAAACACGTGAGGCTGGCATTTCCGGCCCTATCCAGGCTGGATGAGGTTAAAGTGGGTAGCTGGAATGCGAATGGAGGTAAAAACCACCATCTGACAAAAAATATCAATCAGGACGTTAAAAGCAAATAGAATATATAGATCTGATTAGATCGTAAGGATTTCACTGAAAAACCCTGCAACCCAGGTCAGATAATAAATAATATACCTATGAGCAAGAATAATTATTTTTTTTTCAATATGGGTTTCAATTCGATTTCAACTACATGATCATATTAGGACGGGGTGTTACCATCCATTTGCAGAAACTCAAAACCTGCTGCCCACATCAACCTCGCACAGCCTGGATTGGGCCGGAATGGCAGCATCACGAAGTCTTCACTTCGCCGGACGTTGCTTAACTTCGTTGATCCTAAGAGAACCGGTGATTCACGGCTCATTCATTTATACAGTTTCATAAAAAAAAACAAAAAACAAAGCAAATCTATATATATATAAAATAGGTAACTGCAAACCATAAAAAAATATTATTTAGTAAATAAAATTAAAGAGGAAGTGATGTGTTCATCTTGATAGAGTATTTTTTACCGTTGTCATGAAGAGAGTTATTTTATAATTCAAAATATGAAGCAAAGTAAATTATGTACGAGTTTGTATGCACATTGCACAAAGCACATATACTCGTATTATGATGTTGCAACTTTGAAAAACAGTGCGTCTCAAAGTTTGACATGTACTTTTTTAGTGACGATGAACTTTCAGCGGACAGAAGGGAAATGATGACATCTTATGAAAGGAATATAATCAAAAGCTATCATTAAGACATTACAAGTTATCATATTTGTGTTAATTATGTGATATCACAACTACTCAAACTCGCTTTACTAAATCTACGCTGGAACCGGGACTTGAATCACCGACCTCCCGGTCACAAGTCAGCTGCCTTATCGATCAAGCTACTGAGGTCAGGTACATTATTACATTTAAAATTATCAATAAAAGATAATGTTTACAGAAGAGAATTGTGCTCTCTGCAATACAATAATGTTTTAGCTCTAAATATTTTATGCACGCCTGGTATTTTTTGGGTATGCAATGTGCAATAGATTGAAGATGAAACGCGTTGTGCTCAAGTGGTTCCATTGAGTTTGTAGCTATACACTGTACTTATTGGATGCTTACATGTAACGGAAAACTATTGAAAGGGTAGTTCAGTAAAAAATAAGAATATGTACCGACCTAACATTATATTGTATGCCTACTATGTATTAGAAAAAAAACAGGCATCTTCAAAATCTTCACAGTCTTGGTAAAATGAATAGATAAATTATTTTTGTTTTTTTAATTTCATTATTGAGCGTAAACATACTCTGTTATATGCACATTGTGTTAAATGTGAGTGTATAATTCGGGATGTAGTAGTTTATAATACTTTATCCTTAAAGAAATAAATAAATAATTAAAAAATCAAAC
The DNA here is from genome assembly GCA_024516035.1 of Bactericera cockerelli. Taxonomy (NCBI): domain Eukaryota; kingdom Metazoa; phylum Arthropoda; class Insecta; order Hemiptera; family Triozidae; genus Bactericera; species Bactericera cockerelli. The sequence continues at coordinate 55,181,489 of CM044955.1, forward strand.
TGGTGTACAACCAAAACTGCAGCTTTATTGTAGTCATCATATTTGTGTTAATACCTTACGTGGTGTCACAACAACTTCAACTCGCTTTACTAAATCTACGCTAACGAGACTTCAACCACCGACCCACAGGTTACAAGTCCGCCGCCTTGTGAAGCAAAGCTGCTATCAATACACATATAAAGAACTTGTTGTAATATAAAGTTACATGAAGTACATTATTATATAATCTACTCGCATTTCCTACGGAGCTTTTCAGAGACAAATTTCCCAGAACTCTGAATGAGGAGAAGAATTGACGACATTATACTTGAGTCAAAATTCTGAGAAGAAAAAGAATGTATTTATATAAACTGTTTATGTTTCGACTTACAAAGAGCTTACTGAGAAGTTTACCTACTGGGAAGGTCCCAGTTGGTCTCGTGAGAGGGGGTATAAGCAGGGACGAAAATGATGCCACTTCCAGTGGCTGAATACAAAGGAACCACAGGAAACTGAAGACGTTCCTGTCTAGATATGACAATGGGTTTGCTAGCCTCCATGGCGTAACGGTTGTGACGACTGCCCGTAGTCCAGAGATCCTGAGTTCGATTTCCGGTTGGAGCAAACTTTTCACACAAAAAAATTCTGTTCCCTCCGAACATGTGAGGCTGGCAATTACGGCCCTACCCAGGCTGAGTGAGGTTAATGTGGGTAGCTGGTACGATTTTTTTTTTTCTTTGAAAAAGTAGTTAGTTATCATATTTGTGTTAATCACTTTCGTAATGTCACAACTACTCAAACTCGCTTTACTAAATATTTGCTTGCTCGGGATTTGAACCACCGAACTTCCATTACAAGTGCACCGCTCTATCGATCAAACTACTGAGAAATACAGAGGTCGGTTTGGAAAAAGTAATGCAGATTATATAACGTACTTAGGTACAGCAGGTAAGTACCTTATCTAAAGTATCTTATGCATTAGTACCAGGATGGAGTTACACAGGGCTTACTTGTTATTACATTCGTAATGCAACAGTGAGGCCATGTACAACGGCCATGTTTTTTTCCTCTTCTCCAATTCAAAGCCTTTGCAGTTGATTTATGTACCTTTGTGTTCAGCCACATGAATGCAGAATGTTTTCTCCGTTGCTGTTTGCTACACATTGCGATGGAGAGTCAGGGGAGGTATAAATTCCGGGTCTAGTGCTGGATTGAGCGGTGGTCTGCCGGAATGTTGAGTTGCTGGGCTCCAACATTTTTTCTCAAGCTAGTTTTGCAAATTCTTTTCAAGTTGGTTTTTTATACAAACAGAAAAATAATTCCGATTTTTAAATATTTTATATACGAACGAAAAATATCTGTTTCTTTACTAGCTCGATTTGCATTGGGGGAAACAAGTTGAAATTTGAACTTGGAATAAATATCAATCAAGTTTTGCTGTCAATTGCATATGATGTATTTCATATTATTGATGATATACTAGATTATTTCCTTAACTTGAAACGTCAAGCTAGTAAATAAACATCTACGTATTTAGTGTCCTTCGTGGGTCTCAGTTGATTTAGTTGATGCATGGTTTTTTCTCCTTTCCTTTAAACTTTTAATTATCAACTTGATATTTGCACAGGGTGTGTAGTTCATGTTTGCACATGTTGATATTTGGACATGTTCATTATGTAGTTTACATTTCAGTAGTGTTTTCTTGTAAGCTCGAGTTACTTAGGAGTTAACAATGACTTGGAATTTTGATGTGAAACGAGAAGCATAATAATTATGAATGAAGAAACAAAATATAAATTAAACTAAAAGTAAGTAATTAAACTAAATAACTTGATGAACAGAAACAAAGAAAATTGAAGTCGGGCGATGGAAATTTTGTTTTAACTGTTTTGAGTTTGTGCTGGTGTTAGTAACATTTTATTAGTTTTTTTTTTAATGATTCTGTTTTATAAAATTATTGCAGTAAGAGTTTACAATGTTCTTGGCTATATTAATAATAATGATAATAATACTCTTTTATTGAAGGTAACCACCAGGGAGGTTAATTCCTAAAGCATTGTCTACTTAACCCTCAGAGTCTTATGTGGTCATATTCTCAAAGAAATGAGGAAAATTGGTCCAATGACTGGGTGGGATTCGAACCAACGGATCCTCACACTACCTGGATTACAAGGTAGCGATTTTCGGCTTTGGAAAAAAAAGCCCTTCTTTTAAATAATTTAGCCCTAAATATCTAGCTGGCGTACTCGTATAAAAAAAAAAAACATAAAAAAATAATATAGAGATAGGTATTATACTGCACAATGTAATAACATAGACAAAGTTTTAAATGCAGAAGATGCAAAATAAAAAAAAAGATAAAAAGATGCAAAATAAAAAGCACAGGAGTAAAACGCAGTATGGAAATACAATGATTTTTCCTACAGGAGAAGGAAATTATGATGGAAGAATATTATAAAACTGAAGAAAATAATGAGTATTAAGCAAAAAAGAAAGAAAATAATAGTGCTAGTAGGAAAATTCCTCGAGAAATGCGAGAGAAAATTGTGAAGGAAATAATGAAAGAATAATTATGAGAACAATACCTGAGCCTAAGAAAAAAATCTTTGTAGCTGTATATTACTCTGTGGCGTACTGTAGCCAGCCTTCGTGACGGAACATCTTGTTTTAAAGAAAGCTATCGGTCAGCTGATAAAATCTAAGGGTCGGCTGGGACTTACTTATTCTGTTTCATAATACGGTCCTAGTCTAACGGTTAGGAAACAATGGAACTCACGTTGAACTGATGATAACCTCTTGGACGGATGGAATTTTGACCATCTGTAGCTTTCTTCATGCTCATATGACGCCAACCATTCATCTTACCTGAAAGAAAGCGTAAACAAAACATGGCATCAAAAAATGGTATTATTATTATTATCATTATCATTATTGTATGCTTTATTAGGTAAGACAAAAATATATCCTGTTGAATGAAATTATAAAGAAAAAATAAATAGATTGAGCAAAGAAACAAGAACAAAAAGGAGAATGAAATAAATGTCCAACGTAAAGGGCGCGGTTATTGCCTGTGGCAATCTCTTCCACCATTACCCAAAAGTAATGTTAAATTGTCAAAGCACTATTTTTACGAAATATCTAGTTATAAGTACTAAAGTCAGGAGGTCAGCCCAAAGGTCCACGTTAGGCCGCTACTAAGAAACGTATCTACAATCATTATACATTAATTTCAGGGATCATGCATATTCGGTCCCTTTCACCCTAATGACCAATCCCTTGTCTCAAGGCTCAACCAGGTCACACGGTTCAATTTAATCTAGAATAAGAGCAGTAAGAGCACCTCGTCTTAACAGTCTCCTTGCTGTTTCTAAACCTGGCTTTCTCTCTCTCTCTCTTTCTCATTTTGATTCTCTTCTTTCTCTATCTTTGTCCTCATTTGTTCATTCAATTTATTTTTATACGACATGTTTTTTCTCTTTCTGTTCATCCTCTTCTACCTCCCTGTAGCTATTGTCTTGTTCCTTTCAAGCTCTCTCATACTCTCTCTCTCTCTTCCTGTCCACGTCAACCCTCTCTCCTCACCTCCCCTCCTACCTTTTCCTTTTCCTCTTTCTCTCTCTCTCTCTCCTCTTTCCCCCTCTGCTCTCCTTCCAGTACTCAGAACAGATAACACTCTCTCTCTCCTCCCCGTATCTTTTTCCTCTCTCTCCTCTCTCGCTCTCTCTCTCTCTTTCTTCTCTCTCTCTCTCTCTCTCTTCTCTCCCTTTGCCTCTCTTCTCCCGCGTCTCCATCCTTCTCTCTCTCTCCCCTGTATCCTGTATGTTCTCCGTCCCCCAAGTACAGTAGAACACTCTGTCTCTCTCCTCCTATCCCTCTCCTCTCCTCTTCTTCTCCCCCCTTCTCTCTCTCTATCTCCCTTCCTCTCTCCTCCCTCCCTCCCCAGTATCCGTCTGTCTCCCCCAAGTACAACAGGAACACTCCCCTCTTTTCTCTCTCCCCTTCCCCTTCCCCTCCCTCTCCCGTCTGTTCCCCCCCCCCAGTACAGCAGGAACACTCCCTCTTCCTCTCTTTTCCCCTTCTCCTTCTTCTTCTCCTCCCCCAGTATCCCGTCTGCTCCCCCCCCCCCCCCCCAATACAGCAGGAACATGCAGAAAATTCATTACGGGGACGTGACGACGTGTCCCCGGGGATTATCTGACCCGAAATTTCCTGTCCAGTAGAACCGGGAGAATGTCGCTTTGTCAATGTTTCACGACAGAGGTTCACAAAAGGGCGGCCACCTTTACAAGAAGACCCTTTACAACACAGTCAACGTTGAATAAAAGTGGAACCTGGTGAAAGAAACAAATGTTTTATTTTTTTTAATAACAATAAACACAAAGATGCTGTCAGCATTTTTGCTGATTGCTACAAGTTCACAACATACCAATCAGTATTTTTTTCCCTTATGATGCATTTTAGTCTGGCTGGAGGGCTATAAAGTCTGCTGGGGACCAGCAGTCTGGCATTAGCTTGGTTCTGGGGGCCCTTATCAATTATTAACCTCCTTGTACAAACAGTGGTAGAATTGCTGAGTCATTCCTCCATTGTCTGGCTACCATCGTTCACGATGACGTCACCCTATGATGATGCATTTTCTCCCTTCAATTTCCAGGTCAAATTTACCTCTCCAGCCTAAGGGAAAATACTCCAGCCTCATGAGGTATAACGATTGTGACTACTGTCCATAGTCCAGAGATCCTGAGTTTGATTCCCGGTTGGGGCAGATATTTGTAACAGAAAATATTCTGCACCCTCTGAACACAACGAGGCTGAGTGAGGTTAATGTGGGTAGCTAGTGCGATTTCCAGTGAATGGAGGGTAAAACCCTCGTCTTGACTCAAATCAGGACGTTGAAACCAAATAGAATTAACGGGTCACAATGGATCTAATGGGGATTGTTGTGATAATTGGGTCGTATCTCTTGTGGAGTTAATAATAATTATAATCAGTATAAACTAGATGTTCATGAGTATGAGAACATACCTGGACAGCAGTTTCGAGCTTATTAGCTCTCATCAGAAGGTAATAGTTCTGAATATCCATGCCATCAAGTAACCTCTCTATTTTAATCAGTAAAAATAGAAAAGTGAGAAGTTGAACTATTGAATTGAATACTTTTATTTATTTATACAATAATGATATTACAAACAATACATCTCCTATAAGCTAAGTCTAACTAACTTCTGAGGAGATAATAATAGATAATAATACATGGAAAATAACTCTTTATAAGGGAAACCTGGATATAAGAGATTATAATTATATTATAACAAAAAAAAATATTATAATAAAATCAATTATAAAAAAATGTGTTTCTTTGTGCTATTATATTACAATTTTTAGTGGGTAGCGCAGAATTATAGGACTTTCCATATCTTTTAATATGCTAATATCTTATTTTTGCCACTAGTCGCTCACATTAAAGCAGCTACTCATTTTTCCTCACTAGGTATGAGCGGACACCGGGAAAATAACTATTTATAAGAGACACCTGGATATAAGAGAAAATTCCGGTTTTATTATAATAAAACGATGGATTTTTTAAAACTGGTGATGCCTAGTTATTTCTCACCTATTTCCAATATAAGAGCAAGTAAAATACAAAATATGAAGGTAGATAAAATGCTAAAAAAATATTCAATTTTCCTTTGTAAACAATATCCTTTGTTTGAAGTTCGGGAAGAGCAATGGAGAATGGGGGGCTATTGAATTTATTACCAGAGATAAAGAGGGAGGTAATGTATAGCAGGTCAGTGGGATATCATTTAGCCCCCATTCTAGTTCAGAACAGCCTGGAGAATCTTTTTCCTCCCAACAGTATTATCCAGGTCAAACGTTTGTCCCGACTTTCAGCAAACAAAAGAGGGGATGACGTGCCTCTAGCTGTTCAGGCAGGAAAGTCTAGAGCTACGTAATATTTTCTGGACAGTAGTTATCAAACACCTCGGCCGAGGTGTGAAGAACGCCTATACAAAGAAAGAGACAGCCCGGCAGAGTGTAAGGTTACGGAAAACATAGTTCCCATGCATTTCATGTACTTTCAGCCAGCGAAAAGTGCAACATGAATTTCAAAAATTGCGATTTTTATTGCAGAAATGGACTCTACGTTGAAAAATAAATTGATTTGACTTTTTGTTTGACTTCCTAGGCCAACGGGAACCCTATTTTCGAGACCCCCGAACAATCGTGAAAGACATGAAAAGATTCATAATTTTTTTTTTTTTTTTTTTCTGTTTTTTTTCATACGGATCCTTTGAGACCCGACTTCGTGTCCTTAACTTGGCACTGAAGATTAAGTGAGGTGTCTAAAGTGATCAAGATATAATGGAGATGAGCCTGGACCAAAAAAAAAGTCTAAATTATAAGCGGGCGGCCCATTTGGGCGGCTTCGGATTTTGGGAGCCCAAATCGGGAATTGAAGGATAATACTAATCTTAAGTGGTATCAAATGAAAGATCTTGATGAGCAGATACCAAATTTATGGATTTTATTCCTTCATCCGGTCCACTGGTTGGCACCTGGTGGCCTTTTCATTTTCTTTGGCGGGTAGGTACCTTCGAATCCTTAGCTTAGTGCTCAGATCTTGGCCAGTATGTATTTTCGAGATGACCTCGCTATCTCACTACAAAATTTTAATGTTTAAGTTTCCAAGTATTAATTTAGTTAGTTCATTTTCCGTCCGTTTCTTTAGAAAACAACTTTGTCTATTGGTAGCATGCTCGACCTGCCACCCAGTCAGCATGGGTTCGAATCCTGGTGGGGACAAAATTTTTTAGCACTATATTTTCAATTTGGGCTTAACGTTGTTTTGTTTTACCAATCAATCTTTATATTTGATCTTCATGACGACCCCATTACCCTCGCGAGGAAAATTTTAGTAGTTGCCGAATTGGCCAATGACCTGTGGCGGCATTACGAGATTGATTTTGGACATGGTTGGATGGAGATAAAATATGATGAATTAGCTCTCATAATGTCGATGCTACTCACTAAAAGTTGTGACAATGTAGTGACTTTGGCCAAGTGGGTAGCATACTATGCTTGCACGCACGATGACTTGGGTTCGATCCCCTTCAGGGAAGTTTTTTTTCTCTGTCCATTATGTCCAGGGTACACTCATACCTCGTGAGGTATTGATAAGGGACGTCACCACCGAGTTTTCTCCTGCTCATGGTTTTATCAACACCAAATTGTCTCCCGTCGCGTCGCTTGCATTTTTACCTGATTTTATACTTACACAGTTTAGGTCTAACATAAAAATTATAATCGAAACACCTAGGAATCATTGATATATACCTGAGGCATGGCCTTCTATGTATTTTACCTAACCCTACTATAAACCCGAGGCATTGCCTTCTATGTATTATCCCTAACCCTACTATATTCCTGAGGCATGGCCTTCTATGTATTTTACCTAACTCTACTATATACTGAAGGCATTGCCTTTCATTAGTTAGAGATTTTAAAGATTTCCTTATAAAAGACCGATTCTTATATAAAAATGATAATTTTATAGTTTTCAATTTCTTAAATACCTAATGTAAAAAAGCATGGTCTCATTTAAGGGAGAGATAATCGTGGTGACCCCTGCAATAAGCCGGAGAGAATTCGGGTAAGAAAAGGTCAACGGGAGAGAACTCATTACCTCACCTTGATAAGGTGATTACAAATTAATTTCTTTGGCATTTATAAATCCAGGTGTTTTAGTGTCCCTCATAGGAGGCTCTGAGGTCTATTTAGCATTGAAAGATAAACCTAATCATGTAGAGTATAGAATCAAAAGGTCTTGCATTGCAAATTTATATATTATTTAGTCACTTTGGGGACTCAGGGGGCCAAATCTGTGATCTAAATACATATTGACCTTAAAAAATTAAATACCTACTGCTAAAACTATATCTTAAAAAAAGACAACTTGGTACATTCACATTTTCCCAGCTTATTTACTTTTGTTATTCATAATGTTTCAGTAGTGTATGAACCTCCTATATTTTCGTACAAAAAGAACTGATATCCCCCCAAAAACACCACTTTTTGGTTAGAAAAAGAAGAACGCCTCACTCAAAAGAATGATTATAATTAGCTAAAAATAAATGATATCAAATTGAGAACACCTTACCCCTTCTCTTTCTATATCTCTGCACTCCTTTCTGAATTTATTCCTCTTATGTTCATCTTTCTTTATCCTTTCTAGGGGTCATCCCAAACTTGATTTCTCTTTAAATTTACTTGTTGCACGGCAATAAAAAATGGCGGTCGGAGTATGATTTTTCTGAACTTATTTGATTTGAATCGAGAAAATTACACCACGACCGCCATTTTTTATTGCCGTGCAACAAGTAAATTTAAAGAGAAATCAAGTTTGGGATGACCCCTAGAAAGGATAAAGAAAGATGAACATAAGAGGAATAAATTCAGAAAGGAGTGCAGAGATATAGAAAGAGAAGGGGTAAGGTGTTCTCAATTTGATATCATTTATTTTTAGCTAATTATAATCATTCTTTTGAGTGAGGCGTTCTTCTTTTTCTAACCACAAAGTGGTGTTTTTGGGGGATACCTACTCTCTGTTATCATCTGAGTGCTCTGCGTTTGAGTTTTGTTGGTTAAATCCTGATTGTGATTTTTTCTTTCTCACAAAATAGGGACCAAAAATTAAAAATATTCAATTTTCCTTAAAAAATATTCAATTTTCCTTAGTAAACAATATCAAAAAAAAATATTGACCAAAATATTCAATTTAAATATTCAATTTTCCTATGTAAACAATATCCTTTGTTTGAAGTTCAGGAAGAGAAATGGTTACAAATAGAAAATAAAGTTTCGATTTCTGGCAATATAGGACCGAATTATTAAACAGGATTATAAATATGATAAGCCAGAAGCCAGAATGTCCCTCAACTCGGGCTATAGTGCTCTGTGATTGGTTGAAACTCCGACTTGAGGGCGTTTCTCGCGCTTAACTTTAATCCTGTTTCATAACGTGGCCCTTAGAGATTTTTAGTACGAAATATAATGGACATCTGGTGAATAAGTAGGTACCTACTAAGAATATATGCCTGAACTACATTTCATAAATAATAAAGGCGGTATTTTTTTCCCAATCTGAAGACGCAAATTTTCCGTATCAGCAGACATAGTCGTTCAACCAGCACAAAATCAAGGAAAATACTGAAACTAGTAGGAACCTCTGGTGGGAATTCTTCGAACTATTAGAGAGGTCCCTCGGAAAACTCTGCGAACTTGGTGGAAAATTTCATCACATGTTTTGAGTACAAATTTATGATAGAGTTTTCCTCGCTCCTCGATAGATGGCAGCATGATAATCATTATTCCGGTATAATGAAATGCTGAATTCCAGCGTCCACGGCTCATCAGTCAGAGTCGATAGCGTGTAGAATGCACTGGTTCTCGTAAGATCACCGAAGTTAAGCAACGTCCAGCGTGGTGAAAACTTCGTGATGCTGGCACTCCGACCTAACCCAGGCTGGGTGAGGTTGATGTGGGTAGCTGGTTTGTAAGTTTCCAGCGAATGCAGGGTAACACCCCCATCGTGATATCACCATGCAGTTGAAATAGATGTTAAACCCAAATTAAAAAAAGGCTCATCACATTAAATTGTGCTTATCTCTCTGAACCTCTAGGTCACAGGTTCGATTCTCGCTTGGGAAAATTATTTCTCACATCTTACTTCCGAGCTAAACTGAAAAATTGGAAGTAATTTCCGTTTATAATATTTCTTTTGATATGGAATGTGTAAGTAATAATTCTGAAACAATATATCCTTTTCATTGTGTACGAGTAAGTAAGTATTATGTTTTAATGTGGCTTGACCCGTAAACATAAGACTACCAAAAAAATACATGTACATCTGGTACAACTTCTCACACTTCTGATTGACTCACAATGAAAAAAAAAAACCATAGTAACTCAGGAAGATATGAAACGTTCAGAAATATGAAAAAAAAATTGAAATTGGAGGAAAAAATATTTTTTTTTTTACAAAAACGAACACAATACCGATTTCTAATATTATGTAATTCTTGGAATTTAAGTTCTCAGCACTAGGTTCATAACCAGACGATGGCAACTACTCTGTATTGTTTAGTTTTTTTTGTGTCTAACGTCGCGTCGCTTTCAATCGCTTTCCAGCCTAAGTGGGGCCAGGAATAGACAGCATCACGAGGGTTTGAAATTGAATGGTTACCCCATCCAAGTCCTAACCTCGCTAAACATTGCTTAGCTTCTGTAACGGGACAAGAAGTGGTGAGTTCAACGTACCATCACGACGCGGGCTTCGTATTAACCCTTGCAGACACGATTTATGAAATACTTCCACAATTTCCTCGGAATGGAGTTTAACACCGCCCGTGATATAACAATGCAATTGAAAGCGACGTTAAACCCCCCACCCAAAAAATATATCACCAGCGAGGATAGTTATAATAAGAAAAAAAAAAAAAATTAGGAACTATGTCTGTACCTAATTATCTTCTCTTCATGAGACGAACAATATAATAAAATCACGTCACCTATAAATGAAGAGGGCTCATTTCCATTTCAAAAGCCGAAAGTAACATAAGCTGAAACAACGCATTGAAAGCCGTCCGAACAAAAGGATCATCGTGTGTGACGCCACGCCTGACGTAGCTTAACACTCGTGCAATCAATCCTATTCATTTTATGAATTGAATTTGAAATTAAATATGGAGGTTTAAATTTTTTCAGCCTCTCTAGCATTTTTTCCAGTGAAATATTTTCATGCCTCACCGAAGACCCATAATTTTTCATGATGGTGAGTTGAATTTAAATACGAGACACATAATTCATTATATCACATTGTACCATACATGACACAATATGTGTCTAATATTTATACCTACTCAAAATTAAAAAAACCCCCTTTTTCCGAGCACGGTAGCTGATATGACATTTTATTATTAAAAAAAAAAATATTTAAAAAAATACCTATATAAAATTCTTTCCTGTATTTGTGCTTTTTAAAAAGTTTAACTACTGCTATAGCTCGTAGTTGATGAGAGCTCACTACAGAGTTCACATAGGGGAAGAACTCTTTAGGTAACTGTTTAATTTAAAAAAAAGCCTAGCTCAACGTTGCTTAACATGGTCTCATTCAATAGTATATGTTGTATGGGACATGTCCTGAAAATTCCAGCTCAATTGAACAAAAATTGCAGGTTCAATCGCATTCCAACTATTTTGATTAATATATTTCGTCTCATTTCTTAGCCTAGCTTGACATTGCTTAACAAGATGTCATTCAATAATTATACAGGGTGTTTCAGAAAAGTGTGCCTTATTTAATTTAACCACGTGTTATATGGACCATTTTAGGGGGGGGGGGGGGTCAAGTCTATAAAAAAAAAGCACACTTTTCTGAAACAAAATGTATGTATGGGACATACCCTGAAAATTGCAGCTTGAATGGACGACTTTCATTGCGTTACAATTGTTACAACATACATACATAGATTTGTAATTTTCGAGTGAATGGAGGATAAAACCCCCGTCGTGGTATGACCATGCAATTGAAAGCGACGTTTAAACCAAAAATAGCATTTTATCCTATTACTTGACAACAATTTATACATAGTTATGTAGAATAACTTACACATATTGATTTAATAAATAAAACACAAATTTTATAATTGGCCATGGCTGTTATTAGTGTCCATTATAGGGACGGCTAACCCCAATAAGCTTACCAGCTTACCACATAAACATCTGTCTGTCTACACAAGGATTACAGCATCCAGTTTATATTAAAAGAAAGACAAACTAAGAGCAGGATAAAATATCGGGTGAGTAACGCTGGCGGGAAGTTTATAGAAATCAAAACTTTTAATTAAAAAAACGACAGGGTAATGCATCACCTCCTCAATTTCAGTTTGAAAAAAAAATAAAAAAAGATGAGTGCTTTTTTTATTTCGTAGCCATGATACAGAAGCTACTGTAGACGCTTGTGGTCTGTGTTGTAGCTTGCCAATCCCGTAGTATGCCTCCCCATTGACGGAAGTGACACAATACTTCCCATTTAGGTGCTGGGTCCAAGGTATCCAAGGTATTACAAACAACTATTTCCAAAAGAATACAAATTTTGTCGGTACGGGGAATCAAACCTTAGACCTTCCGCATGGCAAGCGAGTGCTTAACCACTGAGTTAATCGCGCGCTTAAATATCCAAGATGAATTTTTGGATTATTTGTATGCTCGATGCCTCATAATTTTTAAGTTTTTTTTGAAAATGTTCTCACCCTGTTTCAAGCATACTTCAGATCCACCCTGTATCAACCATACTTCGGTGTAGGAAATCTAGTAGCTACTAACCACAATATCAGGGGAAATTTTTTGTTCGAAATTTTCGCCGATCCTGGGATTCGAGCCCTTGGATCGAGAGACCTGTAAGTTTACCTTTTTTTCACCTCAAACAGATAAATATGGCTATGTACAGAAGATTTTGTTGTACTTTTTTTTTCTCCCGAGTATTCATCTAGAAAATCCACATATACATAATTTGTAGTAATCAGAAGTAGATATTCTGTTGGTTTTTCTAATAAAAATGGGGTTTTTTTACGGATAGACAAAAAAAAAATTATACCTGCCTACTTTACCAAGCTCACGTATGCCCGTTGTTAAGTGTTCGAAAATTCTTCTAATGTAAAGCTCTTTTGTAAGCAAAAATACGTACGGTTACACATCTCTTCTCTCTTTTTACAGGTAGATATTTTACTGAATTGACAAAACCTAAACACGGAGTTTCGAAAAGAATGAAGGGAAATATCGGATATGTGCATGCAACATTGTTCTACATCTGGGAAATTCCCCACGGCGAAACCCAATCATGTTTTCTACAGGGCGGAATCAAAGTTCTTTTCTTATATTCCAAACTTTGTCTCTTCGCGGTTCCAAGTTTTTTTTCATTGCCTTATTAATTTATGCTGCCCGATAAGTCACCGTGGCAGAGTGAGTTAGCGCGCTAGGCATAGCACTCGGTTCAATCCCCAGCTGATCTGATCTGTTTTCTGATCTATACTTGGATGTTCGGGCTCCACTAATACCTCGTGAGGAAAAATGAGTAGTTACTGGTATCAGTAGCGACCAGTGGAGGCATTACCAGAGTAAAAAGAAATTAATGTAATAGAAAAATTCGAAATGTGAAGGAGTCAAAATCTCAAATGGGAGGTTAACTTGTCATGTCCTGGCTGGGTTTTGAATCGGCAACTTTGGATTACCAGTCCGACGCCTTACCAACTGAGCTACCGCGACAGACAAAGTTGGTTGAGGTTAATGTGGGTAGCTGGTTTGTGAGGAGGGTAAAACTCCGTCGTAACATATTCAGAAAAAGCAGAAAGGTTAATTTGGGTAGCTTGACTGAGAGCTGTTAAATGGAAGAAGCCAGTGTTAGATTACTTAACGTCAGATCACTCAAGTTATGCAACGTCCAGCGAGATGAAGATTCGGTGAGTGACCACTCGAATTTGCATCCTCGTGATGCTGGCTGTTTCCGGCCCAACTTGGGCTGAATGAGGTTAATTTGAGTAGCTGGTTTGTCAGTTTATAGCAAATGTAGGGTAATACCCCCCGTGAAGTTATATTCTCATTCAATGAACATACTCATTACTTTAGATAAATTTAGAAGTGTTTCTTTGTGTTATTATATCACAATTATATCATTGGGTAGGGCAGAATTATAGGACTTTACTGTATCTTTGTTATCCTGATATCTTATTTTTGACTATAATTCCACCACTGGTCGCTGCTCACATTAAAGCAGCTACTCATTTTTCCTAAAGAGGTATGAGTTGACCCCGAACACCCAAGTACAGAGTAGAAAAAATCATGCCCCACAGAGAATCGAACCCAGGTCACCGTTTGTGTGCGTGCAATGCCTAGCGCGCTAACTCACTCGGCCACGGTGACTACTAGAGCACTCTAATGTATTTTTATTTTATTGAAATTTATTTTCTGTTGAAAATCAGTACTACCAATACAACCCCGTTGAAGTAACACAAGAACCGACTTTCAGCGTACCCCGTAATCCAAAGCTCAACCTTGTACTACAGGCATTTATAAAGGCTCCGTAATGAGCACTTCTTGTGCCTTTTCGAACGCTATCTTGAGATTTTTAGCTTTCAATTCGCCGTAAGTCCCGTACAAGTGGCTAATTTAAATGCATAGACTCTGATATATCTAGGGTGAAATATAGGTCACGACCGCCACGAGGATAGTAGGCAGGTTTCTGCTCTGCCCTATCCCTTCATTGACCTACAAAAAATGATACACTATTTTCTTTAAAAAATCTGCTGGCATTGAAAAAGCTCTTTTTACAATTATACGCCCGGAGGGTAAGATTGGGGACTAGGAGCCGTATTATGAAACAGGATTAGTCCATCTTCAGTCAGTCAGTATCAGTATAAACAGAAAAGTGAGAAGTTGTACTAGATGTATATGAATATCAGAACATACCTGGACAGCTGTTTCGAGCTTATTTGCTCTCATCAGCAGGTAATAGTTCTGAATATTCATGCCATCAACTAACCTCTCTATTTTAATCAGTATAAACAGAAAAGTGAGAAGTTGTACTAGATGTACATGAATATCAGAACATACCTGGACATCAGAACATCTTAGTGGACACTTTCCCGTAGCGTTCAGCTTGACAACAACTGTAGAGGTCATATTGAAGGAATCAGTTTCAAAACCGTCCATTTCCAAAGTTAGTTACAGAACAGGACATTTCCACTTTTCCTTTCAGAATTCTGGCGCTACTATGTAACTTATGAGGAAAATAATAAATAGTAATAATTAATAATTGGTATCTTTGATGGTGAAATCTTTGTAATACAGAAATAATGAAATTGATTGCATTTCTAAAAAAGATATTTAAAGTTTTTTTCTGATTTTTTTTGTTCACATGGATATGGCCGATTTTGAAACTACATGACTCATATATTATCTAATCTGGTCTTTGTAGCTGTACTCTAAGTCTGTGGCGTAACGAAGCTGTGGCCAGCCTTCGTGACGGAAAATCTTATTTTAGAATACCTATCGGTCAGCTAATAACATCTTAACTATGAATCTGCTATAAAAAAAATCTGGCTCTACAGAGAGGAAACAAACTTTTCCCCACTTCTAACATACGAGCTGAGGCATTATGGAAACCTGTAATGAAAAATTACGTTTTCATTTTTTTTTTATAAACGCCTGAAATCTTATGGTTATGCAATGTGCAATTTTTTAAACAGCTAGATACTAATTGAAAGTTATGAAAGGTAGTATATTATTTTGATTTACCCCATGTGATATCACTATCACCAAAACTTGCTTTACTAAAACTTTGATGAACTTGGGTCTCGAACCACCGACCTAACCACCGACTAAGTAAAGTGCTGCGATTACTAATAGAAAATATATCCAGGTAAGTTACCGAAGATGGTAATCGTTTATTTCTTGTTTGGAATGAATTTCATGTTCGAGTTTCCCATGCAATGAAACACTGTCAAAAAACCTACCTGCAATTTCTTTGTTCGTTTTGTTTATATCCCCATTTAATTTTATTATTACTAGAAAAATAGACCAAGAATTTGACTATAATGTCATTAGGTTCCATTCAGGTACCCTCTAACTTAACTTTACAGTTTACATACAGGGTGGGCAATTTCAGGATAAAGATCGACCAATCCACAGCCAGCCTCAACAGTGTACAGCTAGCCCAAAACTACCATTATCAGAAAAGTTCAAGTAGTAATTTGAATGTTCAGGTTGAGAGGATTTGATACCAAAAAGGTTCATCTTTCTACTATTACGGTTCTTGAGATATAGGTTGGAAAAATATATGTTCTATGGACACGTTGATAATCTAAGTAGTTACATACAAAATTTCACGAAAATCATAATTATGTACCATTCACGAGATATTAACATTGTAAGAAGAGGTCGGGCGCAATGTATTTATTTCAGGGTCCGGTTTGAAAAGTACCAGTAGTAATTAAAAGTTCAGGTTGAGGGCATTTGATACCAAAAAATATTCATTTTTCTACTTTCACACTGTATAATGTTTCGTCACCTGGGAAGCGCAATTCTAATAGCAATCTGGTAGTTTAGTCTGTCCCGGTAGCTCAGTGGTAAAGGCGACAATCTGTGAATCCTGAGGTTCCAGAAGTAGCGGGTTCAAAACGCAGCCGAGACATGAAAAGTTATCCTCCCATTTGGGTTTTTTTTACCATAATTATAATAATACGTCTTGGGTTTACTGCTGGAATAATGGAACTTAGTAGTCCTAATCCGGCTGTAAAAATAAGGCGATATTTTAAATAAAATTAAAACTTCTCAAACCAAAGTATTACTTTATGTAGGCTTTCGTAAACTCTGTAGGTCGTAAAATCCATAGTATAATTATACAAACCTATTTTCCACGTACATGATGTCCCATTTGGATTTAAGAATAAGAAGAAACATTCATACAAAATTTCAGCGTGCAAGTGATATTTTGTCCTCATCAGAATAGAAATTCCAACGATACCTACTTTGATTAATTCAAAACTATGGGTTAAAAATACCTAACCAAAAACCCACTTCACTGTTGTCAAAAAAAAAAACTATTTATCTTATTCTGCTCCCAATATACTGCTCAGTTGTATGAAGCCCTTACGGTAGTTGGTGATACACGATTTAAGGTATTAACTGCTCTCATGAGAGTGAAAATGAATGAAAAATTATGATAGAAGGTAAAAAAAGATGGATAAAAGGAAGGAAAGATAGAGCTCGAGAGAAACAGAGAGAGAGAGGAGGAGAGAAAAAAAAAGGAAAGAGGGAGAGAGAGAGAGAGAGAGAGGGACAGAAAGAGAGGTAGGGAGAAATAGAGATATAGAAAGAGAGAGAGAGAGAAAGAAAAGAAAGAAAGAGAGAGAGAGGGACAGAAAGAGAGGGAGGGAGGGATACAGAGAGAGAGAGGAAAAAAGAGAGGAGGGGAAAAAGAGAGAGAAAGAAAGAGAGATAGAGAAAGAGAGAGAGAAAAAAAGAGAAAGAGAGAGAAAGAGAGAAAAAGAGAGGTGGGGAGAAAGAGAGATAGAGAAAAAGACAGAGAAAAAAAAAGAGAAAGAGAGGTAGGGAGAAAGCGAGGTAAGGAGAAAGAAAGGGATGAAGAAAGAGAAACACAGAGAGAGAAAGTGAGAGAGAGAGAGAAAAATAGAGGTAAGAGAAGTGAGTGGTGATGTGGGGTTGGCTAGGTAAATATTAAAATGAGTATCAGTAAAAAGGCACAGGGGAAAAGAGAAGGTATGCATGCAAATATTGAGATAAATTTCCATTCACAATATGTGTGTGTGAATTTTTTAAAACCTTTTTTTTTTGCAAAAAAAAAAAAAATGTCAATCAGAGAGAGTGTTTTTCTGTCTGATGAGTGAAAATGTAGCAAGGAAGAGACGATGAGAAATGCAAGGTGTGAACAGAAGATGAAAAGTAGAAGGAAGTCTTCCTAAGGTCAGTCATGTCATCCATAGTAATAATAATAATAACATCCTTTAGTGGAAGGTCTTTAATAATAATAATAATATCGCCTTATTTATACTGCCCGATTAGGACTATGAAGACCCATTATTCCAGCAGTAAGCCCCAGACGTATAATTATGTGGTGAAAATCCCAAATGGGAGGAAAACTTGTCATGTCCCGGCCGGGTTTCGAACCAGCGACCTGTGGAATCTCTGGATTTACAGAGTTTCGCCTTTACCACTGAGCTACCGGGATAGGATAGTACTTAAAGCATTTTCTACCACATAACCCTCAGAGTCTCATTATTATGTGGTCACAAACTCAAATTAATGAGAAAAAATTCATGCACTGAGTGAGATTTGAACCAACGGATCCCTACGCTACCTGGACTACCAGACTAGCGCGTTAACCTCTTGACTACCAGTGCTGGGTTTACGCCATGCTTCCTAATCTTCTGTTCTCCTAAAGCCCATTCCAGAATCACTTTCCACTCTCCAAATCCCCGAATCTCCGTTTGCTACGTTCAAACTAACCAATCAGAGGCAGTTGAATGGCAGATTCGGAGATTTGGAAAGTAGAAAGTGTTTCTGGAACGGGGTTCTGATCTTCTTCCTGGCGGACTTGGTAACTTGGAGGTCGGTGGTTCAAGTCCCTGGTTCAGCGTAGATTTAGTAAAGCGAGTAGTTTTGGTCACTCGAAAGTGATTAACACAAATGTAAGTATATAACTCTACGCATGGAAGCTACAAAGTCGAGCCGGAATACGGCAAAAAAAAGGGAATCAGTCGAAACTCTCGCAAAGGAAAATTTATACGCGTACGAATTATTTGAACAAGAAAGAAGAGTGGGAAAAGAAGACAATAGCTTTCGAATAATAATGTGCAGGAATGTCAGCCGACCGTAAAAGCTAGGAGCAGAAGCAACGGGAAGAGAAATAATTGCGTACCCTTCCAGTCAGCATGTTCGGTACCAGCCTGTACAGGGCGTGTTGATCCGAGTTTCCGAGTTATTGGCTTTTTTTTGGGGGGGGGGGGGGGGAAGAAGAGTGAAAAATTTGAAGAAATAGCTGAACAACAAACTGGAAGAGAAGCGAACAAGGAACTCTATTGAATTTGACAACTCAAAGCATTTTTACCACCTAACCCTCAGAGTCTTATTATTATGTGGTCACAAACTCAAATTAATGAGGAAAAATTCATGAACTGGGTGCGATTCAACCAACGGATCCCTACACTACCTGATTTTCCAGACTTGCGCGTTAACCACTCGACTACCAGTGCACTACCACAACTACCACTTCGAAATTGAAGAAGCTACACAGTGCTGATGAATTATAAATATATAAATTTTCGTCGCTACATCAGGACTGAAGAGTGAGATTTCAATTATTTTGGGTGTGGTCGACAAGACAGTGTTTACTTTTAGATAGTAGCTAACAGGAGCGACTGTTCCCTTCGCCGGCGCCGTTAGATGTCGAATTGTTTAACAAGGATCGATGTCACTTGACAAAGTAGCTATTTTATTTTTTTCGGGGGTCAGGTTCCATTGACTTCCTGTATAAAAGAGGGGTGTCACCCACTAATATTATAGTGTTAATAACCCATTAGGACCATTCTGAGTAGAAAAATAATTATTATCAAAAAAGAGATCAACAACCGTATTAATGAGTAGCTTATTCTTTTTTCTTCTGAAGTATGAATATAACACAGTCTACTTCATAACGGTGGATTCTTCGCTAAAAGATTATTTTTTTTAATGGGGTTTAATCGCTTTAACTGCCATGTGCATATACCTGTGGTTTTAACTATTTCGTAAAGGAAACTACACAACCTGCTACTACATTGACCTCACCATCCTGGAAATGGCCCGGAAAAAGCTGGGTTCTGAACGGAACTGGTGTTATCAAATGTCATAGACGCTGGTGTTAAAAAGATATCACTACCTTTGAACTGTTTGTAATTACACTTTATAACTTTTTAAAATATGCACTGTGCAAGTACCTATGAAACTAAAAAAATCAAAATAGACTATTTAAAATAAGGAATTTAAAAATGTATGACAATCGTTCAATCAACAGAAAAATACCATTGGAAATTTTTCTTGTGGTTTGGCCTTCATTTGGTTTTCATTTCCCCATTTGGCTTTTCTCGTCTATATCATTACTTAATGCTGGTTATGAACTTGTGGTAGTTGGTTGATTAATGATCGAAAATATTGTTCAATAGGTAAACCTTGCTACTTTTTATTGGTTTATATATTTTGTAACAACCCGGAGTCAAAATATCAAACAAACAAATAATGTTTTGAACTGTTATAAAAATAAAAAATGCCTTCCAAGTCAGAGGAACGAGGCACTGTGCCCATCACAGCTGCCGCATTTCCTCTCTGGATACATAGGTAAACCTTGGACTCGATCCAAATTCTCCTTACTAGCTAAGAGCTATTTTACCGTATGTAAAAATATTCATTTAATTAAGTAATACTAAAATCCTCTCTTAAAATCACCAGTTTCTTTTTATTTACTTTATTGTTCAATCATCTTACGTCCAAAATCGATCCAGGATAAATGATTTTCGAAAGCAAAGCTTCCAGTGGTTTTGGTACGTGTTCCACTTGGTAGCAATGCAGTTTCCTTGCGTTGATGGTTCGTACTGTTTCTTAAATTTCTTACACGATGCCATCTTCTTCTGTTGTGGCATTCTCGAGTATCTCCTGGAGGTCCTCTGTTAGGATTTCTTTCAACATAAGATTTCGCCATGTGTTTTGACGCCATCTTGGCCGATTTTTTATCGCAACTTCGCCATTGTCTGGCTTTTCTGTTACTCTCGATTGAATCGAGTGCTTGCTTCTTTTCCAGAGCAATAATTTCTTTGATCTTCCGACACGTTGTACTGAAATTGTTTCCTTTAAGGTTTATAATGTTACGTTTAACATCACTGTTTGCGACAGTTTTACTATCTCTTATCTCAGTTGTTGCATACTGAGCAGATTCTTTTTGGTTGACATAAGATTGCTCCAGAGGTGAAGTTTCAGGTTTGTAATCATCACTAAGATATTTTTTCAGAATTTCACTTATATTTGTACTGTTTGTTCGATTTCTCTGGATCGATATTGTACTTATTAATGGACGAGATTCAATATTGTAAGGTTTCACATAACTCTTAAATTTTCTCGTCTTTTGTTTATAATAACTCGAATTAGACTGGAGAGGTATTAATTTTTCTGTTTCTGGAACATTATTAGATTTAAAAGAATTTTCCTCTCTCATGTCAAATTTGTTATAGCAAATCAAATCTCGTTGGTTGAAGTGAGATATATTATTTTTAAACGAATCAAAATATTTGTCTTCGAGATTATAACCTTTTTGGTCAAAATTGGTCAAATATTTACTGAAATATTTCGGTGGATGCAGTTGAGAAAGACCAGGCTGAACCAATTTTTGTGCTTCACTATGTGTGGTTTGATGTGCAAAACCGGTTTGTCCATAATTCCAGGTTAAGGGTATTCTATATTTATTAAACCAGGGGGTGACAAGCTGAGGCATCACCGTATTCCATCCGCTGCACGTCTATCTTATCCTGATAGCTTCCAAATTAGCAAAACAATTGACGACTTCTGGGTTCTTGTTCCGCCCTGGGAATGGATGCATGGGGTGCATCGTGTCCAGGCGAGGCAGTCCGTACTGAGGCACGGGAGACCTCCAGTTTGAGTTCTTAAATTGAGTTCCAATTACCTGCAAATTCGTTTGTAGTGAGTAATCCATTCCTGCGTTTCCTGCTCTCAGCTTATTATGCAGGCTTACCTGCCCATTACCATAACAACGGTCCGGGCGTAGTTCAAAGAGTGTATGTTTCGTAATTGGTTTTGGGCTAGGATTGTAATTTTTCCCAACATATTTTGCAACAAAAGGGGATTTCAAATCGTCACGTGGTTTGACTTCTGTGTCGAATCGTACGCTTTTCTTCTGAAGGCATGTATCAGTCTTTCCTGATTTCTGAACATTTCTTTTGTTCTTTTTGTGTGAACTTTTACTTTGTTCTCTATGCTGACTTGTTTCTCTGACATTATGAGGAAATCTTTCGTGATTTTTTAATCTATTCTCCTTGTATTTCATGTCTTCTCGTGAAGAGGCGGATATTGTTTCTCCATCTGTGCTACTAAGTCTCACTCGCTCCGGCAACTCTGCCACATAGCGACCTTCTCTTTCATTTTCACGCTTCAAGTAGACCGACACACTTGATACAAAGTCTGTGCTTTATCCAACAGATTTATTTTCTCTCTTGATTTGGACCAATGTTTTACAAGAGATGTATTCCTACTTGTTGAACAGTATCTCTGATCTCGTTGATTGTTTTCTCAATTTATTTCGCTTTTCTTTTGATTGCTTTCTACGAGACGATACACTTTTACTTGAAATCGGTCTGGCTGCTATTCTATTAGATATAGATTTACTTACACATCTAAGAAGTTGGATTTAATACTTTTGGTGACTGAAATTGTCATTGATTTATGTTTCAAGTTATTTGGCTCTTTCTTTTTAGTTTGATCACTTTGTCCAAGCGTTTTTTTCTTTGTTTCTTGTGTATCCTGATGACAAATTGTTAAATCGCTCCTTGAACTGCTGGTCTCAACAACACACCAAACGCTCTCTTTCATATTTTCCGCATTATTTTTTACTTTTGAACCCCGGTCCTAGGAATCCGCAGATTTTCTCTTTTCATTATCTTTATTGTTAATAATTTCCTGCTTTTTTAAAATCTTTACTCTTAATGGTTTTCAAGAGAGTTTCATTGCAAAATAATTTCGCATAGTTGTGAATGAAAGGCTTCAGTTTGTCTTGGACGGTTCGGATCTGCCTATTCAACTGGTTGATGATTTCTTGACAGTGAGGACACTCGGTGACGAGACTCGGAAGCACCTGATGGGACTCGCATATGCGCCTCATTTCATATTTAGCGCGATTGACGTTAGTTGCGTTAGACGCGGTTAACTTTTTCTTGGGTTGATACCAATTATTGATCGACTCTTTCAGCGTCATTTTGACATAAATTTAAATCTACAGTAAATAAATACAGTTAAAAAGAAATGATTATGTATTTATCCTATTTATAAGAAAAACGACGCTTCTATTATAATAAAAAGAATCTAACTTATCTAACACAAAGATAGACATTTTAATAAATTATCGTTTTTAAATTAAGTCGAAAAAAAGAACTTGTGATTCTCCTGGCCAGCTACATAATATAATCACAAAGTGCAATCAATAAAATTTAGAGACCAATTTTCATGAAAAAAAAAAAATAATTACCATTAGGTAGTTTCTTATAAATAATTACTTCCAAAAAATTCTAATATTACGAAATCGGAAGTATTATTATATTACACAGATTTTAAGGGAAAGAATGAACGATATTTGAAAAGTGTCAATAAAAAAATCTCTTGTCACTGAATCAAAATAACACCGGAGAAATATAGGGACAAAAAAGTAATTTAGTAGAAAGAAAAACGAAGGAAGTTAACGTTTAGAAAGATAATAGAGTTCGGAAGAGAAGAAAGATAGGAAGAGAGAGAAGATGGAGAAGATAATAAGTGAAAAAGATTCGGGAAAAAGATACAGGGAGGGAGATAATTTGAGGAAGATGGGATTAAGTAGAGAGGGAGATAATTTGGATAGAAGAGATTAAGTGAGGAAGAGAGTTATGAAGAAGAGGAGATAAAATATGAGGCGAGAGAGAAGAGAGAAGTTCAAGGAACAGAGAGAACAGACATTTGAAGAGGAAGTGAGAAAGAAGATGATGTAGAGAAGAAAAGGGGGAAAAGAGTAAAAGAAGGAGACAAATGAAGAGAGAGAGAGAGAAGGGAGAGTTCAAGGAAAGAGAGAACAGACATTGAGTGAGAGAGATGTAAAAAAGAGAGAGAAAGAGAGAGAGAAGGGAGAGTTCAAGGAAGAGAGAAAGAGACATTAGAAGTTGGTTTATTATTCAAATGTCAAAGAAACTAATTTGAACAATATCTCTTACTGACTTTTCTTTCCTCTTCCCTACTTCTCCTGCAAAGCAAAAATGGAAACAAAGACCAAGAAGAGTTTCAGATGAGGAAGTGAGGAAGCAAGAGGAGAAGTTAATTATAACAACAAAATGAAGAGAAGCACGAGAAAGTTGAGCAAGAAGAAATAGATGAAAATAGATAGGAAACAGTGAACATTAGTGTAAGAAGATGAATTATTATTATTATTAAACATGAATTCCGAAGGCATTATCACCACCCTTGATCATGCTTTCTTTACTATTACATAAAATTATACTTTCATAAAAATTTATAAAAATTGAAAAATACCTATATAATAATTGTAAATAAAGTTTGATCGAAATTGTTTAATAAGATTAATGAGAATATTAATAATAATAATATATATTAAAAAACGCCAGCCTCCGTATAGTAACGGTTGTGACTACTGCCCGTAGGATCCTGGGTTCGATCCCCGGTCGGATTTTTCACACAGAAAATTCTGTTCCCTCCGTACATGTGAGGCTGGCATTTCCGGCCTACCCAGGCTGGGTAATACACATAACAAAACAAAGTTTACAATTTGAAAATTTTGGAAGCCCTATGGAAAAATCAGAAAAGGAACGGAACAAAATTCTCTTAGCGATCCTACCGTTATAAACACCTCAGCCGGAGTGTGAAGAATGCCTATACAAAGAAAAAGACAGCGCGGCAGAGTGTAAGGTAACGGATCGATTGGTACAATATTATCAACCATTGCCAACCAACCAATATCAACCAACAAATGGCAAAGAAGAAAAAAAACTCACAAAAAAAGGACACTTGCAACCTTTTTTTAATAATAATTTGACAATGTATTACAATCTCATGAATTATTTTTTTGTCGATATTTTGAACGGAAACTTCATCTTGGGAGCATAAAGTATTTATTAAAATATTAAAAATGTACAACTGTGAGAATGGTTACAACCCCACACCTATAAATAATAATGATAATAAATCTATTACCAGATACACAGAGTAGAGGAGGCATCAGAGAAGGGAGGAAAATAATGAGGGAGAAGACAAAAGAGAGGGAGAGGAAGAGAGAGAGAGATAGAGAGAGAGAAAAAGAAAGAGAGAGAGAGAGAGAGAGAAGGAATAAATGACCCTGTGAATGAATTTATGTGAGGAACAAGTATAAGTGAATTAAGGGTTTTTTCTCACTCTCTTTCTTTCTCTCTCTCTCTCCCTCTCTTTCTTTCTCTTCCTCTTAGTCTAGTACCGCAAGCCCAAAAATAGCGAAATAAATGCAAGTTTTGGTGTAGTTTTGATTTTTTGTACGATAGTGTATTTTGAGCTGCTGAACACGAATCTGAGGTTTGCCAACAAAATTTTTACCGGCAAATTTTTTTACAGGCAAAAAACAGGCAAAAAATTGGACTATTTTTAGTTTTTCTGAAATATCTCCCAAGTGATTTAATAAACGCCAACACTAACTCTATACAAAGTTGTTCACAACTAAACTCCCTACATTTTATATTCTACAAAAAAAATTGTGTGACCAACCTTTGAGCTTTGAGGGCGCCCCCAAAATGCAGGCAAAAAATCAAAAGTGGCCACATTTGCGATTTTTTAAAATTTTACTTCAAAATAACGCTCCTGACAATATTTTTGGCAGCTAAAGACGTCATTGATGGCTTACAGGCTAAAGTTTCAGACTTTTTCAGCCTTTTAGAAGGACCGTTGCAGCCTTTTGGAGTGATCACAGTCACCTGTGTCTATCTAGAACCCTGGTTTTAAAACAAAAAGTTTTGCTGTACTTGTGATTTTTGGTAATATAGTGTATTTATAGCTGCAAAGTATGAATTTGACGTTTGCCAACAAAAAAATTGCCGTCATTTTTTTAACAGGCAAAAACGGCCTGAATGGAGCTTTTTTCAGTTTTTAACAATATATCCGAAACTGTGCATTTCAAAGCAACGTTGGGTGAATACTAAGTTCAACATAACTGAATTTCCTACATATTATGTTCCCAATATTTTTTTGTGCAACCAACCTTTGAGAGCGTCCTCAAAGCCAAGGCAAAAAATCAGAAAAGGCAAATTTGGACTTTGTGAAGTTTTACCTCGACATAACCTTCTTGGCAGTGTGTATGATATTTTTTAGTTTAGACTCTAAATTTTTTTTGTAGAATATAAAATGTAGGGAGTTTAGTTGTGAACAACTTTGTATAGAGTTAGTGTTGGCGTTTATTAAATCACTTGGGAGATATTTCAGAAAAACTAAAAATAGTCCAATTTTTTTGCCTGTTTTTTGCCTGTAAAAAATTTTGCCGGTAAACATTTTGTTGGCAAACCTCAGATTCGTGTTCAGCAGCTCAAAATACACTATGGTACAAAAAATCAAAACTACACCAAAACTTGCATTTTTAAAAGCCAGGATTACTAGACTATCTCTTTCTATTTCTCCCTATAATTCTTCCTGCCTCTCTCTCTCTCTCTCTCTCTCTCTCTCTTTAGGAACCCCAACGGGCACAATTCTGGGTCATTGTCTTGATTTCACCCCATTATTCATGATCTTTGCTGATTTCTTGATTGAAAAATTCGCTGAACTAAAATTGAATAACTCTAGTCAAAAAGCATGTAATGTGTGCTGGAAGATTTTGTGGTTATAATAATAATAATAACACTCTTTAGTGGAAAGCAACCACCAGGCGAGGTTAATGCTTGAAGCATTTTCTACCACCTAACCCTCAAGGTCTTATTATTATGTGGTTACAAACTCAAATTAATGAGGAAAAATTCATGCATTGGGTGGGATTCGAACCAACGGAACTCTACGCTACCTGGATTACCAGACTACCGCGTTAAACACTTGACTACCAGTGGACCGCCTTGGTTTGCCTTGGTTTCATAAAGTGAGTCCGAACTAAGCGTTGGAATGTTTGGAAACGAAGAATTTTCAGCATATTATTGTGAAATAATTAACGTTTCACTTTTCTTTTTTCTGAATCGCTTTTTGCCTCCACTCTGATTCAAACTTCACGAAATAAAGGGCCACTCAGCATGATACCTCATTAATTCCTGTACCCTTTAGACTATTTGAAAAGAAATATACAATGCGAAAATAAAATAAGAGAGAGAGAGAGAGAAAAAAAAAGAATTCAAAGGAAATAGGGTGGGAATGGGTTGAAAAATAAAATGAAAAACTTCTGACGAAGGAACTAGACGAACTCAATTTTTTCACTCTGAGGCAAATTTCTGCGATATTGAGTGTTGATTTTCTATTTTTCTCACAGAGAATTTTCGATTATTGAGGAAAGTTAGTCTTTTTTATAATCTCAGGTGTTTTTAATTTTAGGTTTTTCATAAAAAGAAGGTATTTTTATAAGGTTGTGTTTGTTGTGCCTTGGAACCACTTTCGCATTACTTCAGGGCAATTTACTTTTACATCCATATGACCCATGCCATTCGGAAAACGGAAAAAACTCGGTGAGAACTTTCCGCTCTAGTCGAGATTCCAACCTGGTTGTTACCTTCCACTAGAGAGTGTTATCATGATTAGTTCGGATCATCTGTCATGATAGTATTGCTGTTTGGCCATTCATCACCCCGCCTGGTGCTATTCAAGAGACTTAAACACACAAATGGAAACATAACATACAGCAATTAAGAATCTACTTCAGTGGTAAAATACATAAAAGCAAAACAATTTTTGTTTTTACCTTAAATTAATTTATTGGGATTATATCTGGGAATTAATATTTGGTAAGCACTTAAACCCTTTGTCTCCCGTTCGTCCTGCACACCTCCCTCCCTCTCCCTCTCTCTTTCTCTCTCTCTTACTCTCCTTCTCTCTATCCGTCTTTCTCTCTCTCACTCTCTTTCTTTCTCCATTCCCTTTCTCTCTCTTCCTCTATCATCCAGTGCGAGAAATCTGAGATAGGAGGGAGCAAAAATGTTGATTAAAATAGAAAGGACATTGGAAAACCATTTGAAAATCCTCCTCCAAAATTCTACCTCCCAATTCAATATTCCTCCCTTGTTCTACATCTCTTCTCTCACTCTCTCTCTCTCTCTCTCTCTTTCTTTTCTTCCCTCTAGCTCTCTCTTTTCTTTCTCTCTCTTTTCCTCTCATCCCAAGTCTCTACCTTTTGACGCTCTCTCTCTCTATATCTCTCTCTCTTCTTTCTCTATCTCTTCTCTTCCCTACTTATCCCTCCTCCCTCTCTCTCTTCTCTCTTTTCTCCCTCCTCTCTCTTCTCTCCTTATCTCTGCTCCCTCTCTATCTCTTCTCCCTCCCTCCTATCTCTCCATCTCCTCTCTCTTCCCTCTTTATCTCTCCTCCCTCTCAACTTCTGCTCTCTCCTCCTTCTCTCTCATTTCTCTTTCTCTCCTATTCATTTCTCTTCTCTTTCTCTCTTACTATTTAGTATTTCAGTATAAATCTCCGACCTTTACTACACTCTCAGCTCACCCCCTCTTTTTTCCATATATTTTCTCTTGAATCCCTTCCCTTTGTTTATTCATTCATTTCTTTCATTATTTACGAGCGGGTCTTCTTATAAATAGGAAAATTCTTCAATTCATTCTAGTGGATAATTTACTTCATTGATTTGAGCTTCATTTGGGTACTTTCGGCCACATTGGACGAAAATTGTTGAACTTTCTAAGAAAACATTTTGTAGACTCTCCTAAATATCAATAATAATCATAATAATAATTCTTTCTAGTGAAAGGTAACAACCAGGCGACGTCAATGCTCAAAGCATTTTCTACCACTTAATCCTCAGAATCTTATTTCTTATTTCTATGTGGACACAATCTCAAATTAATGAGGAAAAATTCATGCCCTTGGTGGGATTCGAAACAACGAATCCCAAAGCTACCTGGATTACCAGACTAGCGCATAAGCTTTATGACTAATACCAGTGCATTAATAGGTAAGGTTCAGGAATTAATGTCGCCTATTTATTTAATTTAGTTCAATTCATATTGCCCAACTAGGACTTTGAGTCCAATTCTTCCTGCAGTAAGCCCAAGACGTATTATTAGGTGATGATATATACTTGTCATACCTCGGCTGTATTTCGAACCCGCAACCTCTGGATTACCAGACTGACCCTTTGTCCACTGAGCTACAGGGACCAGGGGGGATAATCATAAAGTGTTAGAGAATGCTTCAAACACACTTGCCTAGTAGTTACCTATTACCTATTTAAAATAAAATAAAAAAAACTTTCAATTATTTTTAAGCTGAACTTCGTTTTTAACTACATGTCAGTCCACATCACGCCTGGGATTTTGGGTATCTGCCCATTCGCTGTGCAAACAATTTCTTCTTTTACTCTGTCTTATCCCGCTCAAGCAGGATTGACGTTGTTCAACCTCATGGTTGGTTGGATGGTTTTGGCACAAACAACCCTGCTCCTAAAATTAATCTCACCCAGTCTGAGTGGGACCGGGAATGGACAGCAGAACTTGGATTTCCGATAAGACACAAGAAGGTAATTTAATGTAACACAAAGCATTCAATAGTATTACTTAAGCCAGGAACAACATTACTTAAGCCAGGAACACGTCAAATCTTTATTCCATCTTCTTCTTCCAACTTGCTGAGAAGTGAAATTTTTCATATTTTAAATCTTCCAGATTAAGGCGCGGAGAAAGTACTTGTTTACTTAAGATTTGCAAATTGTGAGAAAGCTTCTTGTGAGGGGTTTTCAAGATTATAGCGAGCTTTTTTTTTAACAAACCTGAGGAAAGAAAAAATTTCAGGTTTTGGGTTAAAAAAATCAAGTTAAAGTATTTGAACACAAGGCAAGCACCAGTCCATGTCTTCTCCATTCTAGACGTTGCTTTAGATAGTAAGTAATACGTCGTGATTTTGTTTTGTCGTGGTACGACAGATCTTGTAAGTATAAATAAACTTCCAATTATGGACACAATACTTCCTCGTAATTGGTTCACATTGCATAAACTTGGCAATTTTGAAATTTTATACGAAACCACTTGTACCTCCAATACTTCAACTATTTTCTTTAAATTTAATTTATATGGTAGAATACCGTTTTTTTTCTGGATTCAACAAAAAAATTCTGTATCGGCAAATCGTAAGCCTTATTTTTGCACTTTTTGGTCCAATTTTTGCGGTTTTTTTAATATCAAAGCACAATTATACTTTTTTTTTTTTTTGCAAAAACGAACACAATACTTCCGATTTCTAATATTAAAGTTTATCGGAAGTAAAATATAATTTACATTTATACATATGTAATATATTCTTGGGAAAAGTTATTTCTTAGTAGGAAATAAAAAGAAAATTAAAGAATTCCTACAGATTATTTTTCCAAAATATTTTAAACTGGGTGGGTTTTTCTCAAGAGAATGAGGAGAATGATGGAGAAAAATAAAGGTGAGGTGAGAATGCGGAAACCCACAGTGTATACATATTCGTATACCCCCCCCCCCCCCCCTTTCTAGTGTATACACATTTGTATAAGCCTAACAACATCAGTAAGAAAACGTAGGTATTAAAAATGTCTCGTAGAATACGGTTCAAGGATTGAGGGAGTGAATTCAAATGAGAGGTGGTGGGAATAATTCTGTTTCAAATTCAATTCTCAAGAAAAGCAATTTAGGTGAAAAATATTTTCCGACATTCCTTGTTGAATTTTTGGAAAATGTTTCACAAGCATTCTCATTAGTTCCAAGATGGTTATGTCAGTCTTGCTTTGTGGTTAACTTAACTGTGTAGGTTTCTATTGGTTCGAATCCCTCCCAGTGCATGAATTTTTCCTCATTAATTTGATTGTGTGACCACATAATAATGAGACTCTGAGGGTTAGGTGGTAGAGAATGCTTTGAACATGAACCTCGCCTGGTGGTTACCTTCCACTAAAGAGTATTATTATTATTCTATAACCAGGGGTGATAAAATCGCTGTTTCTTCTTTTATAAAGAGGAATAATACTTTATAATTAAAGTACTCAGCATACGAAAATCGTTTTCATTATAAAAAGTTCGCTGGATTTTAAATACCCAACAAATTTTAAGAAATATTCTTAAAATTGTCAGTTTTAAGTGCATTATTTCAACATACTATACAAGTATACATACACCAGACACGGAAGAAGCCTAGAACCATTGTTCTGAGCGTCCAAAGTGTTCAGTTGTTCACCCATACCTATTTTCATTCACTGCATTTATACTTTCAAAAGACATAAATACATAATAATATACTACATATTTGCATAGGGCAGTAAAATAGGTCAAGGCGGGTTCAAACTATTGAAGGTCAAGAAAAGCTAACTCAATATCAGACACGTGGCATCCACTTTATATAGCCTTGGATGGACATCCTTCAATTCCTTCATAATTGAACAGGAAAGAAATTAATATTGGTAGAATACCTTTTCTAACTCGTCCTTTCAAAATTTGAGGTCAAGATTTTACCCTACATTCACTGGAAACTCACAAAACAGCTACCCTCATGAACCTAACTCAGCCTAAGTGGGGCCGGGAATAGCCAGCTACACGAGTATTCAAGTTTGAGTAGTCACCCATCAAGTCCTTACCTCGCTAGACTCATACGACTAAACATTTCTCTGTGTTAATTAACCAGGATTGGCGTTGCTTGGGAATCTGACGAGAACTGATGGTGGAAGAGATTTGCCATAGGCAATAACCCCGCCCTTATGTTAGGACATAAATATGTTAATATATATGTCTGTTTATATCTAATAAAGTATTTAATAATAATAATAATAATAATAATAATGGTGTATTCAACGTGCTATTGATTGACGCTGCTATTGACAATTTAATTTTTCAACAAGAACTTCTATTATCCTACGAGTTGTTCTAAAATTATATAGCTAAACTTTGAGTACATATACACACAGATATTACCTAAACAATATATTTCCAGAAAATTTGCATAAACTAGCAACTTTATAGCATAAAAGCATTTCGAAAATGTTTCTCTATAATAATGAGCATAAAATATTATTATTTTATCTGACATGTTTCACCTATCTACTTGTCAGCTCTATGTCACTACTTACTTCAACATAAATAGTTTTTTTTACAGAGTTATATACTTGCGACATCATTTGACAAAATATCCATACATTATACGGTGTAATATTTATGTTATAGGAGTGCTTTACAAAGTATACACATCACACATTTTGTATACATGACAGTTTTATGACGTAATGACATTATGAAGAGTAAATTAGAGTTGTGCCAAAGCCAGTGGAGGATTCTGAAATTAATTTGGGGTTTTGAAATGACCCACGAATCTGGTGACCTACCTTATCAATACTTATGTTCAGTTATAATACAGAGAAAATATGGGTTTTTTTCTTCAAGTATAAATAACTTTTAACTTTATGTTGAATGCTGGTACCTAAAAAGTTATCTTGCTGAATATTGCAGTTAATGTAGTGGTCACCGAATTTCAAGTTTGAAGAAAAGTTTGGGAAAAGGCAAAGTGAAATAAGAAGAAGATAGCTGGCCGATATAAAAAACACACAATTCGAATATTTATGTATATGATTTCATTCTTTTGACCAATCAGTTAATTTCAAAACGAATAAAAAATGGTTTATAAAATGTAGACACATTAAATTTTTACCAAATTTTTGATTTCAAAATTATCGTAACCTCTTCCAGAATAGTCTTCATCGCCACAGCAACCTATGGAAAACTCGCAATGCTACAAACATACAAGGATGTTGATCAGAGGTGAGAGCTGGTTCATCAGTGAGTAAGGAGAGGCGAGGTTCAGCATCACAATCAGGTATTTATTTACAATTTTCTCTTTCCAAAAATGACACTTTTGTGATTTCGACTGCAAAAGCTAATAAATACTTACCAAGTAAAATATAGATTAATTTTTCTTTTAAAATTTGGGTTTAACGTTGATTTCAACAGCATGGTCATATCACGACGGGGTCATATCCATTCGCTGGAAACTCACAAACCAGCTACTCAAATTAACCTCACCCAGCCTGAGTAGCCTTTTTGACAATGAACTGTGCTACCAGCTTTCATCACCTAATTTATTTTCTTTTATTTCAGAATCGGATTTCCACTCTTATGATTCTCATCCACAAAACTCAAAATAAGAATAAATTCATTTAGCATGGAACATTATTGGAATTTTAAAAATATGTATTAAGATCTGGAAAACTAAGTACAACGATCTGATCAGTGAAGACCAACTTTGCAGTTTGCAGCTACCAAATATTTAAAATAATTTAACTTAAAAAGTCACCATAAATTAATTTGTTCGCATATAAATTAGTTTATAATTTTACAAGAAAATGTAAGTACACATCTATGTTATAATTTAAGTTCACATGTGTCAACTTAAGTCAACTTATACGGACTATTATAATATATGTAGAGTGCCTACTGTTTATTCATAACTAATAAAATTTCATTAAAATATATTTTTTATATGATAAACTGTCGAGTCTGACGAACGAGGCACTGTGCCCATCACAGCAAATTTCATTAAAATAGGAATTTATGGGAACACTAGATGAGATTATTTAAATCGATCTAATCTTGCTATAACTGTACTGACTTATTGAAGTATCATTTCCATTTCTCTATGTTTCAGATAAAATCAGGAAGTCATATACAAGCTCAAAATTCTGCGTCGCAGAAGAAATCAAGAAGTTACACAAATTCTACAGAACCAGTTCCAAATTCTTCGTCCATTATCAAAATCTTCGTTCAATACCAAATTTTTCGTTTATTATTAAAATCTTCGTCCAAAGTCAAATTCTTCGTCCAATACCAAATTCTTCGTCCATACCAAATTCTTCATCCAATATTAAATTCTTCGTCCAATATCAAAATCTTCGTCCATTATCAAAATCTTCGTCCATACCAAATTCTTCGTCCAATATCAAATTCTTCGTTCATTATCAAAATCTTCATCCAATGCCAAATTCTTCGTCTAACACCAAATTCTTCATTAAATATTAAATTCGTCGTTTATTATGAAAATCTTCGTCCATACCAAATTATTCAGAAATAAATTCTTCGTCCAATATCAAATTCTTCGTTCATTATCAAAATCTTCGTCCATACCAAATTATTCAGTTATAAATTCTTCGTTCAATATCAAAATTCTTTGTTTATTATCAAAATCTTCGTCCAAAGTCAAATTCTTCGTCCAATACCAAATTCTTCGTCCATACCAAATTCTTCATCCAATATTAAATTCTTCGTTCATTATCAAATTCTTCGTGCATACCAAATTATTCAGTTATAAATTCTTCGTCCAATATCAAATTCTTCGTTCATTATCAAAATTTTCATCCAATACAAAATTCTTCGTCCAAAATCAAAATCTTCGTCCATACCAAATTCTTCAGTTATAAATTCCGTCCAATACCAAATTCTTTGTCCAATATAAAATTCTTCGTTCATTCTCAAAATCTTCGTCAATACCAAAATTTTCAGTTACAAATTCTTCGTCCAATATTAAATTCTTCGTTCATTATCAAAATCTTCGTCCAATATCAAATTCTTCTTCCATACCAAATTCTTCATCCAATATTAAATTCTTCGTCCATACCAAATTCTTCAATTAAAAATTCTTCGTCCGATATCAAATTCTTCGTTCATTATCAAATTCTTTGTTTAATATCAAAATCTTCGTGCATACCAAATTCTTCGTCCAATATCAAATTCTTCGTCCATACCAAATTCTTAAGTTACAAATTCTTCGTCCAATATCAAATTCTTCGTTCATTATCAAAATCTTCGTTCAAAATCAAAATCTTCGCCGATACCAAATTCTTCAGTTATAAATTCCGTCCATTACCAAATTCTTCGTCCAATATTAAATTCTTCGTTAATTATTAAAATCTTCGTCCAATATCAAATTCTTCGTCCATACCAAATTTTTCATCCAATATTAAATTTTTTGTGCATACCAAATTCTTCAATTAAAATTCTTCGTCCGATATCAAATTATTCGTTCATTATCAAATTCTTTGTTTAATATCAAAATCTTCGCACATAACAAATTATTCATTCAATACCAAATTCTTCGTCCATACCAAATTCTTCAGTTGAAAATTCTTCGTCCAATATCAAATTCTTCGTTCATTATCAAAATCTTCGTTCAAAATCAAAATCTTCGCCGATACCAAAATCTTCAGTTATAAATTTCGTCCAATACCAAACAAAGTCTTCGTCCATACCAAATTTTTCAGTTACAAATTCTTCGTCAGATCAAGTTCAAAATTCTACGGTCGTACACAAAAAAGTCATACAAGTTCAAAATTCTACAGATCAAGTTCAAAGTTCTACAGATCAAGTTCAAAATTCTACGTTCAGAGACATGAAGAAGTCACACAAGTTCAAAATTCTACGTTCCAGCACACAGATCAATATTTAAAGGTAAAGAGAAATTTAACTTTGTCGTGTTTTTCTTATGGTGACTTTTTAAACCTTTTTTGGAGTTAGATATGTTGATAATAAATAATCAGATCAGGTCGTTGTGTTTAGGCTTTCCTTCCTCAGATCTTCATTTTTCAAAATTGTAAAAATGTAATAACGGTTCTAAATTAATATTTTTTGAACATGTTATTTTTATAATTGACATCCTAATAAATATGAATTTATTGAAAACTACTATAGGATTCGAATTTTGATGTAACCTATTTTCCCAACTTGAACTTCATCCATTTCATAGACAATAGCTGTTATGAAATAGTTTCCTTAATAATGCTTATGAAATAGACGAAACTCGAGTCGGGAATAAAAGTTACATCAAAATTTGAATCCTAGACTTATAGAAGTGTTTTCATAAATAAATTAATACATTCAATCATGCTATATACTTTAATGTGTTTTCATTTGAAAGATATTTTTGTGTATCTCATGCTTTTCGGCCCTTGAAAATTTTGAAGTGCTTGAAATTAGTAGAGTGTATTTATTAGTTCATAAGACATTGAAAAATGTATAAATCATTGATGCTGTTTGATCTTGAAAGGTGTTTTGGCAATAAAGTATTTTTCTTTGGTATTCTTTTTATAGGAATTAACACAAATGGAATTGTGACCAGGATGGAATACTCCTGAAATATCTTCCATTAATTTTAGTCATGCCCTATATAAACATGTACTGGCTAAAGAGCGGGGTTATTGCCAACAACATTTTCTTGCAGTAACACCTTTTTCTCAAATTTGAGACCCTCTAGAAACAGATTAAAGTAGACAGATTAAAAACTACATCTGAAGATATCCTCACTCTCAAAATACGACACTGTTTCTCAGATGAGCAGGTACTAGCTTTGCCTCCCTCTCCTCTTTCCACAAAACGGCCTAATTAATCGCTTTCCTGGCTCACAGGATGTTATACAGGCTCGATAATGGCTCTTTACTCATACATAATATCAAATGGATACGTTTTGATGTAATAGAACTTTCCAGTCTGCAATTGGAAACTTTCAAGGAGATGATCTTGCCGACCTCCGTGGCTAAGTGGTTAAGAGAATTGGTTACTGACCCGGAGAGTACGGGTTCGAATCCCGGCCGGAGCGGATCGAAATTTTCCGTTTCCGGAATGGCATGGATGTAAAGATAAAGTACCCTGAAGTAATGCGAAAGCGGTTCCGGGGCACACTTCCCTCTTTTTTTTAAAAAAAAAAAAAAAGATGATCTCAATCAAACATTATTTGAAAGCAATAAATTCAAATTCAGTATCAGTATCAGTATAAACAGAAAAGTGAGAAGTTGTAATAGATGTACATGAATATCAGAACATACCTGGACAGCTGTTTCGAGCTTATTTGCTCTCATCAGCAGGTAATAGTTCTGAGCATCCATGCCATCAACTAACCTCTCTATTTTAATCAGTATAAACAGAAAAGTGAGAAGTTGTAATAGATGTACATGAATATCAGAACATACCTGGACAGCATGAAATTAAACAAGTTGGTTAGAGAGTGGATGCATAGAAAAAGAATGATGGAAGATGAAAGATGAAAGAGAAATAATTAGAAAAAGACAGGATTTGAATAGCTGAGAAAAGACAAAGAACAATAGATGAAAAAAAAAAAAACGATAGAAAGTGCAAAGTAAAGGATAAACCGATTGAGAAAAACACAGAAAAATTAAAAACAGCGAAAAAAAAGACAGCAAGAAAAGAAGCTCAAAAAGAGCAAAGGAAACATGTAGCAGAAAAATGGATGGACTAAAAGAAAGAGAAGAAAAAAATCGAGAGAAAACTAAAAGAAGTGAGTGGGATAGTGAGAAAAAGAGATAACGAAAGACGAGACACTAATAGAAAGAGACAGAATGATGAAGGGATCAAGATAGAGAGAGAGTAAGAAAAAAGTAGATCAAAGGCTATTTATCCGTCTGAAAGTCAAAAATTCGAAATGTATCTTTTGAGTGGCAAGGAAGTCAGACTATCTGTTTAAAGACCTGACGATAATCTAAATAAATAAGCGTTGGAGCAACGACAAAGACATGATATATCAAAAGCCTTTGAAAAAACATCATCACTCAGACCGTTATTACTGCTAGTACAAATTTTATGAATTTAAAATGGGACCATTTACAGAACGTCTCCTATATATTATGTGTGCGAAATTTCATCAAAATCCGTTGAGTAGTTTCCGAGATTTGCGCGTTAGAAGGAATGTATTTAACAAACCAACAGTCAGACAGACACAAAACCAAAGTTGCTCAAGAGGGCCAGAAATATGAAAAAGACTGAAATCGGAGAAAAAAAATTATTTTTTTACAAAAACAAACACAATACTTTCCGATATCTAATATTAGAAATTTCTCAGAAGTAAAATTGAAATCAGAGCCAAAAAAAAGAAAAAAAAAAAAAAAATCTTACAAAAACGAGCAGAATACTCTTCTAATATTAGAAATTCATCGGAAGTAATAATTAATGTACATCCATGGCATAGTACCTCACCGGTGTTTCACAAGTGGTATTTTGTTATCGGTCAAAAAACATTACTTCAGAAACATTACTTCAGAGTATCGTCATATCACCAGACACCATCCAAGAGTCTTACCAGACACCATCCAATAGACTTACCAGACACCATCCAATAGACTTACCAGACACCATCCAAGAGTCTTACCAGACACCATCCAATAGACTTACCAGACACCATCGAAGAGTCTTACCAGACACCATCCAATGGACTTACCAAACACCATCCAATAGACTTACCAGACACCATCCAATAGACTTACCAGACACCATCCAATAGACTTACCAGACACCATCCAATAGACTTACCAGACACCATCCAATAGAATTACCAGACACCATCCAATAGACTTACCAGACACCATACAATAGACTTACCAGACACCATCCAATAGACTTACCTGACACCATCCAATAGACGGCTTAGGTTTACACAGAAAAAAAATGCTAGGTTATTCACACGGTGAGGCCCAGATACATTCAACCCACCTTCAACTCTAGGGACCCTATTAAAAAGTAATCAACGCTTTTCAAATTTCAAATAGATCTCTCTCTCTCTCTCTCTCTCTCTCTCTCTCTCTCTTTCTCTCTCTCTCTCTCTTAACACAGGAAATGAAAACAGAGGAGAAGGCTTGGAGAGGCAATTATTATTTGATTGGAAAGGGCTCTCACATTTTTCTCGGACTATTCCATACTGAAAGCTACGTTATATATTCTAAAGGAAGCTATATATATAGGTACATAATATGTATGTAAACATTGCTCGCGTTTTGGCGCATTCATAAAAGCATGACCAAAGCATTGTATACATTTGAGTAAATAATAATATCGCCTTATTCATACTGCCCGATTAGGACTATTAAGTAATATTATTCCAGCAGTAAGTCCAAGACATATTATTATGTGGTAAAAATCCCAAAAAGGGAGGATAACTTGTCATGCCCCGTCTGGGTTTCGAACCCGCGGCCTCTGGTATCTCTGGATTCACAGAGTGCCGCCTTTACCACTGAGCTACCGGGACAGACGGACCAACGTGACATCGGTGTTGAGACGAACACAGTTAATTTGAGAAACCCTATAAAGCCAGCGTCGTTTGCACGTTAGATACACAGTTCTCGTTCTGTCACTTTGAGCAGCGTCCAGCGAGGTAAGGACATGGATGGGTGACCATTCAAATTAAAACCGTCGCGGCGCGATGTCGCGTCAGCATCACGTCGCGTCGTCGTGATGCTGACGAATCAAGCTGGATGAGATTAAACTTTCTGGACTTTCTGGTTCGTGAATTTCCTGCGAATGAAGCGTAAAAGCCCCGTTTATTATAAAAATTGAAAAATGTCTCGGTAGCTAAGTGGTCAAGGCGTCTGACTGGTAATCCAGAGGTTGCGGATTCAAAACCCAGCCGGGACATGAGCCTCCAATTTGGAATTTTGACCTCATAATAATAAGTATTGGGCTTACTGCTGGAATATTGAAACTAAGCTAGAAAAATGAAACGGGCAGTATAAATAAGGCGATATTATTATTATTATAAATAATAAAATTAAACATCGATAAAAGTTATATAAGTTGTACAAGTTAAAGGAGAAGAATGCGTGATGAAAATGCAGAAAAGGGAAGAAAATAAAAGTGAAGATACTCAGAATGAAGTCAACTGTTGAGTGAACATGGAAATTGTTCCAAGTCGCTGACAGCGACAGGAAAATAGTTGTCTGGGATTAAAAATATAAGGAGAAGACAGAGGAGAGAGATGGGAGACAAGAATGAAGAGGAAAAGAGAGAGAAGAAGATATTGTAGGATGTCAAATATAATATTCTGCCAGCCGAGAAAGACAGGAGATAGACAGAGGCAGAGGAAGAATGGATGAGTCAGAGAGAGAAAGAGAGAGAGGGAGGGAAAATGATTCAATACTATTATTATTAGAATTTCAATTTGAATCCTGCGGGGCTATAGATAGTATAGAATTATAGATAAAAAGGCGGCTCTTAAAACATAAATTCAGTTTCCAACGCACAGAGGGTAAAACTTTCGTCTTTAATGACCACGATGTTATAAAAATCTGGTGTGACACCACACAACTTTCCTTATCACCACCAATGGTCAACGAGACCAGTTAGCTAAAAATCAATGTCAAATTTGCAATCAGCACCTCAAAATCATTGGATTCGATAGGTCGCAACCCCCATCTAAGATTAGGCCAAGCCGGATCTGAATCAACACTATTTTTTTGTATCTTCAACCAATTCAAAGGCCCTTGTCACATCCTTTCGTTGTGTTTTTCCAGAGCAGTCGCTTTTCTTTGCTCCCTGAAATATTATTTTTAGATAAGTAAATAAACTGTTTCTGAAAGTGATTTCCATACCAAATTATTCAGTTTTGACTCGTCTTCATCATGAGTGGACTTATTTTCCCCTAAACTAATAATATGTGTGATTTATTACCGTTTTTTATATCCTAGTATGTGCTTTTACAAAATCAACAAGCTGTGTTACTATAGATACTCGATTTTCTCTCTCTCTCTTCCTGACTCGCTTGCGTGAAAATTATATTTTAGCCAGTTACTTAAAAATATTTTCATTTTCACTTAGCCAAAATGTCATATCAATCCCGTCCTCCGCTTTCTCACTTATTCTCCCGTAATTCTACTAACTTTCCCAAGAGATCAGCACCATCTTCATTTGTATCCTCTTTCTCTCGTTCGCAGCAATCAAAACCAGCAAATGAATCTTTACTCCTTCCTTTAGAGTGCGCTCTATTTCTCCCCTCAGTCGAGGCCATTTCCATTGAAAAATATTTTATTTCCGTTGGAGAACTTTTAGACGATTTTAAAGAAATCGTTTATGGAGGGAAAACTGGCTCCAAAATCGTTATGCATTTATGTTCACTGGATGTTCTTGAACGTTTTATTTCAAAAAATGATTTTATTACAGTAGATGGTCAACGTCTCCCGGTCAGAAAACTCGTTGACCCTGGTCTCTCCTTGTATCTCCAGAATGTCCCCCCGCACCTTCCCAATGAGCTGATAGCGGACGAGCTGAGGAACCATGTTCGTCTGATGTCCGAGATCAAACTCTCAAGCTATGGCATGAAAGACCCGAGGCTTCAACACATTCTGGCATACAAGAGACAGGTTCAAATCCCGTCCGAAGACAAGGAGAAGGTTCCCCTGAACATAACAGTCAGCTGGAAAAATGTTTTATGTACAATTTATCTCAAATTCGAATCTCCTCGGTGCTTCAATTGTGCTATGGAAGGCCACCTAGCAAACAGTTGTCCAGAACCCCCTCGTGCTCCTGCCCAACAAAGGCTGGAAAATGTAAAATCTAATAATGATTTGAAATTTAATACTCTCACTACCAACTCCAACGATGAGATTCTTAATACTCCCCTCCCCGAGACAAACGATGAGGAGTTAATGGAAGAAGATGATTCTCTCAATTCTGTTGTCACTCAGGAGGTATCCTCTCCCGCTGAAACTAATGAAAATTTCTTTCCTACTTTCAAGAAGTCCTCTTCTCTCCCCTCTCTAGTCGAGGATAAAGATTTCCCCACTCTGAAGTCAACACAGGAGCCAAAAACTAGAAAGCGGAAAGATAATGACCCATTACAACTTGATAAAAAACCCAGAGTAAATTCCACAGACCCTGAAATCACTGATGGCCTCAAGTCCCTGGTGGAAAGCACAATATTAAACGAAAATATTCAATCCATGAGCTCGGAGGATGTATGTTCCCTTCTCTTAAAACTAAAGAATTCTCAGAAAAAAGAGGAAATAATTTCGCAGTCTAAACTTCCTGTCGAAGATATAAAAAAAGTTTTTGTGTTTATTCACGGATGTCCTGACACAACCACCAATTTGAAGTCCAGAATCGGCCGGCTGCTGAAGTCCGAACTGTTTACAGCATCGCCGAAAATGGTCCTAAAAAATGTAAATCACCTATCTGTTTGATGTCCAAGAAAACTGTTATATTTTGTTTATTTATTTTAC
This sequence comes from Bactericera cockerelli, assembly GCA_024516035.1. Lineage (NCBI taxonomy): Eukaryota > Metazoa > Arthropoda > Insecta > Hemiptera > Triozidae > Bactericera > Bactericera cockerelli. The sequence continues at coordinate 55,222,980 of CM044955.1, forward strand.
CTCAATTTTGTCACCTTGCTTGTCTTCTAAATTTTCAATACCTATGTATTTTTTTCAGTGTGCCAACATTTTTAATACTTATTTATTATTTGTACAAAAACTACATTTCACACCTGCATAGTAATTATATAATTAAGTAGGTAAATGTTTACACACTATTCATTTATTTTATTTTTGTTAGATACAAGTAGATGGTATTTTTTTTTTACTATCCATACTTATGTTCAACATGTATTTTTTTTCTCGCCTTGTTTGCTTTATATTTTGCTTTGTAACATTCACCATGAATAACTTTTCAATTCTTCAGTGGAATTTAAATGGATACTTCAACCGTCTTCCCTACATCCAGAAGATCTTCACTGACCAATCACCACTTATAGCATGTTTTCAGGAAACCAATTTTAAGGATTCAAATCATCCTTCTTTGGGACACTACAATTTTTATCGCAAAGATCGGGATCCCGCCAATTGTGTTTCAGCCAGTGGAGGAGTAGCAACTTTAGTCCATAAATCTATCAGATCAAAACAATTTCATGTTCAAACAGACTTCGAGGCCATTGTTGTAGAAATCATCTTACATAAAAAGATACAAATTTGCAATGTATATATTCCTTCAGATAAACGATTTTGTGCTTTAAATCTTGAATATCTATCAAATCAGCTTCGTCCTCCATTTATAATCCTAGGTGATTTCAATAGTCATAATATGATCTGGGGTTCAAATACCACAAATGCCCGTGGCAAAGAAATCGGAAAATGGTTTTAAGTAAAAATATTTATTTATTGAATGATGGAAGAAGTACTTATGTTAGTATGTCATATAATACTTTGTCTTGTATTGACCTGTCTTTCTGCTCAGCAGACCTAGGTCTCTTACTTAATTGGAACGTAAATAAATATCTTCATGATTCAGATCATTACCCGATTCATATAAAATCTCTTCAGAGAGAAGACGAAAATGTACATAAAGATCAGTCCAAATGGCACTATAACAGAGCAAATTGGGGCGGATTCTCCTCACAGCTCCAGGCTAAACATGTAAACTTCACTTTGAATCAGAACACAGATCTTGCTATCGATGAATTCACACAGGATATAATATCTGCTTGCGAAAATAATATTCCTCGCTCAAATCCTCAAAACATGAAGCCACGAGTTCCTTGGTGGAATGAGGAATGTTACAGAGCAATAAAAGAGAAAAACAAATGTTTTAGAAAATACAAGAGAACAATGTCACCTGAAGATTTCATCCTATTTAAAAGAGCCCGTGCCATAAGTAGAAAAACAACATGGAAAGCGAAAAAAGATTCTTGGAGAAACTTCATTGGATCTATCGATATGAATACTTCTAGTAAAGAGGCGTGGTCTAAAGTGAAGAAAATCATTGGCAAGAAGTCTGAACAAATGAGCATCCCTTCTTTGACTATTGGTCCAGACATAATCACTGATAAGAAAAAAATAGCTGACATTCTTTTGGAAAAATTTCATAGCAACTCAGATCTCTCTCAACATAGTGACGTATTTCTCTCTAAAAAAAGAGAGATAGAAAGTAATCCCCTAAATGTTTCAAGAAATAATTCAGCTCCCTATAATGCTCCGATCACCATGAGAGAAATTGAGCGCGTTTTAAAAAAACGCAAAAATACTTCTCCTGGTATGGACCAAATCTCTTATATGGTGATTAAAAAACTTCCTAAAACATCCTTGCTATTATTAAATAAGATTTACAATAGAATTTGGTATTCAGGCGTAATACCACAAAAATGGAAAGAATTTGTACTTTCACCTATCCCTAAACCAAATAAAAATCTTGAATCCCCAGAAAACTATAGACCCATCACTCTGGCATCATGTTTGTTCAAAGTTTTGGAAAAAATTATAAATGACCGTCTATTCTGTACACTTGACAACCAAAACTTTTTCAACAAAATTCAATGTGGTTTTCGCAAGCAACACAGTACAACTGACGCTCTGGTCCACCTGGAGAATCACGTAAGAGATGCTTTTATAAACAAGGAGCACTGTGTTGTAATCAGTTTGGATATTTTACGAGCGTACGAAACTACTTGGATTTTCAGAATTTTGAAAATTCTTCAAGAAAATAAGCTAGAAGGCAATCTATGGTTTTTTATTCAAAATCTACATCAAGATCGAAACTTTCGAGTTCGAGTGGGCTCCATATACTCAGAAGCTAAGCAACAGGAAAACGGAATCTGCCAAGGCCTATCAATCAGCTGCACACTTTTCCTGATAGCTATAAATGACATAATTACTAATATACACCCAAAAGTCAACGGATGCATCTATGCCGATGATTATACACTTTTCATGAGTTCCAACTATATAAGCGAAATTGAGACATGTGTACAATCTTCATTAAATAATTTAACAAACTGGTCAAATACTTCAGGATTTTTATTTTCTCCACAAAAATGCCAAGCCATACATTTTTGTAGGAAAAGGAAAACCCATAGTAACCCCAATATTTCAATATCTAACCACCCTTTGACCTATGCTGACAGCCTTAAACTTCTTGGCCTTCACTTTGATAAGAAACTCAGTTTCAAACCCCACCTCATCCAACTGAAGTCTGATTGTCTTAAACGAATGAATCTCATGAAACTTTTTTGCAACATCAAATGGGGCGCAGATTATAAATCTCTACTACAACTCTATCGTGGATTTATTAGGTCAAAACTAGACTATGCTTCTATTGTGTACAGCTCTGCCCCGGATTCTTCTCTTAAAATACTCGACACCATACACCATCAGGGTATTCGTCTAGCTCTTGGAGCATTTAAAAGCTCCCCTATTAAGAGTATACTGTCTGAGGCCGGTGAACCTCCTCTATCCCTCCGTCGGGAGATTCTGGCTTTCAACTATTTACTTAACACGCAAAGAGATCCGAGACATCTGAACTACTCGATATTAAAAGACTTTAGATATATGGAATTATACAGGTCAAAATTTCACATGGAAAAACCTCTGAGAATAAGAGGAAAACTTTTACTGGAGAAATATAATATTAACATGAACTCGCTGGACAACAATATTCTCCCCACCCCTCTTCTCCCTGCTCCTTGGACTTCCCATATCCCTCCTGTTCATTACGATCTGCGGAAGTTTAATAAGGAAAAGGACTGCCACACACAAATTATTATTGAGTTCAGAGATCTAACAAATAAATTTCCTAATTATGACCAAATTTATACTGATGCCTCCAAAAACAACAACAATGTTTCTGCTGCTTTCTGTTCGCGGACCGCTAAGTTCTGTACCAAGTTGAACCCACTACTCTCTATCTGCAACGCCGAGCTCTCTGCTATTCTCTACGCCATATACTTCATTCTCGCCAACTGCACAGCTAAAGCTCTAAATACATATATAATATGTACTGACTCGCTCAGTGCACTTCAAATCTTACAAGATGTTTACTCTTACAATCCGCTTGCCTCAGAAATAAGAAAAATGCTGCATGATAATAAAAATAAACTAGAGCTTCAATTTATCTGGGTTCCATCCCATATTGGAATTACGGGTAATGAAGAAGCTGACTGCCTCGCGAAACAAGCGCTCACTGAATTATCGCCTGTTATTCAGAATGTTACAATTAATGATTTAAAAATATACATTAAGAAAAAAATCAAAGAAACATGGAATTCTGAGTGGCAGTTACTTACTGGTAATAAATTAAGATCAATAAAAAATGAAAATAAGCCCTGGTTTCCTCCAGCTATAATACCCAGAAAAACACAGGTATCAATAACCCGTCTTCGAATTGGACATACAAACTTTTCGCATGTCCATTTAATGAAGAGGCAGGAACCCCCTATATGTAATATCTGTCAATGTCATCTAACAGTGAAACACGTTCTTCAAGACTGTCCCCAGTATGCACCCTTCAGAGATCCTGATGACTTATGGTTATGCCTTGCTGGTAATAATTTGAATCCTGTAATTAAATTCTTAGATTTGTCAAAACTTAAGATTTAAATAAAACAAAATAAGAGTGTATATAACAATATATAGGTTGTTGGCACACTTTAATAAATGTTAATAAAAAAAAAAGGCCCTTGTGGCCGATCACAGACAAACAGACACACACACCTCTTTAACATCTCGGTCAATCGAGACGGGGGTTCTACCGTCCATTGGCTGGAATTTAACAAAACAGCTACTCTTATTGACCTCACACAGCCTGGGTTTGGGCCGGGAAAAGCCAGCAGAACGAGAGTTTGAATTTGAATGGTCGCCCATTCAGGTTCTAACCTCGTTGGATATTGCTTCAGTGATCTGACGGTAAGGAGTGCAGAATCTAATTACAAGTTAAAGTCACTTCTAAAGCCTTTTCACTCCTAAACCACACCACCAAATCACATCTTGTATCAACAGACTTTTTAAGACAAACTTCTTTTCACAAAATGAAATGTCCACAACAGATATTCATGAAAAATTTCTCAAACTTCTCACTTTTCTGTTTGATTGATGAAATAAGTTTATAAGATTTATTCAAGACAAGGGTTGGGTGGAAGAGATTGCCACAGGCAATGACCCCGCCCTTTAGGTAGGACATTAGGTTTATTCTCTTTTTTGTTCTTGTTTATTTTATCTATCTAAATATTTTTTCTTTTATAATTTCATTGTAATGTACATTGAATATTATTGTACTTTGTCTTTACCTAATAATAAAGAATAATAATAAGAAGACTCATCTGTTATCAGGTGTTTTTTAACACCACAAAGAGCCGCCCTTCTACATAATATTATCCTCTCTTGCGAATAGATAAGTACAGAGTAGAATTTAATAGAATATTAGAATAGAATAGAAGCTGAGACAGTGATGGGTGTAAAGACAGTGAGATCCCTGCGGTGACACAAGACAAGCAGATCAGGGGGTTCGAACAATACGAATACTCTTTAGTCGAGGGTAACCACCAGGGGACGTTAATGTTCAAAACATTTTCTTTCAACTAACTGCCAGATGTTAGATTTTTAGTTATCATATCTGTGTTAATCACTTTCGTGATGTCACAACTACTCAAACTAGTTTTATTAAATCCACGCTATTTTACTAAACTGCGATTGAACTACCGACCTCCAGGTTACAAGTCCGCCACCTTATCGATCATGTTACTGAGGTCGGTGGTCACAACGGTCCATTGTATTATTAAACTACTATATCATGTGGTCAGAACGGTCACATACTCAAATAAATGATGAAAAATTCATGTATTCGATGAGATTCGAACCAACGAATCCCTGCGATACATGGATGACCAGAGTAGTGCCTTAACTACTTGATGACTTGACCATCAATGCATGTGCATGGTGCAGTATCTCAGGTACTTGCAATTAATTGTGTACTTGAGATGCACGGTTAATTTGTTGACACACTATAGTTTATTTAGATTTAACGTCGCTTTCACGTACATGGTCATTATCATGAAGGAAGTCTTATCCACCATTCAATGGGCATATAGACCGTACTCTCAAAACCTCACTCATCCTGAGTGGGCCAGGATTAGCCACCAGAACAGGGATTGCCATTATGATTATGGTGGGACACTATGCTCGTATGTGTGTGTACGTAAAAAAAAATTTCGATTTGCAAATATGACAGGAAAGCATATCAAATTTACTTTTCCAAATAAACAACACCTGTGAAAATTGATCATTGAGGAAAGTTGTGAGAAAGCACAACACGTTGCAAATTTGCTGGCAATTGGAAAAGAGTTTAAAAAAAAGGTTTTAAAAGAATTAAGGGCGGAATTAATAGACGTTTTGCAATACCTCTGAGGAGCTAAGTCTGGATTTGTCTTAGATGGGGAAAGCTAATGCTAACTCATGACCGTGACTTAAGATCTCCATTTTGTCTATTACTTTCGCCCAAAATGTCTGTTCTCTAGCTTAGTGGTCAAGGCGTCTGTCTGGATATCCAGAGGTCGCGGGTTCGAAACCCATTACAAGTTATCCTCCCATTCGGGTTGTTGACCACATAATAATACGTCTTGGGCTTACTGCTGGAATAAAGAGAATCATTAGTCCTACTAGTTGGGCAGTATAAATAAGGCGATATTGTTATTATTTTTCTTCCGATAACATCAGGTATGCTCAGAAGTACACTATATTTTTTTTTTAAATCCCATCCTTCTTGCGATAGGCCATAAAGATGACTGCTTTCATAATGTTTTATGCCTCATTGGGCACTTTGAAAATGGGGCGACATTTCCGCAGGCGGTGAACAGGAGAAGGGGCTCCCACATACCTTACATGTCTGGATAGAAATGTTAACCACTTCTACTTACATAATGGTTGGAAAGAAGGTAGCCACGCATACCTACTTAGATATGCGGCATGCTGAAATTAAAAACATTCCTCAAACAAACGGTACATGTGGGAAGGTGTGACAAATTACGTTTCGGAGGGATGAATAAATGAGAGAGAATGAATAGAGAGACAAAGAGAGAAGGGAGAGATAGAAGGAGGGAGAAGGGAAAGAGAAAGGAGAGAGAAGGGAGAGAGAGAAGGAGAGAGAGAGAGAGAGAGAGGGGAGGGAGAGACGGAGAGAGTGGCAAGGGGATGCGAGGGAGATATAATATGTATTTAGAAATCTTAGAAGCCAAATAAAAATGGCTTGGGTCTTCTGTATACAAAAAATATGAAAAATAAAACAAATGATTTCTTATTTAAAAAATGAGGGAGAAAAAGAGACAGGCAGTACGAGAAAAAGAGAAAGATTGAGAGCGAGAGAGAAAACTATGGAAAACAAAGAAATTGAAAGATAGTTGGATACATAAGGAAATTAGAGAGATACAGAGAAAGCAGGAGGAGGATATGGTGTTGCGAGTGAATAGCGTTGGGACCAAAGTAAGTTGTATCGAAAGATAAAAATGTGGAAAATGAAAGTGATCGAGACAAATTTAGAGAGTAAAATTCAGATGAGGAAAAATCCTTAAGGAGGTATTGCCAGTGAATAAAAATGAAATAGAAGGAGCTAAAAGACAGAGATGTTGAAATGAATTGGACTGAGACATAAAACTATGGAAAATGAAAGAGACGTAGAGAATGTTAGAGTTAATCAGGGAAATAAAGAGAAATCATGAAATAGGTATATACATACAGAATAGCGTTGAGAGAAGAAAATTAAAGAGATTGAGAGATTTTGAAAATGACTTAAATTGAAAGAGAGGATGATGCTGTAAGAGGGAAAAGTACTGGAAAAATGCTCGTAGATAAGGGGAGAAAGACTGAAGCAAGTGATAGTGAGAATAAAAGCAGAAAAAGAAGAAAACTAAGGAGAGAGAGAGAGAGAGAGAGAAAGAGACAGAGAGAGAGAGAGAGAAAGAAAGAAAGAAAGAAATAGAGAGCGAGAGAGAAAGAGAAATAAATAACGAGAGAAAAAGAAAGAAAGAAAGAGATGAAAAGTCAGAGAAAGAATTGTAGGAAGAGAAAGAGCAGAAAGAAAATGAAAATATGAGGAAAAGAAGGAGATGGGGATATGAGAGAGAAAGTGAGAAAAAAGACTGACAGGGGGATAAAAGAGAGGATCATGGTGAAAGAAAAATGTCAGCAACCCTTGGAGGAAAGTTCAATTTAGTTTCAGGAACACGGGTGCAGCACGTACGAACTAGTTATCAATGTCACTGAGATGGCTGACGAAAAGTAGCGTTTCTTTTGGCGATAATCATAACATTGATAACATTCTAACGGCGGAATTTATAGACAATTTAATTATATGTCTGTGGACTAGATTTTCCGTATTTTTTTAAAATGGGGAAACTAATGCTAAAGTCTTAATTTATAGAAGACCTCTTTGAAATGCCTTCTTGAAGTAGAACCACCTGAAATTGATCATGCTACCTGACAAAATTATAAAAAGCACAAAAGGAAATGAACCTACCCACCATAACGGACATCCTTCAGTTCAAATTAAATTTTACAAGAGAGGTGTCTTGCTGGGGGACTATAAATAGCTTGGTTCTGGGGGCCCTTATCAATTATTAGCCACTTTGTAAAGACGGTGGTAGAAGCGCTGAGTCATACCTCCACTGTCTAGCTACCATCGTTCACGATGATGCCAGCCTATGATGATAAAGAGAGGTTCCTGTTTTAGAGCATTAAATGATGAACAAAAATTATATAAATTTTGTGCCATGAGTTTCTATTTCCTATTAATCTCATTCAAATTAAAATTAGTTCCGTTGCAGAGTGCGGACAAACAGCTAGTTCTAGAGAATGCTAGTTTCTACAAACTGAATGATCTTCAGTCTCCTTTGTTTTAATTTTTTTTTCTCTTGCCCTGCTTTTCCATAGCATAGTTCACTCTTTCAATGGCTTTTTTACCTTCAGTGAATAGAATATCGACACATGCTTGACTGAGTTTGGTCTTCATCTTTTCATTGTTTTCGTTATTGCTATTCATGTTCTGTGAGTTTAGTGAGCTTTTATTATTATCATTATTATGTTTCTTCTGTCTATGTTCTACTATTTCTTCTCCTTTCCCTCTACCTTTTACCCTACCTACTTGGGGTCGTCGTTGATTTGATAAAGTCTTATTCTCCACTTCATTCCATCCAGGGCGTCCTGCCTCATCCAACCATTCTCTGTAAAATCTTCCTCTCCTTTATCGATCTCAGTAACTCAGTATTTCGATAAGATTGCGAACCGGAGGTCGGTCCCAAGTTCAGCAAAAAATTCGTAAAGCGAGTTTGAATAGTTGTGTTATCACATTGGTGATTAACACAAATTCAATAGGTAACTCTAACTCATCTTCTATTTATCTCTCCACCCAAGCTTGGGCCTCCCTCTTCTTTTCTTCCTTTCCCAACACCTCTTCTACTTTATCTCTCCACCTAAGCTTGAGCTTCCCTCTTTTCTTCCTTTCCCAACTCTTCTTCTACTTTATCTCTCCACCTAAGCTTGGGCCTTTCTCTTTTCTTCCTTTCCCAATTCCTCTTCTACTTTATCTCTCAACCTAAGCTTGGGCCTTTCTCTTTTCTTCCTTTCCCAATTCCTCTTCTACTTTATCTCACCACCTAAGCTTGGGCCTCCCTCTTTTCTTCCTTTCCCCCATCCCAAGTTTCTCAATTTTCCTGTTCACACAGTTTTCTTCTCTTCTCTGAAACTGTCTTCTGTCTGTCTAACTTTTTCCTATTTTGCATTCACATGAGAGGGCTCTGTCGTCTGATGTGCTCTTTAAGTTATCGGTCCATACTTAGTGCTAGAATTTTTAATTGTTCGAGAGAGATTTATGTTTTAAAGTAGTAAAGAATGACAATTTTTTAATAAATTTTGTTCCATGAGGTTTTTTTACTATGAATAGACTTCATCAATTTTTAGGACAGCGTACTCATAACCTGTTACTGATTTCAATCACAAGCTAGATCAATTCGCCGCTGCAAACACAAACTGTCGTATCTGCAAATTTTCAGGAAGCGCACATAGTGGTTTGAAACTTCCTTTTTCACGTCACGAACTGTCGTATCTGTATCTCAACTCCTTCCTTGAAGTATTCAAGTTTTAAGGTTAGTCGTATGTGAGTTTCAAAGATTCTCAGCAAGCACGAACCACTATGTGCGCTTCTTAACTGAAAATGGCAAAATTTGCAGATACGACAGTTTGTGTTTGCAGCGGCGAATTGACTAGTCTGTTTTGAACAACTGTGACATCACACTTGAGTTCAACCAAAAGAATAAAAATAATATAGGTAATCTAACAAGGGCAAAGCAAAATAAAATGCTATTAAGCCCTGAACTTTCGTCTTTGTTCTACCAAAGAAATGTAAAGTTACCTAACATGACTGTAATAGACATACATATTCAGATGGAGATGAAGAGGTATTAAGCCCTGAAAAACATGATGAACTTTCAAATTTTATACTTTTACACAGAGAGATAAAATGTATGTATAACCAATAGGTAAGTACACGCTTATAAACAGTAAGTATATGCTTATTATACAATATAATAGATGCTCTTTCAGTCTTTTAAAAGAGATAAAAAAAACATAATGGATGTATCCTATGTAAGATAGGTAAACATGGAGAAATTGATATCACAAAAAGTACAAGTACGAGTTTGTGTTTGCGAGATATAATACTTGCTACTTAGTGTACGTGTATCAATTGTATCTTAATAATGCACAGATACACTGCCATTATGGACACAATACTTCCTCGTGATTGTCCTACACGTGGAAATTTTGAGATTTTAAACTAAATCACTTGTATCTCCAAAATAGCTTAACCGGTTTCCTACAAATGTTCAAAATGGTAAAATACCATTTTTCCTACTTTTAGATCTACATGCAAAACATGAAAATCGGGTGTAGCGTTTACGAAATAATTATAAGCGTGTAAGTAAAAAGTTAGTGCTCAAGCGCATGGTCTCTTTCACTAGAACCTATAGTACGAAGTTGATCTATTTAAAATGGGACCATCTACAGAACGTCTCCTATATGTGTGCTAATTTTCATCGAAATCCATTCTGTAGTTTTCAAAATTTGTTTTGAAATCGGAGCAAAAAATATTTTTTTTTTAAACAAAAACGAACACAATACCTATTTCCGATTTCTAATATTAGAAATTCATCGGAAGTAATTGCACTTCTCAAAATTGAGAAGAGACATGATCCCAAAGTGTGTCTTCAGATAAGAAAAGTGAGTTTGAATGTAATGTTACCCAAATAACCCAACGAGTATCAGACATACATAGATGGGAAGGTAGTTAAAGTAGAGAGTGCTTAACACTGGCAACATTTCAAATAATATAAAGCTTTTTAATACCTCAACGCAAAGCCTTTAAGTGCCTGCCGTTCATTCGAATAACATGGATGAATGGGATTTATATTAATTGGATTGAATATTTCATTTTTTTTTCTTTTTGAGCAATTTATTTTTTACCGACTCTTAACCTGGAGGTCAGTGGTAAAGTGGTTTTAGTCTAGTGTATATTGAGCTGCTTGAGTATAACGAATTTGAGATACATTCAACATCTAACAATTTAAAAAAAAAATCGTCAATTATTCGGTTCTAGGAAAGTAAATAAAGGCACAATTACCTACGTATTAATCTCAGGAAAAGTACGAACCTAATAAGTTTAGTAAGTTGGGTATAAATCATTAATATTAGGTAGAGTGCCCTGGGGCAATTTTAAGACATAAAAAATTGGCTTGATTCTGACACATTAAATTTTAACCCACTTAAAGTATGAAAAGTTTTATAATTACAATTTATTAATAAATAGGTACATTTAATTGAAAAGAGAGTAGGTCAGGAGGTATACATATTACATAATTATACAATTATACAATGTATTATATTCTTTTCTTGATCCTGTGAAAATCATACAGTTGACAAAGAGGAAAAAAACTTTACTATTTTGAATACTATAAACTTTTTGTTTCTTACGACAAACTTTCAATTTGTTGTTTGTGATAAAAATATTTTCTTCTGAAAATGTCTCACAGATCCTCCTAGACATGTACATTAAAGACAACCCATCTAAATGTTCTTTGTAGTACACAGAAAGTCTGTCTTACAATTACCCCAGACTGTCTCATAATTGCCCAAATCGTGAGGTAATTCTGAGACACGAAATTTAGCCTCAATTTCATTTCTCTTGATGTACAAGACTCAGACAATACAATGCTAAATATCTATGAGAAACTACTCCATAAGTTACTTTTTACTGAGCCCATCAGAACTTGAGTTATGGAGAAAGATTTATTTTTGGCTGAAGATTACCCGAAGGCGACGCCCTATGCATTTCTTTTCAATATTAAAATTTTCATTAAACAAAATTTTTATCGATGAAACTTTATGTTTGTGCACATTAATGGTTTTGTTTTTAAGCATTTTCCAAGACCAGATATTTGTAGTTGAATTCTTGTTTCAAAATAGAATTCAATCAAAATTGAAAACGAAATAAAATGAGAGCTATAAAAATTGGCGGGGAGGGAAATCATCACAGATACTATGGATAAATATTCGTATGGCCATGGTAAAAGGGAATGTTGTAAGAAAGAGGAGAGAGAGAGAGGAAAAAGAGATAGAAATAAGAGAGAATAGTAGAAAGAGAGACGGAAGATAGAGGAGAAAGCGGGAAAGAGAGAGAGAAAAGGAGGAGAGAGAAACAAGAAAGAGAGGAGAGAGAAAGAAATGAATACTGAGGAGAAAAGAGAAGAGATAATGAAAATAGGAAGGGAATAGGAATAAAAAGAGATGAAGATTAGGAGGACAGAGAGCTGAGAGAAGAAGATGGAAAATGGATTTGAGATTAAAGGAGAGAAAGAGAAGGAGGTTGATACAGAGAAGAGGAGAGATGAAAAAGGAAAAAATAGAGGATTGTATAGTAATAGAAGTGGGGTGGATATGAAAAGAGATAGAATAGGAAGATGAGAGGCAGAAGAGAGGAAGGATTAGAGAAAGGGAAAGCCAGCAGGATAATATTAGATTCCATTGTATTCGCATATTATTCAATCATGTGATGAGGGTAAGGAGATTAAATAGAATTAAAACTTATAACCCTGCCTCCGTGGATCTACAGGGTGGGTTTGAAATTCACAATGAGGTTTTTCTAATAACCCTGCCTCCGTAGGCCTACAGGGTGGGTTTGATATTCTCAACAAGGTTTTTCTAATAACCCTGCCTCCATACATCAGGGGGATTCTGAAATCTGAAATTGATATCAAGGCTTTTCAAAAAATCCTGCATCGATACATAGATAACATTAAAGTATACCTACGTAAAGCGAGGATAGGGAACTCTTTTTGACCCTTCTTTTTGTTTACGTTGAACTAATATTGCTCCTGGGACGTCTCAATTTTCTGGAAGTAGAAGAGAAGGAAATGGTTCGGAAGAAAGTCGCAAAATAACTGAGCACTGATGAAAATGACGAAAGAAGAGTAGGAAAGAGGAAGTTTTACAAAAGGAAAGGAAAGGAGAAGGAAGAGAAAGAAATATTAATAGAGGGAGAAAAAGAGAGTGAAAAAGATACAGAGGGAAATCATAAAGAGGAAAAGAAAAATGGATGGATGTAGAAGAAAGAGCAGATGTGAACACAAAAGTGAGAGAGAAATAAATAGATTATGTAAAGAAGGAAGAAGCATAGAGATATATTATGTAGGACATAATAGAAGTTAGTAATGATATACAACCGACCTCAGTAGCTTGATCGATAGGGCGGCGGACTTGTAACCTGAAGGTCAGTGGCTCAATTTCCGGTTTCAGCGTAGATTTAGTAAAGCAGTTTGAGTAGTTGTGATATCACGTAGGTGATTAACACAAATATGATAACTAGTACTGATATAGATGAGAGATATAAACAACTGTAAAAAATGTGGACACCAACAAGGATACAGAAACAAAAATCAAAGAGTAAGACAACAGAATATACGGACGTAGAAATACAGGGTGGACCAAAAAAACGTTTACACCCGTTAATGGTAGATTACTGACGACATTTCCAGGCCGGATCTGGAATCCGTTTTTTCGGATTCGCCTTCGTAACTGCACAAAGTGATTTTTTTGTAACTTTCCAAAAAAGTCCAACTTTGGCTTATTCTTCGGGTCAGTGCTTTGTTTCTGTTTAAGATGAGTTGATTCTGAACAGTTCTGCAGAAAGCCAACAAAATTTCGATGTTTTAAGCTACACTATTTTGTTTTTTACGGTTTGGTTTGTCATATTTTTTCACACCTGAACAGAAAAAAAACACACGAAAAAACTTTTTTACTAAATAAAACACTCGACATTTGTCCGAACAACTTTTGGCACAGACACGGGCAAGTTTGATAAAAGTTGGCAGCCGCCCCGAGGATGCTAAAAAATAATTTTACGATTTTTTATCACGTGATCTTCTGGGAAAAATTATTAGATGTTTGCCAAAAACTCTTCAAAATTCCTAAGAGTTTTCTAGCTGTAGACTGTGTAAGGGCGTCTTGTATTGTTTACAAAATTTGTTTACATTGCTGTTTTTGAATACCGCGGTCTTACATGTCTTCATCAGCCAGTTTAGGAAAATTCAAATGATAGTTTTCGTGCTTTTCAGATTGTCAGTGGTGTTAGCTAGATGTGCTAGTGCTAAGAGTATTTGTCGTATGACCGATGTTCAATTCTCGGCGATCAATATTTTTTTAATTATCAAAAAAAATCTGATGGAATATTTTATTCATACCTGTATCTGACTTGTTGTAACACCAACAACTTATGGTTTCTTTGGAGGTAATACCATATGTGAATTGAGTTATATCAGATACTATTGGTATCATAATTCACATAATTATTATTCATGTAAGACCCTGAGAGACTGCCTTGATAATGGATGGTTTTTCTTATGCTTCCCTAAGAGAGAAAATAAACTGGTGAATTTTCCTAACGAAAGTAGAGTTCATAAAATAATGCCAGGTAAATATGTAGGTAGGTTCTTCTATCATAAACAATACTAATTAAATAACAAATATTTACCGACTGCCAACTTCTAATAGAAATCCTGAAAAAAAACAAGATAATATTTTGTAAAATGAATAAAATTTTATTATGTTTTATACTATTTGGGTATAATCAAAAAGGTATTAAAAATAAACATTTTGTCTGAGTATGTTCAATGAGAAACGATTAGAAGCGCACGATTAGCTCAGTGGTAAGCTAGTCACTTGCCATGCGGAAGATCCCACCCGGGTCCGAACGCCAGAGACAGCAAATCATGTTCCGTCTAATGTTGCGGAAGATTTCAGGTTTTTCTGTCAGGTCATCAAATGCCAACAGGATTCTTGCTACCAGATTCTGCTACTCTTGCGTCTCCACTGGTATTTCGTAAACTATGTTTTTCACGTGATCCCAAATGTTCCTGTTGGCAGCTCCATATTCTGCCAAATGCAAATCTGCCATTTCAGCATCCGAATAATAATTATTATGTAACTTGTACTAAAAAAACTCAAGAAGTTTAAAAATAATATTTCATAGAATGCAGAAAAATATGCTTGAAAACTATCATCGAGAAACAAACAATCATTCATTTGACTGGCCTTTAATTAATTCCAAGGAAAATAATTATCAGACATAAATAGCTAATTACTCTTTGAGTACAAGACGACCTTACACGGTCAACACTTTTAAGATTTTGAACATCATTTTTTGAGACTTACCTGGTTCGTTTTCCCAGAAGATCACGTGATAAAAAATCGTAAAATTATTTTTTAGCATCCGTGGGTTGACCGCCAACTTTTATCAAACTTGCCCATGTCTGTGCCATAATTTGCTCGGGAAAATCTTGAGTGTTTCAAAGTGTAAAAAACTTACATGAGAATTTTTTTTCTATTCAGGTGTCAAAAAAGATGCCAAACCAAATCGTAAAAAACAAAGTAGTGTAGCTAGAAACATCGAAATTTTATTGGCTTTCTGCAGAAATGTTCAGAATCAACCCATCTTAAATAGGAAAAAAAGTTCTGACCTGAAGAATAAGCCAAAGTCGGACTTTTTCAGAAAGTTGCAAAAAATCACTTTTTGCAGTTATAAAGGCGAATCCGAAAAAACGGATTGCAGATCCGGCCTGGAAATGTCGTCAGTAATCTACCATTAACGGGTGTAAACGTTTTTTTGGTCCACCCTGTATACATAAGAGCAGAATAGAGAGTGATGAAGAAAAAGTTTAGCTATACCTACATATGTACAACTGTACATAGTTCAGAGAGAGGGGGGTAGAAAGAGTGAGAGAGAGAAAGAGTGAGAGTGAGAGAGAGAGAAAGAGAAAGAGTGAGAGAGAGAAAGAGTGAGAGAGAGAGTGAGAGAGAAAAAGAGAGAGAAAGAAAGACATACCTAGAGAGAGAGAGAAAAGAAAAAGATAAAAGATAGGAAGGATAAATAAACCCAAGAAAGGAGTAGCAGTAAGACAGTGGATTCTGTTCCCTCCCTAAAGGCCACTACATTATCAAACACACATGTTTACCTCCCCCTCCTAAATCCTTTCCCCATACAGTGTGGTCCAAAATCTCACAGCCTCAGTGGTCGACTCTTTAGTTCTGTGGAGTTTAGGGTTCGAATCCTAGAAATTCAAGACAAAACAAGGTCGTTCTCTGAAACATCAGGACCATTTCAAAGAACCAAAAAAATTCAATACATACCTAACCTGCTAAAAATTGTTAGAAAATAAAGGTCAGAATGAAATGTAAACTCATTCACCCTATTGTCTCTATTCAGCAAGACGTTGTGACAGCAGATGGTGAAGTAAAATAAATGAATGGCGTCCAAAGGACATGAAAACAAGATGGAAGAGTTTCATCATGATAATTAGCGGGACATCTGGCATCTATGGATGAAGAAAGATCAAGAAGTAAGGGTTGGGTGGAAGAGATTGCCACAGGCAATAACCCCGCCCTTTAGGTAGGACATTATTGTTCTTTTCTTTTTTTACTTATTTATTTTGTCAGTTGTTTTGTTTTTTTTTCTTAATTTTATACTGTTACATTGTACTTTGTCCTCCTAATAAAACTTGAAAAAAGAAAAGAAAAAAGAAAAGGGTTGGCAACTGGCGATCTGCAACACTGGAGACACAACTACAGTGTTGTTTTTTTTTAGATTAACACTCCATTTAATGGCTCATAACCAAATTTACCAGATGAAAAAAAAACCTATCATAAACTGGCTGGGAGACTATAAACAGGGAGTAGACCAGCATTGGCTTGGTTCTGGGGGCCCTTGTCAATTATTAGCCTCCATGTAAAGACAGTGGTAGAAGTCTGGCTGGGGGACTTTAAACAGGGAGTAGACCAGCATTGGCTTGGTTCTGGGGGCCTTTGTCAATTATTAGCCTCCTTGTAAAGACAGTGGTAGAACTGCTGAGTCATTCCTCCACTGTCTGGCTACCATCGTTCACGATGACGCCACCCTGTTATGATGATCATATCCTATCAGAAGAAGAGGAATTCAAAAGGTAAGAACACAATTACATTGACAACTAATTTATAGACCACCCTGTAGAGTAAAGTATATTCTATATTTTCCCTATTTATCCTGTCTCTTCAATCAAGTGCTCACTTTCCAGAAAATTCGGCGAAAAAAAGCAAGTTCATATACCTACCTAACAGAAACTTCCAGATAAATAAACTTTTATACTGAAGGATAAATTTGGTATAAGACAGAAACAGGAGAATTTACGTAACACGGAGGAAAAAATATTGAAGAAACCTTTTTAACTTAAAGACTAGCTCAAACCCAGCACTGCGTCTCTCTCAAGGTTCCTTGAGCGTGGCTGTTGTGCCTAATGGCACACCAGACTGATGTCTCATGGCTGAATAATGAAACAGGATTAGATTTAAACTAAGTGGACACTATCTTATAATAATAATAATAACACTCTTTAGTGGAAAGTAACCACCAGGCGCGGTTAATGCTCACAACATTTTCACCACCTAATACTCAGAGTCTTATTATTATGTGGTCGCAAACTCTAATACGAGTATTAACGAGGGAAAATTCCTCCGGTGGGATTCCCTTGACCTTTAGTGGAAATTTCAACCAATCACAGCGCACTATAGCCGGATTTAAAGGATAGTGTCCACTTAGATCAGATCAAATCTAATCCTGTTTTATAATTCGGCCCTTAATATTTACACTAAAAATCCGACCTCTCAGCATTTTTCCACATAACTCCGTTATAGCATACCTGCACATATTGTATTGAATTTTGTACATAGGACTTGCTCCGTTAATAAACACCCGTTTCCCGGGCAAATTATTATTATAAGAGATTTCACTTTATTGATACATACATTATAATACATGTAAAATAAAGGTAATACGTCAGTCTATGGGCTACAAAGCAACATAGATGACGGTAATAAAGACTTGGTATGAATCGTTTGTTACATTTCTTCTGACAAGATTTTTCTTATGATGTTAGTGGTAGATAGAATCACGGATTTCTGGCATTTCCTTATTACAGCATTCGGATTTTCAATTTGGAGCTTTTGTAAATTTTTGACATTGTTTTTGTGGATTAGTCCATTTGAAGAAATGACAATGGGTAAAATTGTTACATGATTTGTATTGTATATATGTTTCAACTGTCTCCTGAGTTCTTCATATTTGTTTATTTTCTGCGAGTACGCTGGGGCCAGGTTATCGTCAAGTGGTATTGTGACGTCGATAATATTGATGGTATTAGTATTTTTATCCACAAATAAAATATCTGGTCTATTGTGGATAATGTTGACTTCTGTTTGTAAAGGTAAATTCCAACAAATCTTTACATGTTCATTCTCAATGACAGGAGCTGGATTGTAGAGGTAATGAGGAATTTGTGTTTTGTTACTGGATGTCACCTTCTTCAGTAGTTCTTGATGTAAGATGTTTCCCACAAGATTATGACGATTTGTATACTCCTTTGGTGCCAGTACACTACAACCAGATGAGAGGTGTTGGATGGATTCCGTGACTCGGTTACAGAGACGACATAGATCTGTTTCAATTGGTACTTTCATCACATATCTCATGTAGTTTCGTGTCTTCATCACTTGATCCTGTATAGCATGGATGAATCCCTCAGTCTCTGACATAAGGTAACCGTCAGTGAGATACGCTGTCGAGAGACTTTTGTCTACAAAGGGGTCATTGTAAAGTGACTTAGGATATTTCCCTTTCATTGGTCCAGCAAGTAAATCTGTTTTCAATTGTTCCTGTGTTCTTGGTAGCGAAATCGAGTAAGTTGCTTTTGCTAAATTTAATGGTGTGAAGAAATCTGATCTTTTAAAATATTCCATGAACGGTGTTTTGTTTTCAATGAAATATTGTCTGAACTTATTTACTTGTTTATAGTATAGCATTTGTAGGTCCAGTAAGCCTCGCCCACCTTCTTTCCTGGATAGATAGAGCCTCTCTGTGGCAGAGTGAATATGGTGTGAGCGGTTATTGTATAAAGCCATTCGTACTTTCCGGTTGAGGTTTTGAAGATCAGTCTTGGACCAGGTGAGGATTCCAAAAGTATACATCAAAAACGGAATAGCCCATGAATTGATGGCTTGAATCTTGTTTTTAGCATTTAGTTCAGTTGTCAAGACAGTGTTTACTTTTTTCATGAATATATTTTCATACTCTTGTTTCATATTTGTATCATTAATGTTAAAATTTTGTTTTAAGCCAAGGTATTTGTATGATTCACCTTTATTTAAACTTTTAATAGTGATTTTGTTGGAAAGCGTCATGTTTACAGGATCACATATTTTTCCTCTTTTAACATGAAGTACATTACACTTTTCTATACCAAATTTCATACATATATTTTCACTAAACATCGTTACTAGTTCGATGAGATGTTCCAATTGATCAGGACCATTGGCGTATAACTTTAGGTCATCCATGTAAAATAAATGGTTCAGTTGGAAGTTATCTTTCATGTTTATTTTATAACCAAACGGAGAGTTGTTTAATATATTGCTTAAAGGGTTAAGGCAAAGGCAGAATAATAACGAACTCAACGGATCCCCTTGAAAAATTCCGCGCTTTAAAATATATTTTTTCTGTTCGTATCTCAGCCGTATTTTCTCCAAGTTTACACGTTAATTTCGTACTCCAACTGTTCATTGTACTTTGAAGAAACTTGGTAATAAGTGGATCTACTTTATAGATGTCGAGTATTTGCAAAATCCAGGTGTGAGGAATAGAATCATAACATTTTTGGTAGTCAATCCAACCAACTGACAAATTACGTTTATTATTTTTAGCATGATTCGTTATGATTCGATCGATTATTAGGAGCTCTTTGCTTCCTCTTGCCTTTTTCTTAATTCCGTTCTGTTCTTTTGCTAGAATATTGTTTGTATAGACATGTTGATATATTTTACTTTTAATTATAGATGACAAGAGTTTGTATATGTTTGGAAGACAGGTAATGGGTCGGTAGCTACCAGGATCATGTGTGTTTTTTATTTTTAGGTATCATGTAAGTAATGCCTTTTGTAAAACTATCAGGTAACATGTCAGGATTAGTCAAACAATCTTGAAATTGTTTTGCCAATATAAAATGACAATTGCTGAACATTTTCAACCAATAGTTTTGAATTTTATCTTGACCGGGACTCTTCCAGTTCTTGAGATATTTAGCAGCTTGAGTTACATCATTTCGTGTGATCTTAATAGAATCCATTTTGTTTGTATTTGTCATTCTTGTTTTTTCTTCGTTAATCCAAGCAGCACTTTCATTATGAACATTTCTTTCTCCCCACAAGCTATTCCAAAAGGAAAACAAGTCTTGAGCTGTGGGGAGGACCGATTTTTCCGATACTTTCTCTTTATTTAGACTTGTGTAAAATTTCTTCTGATTTTTTCTAAATAATTTATTCTGTTCGTACTTCTTCTTTCTTTTATTGTATTTTCTGATTCTGTATCCGAGAGCAGCTGACCTTTGTTTCAATATTTCAAGTTGAACTTTTAACTTTTCATTATAATCAGGTGTCCAAAATTTAACTTTCAACTCATGGGCTATCATTTTAATTTTGTGTTTTACAGAAAATGACACTTGACAATTGTTTTTGAAGTAGTGTGTCAGTGTACCAATTTTACTTCGCATTTTTTTTAATTTGATTCTCAAGTCTAAATAGCCATGGTGGTGTTCTTTTAGTTTGTTTGTTAGGTTGGTTACCTTCATGAGTTTTAATATTGAGTAAGAAACAGACAGTTAGGGCAGCACAGTAAATTAAGTTGTGAGTTTCAGATATAGTTTGACTTGAATTGAATTTGGTTTTCAGTGCTTCATTTACCTCTAAAACGGTCTTCAAAGTTTTGTTTCCATAAGGTACTTTGGGAATATTAGGTTTTACATCAATGTGAACATTTTTGTATTGTACAACAAAAGAATCAAACTTGGCGATAATATCAGCAGAATTATTATTTTCATTTTGGTTCCTTTCATTATTTTCAGATACATTGTTTAATTCTGTTACACTATCTTCAAGATCCTGATTTATGGGATTTGATTGGTCATTATCATTATCATTGTTTATTGTGTTGTTTTGAGTAACGGGCTGGAAAAATTCTTCCCTAACTTTTGATTTTATGATGTCAAGTTCGTGGGTCGTAAACACTTGTCTCTTAAGAGTTGATCTAACTTGTCCAGCTAACTTGTTTTTATTGAAACTCAAGGAAGGACAAAGCAAAAGCCAGTAATTTTCAAGTCTTGATAGGTAGTTTTTCCTATTTGTCTCTACTTCAGTGGATTGATAGTATGCGTATAACAACTTTTTATTTAATTCTTTAGTCCAACGCATACGGCCCGTTTTTTCATTACGGTGACATGTTGTACTGGGTGATGAGGTACGTTCAGGTGAAGATAACACCGACAAGGAATGTCCAGAGGGTGAATCATTCGGATTGTCAGGTCTATTGTTGTTTGAGTAACGGGTAGTAGATATGTCTAAAGTAGAGGTTGTGGTTGTCGGTAGCAAAGCATTGCTGGCTACGACATTGCTTCTCCGCGGTGAGTAATTGTCGTCTGATGAGGATGGTTCGGATTCTGAGGATGAACCATGATGGTACTGGAATGTGGGCCGCAAGTACCGATGATCTCTTGTTGTTATTCCCCTTGCAAAACCTCTGTTCCCAGTCGATGTTTGTTGTGATTGTGACATATTTAATTATGGAACAATACATTACCCATTTTAGAAACAGTTGATGGGTAGTATTATCCACTTGTTTTACCTTGATTTCACTTGTATATAGGTAATAACAAACCAACAAACACGATAAAACCAAAGAAAAGTTGAGAAAAACAGTATTCAGAAGTTTTA
The DNA here is from genome assembly GCA_024516035.1 of Bactericera cockerelli. Lineage (NCBI taxonomy): Eukaryota > Metazoa > Arthropoda > Insecta > Hemiptera > Triozidae > Bactericera > Bactericera cockerelli. The sequence goes on from CM044955.1 coordinate 55,244,754, forward strand.
AATTGGAAAAATTTCCAATTTTTCCAATTTAAAACTTTAAACAATTTATTAAAACTTTAAACAACTTTAAACAATTTAAACAATTTATTATTATTAAAATTATTATTTCCATACTTCTGATAAGTGTATACCTCGGTTATAGATGACATTTCAGAAGACTTTTATTTTGAATTTAAAGAAACAGATTAAGGATTAACAATCATTACAAAATTCCCCCAGGAACAATCATCGTAATTCCTGGAAATCAAAATGGCCCAAGACAATTTTTTTTTTTTTTTTTTACAGGTTTCTAGATGACAGTTAATCCTTTAGAGAGTTAATCCTCACACTGTTTTCTTACACTCGTACATATTCAAAACGAAAAACTTCTGAAAATTTCATCTTCAACCGAAGTTACGTCACATTTCCATCCGAAAGCGCATGGAAATACACGGAAAAGCTAATGGCAGAGAATGCCTGAGGCATTAACTTTGCTCTGGAATACAAAATACTTGTAAATAATAAAATGTTTTTTTTTTTTTGTATTGGACAATATTTCTTAAGTTTTACTTCCAAGGATTTTTTTATTAGAACGGAAGTATTTTTATTAGAATGTTCGTTTTTGTAAAAAAAAAAAATATATTTTTTTGCTTCCATTTCAATTTTTACTTTCCTTATCCTATAGAAAGGAAGGTAATGGAATCACCCAAAGTCCATAATCGGCAGTGTATTTTTTATGTTATTATTTTTGGTGGATTGTTTTCTATATAAAAAAAAGTGTGAATAGATAGATAAACAAGGAGTTACATGGAAAATTCCATTAACATTAGGAAATATTTTTTAATCTGAATGCTACAAATCTGTTCTGTTCTTTTTCTTGGTAATTCTTATTATTTCCATTTACAAAGTAAGCAATTAGAAAACATAGCCCAAAGCATGAAATATCATGAATCCGCTCACAAATTTAATTATTCGAAATTTAATTATTTTATTCGAATGAAAATTTCTTTTTATCTTTCTGCGCTTAAAAAGTTAGAGTGGTGTTAAAGAGTTAAACCATTTCTTTTATTGTTCAAAGAAACGTGATTAGCGCGTATTTTCACTGCTATTAATATCTATTTAGCAAAATAGCGGGTAAGTACATGTCCATTTGTCCATGTCCATGCTACATGCCTTGAAATGCCTCCTTCATACCTCGTGAGGAAAAAAAGAAGTTACTTATATGAGTAACTTCATTTTTTCCTCACGAGGTGTGAGTGCAGTGTGGACCACGACATCCAAGTACAAAGCCGAAAATTTCTTAACTGCTGTGGATCGAATCGAACCTATGTCACCGCGCGTACAAGACAAGTGCGCTACTCAACACGGGCACGGTGACTTCTATAGTATATTTATTTATTAGAGGCTCATTCCGTGTTCCTTTTCAATGAGAGGTACAATCTAATATTTATGATATTTTCCTCATATTTTCAAGCAAAAAGGAATAGAATACAATTTTCTTCTCGTTTCGGGCTCATTACGCTTGAGTTTGTACCAAGCTGAAATAATGTTGTGTTACGAAGCAAGCAGAGAGGACGAAAGCAAGACCTAGTTATGATCATAATGGCATTGTTGGAATATTATACAGAAAGCAAAATATGAGGGGAAAAAATGTAAGGTCAAAAACACAGCATCAAATTTAATGTGTGAACCCTGCTATTTCTGGTGAGGGTGGGGGAAGGAGAGGATAAGGGAGAGGGAGAGAAGGAAGGAAAGAGAGAGAGAGAGAAAGAAAAGGAAGGAGAGAGAGAGAGAGAAGGAAGGAGAGAGAGAGAGAAGGAAGGAGAGAAAGAAAAGGAAGGAGAGAGAGAGAGAAGGAGAGAGAGAGAAGGAAGGAGAGAGAGAGAGAAGGAAGCCAACAAGCCCTATCTCATCGGGAAACTCTATTGTCATCAAGTTATATTGTTTCCCTGTATTTCTATCTTCTCTCTCTCCCCCTCTCTCTCTCTCCCTCTCTCTCTTATCTTCCCTCTCTATCTCTATCCCTACCCCTCTCTTCTCTCTTTTTTTCCCCGCCACAATCTCTCTCCTCTTTTTCTCTTCCTCTCTCTCTCCCACACCATATTCCCTCTTACTTCGGCCTCTCTTGATCTCTCCCTTTTCCTTTATCAATCTCTCCCTTTTCCTTTATCCATCTCTCCCTCTCCTTCAACCATCAAGCTCCCCTCTCTCTTTCACACCGCCTTCACTTTTCTCTCTCTCTCTCCACTCCCCTTTTTTATTCCTTTTTCTCTATCTCTCCCACATTCTCCCCCCTCTTTTGCTCTCTCCTTCATTATCTACCTGAACTTTCTTCATCCATCTCTCTCTCTCTCTCATCCATCTCTCACTCTCTCTCTCTATTTCTATCTCTCTCTCTCTCATCCGTCCTTCCCTCTCTCTCTCTCCCACATCACTTATTTCTCTCTTTTTGACACACATTTTCTATTTCTAGCCATAACTGTAACTTTTCCTTTCTCCCTTGCTAGAAAAAATATTCCCCCAGCTCCAAAATTGTACTTGAATATCCTTTTAAAATAAATCTACCATTCCTGGACCCGGTTCCCTCCTTGCGTTACTTTCATACTCACTAGAACCTTAAGTGGAAGTTTATTTTGTTGGGTAAAATTATTATTCAAATGAGAAAATATTATGCAATAATATATATTTTCTAGTAGCAAATTACATTATCAAACACCTCGGCCGAGGTGTGAAGAACGCCTAAACAAAGAAAGAGACAGCGCAGCAGAGTATAATTATCATCATTGATAATTAGCCAGAGGTAACGGAAAACTTAATTCCCTTGCAATTCATGTAGTTCCAGACAGCGAAAAATTCAACATGAAATTACTAAATCCACTCTGAAACCGGGACTTGAACCACCGACCTCCAGGTTAAAAATCCGCTACTGAGGTCGGAACATTGCTACAACTACAAAGTCTCGTAGCATGGGTCCTACAAAAGTAACTTGTTTTCTGTATTTAATTAAAACCACCTGGCACGCAGACACAAGGAAGGTATCCGAAATTTTCTTCATTCTCAAAAAAAAAATCTAAAAAATTCAAAATAAGACTCTATTTTTTTCATTTTTGAGTGGGATATTCTCGAAAAATTTCAAGTTTTATTTTAATTTATTGTTTTCTTGGAAAAGAAAATCAAGTTCTTTAAGTACACGTTGGCATTTTGTTTTAAAATAACAGACTTTTGAAGTGTTTGCTGGAATTCTTCTTGTGGCATTTCATTAGGAGATTTTTTTATAAGTTTACTTTAACTTTGAATTTGCCCATCCTTCTATCTCACCCTCTCTCCCTTTTTCTTTTCATGAGAGCTACTCCAAGACCTTTTATTCAGATATTAACTCGAGAGTACAATAATTAATATTATCAGGGCGCTAGGGATGTCCTGCTAATTTTAGATTCAATGAAGACAAAGTGATTGCAGTTAAATAATTAAATTTTATTGCAGATTATATGATTGCAGTTAAATAAAAATACAATACCTTCCTGATACAATCTGGCTCTCACCAGATATTCACAATAGTGAGTTGATCGACTCAAGGTACAATGTTTTTCGTCTCGATAGAGACCCTGTAACATGCAAAAAGAAACGAGGTGGTGGTTTACTTTTCGCTGCAAAATCGCAATACCCCGTAACACGAATCCCGCATTGGGATAGTTCGGACGAGCGCTGCGAGAAAATGTGGCTAAGGATCTCATACAGGGGAAGTTGTTTTTATTTATGTTTATTATATTTAACTCCTCCCGTCACAAGTGTTACCGTAGAAAAATTTGTGAACTCTCTTCTAGATATCACAGAACTACAAGGTAAAAGACTAATAGTCCTTGGTGATTTTAATGTAGCAGACTTTGTAACCTTACACGAGCAAGACTCGGCAGATAATATAACTAATAACTTTAACAAATTGCTATCTTTTTATAGTCTGAGCTACAAAAACTTCATTAAAAATACCTCGGGTAAAATATTAGATCAATGTTTTGATAATTTTGATTCCTATTACACGTCCAAACAGCAAAATAAAACCGGCTTTATTGAGATCTCGCGCGGTTCTCCTATTGTCAAAGAAGATAAATATCATCCAGCATTAGAAATAAAACTTAGCTACAAAAGGGTAAAACAAATTGACAAAGAAGAAAATTTCACCCCTAGATTTAACTTTAAAAAAGCCGATATAAATAATTTGAAACACGAATTAGATAATATACAATGGAATCATCTTGAATCCTTGGATAACCCTAATGAGATCCTTGACCAAATTTACTGTGTATTAAACGAGGTTTTCTCCAAACATGTCCCCCTTGTATCAAAAATTAGGTCTTGTAAATTTCCTGCTTGGTGGAGGAAAGAAACCAAATCCATTTTCAATGCTAAAGAACGACTTCGGAAATTGAAAAATAAAACAAACCAGCAATCCTGTCAATATACTAACCTCAGACGAATTATAAAAAAAGAGATAAAAAAAGACTATTCAACATACATAAAACATTCAGTAGAACAATTAAAATCTGATAGTAAATTTTTTTGGAAATTTATTAATAAAAAAAAGGAACCTGGTAAACTAAAACAATTCAAATATGAAGATAAAATAATATCGAAACCTCATGAGATAGCTAAAGCCTTCTCTGAGCACCTTCAAAAATCGTTCTCCCCTAACCAATCAAAGTACAACATCTCAGAATTTCCACCAAGCATTGACAACTTCTACTTTCATCTACCATATATAAAGGAGAACGATATCTTGTCCCAAATTAAGAAAATAGAGAACAAAAAACCAGCTGGTCCAGATGGCATTGTACCGAGCATCATTAAAAGTCTCCCCCATTCCTTTGTTAAGCCTTTGCATATTCTCTACAACTGTTCACTAGAAAAATCAATTTTCCCAAACAAACTTAAAGAGGCTATCGTTAAACCTATACCAAAAAAGAATTCCGATAAAATTGAAGACCAACGACCCATCTCCAATCTGAATGCATTTGCCAAAATATTTGAAGGTATTATCTATGATTACATGTCAGTGTTCATATTCAACCACATAAGTATTCATCAGCATGGATTTGTCAAAGCTCGGTCCACTACAACTAACTTATTAGAATTTAGTGAATTTATTGCCAATAATATAGATAAAGGTCAAATTGACGTACTCTATACTGATGTTGAAAAGGGATTCGACCGGTTGAATCATGATGCCATTCTCACTAAAATGAACAGTCTTGGCTTCTCCAAGCAATCTCTATCTTTTTTTAAGTCCTACTTACATAACAGAAAACTAAATATCGGAGATGTGTCTATAGTACCAAATTCGGGAGTAGCTCAAGGATCGAAGATATCTAGTCTCATGTTTATTATGACTTATGATGACATAAAGCACTACATCAGATACTCAAATTACAGCCTATATGCTGATGATTTTAAAATTTATCGCTCCATTAAAACATTAGAAGACTGTCAACTCCTACAGCATGATATCAACTCGGTCGCAACCTGGTTAGCCACAATAGGCTTAAATTTTCATCCCCAAAAATGCAAAAAACTTTCAGTGACAGTCAAAAGAAAAATCATCACAAACAACTATAGCATAAACAACCAACCAGTTGAATCCATAAATTCTTTTAAAGACCTAGGCGTTTTGTTTAACTCAAATTTCTCTTTTAACAATCACATTAATAATATTACGTCAGCAGCTTTTAGAAATCTCGGTATGATAATTCGTTATTGTAAGGAAATAGATGACATCGACGCTATCCGAACCCTTTACCTTTCTCTAGTTCGATCTAAATTGGAATATGCGTCTATTATATGGTCCCCACAAGAAAGATGTCACGTTAAATCTATTGAAACCATACAAGCGAAATTTAGTCGTTATTTATTCAAAAAAGTCAACAATTTTTACCCCACGTACCCAGAAAACATCTCATACAAACTTTTAATAGAGCAATTAGACCTGGCAACACTTGAAAGGAGACGAGAAGAGACAAAAATTAAATTTCTTCATAAAATCATTAACCACATCATCGATTCGCCCCAAATACTTGAGAAAATTACATTTCAAGTTCCTCCCCCTGGTCTCCGACCAAGAAAGCATCTTTTCAAGATAGCCCAAAACACATCAGCGGCCAAATCTCCTTTGTCTACAGCGATGAAACTATATGATGATTTAGAAAACGAACCAGACTTCTCTTTAGATATGGTAGATTTTTCAAAAATCCTGAACTCAATTCCAAAAATGCCTGGGGGGACATGATTGGATATAACTCTAATAAGTATTTGTTAATTTTATATTTTTTCTTCTAATTTCAAGTTGATATATTCTTGTTTTTTTTTCTGTATTTTATCTGTCATGTACATAATTTGATGCTTGTATTGTTGTGCACAGTAATTCTACTATGCACAATGTTGCATCGTAACTTAAAAAAAAAAAAAAAAAAAAAAAAAAAAAAAAAAAATACAATACTTTCCAAATAAAAAATACAATACTTTCCTAATAAAAATAAAAATACAATACCTTCCTAATAAAAATGAAAATACAATATTTTCCAAATAAAATCAATACTTCCTAATAAAATACAATACTTTCCAAATAAAAATGCAATAATTCCTAATAAAAATCAATACTTCCTATAAAAATACAATACTTTCCAAATAAAAATACAATACCTTCCTAATAAAAATACAATACCTTCCTGATAAAAATACAATACCTTCCTAATAAAAATACAATACGTTTCAAATAAAATACAATACCTTCCTAATAAAAATACAATACGTTTCAAAGAAAAATACAATAGGGTCTAGTAAGACCCGATGGAAAGCGTCTAGATGAAGCACAAAAATGTCGCATGGGAGAGAGGACAACCCCTGGTATGGGATGCCACATGTGCACTGTGCAGACTCTCTAGCCCAGCGGTTCCCAACCTTTTTATCTTGGGGGCCCAATAATATTTTTAAAACAATTTTGCGGCCCACCGCACTTATTTTGCACCATTATAATATTATTTCTTGAGTTTCGGCCTGCATCCGCGGCCCAGTAGCGAGCTGCCCGCGGCCCAGTAGCGAGGTGCCCGCGGCCCAGTAGCGAGAAGCCCGCGGCCCAGTAGCGAGATGCCCGCGGCCCAGTAGCGAGATGCCCGCGGCCCAGTAGCGAGATGCCCGCGGCCCACCGGTTGGGAACCGCTGCTCTAGCTCATTCCAACATCAACGATAATGCTGGTCCAGGATTTGCCTCAGAGAATGCAGCAAAAAAAACACTGCCAATTATGGACACAATACTTCCTCGTGATTGTTTCACATTGTTAACACGTGCCAATTTTGAGATTTTATACAAAATTAATTGTATCTCCAAAACGACTGAACCGATTTTCTTCAAATTTAATTTATATGGTAGAAAACTGTTTTTTCTACATTCTAGATTCCACAAAAAAATCTGTATCGGCAAGTCGTGGTCCTTATTTTTTGACTTTTTTGTCCAAAATTTCGGATTTTCTTATATATCAGAGTCAAATTATAATTAATTTAAAAATAAATATAAATAACTTAAGTAAAACAGTAATATGCATATTCTTACAAAATTTCATCAAAATCGGGTGTACCGTTCACGAGATATAAGCGTTTAAGTAAAAAGTTAGTGGTCAGGCGCATGGTCTCTTTCACCCAGAACCGCTGGTATGAATTCAATGAATTTAAAATGGGACCATCTACAGAATGTCTCCTAGATATGCGCAAAATTTCAACAAAATCGGTCGAGTAGTTTCTGAGATTTGCGCGTTACAAGGAATCGTTTTAACAGACCGACGGATCGACAGACCGACAGACCGACGGACCGACAGACGGACACAAAACCAAATTTACTCAGTAGGTTATGAAACGTCCAGAAATATGAAAAAAATTGAAATCGGAGCAAAAAAATATTTTTTTTTTACAAAAACGAACACAATACTTCCGATTTCTAATATTAGAAATTTCTCGGAAGTAAAAACACGCTAAATATCAAACTATCAAGATTAGCTACATCTTTTTTAGCCTTTGCTGTTGAAACTCTGGGGCCCTGGTCACTGGAAACACAGCATTTCATAAAGAAGATTGGTGATAAACTCTCTCGTTTGAATGAAGATCAACGTTCTAAAAGCTTTTTAATCCAAAAAATATCAATCGCCATTCAACGAGGAAATGCAGTGAGCATCATTCGTGCGCTCAGTGGTTAAGAAAACTATGGTTTATTTAAGGGACTAGCTAAATCCCGGCACTTGGTCGCCGTTGAGGTTATTGCCAGTGGCTTGAACCAGAAAATCCCAATATCTTGGAAATGGCACGCACGCCGTAGTACAGATTCGAGTTTTATCAATAGAGATAGTACCTACACCTACATAAATTTAGCCCGTCTCTAAAATTTACTTAACCTGGCATTTTCCTGTGACTAATACATAATATCCTGAAAGCAAACATTTTCAACCTTTATATAGATTTTACGATTTCTTTGCTCTCCAAATGTTTTAATGCGCTCTCTCGAATATCGTAAAATCGGTGTTTCGTTAAGTGAACGTTAAGGAGGGAGGGAAAGAAGAAGAGGGAGGGAGAGAGAGAGAGAGAGAGAGAGAGAGAGAGAGAGAGAGAGAGAGAGAGAGAGAGAGAGGGAGATAGGGAGGGAGGGGGAGAGAGAGAGAGAGATTCACATTACTAGGGTTTGGGACTTGAACGACCGACCTCCAGGTTAGAAGGCCGTGGTTATCGATCAAGCTACTGAGATTGATGAGAAAAAGAGAGCGATAGAGAGAGAAAGAGAATGAGGAAGAGAAAGAGAGAGAGAGAATGAGAAAGAAATAGAGACAGAAATAGAAAAAAATAGAGAGAGAGAAAGATATAGAGATAAAGAGAACGAGAGAGAGAAATAGAAAAAAGAGAGAGAGATAATGAAAAGAGAGAGAAAGATAGAGAGATAAAGAGAACGAGAGAGAAGGAGAGAGAGAAAGAAAGAGAGAATGATAGAGAGAAAAAGAGAAAGATAGATAGAAAGAAAAAGAAAAAGAGAGAAACATGAAGGAAAAAACGTGAAAGACCGAGAGAATGATGGCAAAAGAGAAAGAGAGATAGAAAACTTTGCCATTACTTATCTCTAGGAAAGAAAAAATATACGAAGTAAAAAATATGCGGAAAGTTTCAGGTCCCCAACGTATCCCAACATAGTTGCTTTCCCAGTCCAATTAATTTTTTATCTCAAACTTTGTACCCATTTAAATTTACATAGGTGGAAGAGGAATGAATGAACGACTTACTTTTTATACACTTAAGTTAGAGAGACTTGTGAATTCACATGTGTACCTGCTGTAACTACTTGATGTAATAATTTGTATTCACTAGTTTGAAAGCTCCAGCTCCAGAAAAAAATTCAAGAACGGGTGGATGTAAGTGCGGAATTAAAAAACGTTTTTGTAAGACCTCTGTCAGCAGGGTCTCCAATGGTAGCCCTGTAGGGCTAGATCTAGATACAAAAACTCTACACAGATACAAAATGCATGTTCAAACTAATGTTAATAAGAGGGAGCCTTGTAAAAAAGGCCACTTCTTGGAATCCAACCCTTTTTTCTACGAATCTAGCCCCATTTTCAAAAATTAATTGAAGACCCTGCCTCTGTGGCGCCAAGTCACCGAAACCCGAGGTTACCTATAGGTGAAGTACATAGAAGGCCATGCCTCAGGTTTATGTAGGGTTAGAAAAATTACATGTGGCGTTCCTAATATGAGAATAGTAGAACTCTTACCAGGGTTTGCAGAACTGGCATGCTGTGAATTTTAAAATGAAAAACCAGGTTTTATAAAAATCGACAAAAAAAATCCCTCACTAAAATTTTACAAGGCAAACTATGCTTTCTAGAGTAAGAATCTTCAGAAACTCAATAATTCAGTAAGAAAAAATTCCGATAGCTAAAGACCGCACTAACGACTTTGATATTAGAAAGACCGAACCAAACTGAATTGAATATTGAATGTGGAGTTGTGGAGTAATATCAGGGAGACAGGGACCCATCTAGGTCTAAATTTTCCTCGATTCTGATTGGTCAAACCACTATCATACGATCGGGTGGCAGGTAAAAGTTAGAGAACCCTTTCGCTTCCGCATGACATGATTGAGAGGGCTAAATATTTTATGCTCTAAAAGTCTTAACTTTTAGAGCATAAAAATGTTAACGGGTTGATATTTTGTGATGCAGTTTATTTAATACAGTACCTACTGCATTTAGTTTTCAACCTCTTTGGTGAGAAATCTGTTTTGTTCATGTTATTTTTTTGTGTTAAGCCAGCGTCGATGGCGCGTTGAATGCACCGGTTCTGGTAGGATCACCGAAGTTAAGCAACGTCCCGCGAGGTGAAGACTTCGTGATGCTGGCATTCCGGACCAACCCAGGCTGGGTGAGGTCAATGTGGGTGGCCGGTTTCTAAGTTTCCTGCGAAAAAAGGGCAAATACCAAGATATAGGCTAGAATAGCTGTCTTCAGTTTAAAGAACTTGAAGAACTTGGTGCTCGATAAAAACAAATAAATACTTCTACTACTACTTTTGTGTTCGGGAGGGCTAACTTTTCAGATTTTTTTCTTTTATTATCTACGATTTTACGACCCATTCAACAACTACGTCATCTCGAGAAGGGTGTGTTACCCTCAATTCCCAGGAAATTAACCTCACCTAGCCTAGGTTTAGCCCGAGCAACAGCATCACGAAGACTTCACCTCGCTGGACGTTGCTTAGCGTCAGTGATCCTACGAGAACCGCTGCATTCAACGCGCCATCAACAGCAACACTAATTTTTACAGCAACAATCACCCAAAAAAAATCTATTAAAAATAGATTTCTGAAGTCAGAATTTTTTCAATACGAGATTTCACAAAAAAAATCGTTTTCAACGTTTAAAATTAAGTTACAAAACTTAGCAGTGAAAGGTCCCTCAAATTTTTTTGGTTAAATTCACAAGCCAAATTTAGAAACTTCAAACCAGATCAGTGGCGTCGTGTGAATTTAACTATAAAAATGACAGTGGCTTCGATGTATTTAATATGTAGTTAAAAAAAGACAAACCGATGTTATTATTACATAATTATACAAAGTTGTGTTGAGAATAATTATGCATAATTTATTATTTAAAGGTTGGGTGGAAGAGATTGCCAAAGGCAACTATCCGCCTTTTAGAAGTATATATTTTATCCATTTATTTTCTGTTTTTCTTATAATTCGTTTCCAATTTTATATATTAATTTAAAATTATCTGTTTGTTCAATTATGTACCTGTGTAGAATTATAATAAAGAATTATTGAAAAATACATAAATAATACAATATATCACATTTATTCTGCTTCAAAATATGTGTGTGCTTTTTAATGGAGTGAGGAAGTCGTTTGTCACACCAGCTCACTTTTTTCGTCATTTTTACTTTCTCAGCTTGAACTCTGCGTTCAGAATAGTTAAAAGTTTTGTTTTCTATATTAAAAACTTTTCTTACTTTCGGAGCTTTAAATTGAGATATAGACGCTCAGCTTTGTTTAACCCCAGAGAATTTGAAAGTTTCCTTCCTGTTTGATGGTCCAGTTAGTCTTGACCGCCCGTTTCATGGGGAAGTAACTAACTTTTAACTATAATAATGTGACGTGAACCGACCTCAGTAGCTTGATCGATAAGGCGGCGGACTTGTAACCTGATGATCGGTGGTTCAAGTCCCGGTTTCAGCATAGATTTAGTAAAGCAAGTTTGAGCAGTTGTGGTGTCGCGAAAGTGATTAATACAAAAAATATGATAACTTTTAATACATATATGCGGTGATGTGTATGAAGCGAGATTTTTTTTTTTTTTTTTTTGTACTTTCAAAAGATTATTTTTTATTGAACAAATTCTTTCATCTTCATAAATAAAATTTAAATGTAAAAAATAACTTATTAATAAAACGAAAATTAGGAACATGGCAAGTTAAGTGGCCAATTATGCAAAGCATGTGTTAGGCCATGTTTAAAGATTTAGTAGTCATATGCATAATTTATCGAAAAGCATGCGTATTTTTTTACCTATATGACCAAAGTGAAGAGGAATAAAAAAAATCGAAAAAAAGCAAATAAAACGAACATTTTATAAATTAATATTTTGAATAAAACGAATATTTATTTATGGGATTTTTACATGTTTTTTTTCCGCCATGTTTAATCGAATTTCAAAAGTAAATATTTTGAATAATAATAATAAAATAATAATGCTTTTTCTTTGTGTTATTATGTCACAATTTTAGTTGGTAGCGCAGAATCATAGGACTTTACCACTTTAATTTACTATATCTTGTATTATTTTTTTGCCTAAGATTCTGCCACTGGTCGCTGCTTCACATTAAAGCAGCTACTCATTTTTCCTCACGAGGTATGAGTGGACCCCGAACATCTAAGTACAGAGTAGAAAAAATCCTCCCCCGCTGGGAATCGAACCCAGGTCACCATGTGTGCAATGCCTAGCGCGCTAACTCGCTGTGCCACAGTGACTAATATTTTGAATAAAACAAATAAAAATAAATATTTTGAATAAAAACGAATATTCTTAGTAATCTATAAAAAAAGTAGCATTACTTTTAATGGAGTTTTCAAAGTTATAACTACCGTTAAATATATCATGGCTTAGTGTTCGTCCTGTGTTTTTTGTTTGTTTTGTTTTTGATTTTTGTTTTTGATTTTCCATACTAATTATTGATGCACATTAGATAGAGTTTTTTCAACTCAAAGTCTCATCAACGGCGATCCATGCTTTAATTGGGAATTGAACCTTATATCTTGGAATTGCCGCTTTCAGGTTTTTTATACATAGTTTCATTTTTTAACTTTTCCATCTGCAATTACTTTCGAGCCACTATTTTTTTCATTTTCCCTTTCAAGTACATAATTCGTACATAATTATGGTATGTAATACATAATTCTTTAGCTCAATTCTTTACGAATCTCTTTGCACTTATACAAGACACCTACTTGACCTACTCCTTCTTCAATTGATATTCTATCTACTAATTTTTTAATTTCTCCTTCTCCTCACTCTCTCAATTTCTATGATCTTCTCATTATCTCCTCTATCTCTCTTTTTTATCTTTCTTTCTCACCATTATCCTCTCTCCCTATATCTTTTCACCCCTTCTTTTACCTCACCTGTTGCCCTATCTAACTCTCCCTATTTATCCAAAAATCTATCCCTTTCCCTCTCTCCCTATATCCCTACTAAATCTATCTCTACTCTTACTCCTCCTCCTCTCCCTAAATCTATCTCTACTCTTCCTCGTCCTCCTCCGCATATCCATTCCCTCCCCAAAAACCACAAGAAACTTATTCTCTCCCACATCCAGCTCATTCAGCCATTGTTTTGTCTTGTGGTTTTGTAATAAGCTCTCTCCCGCTGATCGATGGTTTGATGTGCTTTCAGTGCTTTGTATTTCCACCTTTACCAGGATTCCGGGATCCTGAGCTCTTTTGTTGATTCGTTTCTTGGAGTTTCCTCCTTGTCTTTCCCTCTCTGTTATGAATTACTTCCGAGAAATTTCAATATTAGAAATCGGATATCGGCATATTAGAGATACAATTTCAATTTTTTTCTCAGAAACTACTGAAATGGGATCAACTAAATGAATACCTAACGAAATGAATCGAGCCAGGAAGCAACGAGGAAATTTTACATAGGTGGTTTAAA